>LR824539.2:668571-1334642 GCA_902850265.1 Spodoptera littoralis | reverse complement strand
CTTAACTGTTGAAAATCATCTACTAAATTTGTTTATACAAAAGTAGCCTCTAAACATTGGAAATAAGGTCTATAATGTAGTTAGTGGAGAGCGGTCACCGGTGACCGCTTGGGGATATACGGGTGAAGGTAATATCTCATCACTAAGTAAGATCATTAGTTGATGTTTTAGAAGCATTCATATCCAACTATTGTCAGCCACGGCGCGGATGTCAGTTTTGCCACAGATAAAATATTTATGCTTTCAATAAAAAAAACTGTTACCGTATATTACATAAAAAGGCAGAACTCGGTAACTGGGCCAGTTAGTTATCGGGACCTGCCAAAGAATTCCGGAACACAACTCCTGGCATCATGTCAACTGTTTGACACTCATGACAAGCAAAACTCATGAATTCAAACAAATAATATTTTGCTTTTCCATAAAAAATCACTTGTAATTTGTAAACCTTGAATAAATGAGCTTAGAGTCCAATTTTGTTTAGCAATTTGGTCATCGACGCGTATAGTATTGGCGTCTGATATTCTTGTTTGCTATTTTGTTGTTTTGGTGTTTTTTTTCTCAAAAACTGCTTCCTGTGTTGAAATTTTGATGGATGGCTTTGAAACCTGTAAATACGTGTCAGTTCTAGGCCAATTTTCAGGTTAGATTTTTCAGTTCCCATGTTTAGAATGTGAAAAAATTGATAAGGAATATAATTTGAAAATAATTATCAAAATAAAGGAAGTAGATATTGATATAATAAAAGAGGCATTCCACTTAGATTAACTTATCAATTTGAGACTTAATTGGAAGAAAGGATAAACAAATCATATAATCAGTAAAAAATGTTACCAACTTAATATAACTACATCATTTTTTTTGCTAAACTCATCTTCAAAATGTACAGGCATAATGTCACACGTTTTCTATTTGGCAACCCCAAATAAATTAAAAAGAATCCCAGATTAAATAATTATAAATATCTGTTTGCCAATAATAAAAATTCTTCAGTCGACGAGACTCCTACGAAATTAAAGACCTATTAATAGTTACAAGGCAAAATAAACCCTATTACACAGCAATAAATATTACAATAAATAAAAAGCAACAATGTCTTCAAAATATACGAAAATATTTATACAGAATTTATAGCTGCAAGCTGAAATGAACCTTCACGCCTTGGCTATAAAAGTTACAATACGTTGATAGCAACGTTGTCTTCAAAAAATAATAAAACATTTTGCCAAATAATATAAATTAGTGAGTAATTAGCTTTATCAAAGGACATTTTACTCTATTCACCTTCATATAAAGTGTGTTTTTATTTGATATATGAATGTTCTTAAGGTTGAAATGTAATTGGTAATGGTGATATATATGGGGTATTCAAGAGCATAAGTAGAGTTGTTCTTAATTGGCAACTTGTCTAGACGTCAGTGCATTTAAGACGCAATAAGGAATATATGTGAAAAGATAAAGTTATAGTATGATAGAATTACTTACATATTGTTTTGAGATACTCATTTTTATATGTTGATATTTATTTTCAAGCATTGATGTCAGGATGTAGTTACGTACCATCACGCCTTTTATCCTCGAAGGTGTAGACGTGCACATTATGCATAAATACTGAAAAGTGGGTGTACAATGTAACACCCACTTTTCAGTATTTATGTTATGAGTCCCATGTAATAGGGGGTGAGCCTATTGCCATATACCGGGCACAGTTCCAGACTCCGTGCTACTACTGAGAATTTTTAAAAAACCCAGTGATACTTTGCCCGGCCCGGGAATCCAACCCGAGACCCCTTGCCCCGCAGTCGCAATTGCGACCACTTGGCCAACGAGGCAGTCACCTAATAAATTTGACTGGTTCAAAATAAAAATAAGTGTATCTCATATGACAAAACGGCTCATAATATCAATCATAGCATATATTATCTTATCGTTCGTAATCTCTATGCAGGATTAACTGCCACGAATTTGTATCTTTTATCTAAAATTGCAGTAGTATTACATATTTCGTAAATATCAATATGTCTGTCAACCTATACCGGGGCTCCGGCTCGACGTGCAGGAGAAGGAACGGGGTGGTTTTTAGTCAGAAAGAGTCTGACACTCCCTCCAGCCTCACCCAGGCGGGAGCAGTCATTCGATGATTTTGCCCCCTACATGCGCTAAAGTGGCGTTTGGCTAAAGGCTCAGAGTAGAAACAAATAGATAAAGAAAAAAATCTTCATTTGTTTTATATAAACAATGTGTTGCTTTTAATAATAAAACAGAATAAATATAATTACACAATTCAAAATATCAGAATAAATAAATTCCGTGAAAGAATTCAAGTGAAAATCGACTAAATTACTGCTGAATAATAATGACGAAAATCGCGTGACACTAACAGTCTAGGTAATAAGACTGAAATGCTATAAAAATCTTAAATACCTAATTAAAATTCTCGTAATGATCTCACAGCGTTTTAATATAAAACATGTTGAGAATTACAAAAACTTCAGTCGAATTAAAACCTTTGAAACCTTGAATTATATTATAAAAGTAGTAATTATGTTATAACTTAGTTAAATACTGACATTAGGAGATGGCATTTATAATACACCAACCCTAATCTTCCCGTGGGTGTAGATTGTCGAAGTCCCGACTCAGGGTCTGTACATGATATTCAAATTGCGAAATTCTCAGTAATAACACGTTAGAAGTTAGTACATTATATAAATGGCGTGAAATGGGCGAGTGAACTTAGATAGAATTGCATTATTAAGTTGAAAAGACGACACATACAAATAACATCACGCCTTTTATCCCCGAAGGGGTAGGCAGAGGTGCACATAGAAGTAACACCCATTTTTCACTATTTATGTTATAAGTGCCATGTAATAGGGGGTGAGCCTGTTGCTATATACCGGGCACATTTCCAGTGAGATTTTTTTTTAAACCCAGTAATACTTTGCCCGACCCGGGAATCTAACCCGAGACCCATTGTCCGGCAGTCGCACTTGCGACCACTCGGCCAACGAGGCAGTCATTACATACAAATTAATAATCTAAAGTCTCTAGTGGCAACAAGCATGGCCCATCATATCTATGTCAAATTCCTCTCATCCAAGTGAGCCCCAGACAAGACAGCTTAAAAATAAAATAGATTTTATTAGCGGCAAGCAAAATAAAAGTATGTCGCCTTCACACCACACTTGCATGATCAGTGAGCCCCATAAATATACTATGATACAACATATAGGAATTTCCACGGAAAATAAATAGGTACAAAGTATAAATAAATTGATTTTATTAAACGTTGATGACGTTTCTCTATTTTCATTTTCGTTTTAAAACTAGAATTTTCTAAAGAAAACTTTTTTTTAAAGAAAATTGTGCACACGGCATGCTATCATATGCATTTTTAAATACGGAAGGCGTGTAAATATAAAGAGTGCAAAAGAAAAAAAATGAGAATTCTTTTTTTAAATGTATGGTCAATGTTTTGTTTGGTAATGTTTTTTTTAATAATACAAAGGTCGGTTTTAGACTTTCTGATTAAGTGTCTGTTATTGAATAGATAATTATTTTGTCGTACTTTCTATACAAAATGTGTCAGAGCAAGTGTTAGTCAAGCTAACAGTAACTTAATCACATACTGAATTCCCTTAAAACATTTTATCAGAGTAGCCAACAGGAAAATATTAAAAAATTATTCATATAGTGTTTGTGACATATTAATTTTATAATCAAAGCGGACAGATTTTTTGTAATCCCTTCTATAACTAATAAGAAACAATATCCAATATATTACCTTTAAACCATTGAAGAAGGACAAAAATAAGAAATAGACACAAAAAACAGTAGAAAAATGTCCGGCCCCATACAAAAATGCGCCTTACGTAATTCAATGACACAGGATCTTAAAATGATTTCGCTTATGCGAAAATAATCTTCATTCTACACTGAACTGTATGCTGTAGAAATTAGAATTCATTTTACATAATCGAACGTGTCGTCCTCTACTATGATATCATCGCTTGCTGAGAAATCTCGTAGTTTATTAAAATAACCCTTAGATCTAAGTGATGTGACGTCATCAGCTTATTTAGTAGTCAAGGCGATTATACACTGTCTATATGTACTTGCACATTCCTTGACATTAATAACTTTTTTAAACATCAAGGATTTTCTTCATGACTGCTAGGTTTTTCTTCTGTATTTTAAGAAGGTGCAGCTGGTTATTTATATGATACAAGTGACTAAAGGTACCTATATCCTTCTCACAACATGTGCACAGATGCTGCAGATTACTCACCTACCGTGTGATTCAGATTAAAATTAGTGTTACACACGAACTATTTTACTTCAAAAAGTATTCCTGACTACGTTGAACTTTAAAATCGCCAAAACTAACGCTACAATGTACAAATGAGGTTATAATATTATACGTTTTTTATTACAAAAAGTAAATTCTATATTTGAATTGTAGTCATATAGTTTTAAAGTCTCCATTTACACTGTATTCTACAAATGAGTTTGTAATATACGTTCTTACTACAAAAAGTAAATTCTATATTTGAATTATTTGCGCCTTCCTTTATTGAATAGTTTTATAAGTCTCCAAAATTAACACTACATTCCACAAATGAGGTCATAACATATTGACGGTTCGCAAACTTTTTCCTTAATTTTTAACATAAGCCTCTAACTCTCATCTTAACCTTGGCACCACAAATAACCAGGTTTACTGAGCATAACGTCTAGTTGATGGATGGCACAGCATTTGACCTTGATTCAAGTACACCATGTGACTAAGAGTATAGATGAAGTCACTCCTCTGTCTAGACGAACATATATGTAGCTGTCGTTATACATTTCAAAATGGCAGAAAGGGGCGCTGGTACCCTTTCAATAATCCAAATGTTACCGTTAAAAAGGGCAATTTGCCGCCCGTGTCTATACTGATTTATGTTTGAAGTATAGTAGATGTTACTCGATATTTGTTTACTGTTGAACTTGTTAAATACTTTTATTGCAGGTTTACATAACATTTAGAGGGTTTCGTTTCGTTTCATAGATACTAGCTACTTCCGCGCGGTTTCACACGCTTTGCTCAGATCCTATTGGCCGTAGCGTGATGTTTTATAGCCTATAGCCAGCATCGATAAATGCGCTATCCAACACAAAAATAATTATTCAAATCAGACTTGTAGTTACGGAGATTAGCGCGTTCAAACAAATAAACAAACAAACAAACTCTTCCGCTTTATATAATAGTATAATATTGGATTGTAAACGAACAAAATAATTTCAATGACAACTATCCATTTCAAGAGCTCAACGATCGTAAAATCATGTTCAAAATCAATCATGCCGAACAGTCGTACTAACAACGAATCTATTCACAAAATATTTATCGAGCTACGCAATACAAAACACTCATTATGGTCTATCAAGGTAAAACTCAAGTTGTTTAATATATCCTCAAAAGTTACGCCTTGACAAATTCTGCAGCTCTTACATGTAATTCGAGTGCAGTAAAAACATTTACTGCATCTATATCTCTCAAGTGTATAAGGAGAGACAAGTACGAGCCATGGCCTAGAACAACTTGTATCAGTAAATAGTAATTTATTAGTAACTAGCTCTTACCCGCGGCTTCGCTCGCGTCACAAGAAGATAATAAGTAGCCTATGTGACATATACCAATACATACAGTGCCATCTATACCAATACTTTTGTTTTCCCTCGGGAATATCAATTTTTTCCGGGATAAAAAGTACCCTATTATTTAACTCGTCGAGTACCGTATTTATAGACACAATTAAAGAACAATAGGTTGCGGTCACCGGTGACCGCTTGGTGTTTGACAGTTTAATCCAGTCTTCTAATGTACGTCTGCAAAAATTCAAAGCAATCGGTTTAGTAGTTATGGCGTGAAAGCGGAACAAACAAACAAACAAACTCACTTTCCGATTTATAATATTAGTTAGGATAATGGCTACCACATGGGACCCAATAACGGTTAGATAGAATTGAATTTTCTGTCCACCGCATGAGATGATTGGAATTGCTTCAACGTCTTTCAATACTTAGGAGAATTGCCATTTTCAGGTTATTGGACTTAGGAATAAAGTTAATTTTACGTTTTTTGAACATTTCACTAGATTTCAATGAGTACAGTTTTGAATCTGATTGATCAAAATTAAGTCGCCAATAATTTGGTTATATCTTTGTTCTACTATCCAAAATTACATATGTCAAAGATTTTATAATTATGGCTATGGTTGAGAAAATTAGCTTTTGCCAAAATCCCGCAAGGATAAGGGTAAGAGGGGGTAGGCAGAGGTGCACATTATGCCACTGTAGGTACAATGTAACACCCACTTTTTCACTATTTATGTTATAAGTCCCATGTAATAGGAGGTGACCCTATTGCCATATACCGGGCACAAACCAGACTCCGTGCTACTACACAATAGTACTTCGCCCGACCCGGGAATCGAACCCGAGATCCATTACCCGGCAGTCGCACTTGCGACTACTCGTCCAACGAGGCAGTTTTATAAATTATATACCTACATATTTATAATCCCAAACTTTATGACCAGTTTAAACAACTTAATTTTTAGTTTATTTAAAGATATAACATAATTTATATATTTATATTTATTATTGGTTGTTTAAACAACCAATAATTTCTCGTACTCCTCCACTACAACAGAAAAAAATATGGAAATTACAACAGCTGTTTTCCGTTAAATCGCATTATACGTTCTCCCCATTTAATATGGCCAACTGTCTTCAATATTTATGTGTAATGTTCGCATTTGGCAAGCTAACGTGTCTCGTGTATGTGTGACCCATAACTTGAGCCCTATAGTACCCTCGTTTGTAGTTAGGGTCGGTTCTCTTAGCTCTTACTTTGTATTCCAGTCATGTGCCATATAGTGGATTTATACGCGTATAAAAAAGGGATTATTGCCTTATAATATGTATATGTATTATCTTGTTTCCTAACTAATTCAATCCAATGTTAAACATCCAATCTTTGGTTTGTTTCCTGGACCAGACTTAATATTGATAATGTTTTTAATATAGGTAGATTCTGTCTTCATAAAAACTATCTTGAGACATACTAGTTAACTAAAATCGCGCACGCTGCACATGAGGAAGAACTCCTCTGTGGTTCGAAAATAGTGGAGCTTTTCACAGTATATTCACGTGAATAACCCGCGATTTTAGTTAATTCAGGTAGATTCTCGTTTTATGCAACATAGTACTCAAAATTTGCTTAAGATACATTAGGATATCACATTTCAAAACCCAATCAGACTTGTCTCGTACTAAAGCCATCTTATTTCAAAATTACCACCATATCAAAGAATCAAATCGACAACAGCTGTTCAACAATACCACTCAACTTCAAACCCTATTCAGAGTCTTTAAAGGTATACTTTCCTGTGTAGAAAGTCACCTTTATATATACAAAGATATGTCGTACATATCCCTTTGGTTATGGTTCGCCGTCGCGTGCCAATCTCACCCTCACTTCTGCCAACGTGCAATTTGGCAACATTGCCATTTGTCAGGTCGTTGACTTCTTATCTACATGTCTGTTTATCAAGTGTATTTATATATTGAATACGTAGATATATTATGTGTACATACATAGAGAGAGCTTCCGCAACGCTTCGCAACAGAGTTGGTGGTTTGTTTTTAGATTTTTTTTAGGACGTCGTTTATTTTTGTGATGAGCATTTGTGCACGTTTTATTCTTGTAACTGTCTCTCTATTATCGAGATTTAAAACTTGGGATTATTAGGGAAATACCATAGAATCTAAATTTTAGTTCTCAATATGAAAATATTAAGTAAGCAATGAAAATTGCCAATGAAATTGCAATGCTGTAAAAACTTACATATTATTAAATATCCTTACACAAGAACACTTTAATGAAAAAATCTGTTGATAATCATATCCACATTTATAAATATATATTTTATCTATATAACCACATCCTCACGGACACGAGGCAGTCAAAAACTGAAGGTCGATCGAACAGAAATTGAGGATAAACTCAATTAACATACTGAACTTAATACACCATGAGGTTAAATATAAAATAACAGGAAACAAACGAATGTAATATCTAAAATCCTCAGTTATTTAACGACGACATAAAATATGGTCACAATAATAGTATTACAATGTCGGTTAGGTTACTTCCTGTCCATGAAATAAGTATGACATAAGCTGTACTGTGTTCATGACTATTCACTGCCTATTGTGATTCAGTTTTCGGATGTTAAAGATACGTGCTGTTAATTTTATTGTATAAGGAAGAAGGGAAATTCGTTGATCTGTCTGTTTTCTACTAAAGGTAGACTAGTACGTCTAGAATTTTAGAATGCCTATAATACAGTAGTTGACAACTAGTCAAATTCAATACTTTTATCGAAACGTCAAAAACAATAGTGTTCTATGAATTTTGTACGAAATACCATCTTATGACGTCATCATATTTTCACGTCGAAAAACACACTTATGTAGGTATATCCAAATAAAATGCGAGAATAAAATGAAAATTAAGTATATCAGCAAATCAATGAATGAAAGTGTAACTATTTTGCAATATTTATTTGGACTGAATAATCAAAGTAATTTATTTTTGACCCAGGAAACTACCCAAGTAGTCTATAAAAGAATTAAATCCAATTATGTGTGTAAAACTTGAGATAAATTAAAGAAACACGGCCAATGTTTGTTTTTTCATAACTATCCACTATGCCAGTCTTATCACTACATTATTGAGTATCTTCAATTATAATATTCATCAGATTATAATAATGTAGCTTCGATTATTCGTAATCTATTTTTGTCTGTGTACTCTCACAGACATTCAAATTGAAAAAGGGACTTCATATTCGCATTCCTTTTACAATTTTACATGTCATTCGCAAAAGGGGATATACAAATTAATTCCATGACTAGACAGGCGATATTAAAAACCGTCTGCATTGCATTGAGGGGAGGGAATGAGGGAAACCTCACAAGCGACCCTCAAAGGATTAATTAATGGTACCGTGACCACCCTCACGGTGTACAGAGTCTGTGTTCTGATTGTATAGGAGTTACACCCATTAGTAACCTTGACAATATACTACCTTTACGAGAAATTACAGTTCTTTTTATTAGATATCGTTATATCATGAGCTCCAGACAGACAGTTGAGTCAGTACTGCGTCGCTGCCGGCGAGTATCGATCGGTTCCCTCGTTCACAATGTCAGCTCTCGTTAAGCACTAGAGCCGAGCTTTTACTGGAAACTTCACGTGTCCAAGAGTTTCTCCGCATTTAAAGACTAGAATAGAATCAATCACAAAACATATTCAGCAACCATAATGTCCTATGTCATGCTTCCTCATAAGCTAATGTCAGTCTTATGGCGCTGTACACAACGACCATTTTACACCGAAACAAAAGCCAGACAATCGACAGGGCATGAGGGAGACGTGTAATCGTTATTCAAACTGGCAGACTAGTATTTCCGAGCTTACCGCGCATGCGTGCGATCGCAGCGCTTAATAGGTCACGGCCTCACAGTCTGCACTGGAAGCCGGCTACAGGGATATACTTAGAACGATACGCCATTTTAGCAAAAAGAAAATACATTTGCTTCGTTAAAAGTCAAAATAACGATATGAAAGTGCACCTTTGTGAGTTTGTGTGGTTCGAAACCAGTGGCCGAGACAATCGCACGATCCCTTTCCGCGAACCAGAAACGCCACGACCGGTCCGAAAATAAGCGACACAATCTGTTTTTACAGAATTGAAACGAATTTTATACTAAAGGAGACTGGGCTACGTCGCTGTGTGCCCGCGACATACTCGTTTTATCTGAATTATGTGATACAAATGTGACCGTGCCTACGTGTACCGGCTCGCCATGACTCACCGCCACAATAGTGATTCTGTGCCCTGGGGACTCAGTCCCGCGGGATCTTTTGTATAATAGTGTATGTATTAACATTTCAAAGTGTATTCTTTGTGTTCTACCTATACGCGTAAAATAAAACCGGCGGCGCCGGCACGTCAGCCGACCATGCTGTTCGTGGTTGCGTGCTCCATTCATTACGGTTTCTGTAGCGATACAGCGTGGACTGCTTCCGTTACTGAGCAGTGGCCACGGTGCTGGCTAGTGGCGAGTTACCGGCTGGCTCGGAACTCGCAGTGACTTAACATATGGTAACCGGGCGGGCGAAGGTCGTGCGGCTCGCGTCACCCTAACATAAGGTAAACTCGGTCGGGCGTGTGCGCGCAAAACGTAAACACTGGCCGGCGAATGCACCGAAAAAACTCGCGCGCTATGATGTCACCGTGCAAACATTAGAACGTGGAATTTAAAATTAGATGCGTCCAGCGAATCTATCGAGAACGGTTCATTGAGCGACGGGCGGGCGAAGCGAGCGGAGCGCCGCTAGCGAACGAGCACGAACGACGAGGTAGCGTAGCGGCGCCGCCGCGACCTTGCACCGTCACGGGCGCAGCGTCACGCCGCGCCGGATTATTTTCGTCGCGTTTTGGCACCTACACCTCACGCGCGCTCCCTAAACCACAATCCCGTGCCGTTTAGTGCGAACTGTACGCTTTAATATCGCTTTTATTTTACAGATTGCGACAGACTCTTGCGGCGCGGCTCGCGGAGATTGACGACATTGTGTCCGAATTCGACCGCGTGTCGGAGAGAATCGACGAGTTCCGACAGCAAATAGAAGTGTTGACAGCGAAAGTAAGGACTTTCTACGTGTTCGGTGAGGACGAGGCCGACAGTGTGCGCGCGCTTACCAACGAAGTTTCCGACTTGGTGGAGCGCACAAAGAACTTCACCGAGGAGAGCCGGAAGAGATACGGAGGCTCAGCCCCGGCGGACGTCGCGCAGGAGCTGTCCTCCCTAGAATTATCATCTGAGGCATTGGCAGCAGCTATGGAAGAGAAAGAAAGGGAATGGAAACGTGCGCGCACGGCTCGCTCCGAGTACGCTACCGACGTGGAAGACGTGCAGGCGTGGGTGCGCGCCGCTGAGCTTACAGCCAGGGACCGCACCCTGGCACCCGAGCCCTACAGGGAGCGCCTGGTTGCCACCAGGGCTGAAGTGCCAAACGTTGCCGATCGTGTTGAGCGGTTGACACGCAATGCTCGAGCGATTGTTGAAGGCAGTCGCGATGCTGGTGAACGGCAGCTTGTGCAGTCTACAGTGACCGCGTTATCGGATCAATTCTCAGCAGTGTGCAGTGAGCTGGAAGCTCGACAGGCAGCTGTAGAAGACGCCTGCGATGCGGTTGCACGTTTCCTTACATTACTCGAGAAAGTCTTACTTTGGGTTGAGACACAGCGTGCATTCCTTGCGCGGCCACTCCCATTGGCCGACTTGCAGGAGGCGCAACAGAAACAGACTGAATATGGGGTGCGTTGGTCGTTTTCAACATAACAATATTTACAATTACATGATACTATTTACTTACAAATTATCTGTTTTCCAGAACGCGCTCAAGAGCTGTAAACAGCAAGCCAAGAATTTAGCGGATATGGCTAAGGAGATAGAGGCAATCGAACGGGTTACAAGCCCAGGAGACTTGCCGTCTAGGCTAGAAGCAGCAGAGAATGCGACCGTAGACGTTGAGAAGCGATTAGCGAAGACAGTCAGTACAGCAACAGAATATAATACCGGAGTTAAATATGAAAATAATACTAATTGTATTCTATTTTTATTTTACAGAACGGTCTACTACAGGAATTAGCAGAGGAATGGGAGCGATGCGAAAGAAAGTTAAAAGATGTCGGGCACTGGCTTGAAGCGACATCGAGGACTCTAGAAACACCTCAAAATGCTAAAAAGCCTCTCAGAGATCGTCTCGCTCTGAGAGAAAAGTTGATAAATGATATCTCCACGCAAAAGACGAAGATCTCATATGCAGTGGAAAAACTCAACGTGAGTCGACGTGGTCGATTTATATGCATTTGCTAAGGTTTTAATTTCAGGAGCGGTTCTCGGAGTCAGCGTAAACTCGTGCTAACACATTATGTGTGTGGACAGGTACACTTCGGACCGGACGGCGTAGCAGCGCAATCAGTGGGGCCCGAGGGAGTGGAGGCAGCGGCGCGCTCGCTCGTGGCGTCGCTGGACGGCCTGGCGGCGCAGACAGGCGCGCAGGCCGCGGCGCTGGCGCGCGCGCTGGCGCAGGTGGAGGCCTACTGCGCCGACGTGGCCCGCCTGCGCGCGCAGCTGCTGCAGGCCGAGCAGCAGCTGCGCCAGGCCGCGCAGCCCAACTATAGTCCGCGCGAGCCCGAGCGCGCTTCCCGCCATCAACAGGTAAGCTACTTCATATTCGGCTCGACCCGCACCGATCCCCGCGAGTAGGTGGCTAGCGAGTATTCTAGTTTTGTTTATCCGACCTGGAGGCTCTCAGGGCGACCGGGCAGGTGGCGGGCACGCTTCATATCACCTGCGGGCGCCTCGGCGCCCGCCTCGACGCTCGATCATTTTTTATTTATCTTTTGTTTTCTTTTTGTCACCCTCCTCCTCACCCTCCCCGCTACTAACACGTCGAACTGATATCCTCCGCTAGGAGTGTCGTGAGCGCGTCAAGTCGCTCCAGAGCAAGATTCAGGCGCGTAACGAACGAGTCAAGCTTCTGGTGCAGCGCGGCAGTCCTGACGCTGAACCGCTGCGAGACGCGTAGTCCGCGATCTACCGATTTAGTTTATAAGTCTTCTCATCTCGTCCCTGTAATTTTTATAAGCATATTATAATACGAAACGTTAAAATATACGAGACGCATCGCAGCCACCGTCGTTTCCTTTCGCTCAACCTCTCATCACGTCCGTCCGCTCGTCTCAGAGACACCCTTGTAAATTATGTGTTTGTCCGTACTTGCGTATCAGGATGTCGCCCGGCGAATCGAAGAGCTGACCGGAGCGATCTACGCGCTGGACCCGTACTTCGTGATGCCAGCGACAGACGAGCATGCCGCCACTCTGTCCATGCTCGTGACGAGCGCGACGCACGCGCGCAACAACAGGCGCGCGCGCTCGCCCGAGCGGCGAGAACGCGCGCGCCTGGCCCCGCCCGCGCCCGCCGCCCGGGCCCGCTCGCCGTGCTGGGCGCCGGGCGGCATCACCTACGCCGAGATAGTCAAGGGCTCCGGCTCCCGCTCTAGCTCCCGCGGATCCCGCGCACCCGACGACCACGAACCACCCCGCGCCTCGCCCTCCCCGCCCGAACCGGCCGACGCCGGGAGCGATCCCGTGGAAGTGCTCGTGGAACCGTGTGTGCTCAGTGAGAGAGTCGATGAACAAGTGTCGCGCAGTGACACTCGTGTTAGCGAGTCTATCAGTGTCAGTGAGCCTTATGGCGGTGACGTGATTGTTTACTATGATGACTTTGCCTCGCGTTCGGAACCAGAACCGGTTCCCGAATACTACGCAGAACCTCCAATGGAGTACCGAGAAATGCCCGTTGATGTGCCGGCAACCATGTATCAGGAATCACCTGAACCAATGAGAAAATTACCTGATCAACCAATGAGGGAAATACAACCCATTGAATCGGAAAGAGATGTTAGCCCCATACCAAAACATCGCTCGCACGAGTTATCATATGCGGAAATATTAGCACTCGGGTTACGCAGACAACCGCGTACTCATAGCGTTACTTCATTACCGAAACCACAAGTAGCACAGGTAGAGCTGGTTAAGGAGATCGTAGTAGAATGCGTTGAAAGATCTCCACCGATTCAGCAATATGAATCGAAAGTTGAGAAGATTGAACCGCCGAGGTTCAAACCCGATAGACCCGAAAGACCGGAAAAAACAAATAAATTAGATAGACCTGATCGGCCCGAACGACCGCCTCCTAGGAGTAGATCAAGGGATATGCCAAGACAGAGGCGAGGTCCAGAAAAGAGGCCTACGAAGGCTCATGACATTCAGGCTATGAAAAAGAAAAAGACAATGAAAAAAGTTATTGAAGTCGACAACTTTGATGAACCAGAGCAACCGATTGAAGTAGAACTAACACCCATCAGTGATATTACAAATAAGTCTGTGACTGTAGAATCAACTGTAGAGACCGTTTACAAGGAGGTCACTAAAAAACTACAACACAGTGCTACAGTCGTAGAGACTATTACTGAAATTGTTGCAGAAGACTCGCAACCTGAAACTTCTGAAGAAGTTGAACATAAAAAACCCAAAAAGAAGCAAAAGCCTAAAAAACCTAAAACACCCGAAGATGAAATTCAGAGAGCTCTCAAGGAAATTGAAGAGCTAGAAAGGAACAAAAAGAAAAAGGCGAGGGAACCTCGTGATAAAAGTAAAGATAGCATCACTGAAATTATATCAGTTGAAGCTCCAAAGGACCCAATTACTGTCGAATTTAAAAAGATAAATATTAAAGAATCGGACACCCAAACTAAGTCTAAGAAAAAGAAAGGTGTCAAAGAATCACCGGACAAAACGGCTGACGTTACTGCTGAGCTTATTACTGTAGAGGCTTCTGCTCCAGTTGAAGTAACAACTAAAGAATTTAAACCGAAGAAAAAGAAGAGTCAAAAACAAGCCTCTTTAGAGAAATCAGAACCAAGTTCTATTGACAATATAACTGAGCCTCAAAGTCCTATTAGCTCTGGAGAATCTATACAAAAATCAATTGAAATAAAATCTGATTCAGATTCACTTTCAGTTGTAGAAGTAGTTGCTCAACCGGATATAACTGAATCAAAAGAAATAACTAGTTCAATAGATGATTCTACCAAAGAGCAAGTTATTAAAACTGGCGACGAAGTGCATAGAGAAAGTTCTGTTGAAGTTATTACTACAGTAACTTCTAGTATTGCACATCACATTATAAGTCAAACTGAGTCTGTGACGGTTATTAGCTCAGAAAATACCGTTAGCGAAAGCAGCCCTAGTGAGATAGTTACATCTGAAATTGTAACATCACAGCCTGCTTTTGAAAACGTGCAAGAACAGATTTCAGACAACACAGAACTACCTGCTGGAGTTTCTGAGACAGTTACTCTGGTTACTGAACTTGCTGAACCTCAAAAGAAACACAACATTGAACAATCGACTATTGTATTCAAAGAGTGTGAACTATTATCCGCCCAAGATCAGACTCCAAAACAAGAAGATCAAGGCAATAAAAAGGCATCTAAAAATAAAAAGAAAGCACAAAAGAGTAAACAAAAAACTGAAGATATTAGTTCAGAATTTATTACCAAAGAGTCTGAACAGGTACAACAAGAGCAGAAATCAGTACCTTCTATTGAGTCAAAACAAGAAAAACCTGAACAACTTGCAGTTGGAGAAGTTTTGTCTTTTAAACAATCAGAACAAGTTTTACCCAAGCCAGTACAAACTGAAGCAGAAAAGCTTGTCATATTAGAAGAAATAGAAACCGTTTTGTCTGAAAAGCAAACTGCATCAGAACACCCGTTATTGGAAGTATGGCAGACACCGCAACAGAATCAAGCTGCTGAGCTTGAAACTGTGCAGGTTGAACAAGAGGAACAAACAGAACAATCAGAGGAAAAAATCAAAGTGGATGAAGTTCCTTCCAAAAATAAGAAGAAAAAGAAACAAAAGAAACACGAAAAGACCCCAGAACCTGTTGTATTTGAGGCTAAAGAAAATGTTGAGCTTATTGAAGAAAACGTTAAGACAACGCCTATAGAACATCCTGTACAAGAAATACCAAATATTATAGAACAAGTCGAAGAACAAAAACCACAGAAGAAAAAGAAATCTAAGAAAGGAAAACATACTGATGTCAAAGAAGATGTAGTTGAAACGACAGTGGTTGAACGTAAAGAAATTGAGTTACCAACGGAAACGTTTGAAACTAGTCCAAAAGAAATTGAAGAACCACAGTCTCAAGAAGACAGTAAGCGAAAAAAGAAATCTAAATCGAAATCTAAACCTGTCGAGCAGGAATCAGAGGTGGAAACTAGAGAAACAGTTGATGTTAAAGAAATAGACGAAGTTAAAATACCTTCCCCTGAACCATCCATGGAAGATATAAAGGTCGAAGAACCAGCTTTTGAGGAAGTTAAATCCCACAAGAAGAGGAAACCTAAAAAACAAAAGATTGAAAATGATGATATAGAAAAAGCTCTAAAGGAGATTGAACGTACTGAAGGTTCTAAAAAGAAACCCAAAGAAAAGATACCCAAACCCAAAGGTAAACCTGATCATCCAAAACCAACAGAATCAAAAGCAGTTAAGCAAGAAATACAAGAGTCTAAAGTGGTTGAACAAGAAATACGTGCGGATGTCGCTTTGAAGAAGGTGGATTACGATATATCACCTGAAGAAGATACTGAAAGTACTCAACCAATCGAACATATTGATTGGAATGCCATGTTAGAAGAAGAAGAAAGTTTAACTGAAATACCTTTTGAATCCATCAAACAAGAATCGAAATCAACCACTATTGAAACGTCGTACATTGCTAACCAAGTAACAATTCTACAAGAAACAACTAACTTGCTGGAAAGCGAGCGTACTGTTACTAAACTTGAATCATCGGTAGAACAAGCTGTTCCTGGAAAATCATCTGAGAAAGTCGAAGAGGAAAAAATTATCAAAGAAGTACGACAACAACAAGCCGACCCTATTTCTAATCCTGCTAGCGAGCAGAATAATAACGATAAATTCTTTTCAACTGATGTAATAAAAGAAGGGTCATACAATATTGTTGAAGAGGTGACTCGCTACGAGCCTATAACTCAAGATGTTGAGACCCGCACTATTTATCTAATAACGCACGAAGAGAAGAAACTGCCTCCTATCAGGACTGTAAAAGTATTTAGGAGTAAGAGTAACTCGTTAGAAGAACCTCAATCTACTGAAGATGACGTAGTTTTAAGTGAACAAACGATTAACAAAATCACTGATGATAAGTCTTCCATTAATGTTAGTGATAATGTTTTAGACAGTAAGGTTGCAACGGGAAAATTAAGTTCAGAAAGTGATATTGCAGAAGTAGATGTTACTCAAATTGAATCGATTCAAAAAGCTGAGAAAGAACATGTCATTGAGAATGTGACTTCTAAAAGTTCTGTACTGACTACGCATACGCAAGTTGTCACTAATGTAGTCAGTGAAGTGACTACAAAAGAAACTATCCGAGTTGACGAGGAATCCAACACGAAAGGAATCGAGGTTACAACCCAAAAATCGTCTACGCTATCAGATCAAGTAACTGAGAGTATTGGTGAAGTTCAAGAAGAGGTTCCAAAGGAATATGAACTTATCCCAGAAAAAGAATCTGTTCCAGAAAAAAGTAGTATACCGCTATCAGAAGAAGACTTCACAGAAATAATTGAACAAGCCATTTTCGGTTCAGTACAAGATCGTAACCGAACAACAACTGAAAAGAAATCCAAGGAATCTTCGAATATTCCGTATCAGGAGTTGGTAAACGAAGTTAAAACATATTCAGAGAATCTAGATACTTATCAATTGGACTATGATTACTCTCAGTTAATACTTAGCCAGCGAGAGTCTAGAGTTTCACAAGGAGAAGAATCTTTAGTAGTTCATGAAGAAAAACCGATTAAATCTGTTACAGAACTAGAAGCAGTAAATGTTTCTCCAGCTGAAAAAGAACTGTCAGCAGTAATAAGTCAAGAAATTATAGGTACCGATAAAGTATCGGTGGAAGAAGAAGGCTTTGAAAATGTTGTCTCGGTAATTGAACCACCAACAGCGGAAAAATCAACAGATAGGCTTGAAGAACTTATTTCTCAAAATATTTTGACTTCAGAAATGTCTACAAAAACTGAAATTGAGCACACCGTTGATTTAATTACATCAGAGAGTTCTGTACTTAAGCCCGTTGACCAAGTCGATGCTAAAGCTTTTACTGAAACAAATGTTGAAATACTTTCGGAACTACAAGTAGAGGAGCCTCAATTACTTGAAACAGCAAGTAAACAGAAGCATAGTGAAGCGCCTGAACCTAAACTTGTATCTTCAGTTAATGAAGAAGAGCCTAGAATTAGTTACCATGAAATTAAGGACGCTGAAGCAATTTTAGCATCACAGGTATCTGAGGACAAAACTGAAACCACAACAGATGCTCTCAACGAAACAGTTTCTTCTTCGCGTGTCTCAGAAACTGTTTTAAAATCTGAAGATACAAGTGTGGTTCAAGAATCTTCAATAGAAATTCAACAAGAATTAGTATCAAAGGAAGATATTAAGGAGCATAGAGTGTCTCCAGTCAAGGAAGAGGCTCCCAGAGTAAGCTATCATGAAATTAAAGATGCTGAATTTATTTTAGCATCACAGACTATACCAAAAGAAGAATTAAATTCTTCGAACATTGTTCAAACATCGGAAGTAGTCAACGTCGAAGATGACGTGCTTAAAACTCTTAATAAGACAATTACAATGGTTAAAACAGTCACTGAGCAAACTGTTGATTTAATTGCCGCTGAAAAAGTGGTTCTGGAACCTACGGATTCAAAACTTACAGTTACTGAAACAAAAACTGTTACTGTCGTGGACGACAAACCTTTAAGAGAAGAGCGACCACTGTCGTATGAAGAGGCCCCTCGTCATAGCTACCATGAGATTATTGATGCGGAAAGACGCCTTGCTCTGATAACTAAACAACAAGATGACATTCAACAAGATACTAAAGATGTAGTTGAAGATAAACCTGTCGTGCAAGATGTACTAGTAGAGTCCGAGTATTCTCAAGTAAAAGAAATCTCCAAAAAAGTCAAACCAGATTCACCTGTGATCGAAGTACCAAAAGATATACTATCAGCGGCTGTAGCTGAAGCGCCAAAAGTGAATTATCAAGAAATCACTGATGCAGAAAAGCATTTGGCAGCAGTCGTAACTACGCAAAAAATGGAAGAAAGGTTTGAAGTCGACGTTCAAAGTAGTACATCAACTTCTACAAGTATTTTACCAGAATCATTGATATTTGAATCGCCACGGGTTAGTTATCATGAGATTTCAGATGCAGAAAACCGTCTGGCGACAATTATATCCAGAAACGCATCTAAAGAATCTTCTCCAGTTGATACAACAGAAGATATACCTGTAACTGATAGACAAGTAGAAGAAACACCAGAGCCTACGCCAGATGTGGTTGTTACTGCTGGACCCACAGAAACACAGCAAAAGATAGTAAATCACGTTCCTCATAATGATGTTTCTATTCATGATGATGAAATAGCCCCAATAATAGAAAATGTTCCCCAATTAGTGCCAGAGCCTGAACCAATAAGACAACTCATTTATGAAGTGCCAAGGTTCAGTTATCATGAAATTAATGATGCTGAAAGTTTATTTGCTACTTCACGAGTTTCTCTAGAAGAAGTTGAAGTCCCAGCTGAAGTGGCTGATACAACTCCAACAGAAAGGGATACAACTACGACAGAAATAGATACAACTACAACAGAAATAGATACAACTACAACAGAAACTAATATAATTGTAGCAGAAACTGTATCAGCTCACCTGGTGGAGCCTACAACTCCTGTCAGTGAAGAAGTCAAAGAACCGAAACCAGTGGAAATTGATTCTGTATTTGAGCCTTTACGTCACAGTTATCACGAAATTCAAGATGCTGAACTTGTGCTAGCATCTATGAAAGTTGATGAAGTGCCTCGAACATCTGAAGAGAAACCTAAATCAGTCGACAAAGAAGTTCCCAAGTATTCTTCCGAGCAAGTAGAAGTAACGTTACTTCAATTTGATAGGCCACCTCAACCTAAAACTGACAAAGAACATACTATAGACTTCCTTACGAATGAAAGTATCGTATCAGAACCTGGGAAAACTATTGTTTCTCCTGTAGAGAAACCTTCAGCGCTTCAAAAGGCTCATTTGGAAAAGCTTGCTCTGTCTTTTGAAGTCGATGACCTTAGTAATACGCCAATATCAGTAGTTTATGGTAGTGCGGGTACCGCAACACCAACCCAGGAACTTAAAAGTCCTGTGTTTAAGACTGAAGACATGGTCCCTGAATCCCCAGATGTTCCACAAGCCCCAGTTAATGTTGAAACAGCCAAAATTGAGGAATCGACACCAACTCAAGAAGAACCTTCCGTTGAAGATGATACTTTTGTAATCATAGATCACAGTGAAGTCATAAACATAATTACCGACGTAAAAGATAGTGAACCTGTGGAAATACAACTACACAAGCCTGATGAATCTTCAAAAATTATGGAAATATCCCCCGTTGTTGTACAAAGTGTCACTGAAACTACTTCAATTGAACAAGACTCTTCTTTAGAACAACCGCGATCTATTACTCCTAAAACAAATGATGACCATATTGTGGTCAAAAATCTTATCGAAGAAGCTCTTCAAGAACCTGAATCAACAGCTGTTACTAGAACAAAACCAGCTTATGAAACTTTCGTCATTGATGATCTCAATGAAAGTCTTGTGCCTGTGGTATTCGGTGATATTAAGGATATTGAGCATTCTATAAAATACAGGAAAGAAGAACTTTTACTACAAACTGAACCTTTGGAACCTGTTCAACCACCTAAATCTGAAGAAGAAATAGTCACTGTAGCTGACGAAGAAGTGTTAGGGCGGTCACCTTCTCCCATAGAAGATATTGAAATCGTTGAAACAGAAGGTTTTACCATTCCTCATCCTAGTGAATATGTTGAGTTAGATCCCTCGACTGTTTTAGAGCTCGATGCTAAGCCTGACACTATCTCGGCGGATACACAAAGTGAAGTTTTCGATTCGGCTATAAACTTACCTGAATCACAAATTGTTAAACAATCCGACATGAATACGCATATAACATCTACGGACTATCAAACGGAACATATAGTATCAACTGAAATTAGGGAAACACAATTAACCCAAACTGAAACTGTTAGTCGTGTAGAAAAATCTCCTATACATAGCCTGCATGACCTCCTTCCTGAAATTGACTCCATCCCTGAATTCAAACCCTCTTATTCGAACACTGTATTGTATTCAAAATTATCGGCTGATGCACCCGAGTTTACACCCTCTTATATGTATCAGACTGTAACTACTGTGTCTGAGAGTAGATCTGATGTAGTAGGAGATGCACCTGCACCTATTACTGTGGAAGAAGAAGTATCAAATATTGTAACTGAGGAAGTACCACCTGTACCACAAATTTCATATTCTTCGGTTTTACAAACTAAGAAAGAAAAGGTCGAAGTTGGAGCACAAACACCACCATCACCAATTGAAAAAGTAGTGGTACCTGACGCACCTACAGATGAACTACACGAGGAACATGTTGAAACCAAAACTAAGAAAACTAAAAAGAAGAAAAAGAAGGATAGAGATGAAAAGAAAGAGTCTAAACCAGCTGAATCTGTGCCTCTACCTTCTGCCTCTCATGTACCAGAGAGGGTTGCAGTGTTACCAGAACCTGTTAATGTATGGGTCAAAGCTGCTGAAGAAGGCAAATCGTATGCCGATGTGTTGGCTGAAGGCTTAATTCATGAACAAAGAGAATTTATACAGCTAGTCCCAGAGAAGCCAAAAGAAAGAGAATTGTCTCAGCCAAGAACAGAAAAAATACAACATGATGTTGAGAAAATCGTGACACCCACTGTGCTACCTACCCAAGACATAAAAGATACTGTGGAGATAAAAGAAGTAGTTTCAGAATATGAACAAAGTATTGGCTCTTGGGCTAAGATAGTAGCAAAACGATCATCGCCGGAAAGAATACAAAAAGTAGAAGAACCGCAACATGTCACACCCACACACGTTCCTACTAAAGCTCCAATGATTCTTGTAGATGAATCAGAAAGTGATCAACTCAAACCTGAACTAGAAGTAGATGCTGAAGGATTTATTACTGTTGACAGAAGTAGACGATCGAGATCTAAGTCAAGAGAAACACGTTCACGATCAGGTGTTTCACAAAATCGTGAAACACGTGAAAAGTCAGAAAACAGATTTGAAGCCCTAACTACGACTCTTAGACCAGATGATGTAGAATCTACTCAGAGTCCTTCAGAAGATGAAAAACCAGCTAAGAAACCTAGTAGAAAGAGCCGTAGCTCTAAGTCTAGAGATAAAGAAGTGAAACCAAAAGCCATGGTAGTAGCTCCTAGCACGTCCGATGAAGACAAACAACCGCCAAAGAAAGACAAAAAGAAACGTTCATCTAAATCAAAAGATAAGGTAGCCCCTGTACCTGTCGAAGAGAAATTGAAACCTGAAATTGTAGAAGTCTCAGAACCATTAAAGGAAGAAGAGAAGGATGATGAACGCATAACCACACCATCAGTTCAGTCTGAACCTAAAAAGAAAAGTAAAAAGAAGAAGAAAGACAAGAAGCCTGTAGAAGTTTCAGAAACTACCGAGGCGTCCTCCCCCTTAGAAGTTACTTCTTCAGAACAAGAGATAATGTTAGAATCTACATCAATAACAAAATCTCGCCAAAAGAAGTTGGATACTCCCTTATCTACACCAGAGTCGATTCAAACTCCAATCAAAGACAGAGTTTTCTCTGAAGCTCAGTTCTGGAAAATGGATCCTAGTAGTTTAGATGTATCTGAAATAATATCAGTAGAAATACAACATACACCAACGGAAACATATAAAATTGAAATAAAAGAAAATGTTCCTAGTGAAAAATTAACAACTAAATCTGAAGAACCGAAAAAACCTGAGAATGTTGAACCAGTCCACTCTTCAGCTAAATTTATAACTGAGGAAATAACATCTGTTGAAACTCAGATACAGGAACTTGAGGACACAATTGCTGAAGATCAATCACTTGAAAGTAAAATGGCTGATCTGCAACGGGAAATTGAGGAAATGTTGTTGCCTGAGAATGATTCATCATTAATTAGTGATGATTCTCCCAAAGAACTAACAGACACTCAAACATCCATGGAATATCAATATGATGAGTTATTGGATAATATGACTCCGTCTTTGGCCAGCCCAGAACTTGATGTGGAACCAAAGTCAATCGAAGAAACAACGGTAGAGGATAAGACCACTAAACATGATGAGGATCTTGATGATAAACATATTAGCATGAGCATGATTGACTCAGTGTTAGATGATACCGAACCTTTGTCTATAACAGAAACTCACTCGTTGGAACACTCGGAAGGTTTGTTAGTTACTCAAGAAGAAGACACTCCAAGAGATTCTACTAAACTGGATACATCAGTTACTACAATCACTACCTCAGAACAGGTAAAAATTGTACCCAAAGATGTTTTGGAGGCTATGATTAAAGAAACAAGTGCGAAACAAGAAACAACTATATCTACTGTTATCGAGACTACAAGTACTATTACTAAATCTGATGTAAAACAAGATGAACCAACTGCACCTGCATCTGTAAGTGAGCCATCTAAACCAATTAAGGAAGAAATTGCCTCCACTCCACCTGCGTTACAAAATACTGGAGCAGAACAGGTGGTAACATTCATTGAAACTGAGAGGAACATTCAACAACCAGAAAAGAAAGAGACAGTTAAGGACTCAGTAACATCATTTATTCAAATGGAAAAGTCGCAGAAGGACATTTTATCATCGGATATGAAGATACCGGAACTTCAAAAACAAGAATTACAATCCACACCAATTGAACAAAACATCAATGAACAGAAACATATTTCAGCCGATTCTGTATCTGATGTCCCTCTATCTAACATTGATACCATTACTAACACAATCACAAACCTAAAATCGGATTCTTTCTGGACGGACAAACACAAAATTGATGATGCGGAATTGCTATTAATAGAACGTCAATCTGTTGAAAGAACAATTGTACCTGTAGACACTGACGAACCACACGTTGATGAAGGCATCAGCGTCGAGGACAATATTATCATTGATAACACTTTCTGGCCTGAAAAACACTTGTACCACGACGCTGAGTGCCAATACTACCTCTCATTGGCTCGTAAAGCTAAAACACCCACTAACGATACCACAGAAATCAAAGTTTCTGACCAAAATGATAAAGATAGAGATCAGGGCGGCAGTTCTGGTCACTCTTCTGAAGGTGAAGAACCAAAAGACCCTTCTGGTTCACCTTACGACCCCGACTACATATCCATGGATCTACCCGGTGGCATTTGTAGTTGGAAAGACAAATCGTCGTACCTAAGCGTCGAAACACCTGTTGTTGATGACGTTGTGAACGAGCCTGTGTCTAGGGAGGATATACTAACCACCCTACCTATAGCACCAGCCCCATCCTCATCCACACAGGAGCCGGAGGAGACACCCCAGAGGACAACAAAGGTGACTGACCCACAGTCGTATTGTACGATTTTTAAATATATACTCTATGTTTGGCATGATATAATTACTAAATTCTTAATTTCACATATTACGAAGCTCTGTATTGTGATGTATTTAGCCACGCCGCAGCTCGTCTTGTAGTGCCACATTTTGGCGTGCACTGTAAATTATTACAGTAGTATAGTAACGCATTTGATTAGTCATTAATTTTTGTATTGTGTGAACTTATAAATTACTCTAGTCATCTCTAGTCAGATTTGATTTTTTCTAGTCTTTGTCAGTCATCTGATATTTTATTGTAATAAATTATAAAATGACGTGCATTGTTTTATTTACACGTGCGTGATGATAGTTTTATTTTATGATTTATTTTATTTTTTTGATCAGTGATACCCCTGTCAAAATTTGGCTACTACGAGACGATAGACTGTTGTCGCTTAATTGAGAAAAGTTTTTATAGAGTCACTATTTTGAGGCTTTGAATTTTGATGAAAATGCAAGCCAGAACAAACAAGACTCCAAGTCTGCAACCTTAGTAATTTACACAAAGAACTTTGACAAAGTCTGCAATTTAATTTAAAATTTCGCTAAGGTCAGTCATATTTTTTGCTACATTTTGGAATGTATGTAGATTAGTCTGCAAGACTTCTCATACTACAAATGAATGGTATTTTTGATATTATTTATACCTGTTTTATTTGATTGTTTTATTGATTGACAATATTGTTTAGTATCCAAGAATAGTCTTGAATTGACAACAGATTGTTAATCGTAAGTGTTCCGTACTGAAAACGATTCGAATGCTTTTACTGTGAATGTCACACGAGCACACGCTGCTGACAATGGAACTAACCATAGGTGTATGGGAGGAATTAATTGTTGCAATGACTTCTAATTATAAATTGTACAAAAGAACATATTTTACTGCAGATTTACATTGTATCTATTAGCTTAACAATGAACAATTATCTCCTCCTGCACACACCTAATCAAAATTGAACAGTTCTCTTCCAAATTCTTTGGCTTTGGATGTTTTTTGTTCAAAATCATTATTGGAAAGTTGAATTTTCCGAAAGTCACGCGACAACAGTACGGGACACTTAGATACAGGACTGACCAGCTTTTGTCAATATTCCAGTAATATTCCCCTTGTTTGCAGACTCTAAAGTTCGCATGTCATGCCAACATTATTGTTATGAACTAATTTGAGTTTATTTTGTTGTTGTTGTTATGTGTTCCTAACAGCTAGTCCATTGGAATGATCACGTGGACTGTTTGACCCAATTAAATATCATTCGACGACATGGAATCAGAATATCTATTATACTTTTTACTAGTTTCTTTTTTGATTGAAAGTATATTGCATTCATATGAAATTTAAATTAATAGAACTTGATTCGTAAATGAAAATGTTCTTCTAGATTACATAATATCGTAATGTTTACGTGATAAAGTTAATCCTGTTTCGTGCTCACTCCCAGATACTGGCCGTGCATAAATTTTAGCTTTATTCGTAATGAATGCCTGCGCACATTTCCTCGGGCATGCGAACCCATAATATATGTTTTGGCGGTCGTCCAAAACTATTGGTTCAGAGATGTATTTAAACTTGATTTACTTCTACACGTGAACAGATTGTGCATGACGTTTTACATTTTGAGATTCGACAGTATGCACGGTGATTGATTATAACCGTCAACGTCGTTTAGTTTTCCTTTTTGAATGGATGCATTGTTTAGAGTGCCAGTTCCTTGTGATCGTTTTTTTGTTACTAAATGTAGAATTTAATAGTGATGATAGATTTCTGGTTCCATCTCGTCATTGTACAAAAGTGTGCGTTGCTAATAAAAGTGTGTGTTCTCAGGATGAATTATCTAACGATATAGAAACTCTGCTCGAAGAAATAAGAGATGTACAGACGCGCTTAGCGGATCTGCCTGATGAGAGCTTGGACACCATGGCGGAGGGCCTCAAGGTGAGTCTCACTGTATATAAACCATTGATCAAAAATAACAGACCTGAATTCCTACTGACGTAGATACTGGTAAAATTAGATCCGCGATCTCATACTGCAGATTGGTTTAAAGCAAGCTAAATGAATGTTCATTGAAATTCAAAATTGCCCGATTAGCTGCCTATAAACAAAACTAGAATTGTATCGTTGGGAGGTATCAGGAGCAGCATCAGCTGTTTTTGTCGTATTGTTGGAACTAGGTTAGTGTGTGTTTCGGAACATATGCAGGTTCGTTAGTCACTATTTTCTGGCTGTAGAAAACATATGCCATTCAGTTCCAGTATTATCTTCTCAAAGTTAATTTTAGAAAATATGTGTAGTCATTGTGTATTTTAATAATTCCCTCAAATTATTGTTTGTGACATTTCTCACTTCTATGGCTCCACTGTGGACCTAATTCTTAAATGCTCTTAAAGCATAAAGTCTAGAACCTAGGATACCTATTAACAGAGGATTTTGAAGTATAAGCTCATTATGAGCTTAGAACAGACGTAGCCATTAGGTAAACCTAAGTAAATTAAGTAATTATGAAATATTAATTAAACATTTCAAATATTTTAAAGAAAGTTAATCTGTTCATTACTATACACAGTTTTTTTTAGTTATAATTTTCTTAACCAAATTAATAATTTCTTCCCAATTAAATAAGTACTGTTTAGTTAAATCTTGATCGTATTGTGTGTAATGTAGTACTCCAATATTTTGAAATGTGCCTCCGACCCAATGGCTTACAACAAAGCCTTATAATTTCTACATCAATATCTCCTGACCTTCCAACTTATGCTATAATTATAGGCACTGTTTATTACGGTCTTTACTCATATTATCTCTATTGACAAATGACCTAACCCCAATTATAAGTCACGTACCTATCACCCAGAATCGTGACTGATAACCACTGTTAAATCATCAACAAATGACTTGACAGTGCTGTCATCTCTCGGCTATTCTGTCCTTGACAATGATTTAGGTTTATACAACGATGTATCAGTAATGATGTCACCTTTATTACGACACTCGAGTTAATAATACTAGAATGTTTGGCTTCTCTCAGCCACTAGTACTAGTTAGTGAACGAACGCTCCACAGTCGATACGAATACGAGTAATTATTCGATTTATATTTAAACTCGCGATGGAATCGATTTAATCGATTGTTTTTTGTGAAGTTTAGTGCTCTTGTTTAGAAGTGATTTGTGGATTTTTTTGGTTAACAGGTATTTATTTTTGTTTTTGTTTTGTTTTGATGGTAGGTCGTGAATTGTGTTGTGTATGTTTTGGTGCAATAGTTTCTGGTGGTAGTATTTCTTTATTTTTTCAAAGTAATACGATCTTCATTTGAATTTATTCTAATTAAACCTGTATAAGGATTGCAGGTAATTTGTTAATGAAAGAGGTTTTATGAAACTTACGTAATGATAAATACAAGACGAAATAGTAAACATTGTTGATCATAGAGCTCGGGTTCAATACTAGAGTAGTAAAATGTAGCAATTATTTTAAAATCAATATCTGTTTACATTGTACGCTAATCTTAAGACATTGAATGCCAATGATGATGAGGAACCTATTAGGAACCTACTCTATTCTATTATTAATAGTCGCGGAGAACCTAACGGATTACCGGGGCTCCGGCTCGACGTGCAGGAGAAGGCACGGGGTGGTTTTTAGGCAGTAAAAGTCTGACACTCCCTCCCGGGCGGGAGCAGTCATTCGATGATTTTCCCCACTTAAAAAAAAAGTCTATTATTAGCAAAACAAAATCATTGTCTTTTACAGAACTTAAAAATATGTTACTGTATACTTTGGTACCTCTATTCAACTCTTTTCAAAATGTATTCATTCGTTTATGTATACCTACATATGCGTATACCTATGTACCAATTCCGTAGCATCTCTTTTCAAAGCCTGGGACCGGATTGACTCTCTGTGTATTGTCATTCAACAAGAACGGGCTGGGTATATACAATAGCTTGTATTCACAGGCTCAAAATCACAATTGTTAGTAATGGCTTAGTTAGCCAGGCTATTTCAGTATCTAAATATTTTTGTGAACCGTGCGGTGAGAGCAGAACAAAATAACCAATCGTACCACCGCTGTTCTTTCTGCTGGTATGATAAAAACTGATTATCTAACTCTGTGATAAACTTAAACTGCAATCTTAAACTTGCATGTGACGCGTATTTAGTATTATAAAAAAAAAAACAAATAAATAAACTGGTGTGTAATGCGTATAGTATAATGGCAAATTTTAATGTAGAGAAGGTTTTAGAAGTGGGCTATCACATGCTGTTAATGACATTAGTGAATACATCTCATATTCTCATCATCATCAACAGCCTATAAGTGGCCACTGCTGACCAAAAGAGAAGGTTTGAGCATTAATCACCACGCTTGCTCAAACTTATAGTTAGAAATTATAAAGTCCAGGTTTCCTCACGTGTTTTCTTTCTCCATTTATCAGTGATGTCTAAATAATCTTAGCAAGTACCTACATATAACTCGAAAAAAGTCATCTTGGTAGTTGTTGTCTGTAGATTTCGACCTCGCATGAGGAATGCATGAGACGTTTCTTAGACCTGAAATCGAAACTGGGAATCGTAAAAGTGGACGTTACATTGTAATTTTATATGTGTGCATATTACCCCTTCAAAGTATTAAAAGACGTTATGTAGTTTAAAATCTTGCTGTTT
The DNA here is from genome assembly GCA_902850265.1 of Spodoptera littoralis. Taxonomy (NCBI): domain Eukaryota; kingdom Metazoa; phylum Arthropoda; class Insecta; order Lepidoptera; family Noctuidae; genus Spodoptera; species Spodoptera littoralis. The sequence continues at coordinate 1,305,645 of LR824539.2, read as the reverse complement.
GAAATTTGCGATATTTTGTTTGATCTCAAACTGTATACAAGATGAAGATTGAGCAAATATGAAACTAACACGTTAGACATGTCCTTGCTCGTCAAACATTAACATATATAATATATATTGTATACACATCACTTACTAGTTCCAAGTATCTATAGTATAAATAATAACCCATTAGTTGTTTAGTCAACCACTTCGTTATTTTATTCTTTATGCTATTTTTCCGATATCAATAGTCCATTCTAAGGTTGCTTGAAAGATTGTTGTTAGCAATAAGACCGCCCATTGTATAGATGCTGCAAAGACTATATATAATATATATAACTATAATTTCTATTTATCTATCTTCTATCTACCAATAAAGGGTTTTGATACCCAAAGAATAACAGTCAAACTCAATTTCTGGAAGTCATGACATTGCACAATTCAATCCTATTCCAAGGGACCCAATAACATAGTTAGCTGGCAAAATTGAAGAAGTACGCAGCATCTACATCTCTGCCAAATCTTCAGTAGAATAATAAGCGTGATGTTATGCAGTAATCGATAATAATATATTCGTTGAAGCATTTCCAAGAAATATAATCATGAACTGATTTGTATTTGGACATTTTTAGTTCTGATGTCACGGTGAACGTAATTTCCAAAAATCATGTCTTTAATTTAATTTTAGGTCGTCCTATGACACCAGGTCTTTGTTCATTGGTCTAAACTCTAAATTATCTATACAAAGTATAGGTATTGACTTTCGAAGGCAATTAATAGAATTTGAAGTATTTCTATTCTTATGTAGGTAGTGGCTTCAAACCTTCAGGAGCTCTTCTCGACTCCTCAAAATCCCACATTTAGACGCTTTTGCAAGCCTCGCTTTAAAATGTTTAACCATTACTTTGTACATCTCCCATAAACTAAGGCAATATTCTCTATTTTAATTCGCCCATTAAAACTAATAGGCCATAACGGTTAATTTTTACGAGGCTCATTTTAAACTGGAGTAAATAGGTTTGCATACCATCAGCTAACAAGCAACCACATACCTTGTTACAATAGATCCAAGGTGCATTTTAACATACAATTATGATGAATAATTTCCATGGAACCGGTGATACACGACCTTCCAATGTCCTGGCAATGAGACATTGGATTTTTCAGAATTATTAATTGATGTGTTTGTTGTTTTCCTTGACGATACGGGGTTAATAATAAATTGTTGCTATTGGTTAATTAGTGGTTAAAGTGGATTCATGCTTTAAATATTTGTCTGTTTTGTTTTTATTGTGTTTTCCTCTAAAGGTGTCATAAACCTAGTAACGATGTGTACGTTTATTGATCTATTTTTATGAGTTATGAGTTATCAGTACTTTAATAAAGGTGATGAGCATGTCATGAAATCATGCCATTTTTCAAAAGGATAAAAGTATCAAAATTTGACGCAATACCCACCTTCCCTCATTGTTATAAATCTAATAAAAAGAGGACGTTTTTGTTACCATTATTTATTAATTATTCTCAATACTTATTTCTTTATTGCTTTCCACATGTATGACTTAGGTGGTAAATATAATTAGGACACAATGTGGACCCTGTCGGGCACAACAATATAAGTTGTGAAAAATTCCTACAATATTAGTAGACCAGATGTCTAACGCTGAAATACTCAAATGCTACTCATTTTAAGTCGTGCTTAAGTATGATTTTGTCGGCGCGGAGAACCTAACGGGTTACCGGGGTTACCGGGGCTCCGGCTCGACGTGCAGGAGACGGAACGGGGTGGTTTTTAGTCAGTAAGAGTCTGACACTCCCTCCCGGAGCAGTCATTCGATGATATTCCCCCCTTAAAAAAAAGTATGATTCTGTCACTTCAAATCCTTTGTAAAACCACAGAGACGGCACGATATTTAAGTACATCTTTATACGTGAGTAGCATATCAGTATTCGGAGTGTAATTTGTTAAAACAAAAGAAAGTATCATACAGATAATATCGAAACAAAACTGGTTGAAACTAGTTCTGTCCCCAACCTACTTGGATTATAGCCAATAGAAAGAAATAATTGTCAGTAGGTAATAAAGATTCTCTCTTCTTATGTATTTACGTTAAGAGTAAATATATTTATTATAATTCGTTTCTTATATAGGTGTAAGTTTAAGTACCTACATTGATTTAAGAACGAAGAACATTGTGTTTGAGAAAATACTCTACTATCTAGTGAAAGATAGTAATCATTAGATCTTTATCCCAGTTTTGCCAAAGTGTCATTTCTCTCATTTTCTTGTAAATTTGATGCAAATCTTGCTCTGCTAATAAACAATACGAGCGGGAAAGAAAGAGAATTATCCAATCCAGTGCAGCCATTTGCGAGCTATGCGCGTACAAACATTTTGTCTGTTACAGAGAGAATATTACATTACATTTAAATATGTAATTTTTAAGAGAATAAATTATAATCTTAACAATGAAACTGACACAATTTTCCTAAAGTATCTATTTATCCTTTATGGCATACATAGGCTTGATTCCATGTGTCACACATCCTCATTTACACTGTAAAGGGTGTTACAACATGAATTAAACATACATACAGTGTGTTTAATTTTTATTAGCCATGACATAATTGTCTGAGTAATATTTTCTAAGTCATGTCATTTCTATATTTAGCTTGTTTCTACGAAAATATGAGGACATGTTTTATTTTAGTTTTATCTACAGCGTATTATTGTTTGCTTATGCACTTTGCTGCGATAATACATAATTATGTATACGCGATATTTGCACAGTTTTTAGTACCAACGGTTTTTGAGGAATTTGCGAAAAATATTATGTGTTTAATAAAATTTCTGTTTTTGTAGGTAGGTAGATAGTAATTTAAACACTTTAAATTTCGCTTTTTATTCCCGGAAGGTTAGGCAGAGGTGCAGATTATAACACTTAATGCAATGTAACACCCACTTTTCAATATTTATGTCATGAGTCCCATGTAATAGGGGGTGAGGATAAAAATTAAAGTTCTGATTTTCTATTTTAAGAGTAAGGAGTTTCAGTTTTGAAAGTACAGGTTTATCTGATGATGTTCTAGTCTTTGTCAAATCATGTGCCCAGTCTTAGTAATTCTTACGACTCCTGCAGGAAGGGCAGGGGTGTCAATTAATGTATGTTCTACTCTATGGTGACAGAGTCTAGACTACTATCTACTATTACTATATAGCCGCGGAGAACTTAACGGGTTACCGGGGCCCCGGCTCAAAGTGCAGGAATAGGAACGGGGTGGTTTTTAGTCAGTAAGAGTCTGACACTCCCTCCTGCCTCACCCAGGCGGGAGCAGACATACGATTATTTACCCCCTGAAAAAAACTATTAGGTACTATATGCTACTAGAATATCTTAGTGTCTTTTATACCTTGAATTTTACACCCAAAGCCACTTATATAGTTTTTCACAAGTATCTATTAATGTTAGTTTTTAACAAAATATTATTCTCTTGGCTAGCAAACAATAAATACTCATAGTTTGATGGTTTAAGTATCTACATAGTAAACATTTCCGGGGTCTCTGTTTATGTTTGAGATATTCTGGTTTTACGGTAAACATTCATGTACTTTTACTAAGTATTTATAGTATAAATCTTGCAGCAAAACCATTTTTAACCATATTTTCTTAATGTTACATAAAGTATCGCCTTTCTCACCCTGAAGGGGTAGATAGAGGTCCATGTATATATAGTGACATCCACTTTTCAATAACCAAAGTTATGAGTTTCATGCAATAAGGGGGATGAGTCTATTGCCAGGCATGAACTGGATACAATTCCAAACCCAGTGAATTTTTCCTTAACAATATATATTTTGCCATCAAGATAAATTATGTAATTTAGCAACCTATTTATTTTTCAATTTGTTCGTTTATCATCTGGTCAATTGGTTCGGTTAAAGCCCAACAGATGGCAGCACCTGTCCCACTGTTAAGACCACTAAACACTTTTAGATTTTTACTACTTCTTGTGTAACTATTTAAGTGTTATTCTTCAGTTAAACTCGGCTATAAATTTTGTAGCAACCTTGTGACTCAGTTGGTAGTATGAATGATTTCATTGTAAGCTCTTTCGTCATAATTATTTAGGTAGGTATGTGCTTGGTTATGTAAGAAATCTTTTTCTAAATATTTGCCATTCTTTTTTAAAAAGCAATAATTTTATATCTTTCTTCAATATGATAATACCACGATAATTTAATAGACACTTCCTGTTGACTGCCTTCTAACTAAATTCTCACTGTCTCTGTTCTTCAATCCTTACTTATGTGTAGATATACATTCTTTTTATTTCCGCCTTTTAATAAAATCAAAGTCTCTAAAAAGTAATGAAAATCAATGCTCAATTCTTATATTTAATTCACACTGTCTCTTCTACCTACTTCGTAGGCAATACAAATAAAAAATCGACCTCTCTGATCAAGTCTTCACATAATTTCCAGGAGGGCATCAGCATCCTATTGAAGTGTGAAGAAGCAGCCGAGATCCTGGAGACGAAGATCATGGAGTACCGCCAGGAGCAGGAGGTGCAGACGCTGCTGAAGGAGCTGGTCATCATGAGGGCCAAGATATCGAAGCTGCTGAAGCAAGCTAACGATGGTCTGGAAATCATCGAGGTAAGAAAGGTAACTTTACTCAACATTCTTTTGAATGGTGCTTTCTAACTGGATGTTGGGTAATAACTCTTGTTAACATTAGGTTAAAGGCTAGTTTTGCTATCTCTCATTAAACTACTGATAATAACGAATACACTAGTAATTAAAGAATATTTTACAATATATCAAATAGTTCCTCGTTTACATTCTTACATTATTGTAATATTTATTTATTTTCACACCCTGCTAATACTAACCAAACACATGTACCAATGAGAATGTTACATAGTTATTGGTGTGCTTACGTAATATTTAAGAAAATGCATTCATTCGTTAGATATTTAAATGTCACTGGTGGTACTAAGATAATATTATAACATAACATAACATCATGCCTTTTTATCCCTGAAGGGGTAGGCAGAGGTGCACATTACGGCACTTAATGCCACTGTACAGTGTAATTTCCACCCCAGTAATACTTGCCCGACCCGGGAATCGAACTCGAGACCCCTTGCCCGGCAGTCACACTTGCGACCACTCGGCCAACTGGTATATTATTATCATCATACCAATACAATACATAATGTTTTGGGTGAATGGACGTAGTTTATATTAAAAGTGTATTCAATTTTGAATTATTATTTTCAGGAAGCCAAAGTCCAAGTGGCTATTCAAGCGAAAGAGATAGAAGAAAACAAGGAGAAGATTGCCAAGCTAGACAAATGGCTGGAGACCATCAACAACGGTCTCAAAGAAACCGTCCACCAAACTGAAGTCCTCACAGAGGAAGATATTATTAGATATATTGAAATATATGATCGTTACCTAATTGAGTACGAGGAGTATGAAACTATTATGAAGTCAATAACTGTGATAAGTCAAGATGAAACTAGTCAGTCTTTGAAAGTGAAGTTGGTTGCAATGCAAAAGTCGTTAATGGAAACGAAGAATCTAGTCAATATAGAGATAGAAAGGTTAAGGCAGGTGCTGCTGCAGATCAAGTCAGCACCAGAAGTGGTCGACGACGACATCTCGCAGACTGATAGGACAATCGACTCAACGTCGATGCCCGAAGAGGTGGTGTCGCCTAGAGAGATTATAAAAGAAAAGGAAGTTTCAGAGAAAGTGCCATCGGCAAAACAGCCTTCAGTCGAAGAAAGTGTAAAAGTAACCGTACAAGAAAGTAAACCTAGTCATGAGAAGCCTGAACCAGTCCAAATCCAGGTTGTTAAAGAAACTGTGGCAATCGAAACACAAACTGGTAAGAGCCTTATGTCGGAGCCGCCGTCTGTGTCAGACAAATCTGTGATATGCCAACCTGAGGCCATAGTCACGCACGACGTATCCATCACATGCGCTCCTCCAGTTGAAATGGCTATACAAACTAGTGAACCGCATTCTGAAGCAAAGGAAATCCTTGAAAATATTCAAGTGAGACAGACAATTTCTGATGGTCACGAGACTATCGAAATTGCCAGTCGACCTGTGGTTAGAGAACAGAAGCTTGACGAGAAATCTTTGCTCGTGGACGCAAACTACAGGGACGATAACTTCAGAAAGGATTCACAGCTCAACATCACACATAGCTTGCCGCAGTCCTTCGAGACTGTTATGGTGGAACCTGACGAAACGACAACAGAAGTTGTAGTAGATGCCGATGGTACTAAGAGGATTATTGTAAAGAAGGTCAGAAAGACACTAGTCACAAGACAACAAATACTCCAGAGTCAACAACATGAATCTCATATATTATCTAGCGATCTCCCACTTGATGAGGCCTACTCCCAGATAGTGATAAGAGACGAGAAGGCAGGAACATCCACAACATTAGAAGATGGTGGAGTACAACATATGGAATATCAAACTTATGGTGGTCAAGTAATAACTAGCTTACCTGGTGGTGAAGTTACTATTCAAGAATTCACATCTAAACCCGACATGAAAATTACAATGGAGAAAGATATGAACCCTGAACAGATTCTTCTTCTTGCTGAGGGTCAAGAGCTACCTCAAGTTCAAACGTCTACTTCAAGCGTAACTGCTGTGGTTCAGCAAGTTACTAAGCGCATAGTAAAGACTCGAAGACGCATCATCCGTCGCGTCGTTATTATTGACGGCAAAGAACACGTAACTGAAGAAATTGTCGAAGAACCTGACAATGTTGAAGTAGTGGAGGAACAGATTCCGAGGGTTTCTATAAACGTTAGAGAAAGAGGTGACGTTCCACCTTCAGGAGGTGAAGATGATGATGATCGTCGAGATGATCACCCAGCCTTGCCACCTCGGAAAGACGATGACTCTTCTAAGGAGGACAGGCCGAAGTACGACAAACCAGATGACAAACCATCTGAGGATAGGCCGCATGATGACAAACCTAAAGACGACAAAGCTGATGATATTCAAGACCAACAAGTAGATGCACCAGTTGAGCTAACTCAAGCCCAACAACTCGAAAAGATGATGCAAGACTTTATTCAAAAGGAAGGTACAACACATCGTACTATTACCAAATCAACCACTAGAGTGCAAAGCTCACAAGAACGAGAGAGCAGTCCAATGGAGTTTGTTCAAAAGGAAGGTTCAATCCACCATACGATTACTAAATCAACAACTACTAGATTGCAAACCTCACAAGAACGAGAAAGCACTCCAGTTAAAACCGTAACAGTGTCTGAATCTTTCGAAATTCTACCAGGTCAACCTGATGAAACTACCTACATCGTACAAGAACCTCATGACGAGGACGGTCAAACAACATTGATAACCGAAGGAATGCATCATTCCACTTTCGAATCTTCCTCAACGAATGTAGCTACAGTTGTACAAAAAGTCACTAGAAAGATAACTAGAACGAGGAGGCGTATTATCAAACACATCCAAATTATCGATGGTAAGGAACACGTCACAGAGGAAGTGATCGAAGAGCCAGATGATGTTGAAGTCATTGAAGAAGAACCTCAAATATCTCACAGCATTCAAACCGAAGGCGTTAAAACAAAACGTATCAGAATAATCAAACAAGTACAGATTATTGACGGTAAAGAACATGTGACGGAACAAATAGTTGAGGAACCAGATGACGAGTATGTACCAGATTCTACAATAACCACTGAAATCGATGTCAAACTGAGCAAACCTGAGGCAATGGAAGTCATACAAGAGGACGATGTTAAGAGCGACTTCCCTACTATTACAAAATCTACTACAGTGACTGTCATGCCTACACAAAAAGATACCACGGTTATCGAAGTCACAAAGGGTTTGATTGGCAGTGAAATTGAACATTTTGCTGGAACTGCACCTGAAATAAAACAAACTACTGTTACTAAGGAAATAACATCAGATTCTTTCAAAAAGCCGGGTGATGATACTGATGCTACAGTGAAGATCGTCAAAGAGACTGTCCAGTTCAATGAGCCTGAAATAACTTCCACCATTACCACCAAGGAAACAGGCGGTTTTACAACAACTACAGTAACTAGGCATGTCACATCAGAGTTCACTACTGTGACATCTACTGATACTCAGAAAGACACTAGTTTGATTGATATCACAAAGAGTTTGATTAGTAGTGAAATGGAACACGCATTGGAAGATACTTCAAAGAAACCAAAAGAACCGCCTAAAGATGTTCCAGTAAAACCTGAACCAGTTAAAGAAGAACCAGTTAAATCTGAGCCGATAAGAGATGTTCCAGTAAAATCTGAGCTAGTTGAAGAAGTGCCAATTAAGTCTGAACCGATTAAAGATGTTCCAGTTAAATCAGAGTCAACTACAGTTGTTGTAGAGAAAACTAAATCAACTGAAGAAGTACCAATTAAGTCTGAACCTATTAAAGATGTTCCAGCTAAATCTAAACCAGTTGAAGAAGCACTAGTTAAAACTGAACAAATTACAGTTCGCAAGGAAACTGAAATTGTCAAATCTGCACCTGTTGAAGAGCTACCGGTTAAATCGGAACCCATTAAAGATATTCCAGTTAAATCTGAACCAGTCAAAGAAGAAACAATTAAAAAAGAACTGGTTACAGAAGAAATAATAAAATCTGTACCAATTAAAGAAGAACCAGTCAAATTTGATAGTCCAGATGTAACAGTTATCACTAAAACAGTAACTGTAACTACCCCAATGGACGAATCTAAAACAACAACCGTTGTTACCTCTGCAAAGTCAACTTCTGAAGTCACACAAAAAGAAACTATTGCAACAATTGGCATTCCAGAACCAGTGTATCCTAAAGAAACAAAAGAGGAAGAACAACCGTCTAAAGAACCTGTACCTAAGGACAAGACTCAGGAGCCTGAAACAGTGATGCAGATAATTCAAGAAACCGTTCAGTCTACTGAACCTGAAATAACAATCACTAAGAAAACAACTGAAGTAACCAAAGTCACAGACATCATCAGTGATGCACCAATAATCACTGAAACTATAACTAAGACTGTTACAACAGAGATTCCAGAAACAAATGGAATTAAGGATACAACACTCGTTGACATAACTAAAAGTCTTCTAGAGAGTGAAATGGATCATTCGGTGGTTTCTAAAATACCAGCGTCACCTGTGAAAATTGTTACAAAATCTGAAGAAATCAAACAGGTTCCTTTGAAAGAAACAAAGGCACTTAAGGAACCTAAACAAGAAAAACCTATCGATGAAAAACTACCAAAACCAGAGGAATTAAAACCAACAGTGACAGTTGAAGTTAAGTTAGTTGAGCAAAGATTACCAGCTAAAGATGTTTCTTCAGATAAAGAAGTAGTAGTGGAAGTTTCTAAACAATCACAAGTGGTGACTGACACAACAATCACAACACAAAAGGATTCATCTCTTTATGATATCACTAAGAGCTTTATTGGAACTGAAATTGATCATTCAGCTATCCATAAAACACCAACAAAACCTAAAGAGGATGAACTTGTTCCTCAAAAAGAGAAAACTGATCATATACCTAAACCTACAACACCCGAAAAACCTAAAAAAGATGAATTTATTCATGAAAAAGAAGAAATTGTGAAATCGCCAGAAACAGAAAAGGTTAATGATAGTGAAACAGTTACCACCACTACTCATAAAACTATAACTACGACGACTAGTGTTCAAGAAAGTAAGCCAACAGTAGAAACAGTTGTAACCAAGTCACCTGAAATTGTAACAATAGTCAAGGAAACGATTGAAATCGAACCTGAATCTGTTGGTACCACTGAAGACATTTTTGTGCCTGAACCTGAAATGGCTCAAGCTTTGGAAGTGACTGATGTAACTCCTGCAAGCACATCTGACCTACCCAAAGATACAGGTCTAGTTGATCTCACAAAGAGCTTCATTGGTAGTGAGATGGACCATACTGTAGTATCCAAGATTCCAGCTACGCCAATCAAACGAGAAGAGTCACTAGAAATGGCGGTCGAAGCTACTGAAGAACCACAAACACCCGAAACATTAGCTCCAATAAAAGATGTTGTTATTTCTGAAACTGTAACAGTGACCAAAATTCCCGAACCTCTTGATATAGTTGATGAACAAGTAGTGGTCAAACCAGAAAAGCCAATTTGTGAAGAAGATAAGAAAATTGTAGAAACGCTGAAAATATCTGAGAAAGAAACGATATCAGAAAAGAAACCTAAAGATGATAGTGTTCAGTTCATTACGCAGGAGATTACAGAACAACAGGGCGTAACACAATTCAACGTGACAGAAATTACACGAGAACTGTTAGAAAAGGAGAGTATTCACGCAGGTACTATTCATTCACCTGTAAAGGTGGAACAAAAACCAAAAGAGGTGACATCTGATGTTCCTAAAGATTACTCTGGAGTCACAGTTACCCAAGTAACTCAAGTATCTACAAGCACTCCGATCGAACCTAAAGAACCAGTTCAACCTGATGAAAAACTATCAACTGTATCAATTTCTATCAAAGAACAGCCTTTGCTTGAAAAGGAAGAAATTGTGTCTGTAATCACTAAAGATGAAATAACATCTAAAGAACCAGTACCGAAAGAACTAGAGGTTGTTGAACCTTCGGCTCCAGTCTTTCCAGATGATAAACAGTCCCCAGAACGCGAATTCCCAGAGGTAGGAATTGACAAACAACCCAAGATTGGTGTTGTTGAATTAGTCAAAGAATTCATCACCCAAGAAGGTACCGATAAATATGAACGCATTGCTGAAACAACAAAGACTGAAGTTGAAAGGACTGTTAGCCAATCTGAAGTTCCCAAAGATTACTCAGGAGTCACAGTTACCCAAGTGACTCAAGTCTCTACAAGCACTGCTATCGAACCTAAAGAACCAGTGCAACCGGATGAAAAATCATCAACTGTATCAATTTCTATTAAAGAACAGCCTTTATCTGAAAAAGTAGAAATTGTATCTGTCGTCACAAAAGATAAAATAAAATCTGAAGAACCAGTACCGAAAGAACCAGAGATCGTTGAACAACCTTCGATTCCAGTCTTCAAAGATGATAAACAATCTCCAGATCGCGATTTCCCAGAGGTAGAAATTGACGAACAACCCAAGATTGGTGTTGTTAAATTAGTCAAAGAATTCATCACTCAAGAAGGAACCGATAAATATGAACGCATTGCTGAAACTACAAGGACTGAGGTCGAAAAAACAGTTAGTCAAATCACTACAGAAAAAGGACCAACACAATCTACGATTGAAGTTAAACCACTGAAAATCGGAACTGTTATTTCTGAGACTGATGTCACTGAAGTTCCAGCGGCTCCTGAGATGTCCTACATCAGACAGTTTGAACCACAAATTCAAGGTTCTTCCGATAGTGTCAACAAATTGATGATGACATTTGGTCAACCTGAGAAACAAGATGTCCCATCTCAAACAACTGAATTACCTGGTTTTACTCAGCCTCAGCCAGACAGGCCTGGAACTAAATATGATGTCTCTATGTTATTACATTCTGAACGCCAAGATACTGATATCAGGGGATTCAAACCTGAACCTAAAGTTACACAGCTTGATAAACCAGAACAAACAGTGGATATTTCACTGTCTTTGACTAAATCTCGTGAAGCAGATAAGGTTAAACCTGAAGTTCAATACGACTTAAAGGTTGAACATTTCGAAACTGAACCAATAGTTGTCAAGAAAGATATTGAAGTGATTCTGCCGAGCGAAGTTAAAATCACTAAAGAAAAGGTTACAGTCCCTATCGCTGATGTAGTACGTGAGGAACCAAAAGCAGAAATCACACCACCGGAGTCTGTAAAGGAAACTAAGAAGAGCAGAAGGAAGAAGAAGCATAAAACCGATTCTATAACAAGCGAGTCGACCGAAATCGAAACGGATAAGAGTATTGCGGGTACTGATAGCTCATCCCTGAGTCACTATGTGGAGCTTCCAGTCTCTCCACCTCGTGAATCTCCTACACCAACCGAGGATGTATTAGAACCAGTTGCAGTTCCTGAAGTAATACCTGAACCGAAGGAACCAACGCCAGTTATTAAATCCGCAACACCTGAACCTGAGCCTGTGCCTGAAAAGATAAAAACACCCGAGGAACAGGTACTTGAGGAACCACAGATCCCTGAAATCGAAGACTCTTATGTTGAATCAGAATCTCTTACCATCTCTGAAGAAAAAGGATACGAGCCTGAAGATTTATCTTTGGGTCCAGTACCGACAACTGAAACTAAAAAGAAACACAAGAAACGAAAACCTCACAGAGAAAGCGAAGAGACGGCTTATCCAGTAATAACTACAACAGAGACTGACGAAACTACTGTAACAACACCAGTAGAGATGCGTGAACCTGGAAAGAAGGGCAGAGATAAGAGACGCAAGAAGAAAACTCCAGTGGAACCAGTTAAGTCACCTTCGGAGCCAGATGTGGAGCCAGAACCTGTTGTAGAACCAGAGCCAGTGGTTAAACCTGAAAGTCCTAAACTTGGAACGGAAGTTGAAGCTTCATCGCCCAAAGAAGAGTCTTACCATACCATTAGTGAAACATCTGATATTACCACTGTCAAAATCGTCGAAGAATGCGTTCAAAGCAGCCCTGAGACTGCCGAGAGGGAAGTGGGAACTATCCTTAAATTCCCTGTTCCAGTGGTAGAAGAAATTGCTACTACCGAATATTCTATTCAGACTTCTCCTGAAGAACCTGAACCTGTTGAAGAGGTACCACGACCAGAAACATCGGATATTGAAATGCAGACCACACCAACATCCATGAGTGAAGTTATTACACAAACGACGCCAGTAAAAGACAAAGAAGCTCATACACAAACAGTTGAAGAAGTAGTTACTGTAGTAGAAAAGATTATGTCAGATACTGAAATACAGACCAGTAGGTCAGAAACTCCTGAACAAATTGTACAACTTGAAGCCACAACTCAGGTTATTCCTCATGATATTAGTACTCCTGAGGAGAAGTTTTCACAAACGTCACCAATGGTTGAAGAACCTGTCATTGTTGAAGAGAAATCTGTAACTCCTGAGATCATCACAGAATCGCGAGAAATGCAAACGTCTCCATTGCCAGTAGTACAAAAAGATGAAAAGAGTACAGAAATTGTTGTAGAAACGACTGAAACAGATATTCAGACTGTTCAACAAGAAATTACGGAACAAGGAACTTCAACTACTCCTATCAAAGAGAAGGAGCTGACTGAGATGGGTATGCAAACACCTGAAGTACCACTTGTAAGCACTTTCACTCAGTCTGATACGCCTGAACCAGAGCCTGTGAAAGAGGTTGAACCTGTACCAGTGGAGGTTCCAGAATTACCATCATTACCTTCTCTCGAAATAAAGAAAGAGATCATTACTGTTGACAGCACCCAGCAAACGACACCACGAGAAGAGGTTGAACCTCCTAAATTAGAAGTCAAAGAGGTTGAGACTGTTGACACTTCTCAACAAACTACTCCCCGAGAGCCTGAGCCAGTGGTACAATTGGTGCCCGAATTGCCAAAAATACCAGCATCAGAACCTGAACCAGTGCCAGTTGTAGAACCTGTTATTGAACCAACGGTGGAACCAACAAGAAAGATCATAACGGTAGACAGCACCCAACAAACTTCTCCAAGATCTCCACCTGTAGAACTTGCTCCTACACCAATTCCAGCACTAGACTTAGAAAGAAGAGATGTTATCACAATCGATAGCACCCAACAAACTTCACCCAGAAACTATTCAGAAGATTCCATATCCACTTCCACGGACGAACCGTATGAAATCCACCTTAAAGCTCAGATTTCGATTCCGCAAGCCACTACGGAGTTCATTGAGAGTGAACGCTCATTCGAAGAACCTCCCCAATCTATTTTGGGTGAAAAATACAAACAGAAGAGGCGAAGGACGAAAAAGAAGACGGAATCATCACTCTTGCAGTCCCCAGAAAGTCTATCGGATCCAATTAATACTGAGCTTTCTTTGTCCGTGACACCAACCAGTGAAGATATGTCACTGAAAGATGCGTCCTCGATTGATGAAGGTATCTCTCAGCTTGCCAGTCCTATGACGTCCAAGCAAACACAACACAAACTCACATACTCTGATGTTGTGCAAAGGTCAAAGTCTAAATCACCATCTCCTAGCAAGACTATTATCTCTCACAAATCTGAAAAAGCCAGATTACTAGATGCTCTTGAAAAACGAACGCAATCAGTAACTGAGCCACAGAAGACTATCCCAGATGATTCCATGACTGTTGCATTATTAGAACCGTCAGTAGAGAAATCCTATAACTTAGTTGTCAATAAAGAACTAGATGAAGTAAAGAATTCAATAGAGAGCAATGATCCAACACGAACTGAAAGGAGTGTAATCATAGTCATTGAAACCATTTCAATTTGGTTAGAAGAAATTCAATACAAGATCCAGAGACAGACTGTCAGCGGTGTGAAGTCGACAGAAGAAACTGAACGTCTTAAAACACTCAAGAAACATGTTCACGACCTAAAGCACATTATCGAAGTGACTGAAGTGAGTGAAGAAATAATTACTTTGATCGAAACATTAACGCGTCAAGTGGATGCGGTTAATACTTTGAACAGTCAAAGCTCGGTCAAAGTGAAAGAAGTAGAAAAAGAATGGATCAAATTTTTAGAAGATACAGATAAACTAAGCTACTCTGTGGAAGCCGTGAAAAATACATTAGACAATGTTATAATGTCGGAACTACCAACGCAACAGAAATTGGAAAAGATAGATAAAATCGAAACCAACAACTTGGATAACTTTGAAACAATTAGGAAAATGTTCAAGAGGTGTCGCAGTCTTGTTGAAGCGAACCCTAAGAGGGAATGTCCATCTAAGCTATACAATGCTGAGGACGACACCAAACAAGTAGAAAACATCATCAATACCGAAAGGGATAGACTTTTGCAGCTAGCATCTCTGGCTGAGGAATACGAACAAACGCTACAGGACTTCGGGCAGATCACTGATGTAGCCGAAGCTCTAATCGATGGCAAGATCATTGTGTCGGACCTAGACCACTTACACGAAGAGATTCAAAAGCACAGAAAATTCTTCGTTAACCTAAGCCATTGCAGAGCCATCCTTGAGTCTTTAGAAGATAACCTGGATAGTGAAACAAGAGCGAAGTTTTCATCTTTGCACAATTCTTTGCACGATAGAGCGACGGCCATCATCGACAGAGCTGCAAGTCGAGCTCAACAAATGACGTTAGCAGCATCCAGGTGGTCTTTACTTCAACATGGAATGAAGGAAGAACGCCAATGGCTCATAGTCGCGCAACAAAGAGTCCCAGACCTCAACAACGTCACTTCCAGAGATCACGAACAATACATCAATCTGTATCAGTCTATAAGTCTGGATGTCTCGCATCATTATGCGAAGATGTTACGTCTTCTGTCCATTACAGAAAGCCTTCAAAACTTAATAGTTTGTTCTGGTTTAGAATCAGAATGTTCTGTAGCATTAGATACATTATTGAAGCTACAGGAAGATGTGGACTCCAGGCTCACAAGACTGACAGCCTTTAAAGAAAACTGGGTAACGTACGACCTTCTCATTGACCGAATTGAAGGATGGATGAAGGTTGCAAACAGAGAACTTGAATTTATCACTCCAGAAAATATCACTACAACAGGCAATCTCAGAAGATTCTGGGAACTAAAGGCTCAGCACGAAGTTCATAATAACTTGAAGAATGAATCAGGCGTACAATTTGAAAAGGCTTTAGAAATTCTACCAGTCTCTGATGAAATGGTACAAAGACAATTCTTCTCTAAGATCGAAGACAAATGGAGTGAACTGGCAGCCAAGATCGGCAACATTCACTCAACGGCAATACAGAACATCTCAGACCGTGACGTATCCTCAGGAGAGAAGCTCAACATACTTGAGGAAGAATTAAGAGAACTGCGTGCAGCTCTAGATAGTCTTAAAGGTGTGATTAAGAGTGAAGACGAACTCAACTTGTACATTGAAAGACTTCAAGTCATGACTGGACGTATTGACAGAATACAGAATGAACTGGGAAGATTGAGCTTGCTGCGTACTGCTGAATCAGAGCGCTTGGGTGCTCTGTTGACGCAGTCAGGTATTCTTGACGATCAGATCTCTGAAGAGCTTGAACGCAGCATGCTGTTGAAGGAGAAGATAGTGCAAGTGCAGGCCGGTATTGTAAGATGCCAGAAGAGTCAGCGCCGAGCTCGATTGACGCTTGAAGAGTGTGAAGCAGCTGAAAGGATGGGCAGTGATGTGGTGGAGAGGGCTTCGGAGAACTGTGACAAGTTGATAGACGAGCTGGCGTCGCAATGGAGGGACATCCTGGCACTCAGGCAGTCGCTGCACACGCTGCCGATCAGTCTGCGGGTCGTCGTGTCACCTACGGGCGTCGAGAGAGACATCTCTGCTTTGCAGGTAACTTTCAATTAATTACAGGCGCTTGAATAATGAGATATTGAAACTGCTCAATTGCATTTACATTTGAACAAATTAATAAAACATAGAACTTATTATATATATATTATATATATAATATATAGTAATTATACATACTTTACTGTTGGTTTTAACAAATCTTCTTCTCAATAGGAAACACACGCAGAACTAGAAGCCGCTTGCAGCGACTTGAGCAGTCGTCTTCGAGCCAAACTACAACTATGGCGTCGCTTCGAGAGACAACTGGAACTGGTGCAGGGCGCAGTACGTGAAGCTGATTACATGGTGGAGTTGCTGACCGTCCAGGGACAAGTGGACTATGACCGGCTACTTAAGGCCACTGAGAAACTTGAGGTAAGGAGCTCTTCTTATAATGGTGATAATTTAGGTACCTTTACGAAATAATAATGAAATCAGCCATCTGCTACAAGTAAAATAATGTTTAAGTAGTATAATACAGTGAAACTTGGTTAAGTGGGACCTGGATAAGTGAGAAACCTCCATAACTGGAACTCATACTGAGGTCCCAACACTTTGGTACTGAATTACCTCTGTTAATGGGACGAGGTAAACCTCTATATCTGGGATTTGTTCTTTCGATTTATCATCTTAGTTACCTCTATAACTGAGACAGCGAGTAAATTTTATACGCATAAACCTCTGTAACTGAGATAACATTGTTTATTACTCATTCTTATTCTACCCACAAATTCCACACATAATTCCAAGTCCACCTCTATTAATGGAACCCTCAGTAAATGAGACAGATATTTATTTATACCTGTATATCTGAGACACTGGGTAAGTGGAATACCTCTATAAGTGAAACGACATTGCAGGTCCCTTGATGTCTCACTTAACCAGGTTTCACTGTATATTTACTTTATAATATGCGATCGTCTACCTACCTCGATTAAAAAACAAAATTAATTCGATATCAATTTTGTTTTCCCCTTTATCTTCATACCCTGCCCTGCTTAAATGTTTAATAGCAGACTAAACTACCATTTACATCACTTCAAAAATTAGTACCTACGTATTACCCACGTATTACCTAAGTGATATAATATATTTTAAGTGAAATTAACAATTAATTTTTTTTACATTTTCAACGTTTTATTCTATACTTAAAAAACATTTTCTCCCTTAGACCCTGAGCGAGTCGCTGTCCCGCCGCAGCGGGCAGCTAGTAGGCGAGCTGTCGCTGGCGGCGGCGCCCCTGCAGGCGTCCACCGAGCCGGCCGTGGCCGCCAGCCTGCGCCGGGACCTCGACGACGCCGCCGCCGCCTACGAGCAGACCTGCACCAACCTCAACCAACTCTGTGACAAGTAAGTCGAAGGAAAAATTAACTCTATTGCCAGGTTTCGGTAATTTTTCAAAGGCCAACATAAATATCATTTGTCATCCTATTGATATCTGATTTTATTAATTACTTATTCTTTGCTGTTTCTAGAAGGTTGAAGACCTTGCTAGCATACCCTAAGTTTCTCAAAAAAAACACAGTCTTTAAAGAAACACCCAATTTTCGATATAAATATGTTATGACTTCCATGTAGTCAAAAGTGGGTGTTACATTGTACAGTGGCATTAAGTACCGTAATGTGCACCTCTGCCTACCCTTTTGGGGATAAAAGACGTGATGTTATGTGAATTACATGTGACTTCCATGTGCAAGCCTAATATTTTCTAAATAGTTTGAAAGACAATAATGCAGTGTTTAAACAAATATTTCCCATCTACTATCGGTGAACCAAGACCTAACGTGGCTTCCTTCACCAGGTACCACAAAGCTGTAGAGCTGTGGAAGCGGTACAGAGACGCTGCGGCTGCCGTGCGAGCCTTCGCTGACTTCCAGGAGTCAAGGATCCACGCACTCCGCCCTGATGATGCACCCAACACCGCTCAAGTAAGTGCTAAGGTTAATTTTTCAAGTCAAGTCAAGTCAAAATCATTTATTTCAATTAGACCAGGATGGCACTTTTGAACGTCAAACAACAAAAATTTATAAGTGAAGCTAGTTGCTCATTCCAAGGCGTAGATTCCTATAGAGAAGAACGAGCAAGAAACTCCATAGGTTACTCTTTTTCAATCAGGTTTCACAGGTTTTATCATGTGGTACTGTTTCCTTTAGATTATGTTGTGATTGAATCTACCTACATGTCTGATTTTACTCTGGAATGATCATGTTATTTGATTTTAAAACTGCTTCATTATAATGTATGTCATTGAATAGGTCTATAACAGTTCGATGGTAGTCTTGAAAATATTATATCACTATACAAATAAGGAATTAAGTGTAGTACATAATTTAAACTGTACATCATCACTACATATCTTTAAAACTACGCAACGGATTTTGATGCGGTTTTTTTTAATAGATAGAGTGATTCTTAAGGTAGATTTATATGCCACGGAGAACCTAACGGGGCACCGGCTCGAGGTGCAGGAGAAGGAACGGTGTGGTTTTTAGTCAGTAAGAGTCTGACACTCCCTCCCGCCTCATCCAGACGGGAGCAGTCATTCGATGATGTTCCCCCCTTAAACTGTCAAGCACCGCGAGTACACCGATGACCGCAACCTATTGTTCTTTAATTGTGTCTATAATGACGGTACTCCAAGGGTTAAAAAAAAGGTAGATTTATATGTATAATACACGCATATTGCACCCGTGCGAAGCCGGGGCGGGTCGCTAGTTGTAGATGAAGTAAATATACAGTAATATACAAAGTATTAAGTTAGATATATTTTAGTTATCTATAAAAGACCTTTAAGTTATAATGGAGATTAATATAGATAACCTCAACCTACTTAACAAAAAGGTCTAACTTAGACTTAACATTTATTCTCAAGCTTCCAAACATATATACATTAGCAGGTAATTCAAGTTACCACCTACTTAACTTTAAGATACACCCAAAGATCAATAAAGTAAAGTGCAAATAGACTTCGAACCCGATGAGTCACGCGATCTGACCGCACCTAACACTTTGCACGATTAGGGTCGATGAACACATCTGATAGTTTCAGTAGTCTCGAGGGGATAGCCTAATATATGCATTATTTTATTATTATGTAGATTTCAATATAATACATAGGAGTATAGTCTCGTTGACGTGATGAAGTAGCTTGTCCTTTTTGAACTTGAAAAATATTAAGGTGTGTTATTTAAGTTAAAATTATATTGTTCGTTGGCCCAGTAGTCGCAAGTGCTACTTACGGACAAGGGGTCTTATCGGGCAAAGTATTAATGAGATTTTTTGAAAATTCTCAGTTGTTGCACGGTGCCTGGAATTGTGTTCGGTATATTATTATGGCAATAGGCTCACCCTCTATTACACAGGACTCATAACATAAATAGTGAAAAGTGGGTGATACATTGTGCAGTGGCATTAAGTGCCGTAATGTGCACCTCTGCCTACCCCTTCGGGTGTTTCATATAAATCTATTATAAAATAATATTGTGGTAATATAATAAATACAGAGTACCATATTAGGTAGTAGGTACCTAAATTAAATTGTAAGATGGATTTTAAAATACATATAAGTGGCGGTTTCACCACACATAAAAATTAAGAGTCAAAGTTAAAATCAAAATCATTTATTTCAATTGGACCAGGAAGGTACTTTTGCACGTTAAAGAAAAAATTTCAGTCTGTCGATCAGTCCTCTAGTGAAGGCTATTTGATATTGCTTGCTTGATTTGATGCAATTTGACGAATTTGATACATCACAATCTAAAACTGTTGTATTTACACTTACAATAGTATTCTTTGGACCAGATGTACATTTTTTAAACTCCTCAAAACTCAATAATTACAAAGACTTTTTAATAAGACAGTGATGATACACTAAAGTTTTTGTGCCCCATATTACATTGAATTGGATACAATTAGCCAGTGGGAGTGTTGGACGCGCGTTCGCCATTTTTTGCGATAGAGGTCTATGCACTTAACATAGAGGTTTTTATGTTTCATTCTCTTTTGTTAAAGCAATGTGGACACTATGATATACATTATTTAATTTTTCTTTTTTTGAAATGATTACTGTAAATTGTCAAATAGTATGTGGTTTGTTTAGACGTCAGTGTTATAAGAATTTTGTGTTAAAGAATACTATGTGGGAAAATAAACATTAAATATCGTTGCCCTAACGGGTAACCGGGGCCCTAACGGGTAACCGGGGCCACGGCTCGACGTGCAGGAGAAGAAACGGGGTGGTTTTTAGTCAGTAAGAGTCTGACACTCCCTCCCGCCTCACCCAGGCGGGAGCAGTCATTAGATAATTTTTCCCCCCTTAAAAAAATACACATTTTGCCTAATAAAAACCGTCTATAATATAGAATATAATTAACCAAAAAAACACAATTGGTAAAAATAGGATTGCTAATACCGACGTTTATTTTTGCAAAGTACCTATAATGTCAGAGGTAAAATACACTAGAACAAAAACACTCAATGACATTGAATATTTCTACGTAATTGTATTATTTCTCAAAACAGGTGCAGAAACAGTATTTACTTTCATTTGTTTCTGAAAGCAGATTTAATTCACTCAAGGGCATATTGCAGACTTGAATGTCCATCTGATATAATATTATTTTTCTTTTATTTTTAATTCACTGCCTCGTTGGCGAGTGCGACTGCCGGGCAAGGGGTATCGGGTTCGATTCCCGGGTCGGGTAAAGTATTACTGCGTTTTTAAAACATTCTCAGTAGTAGTGCGGAGTCTGGAATTGTGCACGCCCGATATATGGCAATAGGCTCACCCCCTATCACATGGGACTCTATATATAACATAAATAGTGAAAAGTGGGTGTTACGTGCATTGTACAGTGGCATAATATGCACCTCTGTCTACCCCTTCGGGGATAAAAGGTTGTGTTATGTTTCAATTCATTTACGGCTATTCAAACACTACTTTATCACCTCTGAACAAAAACCTCTTTTTTAAAAGGGGGCTTACCATACCTTAAATGTTAAATAAGAAATATTTTTTTATTCTATTTGATGTAGACCACACTCGTTTATGCTCGGCAATTATAATTATTATTATAGCTTCTGACAAGGTAGTCTACCTAACCAAAAATTTGACCAGGCTTAAGCAACTGCTTAATTTTATCCTGTCGATATTAGGATAGCATTAAGCACATCCCTATTACAGTGTTAGGGTACACGACCGGGTGTACTTGACGTCCATATCGATACATCGATAACTGTCGGTAGCGGCCAAATATGACAGCGATTTATTGCGGCTGCGCGTGCACATGATCGGCATGATGTCATTCGTATAGTTGACATTGACTGAGTTACTGTGATAGTGCATCCATGAGCTGTGAATTCTGTGAAGTAAGTGCGAAATGTGTATGCTTAGCGAGATTTTTTTGACCATGTAGACAACCTGAAACGATATACGTATTTACTTTTCTTAAACTGTCAAGCACCGCGAGGACACCGGTGACCGCAACCTATTGTTCTTTAATTGTGTCTATAATGACGGTACTCAAAGGGTAAAATTGTTACTTTTTTGTGCTGCAGATGACTAACAAAGGCTTGAATTTAATTTCCAAAGCAAAACACGTATTTTTGAGAATATCTGTGTATTCAACTAGCTTTGTGCAGCGGCTTTACCCGCGTAGGCTTAGCCTATCGTAGCCACATAGGATTTCGGGCCTGCGGACGGTGAGCATGAGTGGCTCGCCGCGCGACTAGAACCAGACCCGATCGTATCCGACCCTGGCGCGTCAGACCATCACGGATGGAGCCCAATAGGGCTGATGCAGATTCGGAGTCGCGGACAACCTAACGGGTTACCGGGGCTCCGGCTCGAAGAGCAGGAGAAGGAACGGGGTGGTTTTTAGTCAGTAAGAGTCGTGACTCTCCCTTCCGCCTCACCCAGACGAGAGAAGTCATTCGATGATTTTCACCCCTTAAAAAAGCCACGTCGGATTTAGCGGAGTTCTTTTTATAACTACAATGCTGAATTTAAAAAAAAGATTATGCATAAAGTAGTTGCGCATACAAACATATTTCCACATTAAATTTATAATATCAGTAGTGTTTCAAAAATAAACGAGATAATTTTAATTACTGTTAGGTATATACGTAATTAATGAATTCTGAGAAAGTATTACAGTGGCCTATCAGTTTGTGTCAACAGAACTATAAGTAACTGTGGTTCACACGATCGAATCCAAACAAGAGTATCAGTTAGTAAACTGTGACATATTGTTTATTTTTGACCTTATGTAGTTTACTTACTATACAAGGATGATATTGTATTTGGATTTGTTATTATTCTGTATATGGTGTGTTTAATTTGTATGTGTCTACTACAGATTGTTGTTAATTTAATCTTAGACAGCAAGGTTTGAAGTCAAAAACAGGATGTTCTATATTTATTACATTTTAGATAAAACATATTATCATCACGCTTTAAATCCCCGATGGGGTAGGCAGAGGTGCACATTACGGCACTTAATGCCACTGTACAATGTAACACCCACTTTCCACTATTTATGTTACGAGTCCCATGTAATAGAGGGTGAGTCTATTGCTTATTATTTAGATAAAAAGTTTTGTATAAATGAAGAACTTTCATCTTGATCGGAAAGCTCATATAAAAAGCTCATTTCCGAACCGATACGACCTTCAAACCTATAAGAAAAGAGCGTATTCCTTTTTAAAAAGCCGGCAACGCATCTGTTACTAATCTGGTGTTGCGCGTGTCCATTGGCGGCGCTGATCGCTTACCATCAGGTGATCCGTCTGCTTATTTGCCTGCTATTCCATAAAAAAAATCTGAAAAACTTTGCAAATACCATGTAAGTACCTGTGTAGTTTTATCCTACTTGTCTCCTCGCACTAAATATTTATTTATTAATTTTGGCATACACAAGAAATGAATGCCTTACGTTGTCTGTACAATATGTGAACGAACGGTGTTTGAACCGCTAAAACTGCGTGAAACAGTTACTTACATAGCCGCGGTACAACGATTTTGAGAATTTTGACAGTATTACCTCCGGGTTGTAGAGGCAAAAATCTTATACTCTTATACTATTATATAAAGCGGAAGAGTTTGTTTTTTTTTTGTTTGTTTATTTGAACGCGCTAATCTCCGTAATTACAAGTCTGTTTTGAATAATTATTTTTGTGTTGGATAGCGCATTTATCGGTGATGGCTATAGGCTATAAAACATCACGCTACGACCAATAGGAGCTGAGCAGAGCGTGTGAAACCGCGCGGAATTAGCTAGTTCTTAATATATTCCATTTTGGTAAAGTAACATCAAGCTAATTTAATCTTTAAAATGGCTTTTAAAACATGTAACAGGTAATCTAAATTATTAATTTGCATTTAGGTAAAAAAAACCTAACAAATTTAATTAAATAAAGTAACAAAATAAAATGAAAGTCACCTCTCGTAGGTCGAATATTAGTAGCTAGCTCGTAGGTACGAAACTAATGTAAGTCGCGTGATAGAACCAATCCAATGACGACCAATTTATTGAAAGCACTCTAAAGTTTTCAGTTAAAACAACTTCGTAACAAGTTCTGATAGCAACTATTACTATTTAACTTATAGCTACGGCTACACAAAAACTTTTAATTCGCAAAATCACCAAAATATCACGGACTCACAAGAACAATACTCAGTTATTTTAATGAAACGACTTTATACCATTTAATGTAGTCACTTAGTAGTGCAAAAACAAATGATAAGACGATTTAATGAAGTGAAACTTTATGAACAGCGACAATAAAATCGCGCTGATAACGCAACTGATAATGCGATCAGCCAACCGCGGACCAGTCGCTTCGCGGGCGTCCACCACGAAGGACGTCTGCCAAACACGCGCGAAAACAAACGAACAAACTCGAAACATAACTCGAATAATCGAAAATCCGAAGTGTCAAAATCGATAACAGCCAAGGTCACACACTCGCCGGGTGAAACAATGCTCAAGTTCTTGACTATGCATAATTTCATTTGATCATTAGGCGATAAAAGCAACAACTGCATACAATGTCGACCTTGGAACGCGGCCGTGACTCCATTGTGAGCGATGTTCCAAATTTGTAAAATTCGAATTCTGCATTCAAAATTCAAATCCGAATAACAGTGATGTCAACGAAGTGCTAGTGTAATGGCGGGAGTCGTGTATTTATTTTGAATTAAATAAATAATAACGAACAAAACAAAAATAAATAATTGTGAGGGAACAAACCTACCCTCGAATGTTGATTTGTTAATTATTATAATTATATTTGTAACGATTAGCGTTCGGTTTTAATTATTTATTGTTTTATGTGATTAGTGAATGTGTAAATAAAATAAGTGAATACTTATTAGTATTTAAAGTAGTGGTGTAATGATAGATCATTTATTCGTGCCATGATATTGTCAAATGTGAGACATGCTCGTAGTGATGTGATAAGGAATATGTGTCACGGGATCACGCTGTGATTTATCGCCAAATATGTCACTTCAGGAGGTAAGATTATATCAATAAATTATTAAATACCCCCGGATTACAGTGTGTTGATTATCTCGTGTTAATAGTGAAGTTATTGGCGTTTATCAACTTTATCTTAACTATTTTTATGTCTACTTATGTTAATGCTGGCTCTTCCTCGTTAGCCAAATGGTTGCAAGTGCGACTGCCAGGCATGGGGTCTCGGCTTCGTTTCCCGGATCGGGCAAAGTACCTATGACTAAGTTTTTTATAAAATTCTCAGGAGTAGCGCGGAGTCTAGAATTGTACCCGGTATATGGCAATAGGCTCACCCACTATTACATGAGACTCGTAACATAAAAAGTGAAAAGTAGGTGTTACATTGTACAGTGGCATAATGTGCACCTCTGCCTATGGGGATAAAAGGCGTGATTTTATGTTATGTTCCGATTTAACCTGTGAATTGTTGGAACGCAGATCTACGCGAAATAAAATTTGTTTTCTATTGTGTTTCATATATCGACAGACAAGAGGTTAAAAACTGTAAAAGAAATATAAACATTATACCCACTATTTAATTGGACGGAACGGTTAGCGCGGTGGCTGGGCAACTGGCTGCCGTGCAACATGTCGCGGGTCCGAGTCTCGCACGGAACAACTCTTTGTGTGATCTATAGATTGTTGTTTCGGGTCTGGGTGTGATCTGTACGTGAAATTGTATGTTTGTAAACGCACCCAAGACACAGGAGAAAATCCCAGTGTAGGGCAACGTTTTTAAAAATGTATATTTATTTACTAAGCGTCCATACAGTTACTTATTTAATGTAATAAAATAAAACGTTTATAAGCACTCCCGCGTTTACTCACGTTTAGTTACTGCAAAGTTCATTGTAATCTGTGCAAATAGCAGGAGTGAGATCATCGCGCGATCATGTCGGAGGAAATATACGACAAAAATATACAATAATGCTAACGATATTTCTTATATTTTCCGTCTATAAATACCGAATAGGTAGATCGATGTATTTTGTGAATACATCAACATGGTGTACTCGTATTTAAGAAGCATAGGAAGTTAGAAAATAGGGCCACAGGCCACAGTATCATCAACAGTTCCGCTAAATAGAGATAGCAATAATTTATAGTTGTTTGTGACCTGTCGGTCTCTCTCTCAGGAAATAGTCAATAATAGGATCGTTGTGAATGTAGTCCTTATACATCTATCAACCTATTTGGTAGTTTTGAGTCTAGACATTTAAGAAAATTAAAAAAAATATCCAACCAAACATTTTCAATTGTGATACTGCTGCTTTGTTAAAGACAGCATATTATTTCTTAACTCGTCGAGTACCGTATTTATAGACACAATTAAAGAACAATAGGTTGCGGTCACCGGTGACCGCTTGGTGTTTGACAGTTTAAAGAAGAAAATAAATAGAGTTTTTCATCTTATTACTTAGTCGAAAGTCAAAGTCAAAATAATGTATTTCAATTAGACCGGGAAGGCACTTTTGAACGTCGACAACAAAACTTTTGAAAAATTTAGTGTAGCTGATTGCTCATTCCAAAGTGTACCCTCTACCTAGATTCCTATGGAGAAGAACGTGCAAGAATCTCCATAGGTTACTCTATTTCAATCTAGATCAGTTTTCAAGAAAATAGGTTTCCTTACGGTGTCATCATAGCTTGTAATTAGACAAAATTCAGTTAATTTGTCAGCTCTGACATACAAGGCTATGCTCCATAGTGTAATTTGTATCTGCAGCTGTAATTAGCATGTTTTCGTGGCCACAAACATGCCTGATAAAACTTTGTTCCGAATGTTTTCAATTTCTTTAGCGCCACATTTAATTAGCTGCTGGCAATTTGACAAGAACATTTAGAGTTGTAGACTATTTTGTTTTACTTTTGCTAATTATGTGTGAAGCTTGAAATGTTATGTCAATGATAGTATAAATATGAAATTTGTTCACCCACTATGTAGGCTAGGCCTGGGACCAGTCGCGGAGAACCTAACGGGTAACCGGGGCTCCGGCTCGACGTGCAGGAGAAGGAACGGGGTGGTTTTTAGTCAGTAAGAGTCTGACACTCCCTTCCGCCTCACCCAGGCGGGAGCAGCCATTCGATGATTTTCCCCCCTTAAAAAAAAAAGGCCTGGGACCAAAATTACACAAGAAAATATTCGTTCATACAAGATGAACTAGTGCTCTCTGTTTCGCTTAGGTATATAGGTAGGTAGGTATAAACCTTTTAGGTATACAGGCGATACGTACTCGATGACTCAGAATTCAATAAGCAATAATAAAAAACAACATTAAAAAAGTATATAAACGTTAATCTTATGTAATAGCCTAATCATCAAATCTACATAAAATTCTAGCATAAACAATCCATTCACCTAATGTTAAAATAAATAAACCAATTTAACCAAACATGCCATTTAAGCAAAATTATGGATATCTAATCGAATAATAAATACGGCCGCGTGCAAACATACTTAGATCTAAATACTGGCTGAACTATTTAGAATTAAGTTTTCAAAGTCAAACAAATAAAACGTAATTAAAAACAAACATTAGTAGCGATGCCACTGTGATTATAGCTTTAGTTATCAAGGACACATTCTCCCAAACTAGACCCAAGTCACGTCTACACCCGGCACAAGAATCTAGCACAGATTATGTAAAACAACAACGCTAAAGTCGCACGACCGTTGCACTCCAGTTGCTTGTTGCTTAGTACTCTCTTTCGAAATTGCAACTAATTCCAATATTGTTTGAAGAAATGCCATATTTAATCGATTTGATTACATTTTATTTGCAATAGTAGGTAGTAACGTTATGTCATAGATTAATGTTGTTTCACAAGATAAAGTGAGCGGTTGATTTAGTTTTTTAAAGATAAGTCGTTTTGTTAATTTATCGAATTCTTTAATATCAATCTGTTTACGAAGGTTAGGTGTAATTTTAGACTCGTCAAGCGAGTATAATTTTAACGTATTTTCTGTCTTGTACCAACTTAATGACAAATGACACACCTCGCTAGTTATATTCAACGAAAGTATAGGTATTTAAACTGTATTTTTTCAAGGTAAAACTTTAAACTGATAACACATAAACTAAACCGTGTCCGGTATTGATAAAGTTTGTTTAATATTTTCCTAATTAAACCGTTTTATCAGTATTTTGTAACAATTTATCGACAACTAGTTGTTAGTTGCTAATTTTGCGTTATGACTGCTTTGTGCTCAGTAGGCCGATTTTACCAATTTGTATATTTAGCACTATTACACACATACATACATAGTATCTCGGGTACTTTATTCAACCTAGAATGAGTACCAAAGGTGCTGATTTCTGTTTTCAAGTGCAAATAGAACATTACGAAATGGTTTTGTCTTGTAAATTAGACATTGTTTGAGAAAAATACAATGCAATGGTATTTGTAACAAATTATAAAGTCAATGGCTGTGTCAATGATTGAATACTCGCCTTGTGATATTTAGGTTAAATCTGCATTCCATAATAAATTAGTGTAATACGTATTTTTAGTATTTTACCTTTGAAAATGAAAGTAAAGATAACTGTAATCATTTCAGTTTTCGTACGAATGCAAACCATCAATCATGTTTTTGGTTTTTATCTGTCAATGTTATCATTCAAAGTTAATGCATTTGTAAACCTATCTATGCATTCCTCTGTAAAAACAAATCGTTTAGTCATTAAAAAGTCTACATTTTTAAATATTTTTTTTGCTAAATAAATACAGATACTGAATAGAAATAACTGATGTCCATTTAAGATTCACGACTGTACGCCACCTACGCGCAATGCAATCCAATCGTTTTGATCCATCGACCCGACCGTTGCCGAATCATAATTTTGACAGTGAATCGTCTGCCCGATGACGCAAGAGGCGCGAAAAATAACGCCCCGTCATTGGTTAGCGTTGCGTTCTAATTTTGAAATTTATTATAAATAAACATCGAAATCCTGCGAAGGTTATTTCTAGCCTGCCTGCATTATACATTATTATTTTACTCAGGAATTATCTGAATATTTGCACATGGTATTTTAAACTTAACAGTTTAGGTATTTTTCTCCGCTTTTTCCTAAAAAATACCCCTAATACTTATTTTTCTCAAATCTGACGGATTTCACCAATAATATTCGTTATGGGATCAACAACCTGGTTATAAAAATCAATATATAGACTTGATAAAACCTTACATATTTTGTCGAATATCTGCGTCAATCTCATGCATTTGATTAGAATAGTCCGTGTGGGTGCTTTAACACCCACAATCTTGTCTTAAGTGCTGAATAAAATAAACTATGACACAGATCCTAGGCAAAAAGCCAGGAAGAAGCACCTGTGCACTCTTTTCATTTAAATCTAAATACATTGTAATATATATAAATGTAATTAGATTACTAGGTATTCTTATTCCTGATTGTAGGCCGTGCCAACATGATCTCGGAACTGCTTGGATTTCTCAGTACCATGTAGGGAACGATAAGTGGGTAATATGTAGTCCGATATAATGTTGATTGGTGCAAAAAGTTTGCTAGCTAGGGGGCTTTTTATGGGATAGTAGATGGTGCATTTAATTTGTCCGTATGATTTCGAGGAATAAAACGTGTGGTGTTGTGTTGTGGCTTACGGCTTAGTTTTCTTGTAGGGCTAGTTTTCAAATGGCAATTAATACTTTGACTGCCAATAAAAAACTGTTGAAGGTAAATCCTCCGCTAATGCCGGTCACCGGTGACCCCCATGGCGTTTAACGTGTTAAATTAATAAACAAGTATAGTTCGATATTTACGAATGTCAATGTCAATCTCATACATTGGCTTTTCTATTCTATTCGATTAGCGCTACGCGGTTACGCCATCTACCTACTAGCACAGATTGGCCTTTTAAAAAAAATTACGTTTGGTTTAATGATAGGCATATTTGAGTTTCTATATCCGTATGTAAGTATGTACTGTGTCATTAAACTCGATATCTCGCTGACCGCTAATTACACAGAACCTAGATCTATCTAAAAACCTTCGCTCATAAACCGTTATGTGCGAAAAGCCTTGAGAAACTAACTGTTTACTTAAACCACCTAAAGTTTAAATGAGTCGTAAATTAAACTCGTTGCATTGCATAAATGTACCAAATGAACTCATGATTTGCTCAGAATTTCTTGGAAACTCGGACTTTATTGCTGTTGTGACAATTTTACTAAAGGCTACTAGCGTATTAGGCTGCGCGACATCGCCGTGACCACGCACGCTGCTCAACAGGAAGAGCCACTCTGTGGTTCGAAACTAGTAGAGCTTTTCTCAGTATATTCACGTGAGAAACCCGCGATTTTTAGTTGATTTAGTATGTCGATTTAGTATGTTAACCGCCGCGTAGGTCACCGGTGTTCTACGCGGCGGTTAACGTGTTAAGAATGTTTGTCATCCAACGCGGAATTAACATCCTTCCTCCACAAATAAGTGAATAAAACAATTACTCGTACATTAACTCGTCGAGTACCGGTTTTATAGACACAATTAAAGAACAATAGGTCGCGGTCACCGGTGACCGCTTGGTGTTTGACAGATTAAAGGATTATCAATGTGCATATAAATGCATTTAATTAATTGCTCAGATACCGGTTTTAGGAATGGCGTCATTATAGGATATACCTAAATAAAATAACAATGTTTTGTAATGAACCTCCGACATTAATTATTTAAACCGGCAAAATACCACAAAGTTTAAAAGTCCGTTTGTTTTGTTGTGTGGGCTCACAGCATTGTCACAACCTATTCCGAGTAACAATAATGTTCTTAGAATTTATTTAAATAAAGGATCTAAAAGACATATAAACGTTCTTGACCATAATTCCTTTCACGGAGAAACGGCTCTCCATGTTAAGTCACAGCTTTGACGAATTTTGAGTCATCTATCCATTTTGTTATAAATCAAACATTAATAAAGGCTTTGATTTGCAGCAAGCGAGTATGGACAGAGTAAATGAGAAATTATTTTATTAGATTGATTTTTTTATGGCATAAGCCGGTAAACGAGCAGACGGATCACCTGATGGTAAGCAATCGGCGTCGCCCATGGACACCTGGAACACCAGAGGCGTTAAAAATGCATTACCGGCTTTTTGGAGATTAGGAGTTTGAGGATCATTGGGGATTCAGGGATTGGGGAGATTGGGGAAGGGGAGGGTAATTGGGCCTCCGGTAACCTTACTTACACAACGCAATCGTTGTTTCACGTCGGTTTTCTGTGAGGCCGTGGTATTACTCCGGTCGAGCCGGTCCATTCGTGTTGAAACTTTGGCTTTCCCACACTTTCTTTCTCAGATCAAATTGCATTGGTTTCCTCTGTATATGTATATATCCTCAAATATAGTTTTAACAGTTATTCAGCTTCTACCCTTTCCTAATTCTATGGTAGAACAAGGGAACGTCTTAATTGCGGGCGCGATACGGTGCCCTTGTGTTGAACAAACTTTGCGGCCGAGGTGCACACCGCAGCTAATCAATCAATATCACTTACCGCTGGTATACCAGTTGGAGATTAGTGGGGAAACTTTCAGTTCAGGGTTAAATAGTGTGTAGTTCTGGAGTGGTTTCCATATAGACATTAATAGACGACCTACATTGTTTTACCTATGTAGGTCTGACTTCTGTTGCAATAGTATCAGATGAAAAAAAAAACATTAATTTGTATGCCTTATTATCTTCTTTGCTTCTTCTTCAAAATTGTTAATGTGCATATCCTTCAGCACCTTAAAATCTTCTCAGTATTAAGTTCTCTGGGTCAAATCTCCTAAACACTACTTCAATACCTAATCTAAAAGATGTTACCTAAGTTCTGACAATAGGAACACCCAAGAATCTTTTATATTCCATTACAATTATTTATTTTAATAATACATAAAACTTTAATATAAAAACTCATTTAATAACATATTTAAAAAGCTTTACAAACGCATTAACCTTATATTTTTAATCCAAATATAACTCGTGTGCGTTTTCAAGATGGCCGCTGTTAAATTGCGTATGCTGTGTACCATTAATGTATCATGATACTTAATTTGGGACTAAAGATATATTAGTCAGTGTGAATGACTAATGGCTCATGATTAAAAGTGCTGGTATTTTTAGCCGGAGTCTGTGGCCCTTTTTAAACTGTACAGTCATGTTTATAGCTTTTGTGGGTTCGTAAACCGTTAACCGAAGCGCATGTAAAGACGATTTTAAACTGTCAAACACCGCGAGGGTTCCGGTGACCGCAACCTATTGTTCTTTAATTGTGTCTATAATGACGGTACTCAAAGGGTTAAGACGATTTTGGTGTAGCTGTTTTTATTGTTATTTAATGCTGATTGTGTCATCATTTCATTATAGAGTTAGAGTCAGAAATTCATTGAAATTAACTTTAAATCCCTGAAATTGAGAAACGGAAATAACATTATAAACACACGACGCGGCGAACGTCGGGGATTACTGTACTTAGTACGTCTAATGAAAGTTATAGTACAGCCATAAACTTACGTACTAAAAACATAGGATGAAAAAGTAATATCATACGCATAACGAAAATGTATAATAACTCAACCTCTTTTACCTCTTTGAAAAAAGTATATTGCACCTCCTATGTGTGAGTTTCATCCCGTTTCTTCAGAAATCAAAAGGCGTGACATTATAATGATGATGATTCGATTTTATTTACTTAAATACAATTGAATTCTTACAATGAATAATACTACGTCTGGCGAAGTAAAGTTAAATGTTTTACCAATATGTAAATATCTTTTTGCACGATAAGTTGATATCAACCGGACGTCGAGTGAGTCGTCGGTCTAATGAGAATTTATTGTAAGGCGTCGCACTCCAATGCACTTTATGTGGAAGCTATGAACATACTGATAGTGTTACTGTTCATTTGTAAATTGATACACTTTCTTTCTTTTATGATAGTTTTACTGTTGGTACTGTAGCTCCCTGGTAAGGCTAAACCTTTTGAACTGTGATCTTATGGCGATTATGGGGGAAGGTGATCATGGTAGAATAGAATACCAAATTATATGGAATTGTCAGTGTCATCCCCATACATTTAGTTTTCTACTCTCTCTGTAGGCAAGCGCTAAAGTGGCGTTTGGCTAAAGGCACAGGCGTAAGTGTACTAGACGTTTCACCATCAACAAACCCTAAACAAAATAAAAGGCGTAATAGCTACTTTCTCCCATTCAAATTACAAATCAATATTCAAATCGTGACAATATTTAAACATCTATACCTAACATACAATAAACATACAATTCAGCCATCATTACAATGATTCTCACGTCCGTCATCCTAATATTGAAGTGAAAGTAAGAAGGTAATGATGCAACGATGCAATCATCAGCCGCTGACTTCCAGCCAATGTGTGTGTTTCTGTATTGTTCACGTGGGAATCGAATTGCGGTGCAAACGATCGCAGTCTTGATAATATTGTTCGCGGTTATCAAGTGTGTACGAAATGCTTTTAATGGCGATTTGTAATGCTTTAGTCAATCTAATAATACTAGCTTCTGTCAGCAGCTTTGTCCACGCTTTAGTAGGATAAAAAGTAGCCTATATGTTAATTCATACTATAATCTAGTCGCGGAGAACCTAACGGGTTACCGGGGCTCCGGCTCGACGTGCAGGAGAAGGAACGGGGTGGTTTTTAGTCAGTAAGAGTCTGACACTCCCTCCCGCCTCACCCAGGCGGGAGCAGTTATTCGATGATTTTCTCCTCCGGGCCACCACTACATTAAATACAATATCACTCGCTATATTCAATTACATTAATTGTAGGTACCTACTATTAATTACACACACCACTAATTGCTTGTCCATAGTTCACTTCCCATGAAAATCGATATTATACCGTAATATAGGTAGCTAGTGGTCACACCCCATGTTTTCCTTGTAAACTATTAATATGATTTATATATAGGAGCGTCATATTTATAAATACTACTATTGTGTAACTGTACCTATGTCGAGTGAACGTAT
Source organism: Spodoptera littoralis (assembly GCA_902850265.1). Taxonomy (NCBI): domain Eukaryota; kingdom Metazoa; phylum Arthropoda; class Insecta; order Lepidoptera; family Noctuidae; genus Spodoptera; species Spodoptera littoralis. The sequence goes on along the minus strand of LR824539.2, from coordinate 1,271,644 downwards.
AATTAAATGCGATTTGTTAAATTTGAACTTAATGGGCTTGATCGCATAAGTAAACTAATTATTCATCCCAGGGGAGCATTTAACCGGAACTTATTACCTATGCACTGTGTAGTCTTCCTCAACTGGCTTTTTGACGAACAATATTGACATGTAATTCATTAAAACACGACAAATTCATATTTACTTACCTAACTAATTAATTGATATTTTATATCATTTGTAAGCTCTTTGTAAGTTTCAGTAGACCTTTTCTCAGTATATTCACGTGAGTAACCCGCGATTCAACTTAATTTAGTATGTCTCACGATAGTTATTATAGATTATTTGTAAGCTGAAAATAGGCTGATCATAGTGCAGTTTAATTTAAAAATTATCGACCAAATGTACCTATGTATCACAAATAAAGGTTTCATTTCATTTCAGCGTAGGTCCCATACAAACAAGCATCAAAGAGTAAAAGAATCCCATCTAAGTATTTTAACTCTGAAACAGATGCGTTACGGATATGATCTAACATTGGAATGCGATGCGCACGCGCCGGTACCAAATTAACTATGCCTGTGTATTGTAATATGTGTATGATTAAGTCGGAATTGGAATGTACTGGCTTCGGACACATCTTAGCGTGAATAAGAAACGTATGGAAAAGAGAAATTCATACATCCATGCGTTAAATTACTGCGAATTAAGTTTTTGTTGAGAAATCACAGTTTTGATGCCAATTTGTTAATTACTTGATTTGTTTCGTTACGTTTTGTGATTGGTCATGAGAATAGTACTTTTTTAATTAGTGTTGAATTAAACGTAACACTTTCCTAAGAGCTAAGAGTTTTATGTAAGTACCTAATAGAGGGAGTATTTTCTTACACTTACACTGAAATACTCAAACGTCACTCAATTGAGTACTTGCCAATTAGTCAAAATTTAATACTTTTTTCGAACTGTCAAAAATGACAGTTTTCTATGAATTTTGTACGAGATTGTGTATTGTGATGTCACGTTTTTTAGCGTCAAAACAGTATACTTATTTCTTAAAAATCTTTCTGGAAAAATACTATAATTAAGTTGGTCATAAAAAGTACACTACAAATTCTTTGTAAAACGACAGAGATGGCACGATATTTAAGTACAACTTAGAATTTAGTAGCCTTTCAGTATTCAGGCGTTACATATATACATTTAATTAATTTAATTTTACCCCTAATACCAAACTAAAGTTTGGAGACACAAACAGATAGACAATAAATATATACATTAATCAACTCTATCGTAATGTATCATCCAAATCCTCAAACATAGCGTAACACAAAATTCCTAGTTGTCCGATTAAACATAATATTTACAATGACGACAAACTGCTATCTAGTCCAAGGTCCCGATTACACAAGCTTATCACTTCCTTCATACGCAGATTTCTTAAAATACCTCCTATATACCAATGTCACACCTCTGTACTAAGCAATACGGATGTTTTTTGAATAAATTTTCCATTAAAAGGGCTCCGATGACTTCATTTGTTTGTTTTTCTTGATACTTTAAAATTGTGGGTAATAAATGTTATGAGTGTTATCAAGGGTAGTCGGTTAGACTTGTGTGAGATGCGATAGTTGCTAGGTACAGGTACATAAATAAGCCTTGGACTACTTTTAGGTTCATACTTATAGGACATTCTAATCTAGTTAGGAAAATAGAAAAGAAAAGACACTAAATGAGGTGTTATATTAAAATATCAATTAACTTAAAACCGATGGTATTTTTGTTGACTTGAATTTAATATACCAACTCTTAGATAATAGACATTTGGTAGGTAATAATAGACAGTTAACCTACCTTGCACCTAGTTGATAAAGAATGAACTAGAAAAACTAGAAACCAACGAGTTTATAGGTATGGCTTATCCAATTTCTTTTCGTCTAATTACATTACCGGTCGGAAGTCGTCCGGAAGCGGTGCCTCGTGCCGCACCGGTTCGGTTTTCTACCGGAGCTCTCTCGTTTACTTAATTTTCACGGAAACCCTGCTTTGTAATTAGATTATAATCGATGGTTTTACTTAATGCCAGTGATTCTTTTGCTAGTGCGATTAAACTACCTATAATGAAACCCAAATTAATACAGATATGAATCTGATATTGTTTTGATATTAACGTTGTTCTCTGTTTTGAGTCCTAGTAATAACTAAAACTAGACTAGAATAGACTAAACTAAACTAGAACTAAGTGTGGAAATATCCACACTTAGTTCTTAGTAGAACTAGGTCTAGGTCTATACAAGTATTAAAATACAACTTTACAATGTCGAAATTCTCGCCTGAATAAATACCGACTGAATTCCCACAAAAAGCGTTGAGTTTTCAACACTGTCTCGTTTATCATAAATTATTAATTAAATTATCGCGAACTCCTGTTTAATTTAAACTATATAACTAGGTAATAAACTTCCCTTTTGTAACCATATTGAGCTCCGGAGTTAAAATACACCATCAAATCCCAAACGAATGGACCTCATAGTCTTGTAACCTTCTCCTTAGGTAGTATAAACAAAGTTTACTAATATTTCGGGGTTTATTTATGGGGGAAAAATCATCGAATGACTGACTCTGTCAGACTCTTCCTGACTAAAAACCACCCCGTTCTTACTCCTGCGCTTCGAGCCGGATCCCCAGTAACCCGTAAGGTTCTCCGCGACATCGGAATAGACGTTCACTATCACATAGGTAGAAATTAGGTCATCCAATTCAACTATTTGGCATAATAATATAATAAATAGCTCCATTTCACAACAACACACGAACCCATCCGAATGTATTACTCGCTTCATTGGTTACCTCTCTAAATGGACTAATTCCAATCATATGAGTGGTTTCCGCTTCAATGTAGTTGCAAGTTATAAGCTGTAGCGAGGATTAAAACAATCTGAAATGAGCTAAAATGTTTTTAAAGACATGGGCTCATACTAAGATTGTCTCATAAGAAGTGGAATCGTTTACAAACATACAACTACGTATCAAACTCAGACCCGGAACGCAACTTTCAATATTTGCTTAAAAAGTCTCCAAATAAACCTAGGCAGTTGGTAGCGTGTTAGTTAGGTACACAGTTTGGTCTTACATCTAGATATTATTATATTAACCCTTTGAGTGGTCGCGGAGAACCTAACGGGTTACCGGGGCTCCGGCTCGATGTGCAGCAGAAGGAACGGGGTGGTTTTTAGTCAGTAATAGTCTAACACTCCCTCTCGCCTCACCCAGGCGAGGAGCAGTCATTCGATGATGTTTCCCCCTTAAAAAAACCCTTTGAGTACCGTCATTATAGACACAATTGAAGAACAATAGGTTGCAGTCACCGGTGTCCTCGCGGTGTTTGACAGTTTAAGTGATATCTTGAACTTTGTATCTTTGCAAAACACTACTTTGTATTAATACAAAGTCTATGTATTATGGAATCTCGTATCTATTAAGTACACATTAAACAAACATATCATTTATCTTATAATGACCTAATGATATGTTAATCTATACTTATAATAAATCTGTAGAGAGGTCAATTCTGTACATAAAATATATTTAAAAAATAACTATCAAGGGGTGGTTAGGGATCGCTACTGATGCCAAAAATGCAATCAGTAAAATTTTTGTCTGTCTGTCTGTCTGTCTGTATGTTCGTTATGGAAACAAAAACTACACGACGGATTTTAACGAAATTTGGCACAATTATTCCTCATACTCTTGGGCAGGTTATAGTATACTTTTCATTACACTACGATCAATAGGAGCAGAGCAGTGAAGGGAAATATTGGGAAAACGGGAGAAGTTACTCCATTTTATAAGCTTCCGTCGCGTGTGCAGGCTTATAGGTTAAAGCTACATAGAAATCATGTATGACGGAAATATTTTCCTTAAAATTATGTAAAAAATATTCCTCGACAGCATATGTCTATCTTTTATGGTTGACTCACAATAACACGTGAATCTCCCGATAACTTAGCAATTCGGTGATTTCTGATTGTATTTGTCTACTCTAACGTTTACAATACTCATTCATAGACTTTACGCTGTAACTGAAAGGCCAATGGTTGAAATTAGATTGACTCGATATTATAAATGAAAATATGTGAGTTTATGTGTATGTTTGTTACTCAGTCATATTAAAACGTCTGAAGGGACCGGAATGAAATTCGGAACAGAGGTAGATTATGGTCTGAAGTGATACATAGGCATTTTACCCCTGGGATCGCGGGCGAAGCCGCTGGCAGAAGCTAGTAAGTAATAGAATCACAGATTAGGAACAAATAACACGATTGATAATTATTTTGTTCCTAAAGACTGATATTAAAATATTTCAAATGAAATTAACTAATAATCGCGGGATACTCACGTGAAAATACTGAGAATTGCTCTACTAGTTTCGAAGCACTGAGGGACTCTTCCACATGAGCAGGATGCGCGGTTCAGGTATTATATTATAATTATCCTGTTATTAATTTAGTATGCCTCACGACAGTGATTATAAAAACACGTGTCATACATTTTGATACCTAATAAGACTACACACCAAAATTCTCATACTTTTAGATATTAAATGTTATTATTTTAAACCACTTGATAACCCTTCGTTACCCCAACGACATTCAAATTGCATGCATGATTACACGATACTTGCATGCTATTCAGACTGGTTAATATATAAATACATTTTTCGTTTTGTATTTAAATTAGATACATTTACTTAAATATTAACCATTTTTAACCACATATTGAACTTTAAATCATCGTGCCCCATCACATTACAATATGGACAGTTAAAGATGGCTACGTTTTTGTTTATGAATCTATGATAAATAAATCCACCAATTGTAGTAATTGGCGTTCCATAGTCTCTGCCTACCCCCATGGGAGACAGGCGTGAAGTTATGTATGTATGTACATTTCAATACTCAGCAAGGGTTTTCTACATTTATACCTAGTCCATGAAAATTAGCTACTAGGTTTTGGTTTTTACCCTATTGCCTAGCCATAAAATATTTATCATAGATGGTCTATGTATAGCCTAATGGGTAGGTAATAAAGAAAAACTACTACAAAAAACTAGAAACTAAAAAGTTTATAGACACGGCTTATCCAATTTCAGTATCCAGTTCATTATTTAAGCCCACCAACATAGGCTATTGTGCAACGTTCAAATTAATATCAATCGTTGCACAGGCTGGTCACGAGGACTGTCCTGTGAACAGACATACTAATGCGCTAATTATGTAGAACAATATTATTGAAAGGAATGTTCGTGAATTAATTTTAAATCAAGGAATCTTGCACTTGTAAACTCAGGTATAATAATGTTCGTCAATCGTAGAAGTACCTAACACAAGTTTTTAATAAATATACAGACTTACCTCATCTTCTCATTGTAGTAAATAATGTAGAAAGAGCATAGAAAATACATAGGTACAATAAGATTTGAAAATGTGATTAATCACTACACCATTTTACTGAACTCAGCGATCATACTGAATAGATCCAATCCCATGTTATACATTCTAATTTTCTATTCAATGGCCCATAAAAGGATATCCAATCTAAGAAAATGCTGTGGTTACAAATCATTTAGATTTTAATAACAGTAATTTCGAAATGCAAAATAGAAGAGTTTCCGAAATGACTTTGTTAAGTGAAGCGAACCGCAGACTGATAAGCTCATGCAATTACATTGTACTTGTTTAATCGGAATGTGAATTAGAAGTAAGGAAAATGAACCTACACACATGTATAGGAATGAAATAACATGATCACTTAGAGTTGTCCCAACTAGAAAAATAAGATTAATTACAGAACAACCCCTTTTAAGTGAGATATTCTTCCTATATACAGTCTTCGGATATTCTTCTTCATTGATACAATTCGTATCAATTTCTCCAAATTCCTAAGGTTTAAAGTTAGTTCCAATAACATAGTGACATCAAAAATACAATGAATCCTCATCTTCCACAGGCATGTTTAGAACAAGAAGCTCGTGTAGCTGAACTCCGGTCATTGGCTGCTCAAGTAGCAGCTGAGACTGGTTCCCGTGCACTTCAGGCTGATGCTGACGCATTAGCTAGGAGACTCCAACTCGTGGCTGGTGCTGTCCAGGCGCTGGCTGACTTGGGAGAAGCCAGGCAACTCGCCAGAGCCAAGGCTCAACATGCTAAAGAGATGTTGTGTGATATGAGACAGGTAAGATGATGAAGACGTTTTACTTTAGTTCAATGGAAAGGACTCCAAAGTCAAATGCGTGACTGATGCGTACGATTTTATTTTATTTGGGAAACAAACAGAATATAATTTTATAATTAAAGCTAGCTATACTTTTAACTTTAGAACTAACTATAAAGTAAGATATAGCCAAGTGATTCTTATCCATAGCTTAAATAACCAAGTCAAAATTGCACTGATGTAAATAATTTCGTATAACTTTATAGAAATGTTTATGATTCACAAGCAATGTGGTAGGTAGCTCTCTCCAAATAATCGAAGCTGACGAACTCACCATCAATAAAGATAGAATCTATTATGCTTTATTACAGTCAACTTATAACTAGACGTTTAATAGTTAGGTTTATAAATCAATTTGTAGGCACTGTAGCGTGACCACGCCGTGATGGGTGAGTCACGGATGAACCTGTAGGTGAATAGGTCATTCAGTTATTAAAACATGATAAATACCTGATTAAGTACTGCACGAATATTCTGATAGGTAACCAATTAAAATTAAATATGTCTACAATATAAAATGTGTTGAAAGAAATGGTAATGGCTTCAATTTATCCTCTTTATTAAAACTTGCAAAAATACTGTCAATATTTTTGATACTTGTATATCAAATCGAAGATACCGTTACTGCTAAGCATAATACGACATTTCCTAAACAGCTTGCATTCAGCCCATATCAGTATTGCAGCGTAACGGGTAAAAACGTGTGCCCTCATGAATTTGTTATGAATATAACGGCAGTATCGATTGTCCTGCACTTTGTACTAGGCCACTTATTTATTGATTCAGTATTCAATATGGTGGATCGTTTATATAGAAATAGACTATTCGTACTTCTATATTTTATTCATAAAATGTTACAAAAGTAAGCATTTGGTAACCTCATTTTAACATTGATAAAATGTAGACAAAAATTGCCCTGGTTTAAATTAGTTGATATATTGACGACCAAATCTAGACCGTCTCCTGTTTTATCTTAAACCACTTTTGACGTGCTACGAACTTTAAGAAGTTGAGTGACCGAATCTCAACAACTTTGGAATAAACAGATGATAAAAACGTCTTGTTGCAAATAACATTAGACATCTAGGTCATCGACCGGCAAAGCACCGAAGTGGTCGCGATCTTATTGATAAATTGTAGCCACCAGAAATCAATTGTCACGCACAGCTGCCTAGATTCACAACTGATTGATCACGAGGTATCGTAATGCGATGATTTCAAATCAGTTTCTAATAATTTACTATGGATGATTATAGGAACGATGAAGTAATACTAAGTGGTGTTTTTTCTTTCCAGGACCTAACCCCCGTACATGAAGATGGTGAAATAGTCGAAGATAAACTGATTGCTCTTAGGGACAATTTAATAGCTCTAGGCAAATCAGAGGCGGACATCGCTCCTGCTAAGGCCGAGCTCCCAGATATCGACCGAGACGTTTCAGACGAACACTCGATAGTGAGGATTCTGGAACTATGGCAGGCCATGTTCAGGGATACCTTCCTCCACTACCATCGATTATCTACCGCACTAGTCAGGTCTGGGGACGCAGCGACAGCGCTACGACTATGGCACGAATACTTGATAGATCTGCAATCATTCTTATCTGGCTCAGTACCGGCTGACTACGAAAACCTCACAGAACATCGACGATTATGCAGGGTGCACAAGAACCTCTTGACATCACAGAGGTCTGTACTCATGAACGAGAACAGAGAAACAAGGAATAGGGAATTAGCCGATAAATTCGACACGCTGACGAATCTTCACAATGAGACATTAGCAAGAATCGTTGAAAGACACGATGAAGTATGTACCAGGATCGCAGCGTGGGATGATTACAGAGAAGTGTACACGGAGTTGCTCAGGTGGCTCAAAGAAATGGAACGAGAAAAGGAGAAGCTCCAACTCAGATACGTGCACATCAAGCGGATACAAAAAATACTGGCTAAGATACAGAATCTCTCAGATAAGGTCCCCGAAGGTAGGAGACAGTCTGACAAATTGCTAAGTGACCTGAAGAAAGTTCTCGAATTCACGGAGGAAGCATACGGTGCATCTGTAAGAATGGAATACGCTGGCATGGTAAAGAGGGTGGACAACCTGCAAGCCAGTCTCGACACATGGAGAGATTTCTTGAACAGAATACTTGGCTTGATCAATGAATATGAAAATCTGGCAAACAACGAACTGCACAAACTGTACTCGAAAACTCAAGACGAAATCATGTCCTACTCAGACGAAGACAGATTGTCAAGGCCACAGCTTAAGAAGGCAGTAGAAAAATATTCAGAGTTGAGAACAAAGATTGTGAAGACTGAAACCCAAATTGAAGCCCTAAGCGTTATCCAAGAACAACTGAAAGAGTGCCTGAGTCCGCAGGATATAAGGTTAGTGAACCAGAGAGTCTGGCAGCTGCGACAACAGCGCGCTGACCTCGAACACCAACTGTCCATCATAATCCACAGACTACAGGAACGCTTAGAAATCTACACAATATTTGAATCACGCCTGACACGATTTGTTGAATGGATCACTACACTTGAAACAAGGTTGGAAGCTTCGAACCAAAGTACGGAAATTGGAGCTATCGACCCTCAGGATCTTATCAGGAGGATAAACTCTGAAGTCCAAGCTGAAACTGCCTTAAAGGAACGTGAATTCGAATGGCTTACAGAAACTGGCTTGTCTTTGGTAGAACTATCCAAGAAAGATGAAAAATCTTACAGTAAAACAACATCTAAACAACTGAAAGATGTACAAGAACGTTGGCATAGGATGCAAGAAACCGGAAGGTCAAGGATAGCTAAGATTAATGAACTCCTGGAAACGATATCTCAACTAGAAAAACGGCTTACTGAAATAAGGTTAAAACTACATTCCATAGAATCTAATTTATCTACATCTGTTGTATTAGAATACCTAACGACAAGGGCTGTTGATGAGAAATTCAAAGACAGGGATGATATTCATAAAAATATTGAACACGAGAGTGGAGAGGTAGGGGAAACCCTGAACCTCTGCGAACTCGTATTCAATGACCCTGATGTCATGAAAGGTAACTTTGACCTACGTAACCTCCACACTGGCGTTGACATCGTCGAAAAGAAATGGAAGAACATTTGCGAAATGTCCGAACAGCGCAAGAACGCGCTGAAGGAAATTCGCAAATCTGCTGAACTTGCTAACTCGCTGTTGCCGAAGGTTGAGAAGAAACTCGACTCTGTTGAAAGACGAGTTGAGAAGATTGAAACTAGGAAGCAACGCGGGGAACCTGAAGACGAAAGTGTATCTAAGGCTGTGATAAAGGACTTGGAGAGTGTGGAAGGTGACGTGAAGCGGTTAGAGGATGCCTATAGCAGGATAGCTTCGGCTCGGGGCGTGGAGCTGCGCGGAGCGGCCGCGGACGAGGCGGCGCGGCTTCGCGCGGCTGTGCGGCGCTGGCAGCAGCTACGCGGGCGGCTGGACGCGGCCGGCGCCGACGCGCACCGCCAGCTGGTGGCGGCGCACGGCCGCGCCGTCGTCGCGCTCGCTGAGGCCGACGTACGGCTCACGCGGGCGCTGCACCTCGCACCCACACCGCTCGACAAGGCAGCCACTTTGAAAGAACTTGATGTGAGTTGTTCATATAGAATTCAATATGTTAAACATTATATTTTCCCTACTGTCTAATAAAAAGAACATTTCCATAGCTTTACGTTAACATATTTGTCATCTCCAGGGCGTCGAACAAGAACTCCTAGAATGCCAATCGCTAGTGGAAGACGCAGACAGGCTGGCGGCCGCAGTGTCCACGGTGTCGGGAGTGTCGGACATGGTGGCGGAGTACCGCGCACTCTTCGCTGACGTACGGACGAGATTAGACCTTGCACGCGCTGAGGTCGTCGGCGACGTGGATACTGCTGTACAGGTAAATGTCAGATTCTGCGTTCTACTCACGAAACAATGTTTTACCGAAAAACGTTTGGAGCATTGAAATAACGCAAATATGTTGTTATCCCAGGTTGACACGCTTAAATGGGAAACGGACGCTGCCCTTCAAGTAGATACCCTCACGTCCAAGGAAACCTATAGAGCAGAACTAGCGACCGCCGTAAAAGAAACTTCGGAAGCCCTTGAGGCGCTCCGACTCGCCCTCAACACACAACCTAATGAAAAGGCGAGCAGTGACGAACTAGCCACTGCCGCCAAAGAAATAGCCAAAGCTGGTGCCAAACCTGGACAAACATTAGAGCTGGCCAAACATTTGTCAGAGCTGCTGCTCACTGAATGTGACGCGACAGAAGACGAGGCCATGCTCAAAGAAGTAGAATCTCTTTCCCTAACATACGAAGACCTGCTCAGCCAAGCGAAGAAACGGGAGCTCCAAATTAACAACTTGAGGTGAGTGTCACTCGGTCAAAAATTGCACGCAATTATGGATCTTGTAAATCTGTAATTATGTGCGATTTTGGCATTTGGTGTAATTGATTCTCTATACGATTTTGAATCTAACGTGTTTCTTCGGACATTTCATGTAGATGACGGTGTCTACGATGTTGCTTTAGTTGTCTGTCTATAGTGCAAAATCTTCAAATATCTAATTATTTAAATTCATTCAGAAGCTGTATCGCATTTGTTAAAAGCAAAGTTTCATTTTCATACATTAAATGTAGATTTTAAATATTTTTGCTTCGGCACACGCCCAATCCTCAATAATTTTTTTTACGATTTTTATACCTACATGTGCACTGTTATGCTACACTTAAGTCTTGCACGACTTCTTAAATCCTTACTGAAATGAATGTTACCTAAATATTATTTTACTGTCTTGCCTTCACAAGAATGCTGATCTCTTTCCTTGCATATTTGACAAGTTCTTGCAACCTTTATTCTTACCCTTATTAGTTCTTGTATAGCCCTTATTATTTCTTGCAAAGTCATCATATGAAATGTCCCTGTATTTAAATCTAAATGTTGTTATTTGATGATTGTTATATGGTAGCACTTATGGCACTGGTGACGGGGCTTAAAGCTGTTAATGAACAGTGGAGTCTTATATCGGTGGAGTACAGTTGGCAACACACAATAAAAAATATAAAAAGACCAAAATATTTTAACTTAAGAAGACTGGTCTATTTGTGTATAAGGTGTGGCTGACTGTACATTATTTCCTTGCATTTATATACCTACAAATATAAAACAGTATTATTATTTATATCACTGATTCGATTCTCAGATCTATTTATAAATTAAAATGGTAAACTCAGTAGTTGTAAATAAACCAAAGAGACTGATAATTTCTAAGTTATATTAAAAATGCCGAGGTGTGCACAGACTAGCCGATAAAATGTAGATACGCCAAAACGTTTCTAGAACTCCAAAAATGCCTCAGAGACTAATAGAAAGCTAGGTAAGGCCCCTCAAGATCTCCCACTATCACACCCAAAATTAAACTTAATACCTTTCAATTTTAAAACTCTTTTTTCTATAATCACTGTCAATTATTAGCACTGAATTAAAATAAGGCATCTACACACTGGCGTATCAATTTTATCCTGGGTCGTGTCACGTGTGTAACAGCTTTCTAACCCGGCATGCTCTAAACACGTTGCGTTTTTTATCCTATAGGTTGCCCCACTCTGCGTCGTACGCGCTCACGTGCGAACAGTGAGTACTGCTTACCTAATATTTGTAGTTTTATATCTATTCCACACATTTCTGCTACATTTGAGGGTAAAAGATCAAGAGATTTGTGTATTTTTTGTAATCATAGATGATTTTCTGTGTATATTTTCTCATGTATTTGAGTATTAAGCACATGATTGCATGGTATTTGAATCTTATATATTTGTTTGAAAAAACACAATATTTTGTTTATAAGTTTTTTATCTCTCTTCACTTTCCTAACCTAACAATGTCTAGTTTGTTTTTATTTTTTAATCTTTGACTGTGTAGCAGAAATGCGTGCGATGTTGCATGATGTGAAATTAATCAGTATTACGTATTTAGTAGTTTTTTAATTACACTTTATTTATTGGTGTATATGCACTGCACTTTACACAATTTATATTAAGCTTTATACATACATTGGGATTGTGTTGTTTCCTTGTTCATTTATAAGTACCTACAGCTAAATTATCTATTTAGTATATTTTGTTAAACCTTCATTTTGTGATATTGAATTATATTTACATTTTAACAAGACGAAAAAATACTTTTATATTCTTGTTAATGTCTTGTAAGTTAATCAGATTAAAATTATCATTATCTACGCTTATAAAGTAATTAAATTAACTTAAAATAATGTTGGTCCTATTTGTGTCAAAGGACCTTGTTATAAAGTTGTGTAACGTAATGTCCACGTGGTATCTCCCGCCGCAGTGAGTCTGGTCGTCTGACGTGTCCGCTGTGCTCCGAGCGCAACTGGAAGCAGCTCGACAACGACCTCTGGCGGCTCGAGCAGTGGCTACAGTTCGCTGAGGCCACGGACGAGGCACGCACCGGGCCGCCCGAGGAGTACGACGCCTTGGAAGATGTTATACAGGTATGTGGCGTTGTATAATTGGTTATTAAATAAAGTTATTAAAAGAGAACAGTTAAGTAATAATAATTTTCACATAGTTGTGAGTCAGATAGGTATTTCATGAATATTTTTCTCCCTCCTAGGACCATCGTGAATTCCTTTTGGACTTGGACTCGCACAAATCGATCGTAGTGTCCCTGAACGTGGTGGGCACGCACGTGGCGGCGCACGCGCGGTCGGCCGCCGCCGCCGAGCGAGTGCGCGCGCGCCTCGCCGCCGCCAACGCGCGCTGGGACACCGCCTGCCGCCGCGCGCACCACTGGCAGGCGCAGCTGCAGCGCGCCCTGCTGCACAACCGACAGTTCCACGACATACTCGTCGAACTCGTCGCCAAACTAGCAGCCGCCGAGAAGACCGTTCGCGCCCGGGAGCCCCTCCGCCTCGGCCGCGAGCCCGCAGAGCTGCAGCGAGACTTCCGTCGGTTCGCGGAGCTGCGCGACGAGCTGCGCCGCGCCGAGCCGCGCGTGCTGGCGCTGCACGAGGCGGCGGCGCTGCTGGCGCCCGGGCCGGGCCCGCACGCGCGCCTGGCCGAGCTGCGCCTGCGCCTGCAGTCGCTGCGCAAGCTGTGCTCGGTGTACGCGCTGAAGCTGGGCGCGGCGCTGGCCCGGCGGCCTGCCTCCAGCAGCCACGCGCTGGCCGCCGCCGCCGCCACGCTCGCCCCGCAGGTACTGCAGCCTCACACTCACTTACAACCGCTCTAGTGCACAAAGACATTACCTAACTTGACACCAAAATTACGTACATTTGAAAACCAATAAACAATTACATCTAAACAACAACATCATAATGCCTTTGTACACTAAAGCAAAAAAAATAAAACCACTAGAATAAAAACCCCAAAACAAATTACAGTGATCAAAATTAAGAAATCAATCTGTAACATTGTATTCCGCATCACCCACGCTTCACCCGCCATAGCACAGTAATGGCAGACACCGAGCAAGCTTCGATTTTATTAGAACACAACAAGTAACATGTAACACGAACAGTAACAGTAACGCGTAACACTGCAACAGTTACTGTAACAAGTTTACTGACAACCGATATAGTTATAGCAAGCGATTGAATAGAACTGTTGAATTTGATGATAAACAAGAACAAATAGTATTATTATTTGATATGACAAAAATTGTACTGATGGCAAACATATCGCAGTCGAAGCAGACATATCTAAATTATACAGTCTTAACCAAAGAAATAATTAATATTTATGCACTTTTTTGAAGAAAATCACCTCAAATGTTAGCCATCATTGCAGTGTTTGTAAGTAAGTAGGTACATCCCACTATGTAGTCGCTTCGCACCGTATGTTGACGTATTTTGTCGTCCGTAGCTAATGGAGGAGGACGAGGACGAGCTCTCCGGGCTGACACTGCCGCCGCTCGACGAGACGCAGTAAGTACCGAATACCAAGCATAGACTTATAGTACTGAGTGATTACAACGCCTAACCACCTCTTTATGTTGCGTTACAAGTTTTCCAAAGTAGTTACAAGTTAGTTTTATCTATTAATTTGTTAGTTATTTTACCTGAAACTGTTCTAATTCTATCTTATTTCTATTTACTGTCATTCTTCTTTCTTCTTTCAAAAATATTTATGAGTATAAAAAGACCAATATTTTACAAATACGGAATTGTAATAACAATTTATGAAAAATCGATTACAATTTTCCACATTACTATTAAAATTCCGTAATAAATGAATAAACCAAAAGGTACAAAGATCCAGAATAAAAAGGTTATTTAACACCAGCACATCAAGCTACAAAACTATATATTATTTCAAAATCAATTTGAGTATCAGTGATGGCTAACAGCTGTTGCATTTACAACGTAATGAAACATTTGGGTAGCTTGATGAGCCGGTGTCAACACAAAACAAAAGCGCAGTAAAACTAACAAAACGATGTATCTACTTACCAGACCGGTGGTTGATGAAGAAGAAGAGAGCGGGGAAGACGGCGCGTTGTTTGGCATGGGCCGCAGCCTGCGCTTCATATGCAGGGTGGCGCGCGCGTCGCTGCCCTTCCAGGCGCTGCTGCTGCTGCTGCTGGGCGCGGCGGCGCTGGCTCCCCAGGCGGGCCAGGACTGCCGCAGCCGGCCCCTGCTGGACCCCGTGCTCCGCTACCCCGACGGACCACCCCCACTATGAGCCCAACATTCCCACATCTAAACATTCGCATCCGCGCTACGTTACTTAATTATTAGCTAGTAAGGACTGTTTATAAAACGTCGAAAATAAAGCCTTTGCATTGATTCATATTCTGCTTTTATTTACATTTAATTATGTACAAATTTTATAAAATAGTATCAATGGATAGTTCCTTTAGCGTTTACACTTCACTGTTCAGTCTCAATCAATAAATCACTGATGCAATTCAGTTCTCTGAATAACTGTCCATAAGAGTACAGTACACACAAGATTCACTTTCACAAGTTTTGAAATAGTCAGACATAATATGATTAAGGCCTGAAACAAATTGTAAATAAATCTGAATGAGTGATATCTGACAACAATACTTTAGCTAAACTAGACTAGTCAACTACGGAGCCAACTATACTACACTGGAAACCAGCATAGCTGAGCATTAACTCGTTAATCTGTTAATCGTTAATTAACGAAGTTAACATTTTGACTAACTGATTAACTTATAAGTTAACTTTTAAAAATGTTAACGGACACGTTAACTTCTGTTAAAATGCAGAAGTCCGTTAATCGTTAATCCAATGCCTACTATTTACCGCAACTCGTTACCTGCAATCTGTACTAACAGAATACAACACTATCATGCCTTTTATTCAATAAAACGTTTGTAATGAAAATGTTGACAAAAGTTAGTGTATATTTAACGTAACATCCACTTCTTCCCCAGTTACGTTACGAGTCCTATATAAAAGAAGATGATAGTATCATCCTCTTACATGGACGTTATAATGAACTAGCTGTTGCCCGCGACTTAGTCCACGTAGAATATTATTCCTGTTTTATTCCATTGGTGCATTTAATCAGGATAAAAAGTATCCTATCACCTAAGTCAGCCCATACCCTACCTGTCAACCAAATTTCACCAAAAAGTAGTTTCACCGTGATTGACGGATAAAAATCTAGACAAAGACTAGATATTACATTATATAGGATCAAAAACGTCAACAAGTAGGTATAGGAATCGAGCCACTTACTAAGACAGGTACGGGTAGCTGTTCCTGGCATGTGTCCTGCAGTGCCGCCTGCGGCCGCGGCGCGAGTAGTGCGCGCAGTAGGTGGGCCCGGCCGCCGGCTCCGGGACCACGCCCGCGCTCGTACTCGAACATGCTAGGAGCTCTTCTTCCCGGCTCGATGTCGTGCGCTGGGGGCAAAAGAAATACGAAACATATATTAGATAAATATGCAAATGAGCACAGCCTTCTTTCTACTAAAAAGGCAAACGTGTGCAACGTGTCGCGGGTTCGATTCCCGCACGGAACAACACTTTGTGTGACCAACAAATTGTTATTCTGGGTCTGGGTGTCATGTGTATGTGAATTTGTATGTTTGTAAATGCACCCACGACACAGGAGAAAATCCTAGTGTGGAGCAAGGTAAAAAAAAATGTCATAAAAAAATATTACCATGCCCACAAACGAAATGGCTGATTTGACGTATTATATTAAAAAACAAGAAAAAAATAGACATTTGATTTTCGCACAATGTTTCTTTTACAGTTCTACTACTGCTTTGACTCTTCGTTGGTTAAGTGGTTGCAAAAACGACTGTCGGAAAAGGGGTTTCGGGTTCGATTCCCGGGTCGGGCAAAATAGTACATGGTTTTAAAAACAACTCAGTAGTAGTAGTACGGAGTCTGGAATTGTGCCTGGTATTTGGCAATAGACTGACCCCCTATTAGCACTTACAGATTCTGCAAGTAAAGAAAACATATTAGTACTAGAATACGTACCTGCAGTTGTAGCGGCAGTCTTCCAAAGAGTACGCCGCGTCCAGTCCCGCTGCAGTCCCCGCGCAGCACGGCCTCGCGGGCACTCGTACGGAGGAGCTGAGTAAGCACTACTATCAGGATCTGGAATAACATAATATTCAATATTACACTTAAAAAGTTGAGGGGTAGGTAGTAAATAGTCATGTATTTATTGTACAATTAATTTCGTCATTCATTTTAAGCCGAAAAACAGAATATTTATACCGACAACTTGTGGAATTATATGAACTCGTAAATAATATGAAAAAGAAAAACTAGCTTGTGCCAGGTTTCGTCCGCATTAGGGAATAGCCTATGTGTTGTTCTATGGTTAATACATTAATAATAATAATAATCTATCAGATCCGTTTAGTAATTTTTCATCTCTGTACCACCTAAAGGTTGACAATGCCCAATGCATTAAGTCCACCTGTACATGTGTTTTTTTTCTAGTCTAAATAAATAAATAAAACAATTTTGCGTACAATAATGAATTAGATACTAACTTGGAACAAGAAGACGAGCATATTAAAGCACTGCAGTGCGAGTAGTGCCCGAGTGAGTGGGGCCCGCACGGCCTCCACGCAGCCGCGCGTGTGCAGCGACGCCGACAGTAGCGGCGACGACTCCGACCATACCTCGCGCCACTCCGACTGGACACACGCAAATTTCAAATTAGAGCATAATTGCCAAAAAACATGAGCATTTTTGTTGGTATCTTGGAAGCTATTTGCTAAAGTCAAGCCCATGACTTTAGCAAATGACTGACAGCGTCGTTGGCCGAGTGGTCGCAAGTGCGACTGCGGGGTAAGGGGTCTCGGGTTCGATTCCCGGGACGGGCAAAGTATTACTGGGTTTTTAAAAATCTCAGTAGTAGCACGGAGTCTGGAAATATGCCCGGTATATGGCAATAGGCTCACCCCATATTACATGGGACTCATAACATAAATAATGAAAAGTGGGTGTTACATTGTACTTTGCATAATGTGCACCTCTGCCTACCCCTTCGTGTAAAAATAAAAGGCGTGATGTTATGTCAAGCCCATGAATACGATATTAAAGAAGTTCGTAACAATCGTTTTAGGTGGCGCTCTTTTCAGTTTTAGCCTACCTTCATGGGACAAACATGGTATGATAAAGAATATAATATCGATAGGATCTACTAAAGTTTCATAGGCCTGCAAAAGTTTCGAAGTCAAAAAGAAACCGGTGGCAAAATATTCTTTAGAATAGAATAACCATGAAGTAATTCAAAGTCAAAGTCAAGTTAGAAGTAGAAGCAAGTGTTACCTGTTGTAAAGGGTCGTGGTAGCACGGAGCAAGTACACGCGGCGTACAACACGAGTACGGGGATACAGGGGGCAGCACCTTACCATCTGCGCCCGCTAACCTATAGGATAAATTTCATTGAAAAATTAAATAATACAACACTTTTGTACCAGAAAATTCTGTTACATAAGTTTTTCTAGGGTTTCCACTGATATAGATAAAAAAATCAAATTGAAAAACTTGATTGTCACACTAAGAATCTTAAAATCGAAAAATCTAACATCAGTTTCCCTCACTTTAGAATTGAACTCAAAGTGAAACGTGATCGCCATAAGCATAATTATAAAAAAAAATAATCGAAATGAATCGAACTCACTTCATGACCAACTCAGATCCTTCATTTAAGAAGTCCATGTTGATCCAGGGTATCTCGTGCCAGTCTGTAGGCTTGTCCGCTCCACAGCAACTTAGTTCCACCTAGGAGTAGGCGACGATCATCAAAAAAAGATACGACCGTCAGGAATTGCATGTTTCGAGTCCTCGGGAAGAACCTGCCTTATAATAGACCCATTCACAGCACTAACCCGCAGTTTTAACTATTGTACAGATAAAGTGGGTGACCACTTTATCCGTACAATAGTTAAAACTGCGGGAGGACTCGAAACATGCAATTCTTGACTTGAATAGTAAAATGCGGAGATGTTACCAACCGTTAACAACATTACTAATAGTAACTCGAACGTTGTAATTACATCAGTCTTATAAAGTTGGACTACAGTACTATAATATTATTATTATTCCTGGCGTAATAAGTAACTCCCGCTTAAATGTATTTGTAAATACAATATTTATCAAACTAACCTGCATTGTATCCATAAGCGCCTTCCAAGTCGGTTCCGTCAAATACTGCGAGATACCGATACGTAGCGATGATGATAACTCCTTCATCAGAGCCTGATAAAATGTTAAAAAAAATAGTTTATAAGTCGAATAATAAGTAAGCAACGCGTAGCATGGCGTAATAACGTGTAGTTAGCATGTCCTAGCAATGCGTAGTTAATATTAATTAATTAATAATTAATAATTTATTTATTCTTAAGCACTTAATACAATATATCAACAATAGTTTGGTTACAATATTTTTACAGGTATATGATTTTAGCTTCTGTAGTCGAACTAGGCATTGCCTGTATTTCGACTATCAGTGCCCAACCCTCAAACGTACAGATAATTTCAGCCTTTCCAACGTCAGTTATACAATATTAATTTTTGTTTTAAGAAAAATAACAAGAATAAGATAAAAAGTAATAACATAATAATTAATACAAAAAATTACTACAAGATAAACAATAACAATAACAAAAGGGACTTTCTCAACGCAGATATTAACTATTTTGGCCATTATGTGTAAGTGTGTGTGTGTGTGTGGTGTGTGTGTGTGAGGGTGTGTGTGTGTTTGTGGGTGTGTGCGCGCTTCTGTTTATCTCACATTAATTTGTTCAGTAGTTGTTCAGTTTCCTCGTAATTTAGTTTTTGTAGATATTTTTTTAGTTTTATTTTTTTAGTTAGCAAGTAGTTCGTAGAACGGCGTAGCAAAACGTAAAAAGCCGTAACTTCGCGTAGCAGTGTTTAGCTATGCGTAGTAGCATGTAGTTAGACGTAGCAGCTCGAAGCTAGGCGTAGATTCGCGCTAGGCGTAGCAGTGCGTAGCTAGACGTAGCAGTGCGTAGCTAGGCGTAGAAGTGCGTAGCTAGGCGTAGCAGTGCGAAACTAGGCGGAGCAGTGCGTAGCTAAGCGTAGCAGAGTGTACCTATGCGTAAGAGTGCGTAACTAGACATAGTAGGGCGTAGCATTGCATTACAATAAATGATTAACATGCCATGCGTTACAACATCGATAAGTGGGTATCACAATAATATTTTAATTTTATAGAGAACTATCTATATAGAGAACCAAACCTTACCTTCAGAGTCCCCCTGCAGGCAGCATACACGAGCATCCCGTTGGCAGCGACCAGCGAGCCGCTGAGCAGCCACACGCTGCTGACGAGTGTCGCTCGCTTCCAGTGAGGACACTTCAGTAGCACCGCTATGAGGCGCAGTCCTCCAGTGTAGTGGAGCTTCATACCGTACGCTTGGAAGAGGATCAGTCCGTACAGGAGGAGGACTGTTACCTAAATAGTGGAGAAAAGTGATATTAATGAAAGTTGTCATAAATCGTTATTTAAGTTCATATTGGTATACATCTAGGTACGTGACCCAAACACGCAAACCAACGTGGTTTACGTGGTTTACATACATGTGGAGTACGTACTCAGATATTTAAAAAAAATACCTACAGACCTACTAATCACAAAGAAGGCTGTCTCTGTTCCATTTAGCGCATAACAAAGCAAGCCCTGCACACTTAGCACTATAAGTTAAGAATAAGGGGCAGCCGATAGTGCTATTAGTCCTTAAGTCCTTTTTTTATGGTATAAGCCGATAAACGAGCAGACGGATTACCTGATGGTAAGCCATCGGCGTCGCCCATAGACACCTGGAACACCAGAGGTGAGGCCTTTTGGGGATTAGGAGTTTGAGGATCGTTGGAGATTTAGGGATTGGGGAGATTGGGGAAGGGGGGGTAATTGGGCCTGCGGTAACCTCACTCACACGATGAAACACAACGCAAGAATTGCTTCACGTCGGTTTTCTATGAGGCCGTGGTATCACTCCGGTCGAGCCGGCCCATTCGTGCCGAAGCATAGCTCTCCCACACTTAAAAAGTCCTTAATCAATTAGAATGAATTACCAACAAATATCAAAGTAAATACTAACTTTATGTATATGCTTAAGCAGCAGCATCACCCGCAGGCTAGTGTTGTAGCAGAAGATGACCATGCACAAGGAGACGACGAGCTGAGCGATGAGCAGCGCGCGCAGGACCCCGGCCAGCCGCGCGCGCCCGTCTCTACTGAACGTGAACACGCCCCACGCCATCCAACATTTTGTTGGACCATGCTAGCTGTGTCTGGAGACAATTTTACGCAACCTTACGAACTGCCTCGTTGGCCGAGTGGTCGCAAGTGCGACTGCTTGGGGGTTTAAAAAAAAATCTCAGTAGTAGCACGGAGTCTGGAATTGTGCCCGGTATATGGCAATAGACTCACCTCCTATTACATGGGACTCATAAAATAAATAGTGAAAAGTGGGTGTTACATTGTACAGTGACATTAAGTGCCGTAATGTGCACCTCTGCCTACCCCTTCGGGGATAAAAGGCGTGATGTTATGTTATGTTGTTCGTAGTTGGCGCCAGTATTGGCCCCCACCGACTGTTCTCAGTTTTTCTTGCGATCTTGGCGCACTTCACAAACTGTGTTCATACATTGGCGTCTCATTCAGTTTGTTATCATTCGTCAGTAAAGACGGTACTGTCACGCCGTACCGTGACAGTAGTTATTCCCGATTCATGATCCGTTTATACATATAGAACAGAAGAAGGGATTGAGGTACTCATTAATGCTACTCACCTTTGAAGCACCATAACACTGTAATCACAAACCAACTCGATAGTAATTTAGAACGGTCTACGTTGACCGTTTGTTCAAATGACGGAATTCAAACTTAGCCAATGTCTAAAACTCAACTCGTATAAATTGAATAACAACAGAATAAGAATCCACTAAAAATAATCTCAATCACTATCACTAATCTCTCAATTCAACAACTACAAAGCATGATATCAATGAAATATTTTTGTAAATATTTTTTCCAATTATTCACAGACATTTCACAGATGACGCATGCAATTTGGCATTCGCTGATACGTTTTCAACCAAAGACTAAAATTGTTTCGTAAAGGTAACTGAAAATAGATTAATTGCAGGCTGCATTATTTACAAAATCAGCAATCAGGTGTCTATTGCTGAACGTAACGTAGGCTCCAGTGGCATCCAGATCGGCTGGTTCATACTATAATAAAATTAAACTAAGTTATTCAATATTGAGGTTTTCGCTCAGAACACACACACCGATGTCCCAGCAATATACTTACGGGACCACAGCGTATAAACAAAATTAAGGTCAACCCCAAAGCTATCTTCCCTACATGATTACGTTCCATGACGTTACCATGCTACCATCCCGTGTTAAATCGATATACAAACTCTATCGTAATAAATAAGCCATCTAGTCACTGGCTGCTCACACTTTATTTACAAAAATAATATAAAAACCAAAACACCAAAAAGGCGGGAAGTTTCAAAATAATGTCATTCTATTGTTTTCTTCGGAAAACATAGAATGTCAATAAATATTAATAAATAATAACTTTAACGTAATTTAATTGTTCAATTAAGTTGCCTATTTAGTTAATTAGTGTATTTAGGTGATATTCAAAATGGCGGAGGCAGAAAAAGAAAAGCCGGAGGCTCCGGAGGTTGTGACAATAATGGCTCCTGTTGTAAAACGGCCTAAGATTGCGTGGAGCGATGACTTGAGCCACGACTCTGAAGAGGATAGAGGTAACTTTTAATCAATGCTAGCAGACGTTTGTTATGTCAGTAATGAATTAAATCATACTTAACTTAGAGAAGTTGACTTTGTTAATCAATTTCACATTAACATTTGATTTCTTTCTGAAATATTTTTTGTGGTCTTAAGATTTTTGCAAGTATACCTAATCATCATCATAAGGATGCAGTACCACACAACTTAAATTAGGTATTAAGGCTTTGGTACTACAAGGCTAGTAGATTTTACAGACTAGCCTACTAAACACACATGTTTAATTTTTCCAATTAAACTAAAGTACATACATTGTCTGCTGCCTCGATGGCCGAGTGGTCCCAAGTGCGACTGCCGGGCAAGGGGTCTCGGGTTCGATTCCCGGGTCGGGCAAAGTATTACTGCGTTTTTAAAAAACTGTTAGTAGTAGCACGGAGTCTGGAAATGTGCCCGGTATATGGCAATAGGCTCACCCCCTATTACATGGGACTCATAACATAAATAGTGAAAAGTGGGTGTTACTTCTGTGTGCACCTCTGCCTACCCCTTCGGGGATAAAAGGCGTGATGTTGTGTTACATACATTGTACCATCCTGTACCTATATACCTACATTCTAGCAAATACAGTGAAATTATTATTGCTACTGCTTACTACGTACCTACACGTAGCACCAAGCGTATTGTTATAAATAGATTCATACAATACCAAACTACACAATACGATACGAGTACTTTTGATGTAGATACGTTCGAAAAGCAGCAACTAGATACATTGGATATAAAGCGCCAAATACGTAAAGACACATCTAAACCTTCCTATACTTGTCGCGGAGAACCTAACGGGTAACCGGGGCTCCGGCTCGACGTGCAGAAGAAGGAACGGGGTGGTTTTTAGTCAGTAAGAGTCTGACACTCCCTCCCGCCTCACCCAGGCGGGAGCAGTCATTCGATGATTTTCCCCCTTAGAAAAAAAACCTTCCTATACTTACACGTAGATACAACTCTGCCGGCCAGCTTTACAGCTCTAGTTGTGATCGGTTTTTCAAAATTAAATTCGGTCTGGCCAGTCACATCAGAGCACACGACAGGCGATAGCTATTAACGGTCAGCCGAAACCGATAAGGAGCACTATATGAGTATTTTTACCAATTTCCAGAAAAAGAACGTCTAGCCCAATTGGAGCGTGAACTGGAACAAACGCGCGAACAAAAACCAATATACGATCCAGAAGAATTAGAGAAACTTGTAGACTACGTCGTAAGGATGACCACAATATATGACCTTCGCCCTGAAGACTGGACACCAGCCACAAGACAGCGCATCGAAGACTGGTTCCTCGAACCGAAGAGCCTGATACTCTCCATATATTTCAAAGGAGACAAGCTCAAAGCTAGTTTCGATATACCTTTATCCCCTGTCTACGATTTGACGTACTTTATTAGACCTCCTGATTTTGTGTTTAAAGCTGAGACGTTTCACGATGACATCGTCTTCGGAACGTTCAGGGATTCCATTGAGGCGAACGTGATTAATATGATGGAGTATGTGTATGCTCCTTATTTCTTTGCTATTACTGCTTGGCCTGATAGTAAGTACCAAGGATTTTTTCTAGTGATTTCATCTCCGAACCCTGTGAGTCTTAGGATAGTAAAAAACGATCAGTAAACTATCCGTTTAGTAACACTGATGATGTTAATCTAAGTGGTTATAGTAAAATCATAAGAAAACCTACTGAAAACTAAATTCTCCACACAAAAGGCAACTTTATGTGACTTTACCTTTTCTTTCAGGCGTCAAAAGCGAGTTCTGCACCCACATTCACACGTTCCTCGCTAAGCTAACCGACATGTACTATAAAATGTTAGGTCTAACTGTCCTATACATACCCCGAGAAGGTCAACACTTGTCTTTTGAACAAGCCAGTGCAGATCGAGAGCTGGTGAAAAGGCTCGAAGGTGTAGTCGTCTACTGGACCCATCAGATCAAGTCTTGTTTGGAAGACACGGCCTTTGTAGCTTCGCAGAAAGAATTGTTGTGTCCTAGCGATGAATATGACTTCTGGATTTATAGACGTGAGCATCATTCTAATTTCAGGTAGAGAAAGAACCTTGTAGTCTTCACAAATATAACGCTTTATGATTTCTCCTGCAGATGAGAACCTAAACGCCTTACTTCACCAATTAAAAAACCCAGCAGTGAAACACATCACCAAGATCCTCGTCACCACGCATTCCACCTTCATACACCAGTTTCAGTGTCTATGCGAAGACATCGTCCAGAAGGTCAAAGAGGCGACCTCGAACATAGAATACTTGCAGGTTATAAAGCAGCCTTGCGCAGTTCTGGAGTGCGTGGTGGACCCTGACGAGATATCGAAGCACATTCCTCATATCATCAACCTATTTCGCTTTATATGGATGGAATCTCCCACTTATAACTCTGAAGTGAGAATCACGAATCTGTTCAAGGCTTTGAGCAACCAGATCATCATTCTCTGCCGGAATTACATCAAGCTGGATGACCTTTTTGACGGTAATACGATTAAAGCATTAGGAGAATTCAGTAAGTGCATCGACTGCTGCAAGAAGTACAGGGAGATTTACGACGTCATGGCAGAGGCTCATAATGAAGAGAATCCTAACAGCTGGGTGTTAGACACGGGGTCTATCTTCAACTATATCGACTCCTTCATACAGAGGTGCTTTGACATGCTCGATGTTTGCAACTGCATGATTATTTTTGGAAGGTTAGTCTGGACTTTCAAAATATTTATTATTTTCTAAGTACTTCTAAATAACGATACCTATGAGTCATTTATATTCCAGAATCAACGAATTCGAAAATATGAACAAGCCATACTTCGGTGGCGCTCGGGGAGATCAGTTTGAAGCTAAATGCGAGAAGATTGAGCGCATGTTTTTTGCAGCGTTGCTAGACGTAAAGGCGGTGGGAAATACTATCTTAGACGTGCAGGCTCCTTCGTGGTATGACGACATACTAGCCTTCAGAACCGTCATCAAGGATATTGAAGTGAGTTTCGAGAAAAAAAATAGACTTGGTGAATTGATGGCCCATCAACTAGGAAACTAGACCCTCTATTGAATAATTCTAGTTAAAAAGCTAGACACTATAAAACTAATGACAATATTTAAATGTATAGGATAGAATAATTACTATAGTTTCATGTTGAAATGTCTTTCGCACTACAGATCATCATAGAGAACCTGGTAGACACTGTGTTTGAAAGCGTCAACCACGTGGAGGAGGCGGTGGTCGCGCTGTATTCTCTAAACAACTATTCTAAGCGGAAGAACTTGAAGAGAGTTTTCAAGAGGAAGACTTCCGAGGTGACTACTTGCCTATTATGCTTACCTATGTATGACTGAGATAATTAACTAACCTGCTTTATTATCGAGTGACTCAAGACCAACTATGCAGATTCAGATGACCTCTGAAGAATCACTTCTAAGTGTGGGAGAGCCATGCTTCGGCACGAATGGGCCGGCTCGACCGGAGTGATACCACGGCCTCACAGAAGACCGACGTGAAGCAACGCTTGCGTTGTGTTTCGTCGTGTGAGTGAGGTTACCGGAGGCCCAATTACCCTCCCCTTCCCCAATCTCCCCAATTCCTAAATCCCCAACGATCCTCAAACTCCTAATCCCCAAACGGCCGGTAACGCACTTGTAACGCGTCTGGTGTTCCAGGTGTCAATGGGCGACGCCGATTGCTTACCATCAGGAGATCCGTCGGCTCGTTTAGCGGCTTATGCCATAAAAAAAACTTAAACTCACTTACTTATAACGAGCTGGCGATAGTGTAATAATAATACAAAAACTTATGACAAACAGATGTGGGCGATGTTCAGTGAAGAAGTCCAGGAGTCCAAGAAGGACATGGTGTCTACACGAAGCCATTACCCAGCAGACATGCCATCATACGCAGGCAGGGCCTCCGTGCTCAAGATGAGGAAGAATAGACTAGTGTACCTTAAAAATGTGAGTGGGATTTTGTTATGCTTCAGTCTTTTAGCATTATAAATCTTAACGGTTATCTCATTACTAGCTACTTCCGCGAGTTTCACACGCTTTGCTCAGCTCCTATTGGTCGTAGCGTGATGTTTTATAGCCTATAGCCATCTTCGATAAATGCGCTATTCAACACAAAAAGAATTATTTAAATCAGACTTGTAGTTACGGAGATTAGCACGTTCAAACAAACAAACAAAAAAACAAACTCTTCCGCTTTATATAATAGTATAAGATTTGATATCCAGCTGTTGTTAAATACTTAAGTAAATGACCTCGGTCACGGTCTACAAAATGCTCACCAAATCTCCCAAGCAAAGCACTTAACAGACTATTCCATAACATACCATCCTAAACAATTGATATATCCACTGATGAATAGTGTTCAAGATATTTAACATCCCAACAAACTTGTCAGATAATCTTAAGTTTTTCAAAGAAACCACCGGCTTGTACTTAACCAACATTGCGAATATTCTACCGTTCTTTTTATCAAAGTGCCCCTTCAACAGATAATGACAGATGCGTCTGCGTGGCTGCTGCCCTGCAGTAGCTCTGAAGATGTGATTATGCACGTGAATAGGCTAATGGGAGCTATTGATGTCGCCATTAGGGAGCTCTGGATAGCCTGGACGGTAAGTAGATGGAGCAACTGTAGGATGAAGCTTCTTTGGCGACAACATCTCGTAGGGAGATGATTTCTGTAAAGTCCTAACAAGCTATTATGTTTACCAGCACAACTTGGATGAAAAATGTGGCGCAGGATTGAACAAGACCTTGATGAGGAAGAGTGCAGAGTTTCCTGGACTATTGGAGTGTAACATTGACGTGTAAGTTCACCGCATGGTACAAAGATGTTCTGATAAAGGTCGTTACCAACCGACCGATCTATAAGTCCTTGAGAAGCCTATGTTCAGTAATAGTCGTCTCAACAAATTGCATCAAGACAATCCAATTTGAGCAACTTTTGGCGACAGGACCTAAAGCGCTCATATTTAGTTTTTGTTTCTAGGAACATTCTGGAACTGTGCCATGAAGCTGCGCATTGGGAGAACTTGATGATGGACATACCTTTACATGCTTTTCAGGTAAATGCTACAAAGACCTCTAATTTCGGGCAGTTGTATGATAAAGTCCTAAGTTTAACAGCAAGTTAAACCCTAAGCATAAGGCATAGAATTCACTTTACAACCATGGATCAATGAGCCAACAGGTACTAATATCAAAAACGCATTCAATATCAGGTTTACTCAAAGAGTTCAACTATAAACTACGTGTACGAGAGCGTATTGGCCGTGGTGAAGGGATACAACAAGATCCTGGACTCTTTGTCTGAAGAGGAGAGGTTGCTGTTCAAACCTCTCATCACGGTAAGTACAACAATCAGGTACTCACTCAAGATGGAAACAGGGTGGTCTTGATGGATTAATCCGAATTCTTTTAGTCGTTGAAAATAAGTTTATTTGGTTTTCTTTAGGAGTCTGATAAGTCCGTCTTATTGAATCGCGTAAAAAGCCTTTAGGTTCTTCTTGTTACATATATATCTTTTATAGTCAGCTTATTAGTTCTCTGCCAGCAAGAACAATATTTTAGATATAGTCACACATTACATATGTATGGCTGTGTTATAACAATGTTAATTATAAGTTTTTATATAAGTGACAACATTATCGCGTTGGGTGTAACCTGTTAGTATGTGTTGATTTAAATAAATAAATAAACATTAAGAAAAAATATAAAGGATTAATTATGAAATTATGAAATAAAAATAAGTATATTGATTAAATATTAAGTATCACATTTATTTTCATATCACATCGTAATCAAAGGAAATTGAACTAGAAGTAACAAGTAAACATAATAAGAACATTATTATTATTATTGGCACATTGATTGCACAATAAGAAATGCAAATTAACAATACCAAACTGATTTAAAAATCTGATTGACATATAACAATCTTAAATCAGCATGGATAACAACAGACACACCAAAAAAACTGTTACTCGCATCAAATTGTATTATTACAATAGAGTTTAATCAAAAACAGGCAGTAAGTGACTAAAAAATTGACACAATCACTACATAGTATAAAACAAAGTAATTATCCGCTATCTATCTCTCCCTATGTATGCTTAGATCTTTAAAACTATGCAACGGATTTTGATGCGGTTTTTTTTAATAGATAGACTGGTTCTTAAGGAAGGTTTATATGTATAATACATGTATATTGTACCCGTGTGAAGCCGGAGCGGGTAGCTAGTATGAAATAAATAATTACTGTATAAAGTTCACTTCAAACAGATATCTAAATGAGCATTCATGTCATCAATCTCCATCATTTCCATACAACAGGGACAAGGCGTCTTAGTTCCTGTAGCATTTAGCACCTGGGTCTCATCAAATATATCATCCTCTTCATCATCTATAAGTATTGTTGTATTATTACTATAGCTTGTACTCGCCCCTTCGTCAGGTATCGTAGAATTATTGTCAAAGAAAGTTAAACATTCCTCTAAATGCTCCTCTACTGGTTTATCAAATTTCACCCCACAGCACGGACATATTTGCTCAATTTCTTTTTCTGTACTTGGCCCTGCTTTTGGTTCATCAACAACCTCTTCTACCTTTTTCATTTTAGTTTCGTTTGACAAATAATCTCCTCTTTCTTTGGTAATGAAACTATCTGATCTTCTTCTATTGTTGTCTTTAACTTCTGATATCATATTGTTTATATCCACAGATTGTAATGTAGCTTGCGATTCAGTCTTTCTCTTACCTTTTGTAATTACAGAATTGGTGTCTTGGTGTAGCCAAGTCAAATCTATAAGTTCAGGTTTCACACTAACTTTTGCAGGTATACTATCTATTCTACTTGTACTAGGTTTAATGACTTCTTCTACTATTTCATCCTTACTCAGTTTCTCAATTATATCCTTATTCAAGCATTCATCCAAATGCTTATTAATGTCTTCATTACTGAATTTTGCATTGCATATAGGACAGGCAACTAAATCAACTTTAACATGAACAGCAATTAACTTTTTACTATCATTGGATTGTGTCAATTTATAATCTTCACCATACAAGTCTTTTAGGATTGATGTCGCATTCATGTGATCATTAATTTTCTTAATTTTTGCTGGAGGTTCGATATTAGTGTCTGCTTTATGCTTTTTACTGTTAACGTCTTCAACTTGATTAATAGCCTTATTAGGTTTAGTACTAGTCTCTACAGCTTTAACTTTTTTTTGAAGTACTGGACTAGAGTTTGTCTTTGAGGGTATTTGTTTGTTGGCCCATATATTTCTTACTGTTTCAGTCACATTGTCGGTGTTTTGCGGCCTTCCTGGAATTGTTTGACCACTACCAGTAAATACTGGTATGGGAGGTACAGGTGGTTTTGTTGATGGTTTTACTGAAGTGGGATTGAACACAACTCCTTTTTTACTTACTACTAGAGTACTCGAGCTATTTGACCTTACATTAGTATTAGTCTTGCTATTAGTGGAATCTTTCAGAACAGGTTTACTATTACTAGACGTATTTGGTATGTTATTAATAGTTTTTATATTACTTGTGATATATCTTGTAATGTCTGCGTTTGGTTTAGTAACCGGAGCTGCCTTGCCTCTAGTCTTTTTCTCTGGCTCCTTGATTTTGATAAAGGTGCCACCACATTTTCTCTTGTGGTCATCCCACCAGTAGTCATTGGGCCCTGGAGCCCTATTCATGGAGCGCCTTACAATACCAAAATGGGGCCTTACAGTTTGACAACGGCCATTACATCGCCACCAGTGAGTTTGGTAAAGTTTAACCTGGAATGGAAGGAGAACATATTTTGTGAAAAGTAAAATAAATTATTGTTTGGATAAATGTTACCATTAAGTGCACCATCAGTTGTTGAGGAACCAGAAACCTCATTTTCAGTCAAATCATATAATTAACCCATTGAAAATTGTTGAATATCATCCCCTAAATTTGTTCGTACAAAAGTAGTCTCTAAACATTGGAAATTAGGTGTATAATGTAATAAGTGGAGAGTGGTCACCGGTGACCGCTTTGGGATATATGGGGATAAATACATAAATATGTATATAGGTAAGCAGAAACAACAAAATAACAATAAAATATGCATATAGGTAAGCAGAAATAACAGATACTAAACATCAACAACATTAATTTACCTCATCATGAAAACTGTGGTATATGCTAATATTCAGGCCTGCAGATTTGTTGATCCGGTGCATATGCGACTGAAAGTTAGGTCCGTGGCCATCTCTATCTTGATCTCTATTGGTAACAAATAGGAAGGCATGTATCATTTCATGCAGCAGGGTCTCGATGAGATCCTTGCGAGGCCGCAGTTTTAATAGAGGTTCACTCAGCGCAATATCACAGAGACCACCCCTGCCTTCGTACCTGCAAGTTAAATATGTCATACAACATTAACATCTAAACATGATAAAAATCTACAAAGATGTTTGAGATAAATAAAACTGAAACTGGAGTAGATAAAAGGACGGTTGAGAGTATGTTATGGGGGTTTTATTAACAGTTATGATATGACTCAACTTAGTCCCAGCAGTTTTTAACAAATCACTAGTTTATTTTTCAAACAAATTAAATGTACTCACGAGCAAATGCCAGCACAGGAGTACATTCGTTTACTCCATCTAACAACAGCCCTGCTAGCCAATTTTGTCCAAAAAAACATTTTATCAAAGTGTATAAACAATGTGTGGACGTTTGGTGTTGGGTCCATAAGTTCCAGCTCAGGGTCCCCTAGATTGATCATTGTTTGCATGTTGAGTTATGAAATAATAACTTACAATAAAATAAAATAAAAGTAATAGCTAACTAAAGTGATAAATAAAACCCAACTGGGCGAATAATATTTTCATTGTACGAATTTTCAAATATTTTGACAGGTTTCATTGTCAGTTTTAGTTTGTAGTGAATTTGACAGTTGCAATGCGTTCCGTTACTTTTACGAAAAATTTTTGTTGGGAAGGTTAATTATTATTTTGGTTATAAAAAATAAATTTTGAAATACTATTCAACAAAAGTTTGTCAATAAATCATAGGAATCATAAAACAAGGACTATGTATGTAAAACAGTATTAAATTCATAGTTCCAAAAATTATTATTTTTGTTATTGTAGCAATGTTGTCAGGTACAAAACAAAACTACTAAATGGTAACTATTTATTTTTTAGGCTTGTGAGAAAAAAGTGCAACCGGGAATTACGAAACTTACCTGGACTTCTACAATGTCCGATGCATACATTGCAGATTGTGTTATGCAAATTGGAGAAGTAAGTAAATCTGACCTAATTTTTATTGATCTC
The DNA here is from genome assembly GCA_902850265.1 of Spodoptera littoralis. NCBI lineage: Eukaryota > Metazoa > Arthropoda > Insecta > Lepidoptera > Noctuidae > Spodoptera > Spodoptera littoralis. The sequence goes on along the minus strand of LR824539.2, from coordinate 1,239,743 downwards.
TTAATTTACCCGTTGTTGTTGCTACCCGACATTATATTTCAACTGCCTACTGAAAGCAATGTTTTTTCTTTTTCAGCTTCAAGATTTCCTAACTACGTACAAGAATTGTAATGTAAATTTAGTAAAAATTATGGAAAAGATTTGTGATACTCCTTTCGTTGAGTTTGATATTTATAACGTTTTTGATATTAAAGCTCTTAGGGCCAAAATACGGAAAATGGAAAGTACAGCTATGGATTCTGTATTAGACATGTATAAATTGATAGTGATTTACCTCGTCATAGTTTATGAAGGCTTTGAAGCATATATTACTCAGGTAAATTCAATAAACTGTATTTAATTTCAAATCATTATCAAAACAACATTTTAACCCGACTGATTTATACAATAAAATAAAATATCTATCATTTTCTCAAAGATGGCAGAACACTGGATTAAATATGTTAGAAGATTTGATATTCTTTTAGAAGACGCTTTGAGGTTGGGTATAAAATCAACAATGCAAAATATGTATAAGTGTGTACATGGAGATGGTAAGTCATGTTAATTGTAGTTGATGATTTTAATATTTAAGGACTTCTTTTAAAATATAATATACTTCAACTAGCTACTCTTACGCGGTTTTATCTGCTCTGCTCAACTCCTATTAACTGTAGCGTGATAATGTAGTTGATATAGCCTATAGCCTCTAAATAAATGGACTATCTAACACAAAAATAATCTAATCGGACCAGGGGGCATACTCTTGAATCCAATTCCGATCAGTCGACATTGATATTGTGAAATTTCATATTCTTGAGTTGCAACATTAGCGCCTATTTGTGTATATTTAATGAAGTAAATGGTATTGAGGTTGGCTTTATATTCTGTATTCTGTTTGCTATTTCAACAGCTACGGTATGGGTATGTACACTGTTGACATTGAATAATTATTGAGATTTTATTGGATTGAAATTGCATTGACATTGAAATTGGTTTCAAGAGAACGCGCTTAGTTTTTCCGGAGATTAGGGCATTCAAACAAACAAACAAACTATTCAGCTTTATATAGGTATATATAAGGAAGTATAAAATTTCATAATATATATTATTTCAGGAACAATGGCACCATCACCCTTGTTGAAAATGGACCTCTACCTTGTTGGGAAGAATATAACTTATATACCTTCAAAAATAGAAATCCAAGATACATTCACGACAGTTCTTGAAGAAATAGTCCATATAATAAGTTCAATTCCTCGTTTGTATGAAAAATTTTCGCTGCCTTCTGGTGGCTTGAGAAAGTTTTTTGAAGTAATAGCTACGGATCAAGATTGTAATAAATTGCAGAAACTGATTAACGAGGGTAAACTCGGTTTTATTTTACTCACATTTTAGGATTCTATGTAATGTTTTTAATTATAGTATTCAGATTCCAGTAAGCTAGTAATGTGTTCCATTTTTTTCAGAAATTGATTACAATATTCAGTTAGTTATTGATCACTTAACTATGTGGGATCCTTACATGCATATTTGGAAAGTAGACAAAGACGAATTTTTAGAAAACTATCGATCTGAAAAGCATACTGCAGAAGAATTTGATGAACTTATTATAAATTACAGTAATCTTGCTAACTCTATTCAAATTCAAGAAACTATCAATCAGGTAGATGTAACAAAATCAATATACTTACATAAATGTGCTTTTCTAAATCAAGCATGTTAAGTAAATGTTACTTGTTTATTTTTCTAGATTCATTTCATAACTCTCAACTCCAGTGAGTTAAAGAAGTCTATTATATCTCACTGTATTGTTTGGCAAACCAAGTTAGGAGAATTATTACGAAGTATTACTGAGGCTGATATTGATGTAGTCTACAATTACGTCGAAAAGAGCAGTGAAGAAGCTATGAAGGTTTGTATAATGATTTTGATCATAATGTAATAACTTGACTTTTAATGTATTGAAATGTTTTTTAAATTAATTTGTATCACTGTGCCGTTTTTAATGATCAAAGCTGCAGTAATATTTTTATGATTAAGGTACCGCAAGATTTAAAGGAGCTCCAAGAAAGTATTGAAACTTATGATCGTTTAATATCCGAAATACCACAAATGGAAAAAACTTTCCCTCCTATATCTGATCAAATGGTGACATTGGGTAAGATCTTAGTAATTTTTCGTACGACTGTAATTCTTACAATAAAAGAAAATGCACTTAATTTTATTTCGACTCTCACTTTAGTTAAATTCGAGGTTGAACTAAGTTCTGATATGACGACACGTCATGAAAATATACCTGTGCTATGGGAAGGATACTTGGGTGTCTTGGAAGATGCTAAAAAGAATCTGGAAGCAAACAAAGAAAAATTCAAAACGGGCCTATTGGATCAAGCTGAGGTAAGATCTATTGTATTTTATATTATTTCAAAATAATTTGAATACAATTATATACAATTATATTATACAAAATTGTTGTACACTGGTTTTTAATCGCCTCATCTGAATAATATTTTATTCAGATATTTAAAGAAGCGGCTAAAGAGTTCTGCGAAGAATTCTATAAGACAGCACCAATTACTTCCGATATTTCTGGCAAAGATGCTCTGGCCCAATTGAAAGCTTTTAGAGAACAACTAAATGCATTACGTGCACAAGAACAAGCCATACGCGATGGCCTTGCTGTATTCAATTTAACGTAATTTTCCGATTATATCAGTCTTTTTAAATAGAGCATCACTAATGTATTTGAATTTGTTTCCATTATTGTTTCATTCATTATTGTAGTACAAACATATTCTGTACAAATTAATTAGAAGTGTAGCAAACAATTACTTATTATGTTACGTTTATTTTTATTTAATTTAGTTCAAATAGTTATAGACAATAGGGTTTTTTAAATTGATTGATTTTATTCTCAGTACACCAGTGAATCTGGATCTTCTGAAGATGGAGAAAGAATTAGAGAAGCTGGAAGAAGTTTGGGGCTTGGTAAATCAGTGGGAAGAGTCCTGGGAAAAATATAAAACTCAAACGTTTTGGGAAATGGAGACTGATGAGATGGAAGAGAATGTCATGTTTTTGTTCCGGTAAAGTTTTTTTCAATTTTCAAATAGTCTCTAAATATCAGGTTTTAAAATATTACTGCTATATCGTTATTCATTAATTTCCAGGAATTTCAATAAACTGTCACGACAGTTAAAAGACAGAAATTGGGAAATCATTGACACGACAAGAGTTAAAGTAGACGCGTTCAGAAGAACTCTACCTCTAATAGGTGATTTAAAGAATCCCTGCATGAGGGAGCGCCATTGGGATAGAATTAAGGTGCTCATGGGCGTGTAAGTAGTTTGTAATATTTTATGCTATGGTGCATCTACATCTGGCAAATTAACCGAGGTGTAGCTCCCGTTTGGTAGCGTCCATAATCAACTTGTGTGAGCAGCTAAGAACGCTTAATTATAGTATATTTAAATGATGATAACATCTCTTTTTTAATTTGGAACATAAGTATAGCAGGTACGGCATAAATGAGAATAAATTAGTATGTTAACAAAATAAAACCTTTTTTATTTTTCACCTTATTTATATACACAGCGAGTTTGACCAGAACTCGGAGGATTTCAAATTGGATTTGATTATGAAACTGAATTTCCAAGCTTATGCTGAAGAAATAGCAGAAATCTCTAATGCTGCTACTATGGAACTTAACATTGAGAATGGACTTAAAGCTATCAGAGAAGTTTGGAAAAGTACCAAATTCGAGATGCAACATCACAGAGGAGATATTTATAAAATTAAAACTGTAGATGATGTCATGCAGGTTCGTTGTAATGATTGATGATACACTCAGCAAATTTGTAACCAGTTTCTTTTTATTTATCTTGTAAGTTAGTTAAGCATTTAAAAACTTTACCATTTCCTAGTTTCTTGAAGACCATCAAGTGCAGCTCTCGTCAATGAAGTCGACAAAATACGTTGAACCGTTTATTAAAGAAGTAGATTACTGGGAAAAGTCCTTGGGATATATAGCTGAGTGTATTGAGGTACTTACAATTCTTGTTCGGTTTGAATTTTTATTATCTCTTAGAGTTTTAAAATATAGTTTAGCAATGGTTTCTTCAAACAGATTTCTTTACAAGTTCAACGGCGTTATCTTTACTTAGAAACTATTTTCACTGGTGAAGATATAAGAAAGCAACTGCCAGCAGAAGTTTTAATATTTGACGCACTTACTGCCGATTGGACAGAAGTTACAAAGAAGTGAGCCTTGAATGCTAGTCAATATTATCATTTACTTAAAGATCATTAATGAGTCAATCTAATTTAAAAAACTTGTTTACTTAATTAACAGCATGCATGCTGGGAAAAATGCAGTAGAAGCTTGCATATACAAGCCGCAGCCTTACTTGTTTAATAAATTGAACCAAATGGTAGACAATTTGGATGGTATTCTGCGAGCTTTAGAAAAATATCTAGAGACGAAGCGTCAACTTTTTCCAAGGTTTTATTTTATATCCAATGATGATATGCTGGAAATTCTTGGAAATTCAAAGAAACCATCTCTAATACAAGTGCATTTGAAAAAGTTATTTGATAATGTGACTAGAATAAGGATTGATAAGGTAACTAGATGATATGAAATCATTAGCATATTTATGTTAATTAAGTCATTTGTTTTGTCGTTAGAATTATAGGGCAATTTTAATGTAATGGATGATAAAGGTGTGTTTTTAGTTTACACGTAAACTGATTGAAATTGTAAGAACAAATTTAACTCGTCGAGTACCGGTTTTATAGACACAATTAAAGAACAATAGGTCGCGGTCACCGGTGACCGCTTGGTGTTTGACAGTTTAAAGGTAGTTTTATACGAAGTAAATATTTTGAACGAATTCTGACAACACCAAACACTTGATTCAAAACTTGTCAAAACTTGATTCAAAACAAATGTCAAAAATTGACAAAAGTTAATCCAAAGAGTACAATAAGTATAGGGATCTATGTTTTGTTGTTATTGTTGTGATATTTGTGTATAAACGTGGTGTTTTTGAACAACTATCTCTTAAAATATCAGTATAATCAAACATTTTACAATTAAAATCTGAAATGGAAGAAATATTGGAGAAATGTCATTTCGTGCCCATGAGTACTATGGTAAGTAATAGATACTCATTACTTTTTATTAGATACAATAAATTTTAGGTTATTATAAAAAGTAACGTAGCACTTACTTAATGCCCTTATTTCTTCAAATGAAAGTTAGGACTAGAATTTTTATTTAGTCTGGTATTTTTTTTAAACTAACCTTAGAAATTTACAAACAAACCTATTTTCAGAAAAAGGTCATAGATTTTATAGAGAGTCCAATGATGTTTGATCCAATCAAGATATATTGCAAAAGAAACTTACTGAAGCTACAGCAGAGTAGAAATAATTCCAAGTATCAGGACAAGGATCTTAAGACATTCAAATCAGTACATCGGATAGCTTGTTGCAAGGCTATATACTCACATAATTGGAACAAACTTTTATATTTGCTGAAGAAATGCCCTCCATGGGAACATAACTGGAAAGATGTCAATGAAGCTGCTCTGTATACTAGGGTAAGTTTTCTAAACTATATTTCTTATAGTATCTAAAATAATATGAAACGCTTCCCATCAAGCTTCCTTGTGTACAGCTAAGGAGTGCAATTCATTGCCAGAGTCTGGGTTTCCTGCGTATGTATGACCTAGGTGTCTTCAAGGCTCAAGCGAATAGGTTGCTTATAGGATGGCATGCTCCATCATAGACCGTAGACGGATCACCTGATGGTAAGCAATCAGCGTCACCCATGGACACCTGAAACACTAGGCGTTACAAGTGCGTTACCGGCCTTCTGGATTAGGAATTTGAGGATTGTTGGGGATTCAGGGATTGGGGTAAGGGGGCCTCTGGTAACCTCACTCACAAAACGAAACACAACATAACATTGTTTCACTCCGGTCGAGCCGGCCCATTCGTGCTGAAGCATGGCTCTCCCACACTTTTTATTGCATTTCCTAAACAGCCTGATAATGACACATGGAAAATTTATATGTTACTTGTATTATTCCAGGCTTTGGTTATCCTCATCATGTACCACCCAACTTCACAAGCGCTGGGGCTGTTAAATGAATACCTCCACTTAGTCTGGTCATGTCGTTCAGATGAAGTGAAGAAAGCTGTCCTTAAGATACTACTGACATTACCTGAGAAAATACATGGTGTTACCAACAGTAGATATAAAGATACTGACAAAGAGTAATGAGGTTTTTTATAGCGGTATTAGATATAAGGAATAATGTTTCTATAAGAAATTGACTGAATAGTATTATGTTGGTACTTGTTGTATGTAAGTAAAGCTGATTATTGTTATTGTAATAAATGATTCCTGTTTATATTATATACAATGTGGTATTTTATATTTAAAGATATGCATTGCCTTATTTCTTTATCTTTAGCAATAGTTTTGAATTATTTTACACTAGCTACTTCTTCGCGGTTGCACCCGCTCTGCTCGGCTCCTATTGATCGTAGCGTGATGTTTTGTAATCTATAACCTTCCTCGATAAATGGACTATCTAACACAAAAATAATTATTGAAATCGGACTGGTAGTTCCGGAGATTAGCGCGTTAAAACAAACAAACAAACAAACTATTCAGTTTTATATAATAGTATAAGATATGCGATTTGACTATAAGCTACTATAAAGCTAGGCGTTAATTACCATGCCAGGTAAATTACGAGTTGTCTAAAGTAACCAGTATTTAAAACTCTTATTATTTCTTTTATGCTGAAGCATAATGTCTAGCTGTTAGACTTGCAGTTAGTTTTACGGCCGATTTTCCCAACACCACACAAATATTCGAGGAATAATCTGAATATAAGACAATTTATTCTTCTGTACTAAAAACTGTTCAATGTCAATTTTATTCTAGAGATAATTAACTGAAACTGATGATTGACAAATCAGTCCTTATCTATCTATCTAAATAAAAATGAATTGCTACCGTAAAATGGGGTCAATAGGGATCGAGAGGTGAATAGGGACAGAAGAGGGGTGAATAAGATATAAGGAAGTTCTTCATAGTATCGATTCACCCCTCTTCTGTCCTTTTTCGCCGTTCAAACCCTATTCACCCCATTTTACCGTATTCGTTAGTCTCGCTAAAACTTGAAAACGGCTGAACCTATTTGGCTTTTTTTTCTTGAAATGTTCATGGAAGGCCAGTGAAGGTTTAAAAGGGGAGAAAAATAATTTTTAGGCGGTACGAAGTTCGCCGGGTCACCTAGTATATTATTTATATGTAGATTTGCTCAAAAAAAAAAATATTTAGTAGATAGGTACTTAAACAAATCTGCAAAGATTGATTATAGAAACTGGCTGCTCTTAGCTTATACCTACCTGTTTTCCAGAACCCCATGGGTCTCCCAGTAGCCAAGGCCATGACTTCAGAAGATGGAGAGTGTGTGGAATGGAAATATAACCTGGTGTTGGATGGTCCTGCTGAAGCCTGGCTGCTAGGGTTAGAGCATACCATGAGGGTTGTGCTTAGAGATGTAAGCTTTTTCTACTATTATAGAAATTTTGGTAGATAGAACAGGGTAGTAGACAGTGTATGAAAATTGAAAACCTAATTAGTCCGTCAGTTAGGTAATGAAAAAATATTAGACACGTATTTTATTATTTTGTCGTATAAGACTTAGATAAAACGGAGTTAAGCTTAGGAGTGGGAGGTCGTTACGTCACGCTACCCTAAAAATGTAGTAAACCGTGACGTCACGATATTTCAAATCAATATATCGTCGAAAGTATTTAATTTTGTAATAAAAAGAAATATATACCTACGTGTCTAATGATGTGTTTTAAATTAATCTACCAGACGGACATTAAAATACAATTTAGAATACTAGGTACCCTAATGAAATGTGCCCGGTATATGGCAATAGGCTCGCCCCGTATTACATAAATATCGAAAAGTGGGTGCTACGTCTGTGTGCGCCTCTGCCTACCCCTTCGGGGATAAAAGGCGCGATGATATGTTATACTACCCTATTGTGGTAGTACCACGGTAATATTACTTATATTATACTATTACCGTGGTAGTACTATCTACTATTATAGTAGCTATTATTATTTCTTTCTGTAACCAACATATTTAGTTTTTAAAGCCTTATAATCACTTGGCAAGCTCAGGTGAAATAGTTGTTAATTCGGTCAATCTGCTGTCCAACTGTCTTAGGTTTGATTTTATAATCGATCAAATACTCGAAACGTAATGGGGCGGAGTTTGGAACAGAGGACTTAATACAAGTTTGTGTTGCTTTTAAAGCAATCGAAACGAGACCGCGTTCCGCGCTCTGATATACCGGCTCCTATGAACTAACCAATTACAGCGTCTAACGCGGTCTCCTCTCGGTTACGTTTTTTTTATGGCATACATAAGCCGGTAAACGAGCAGATGGATCACCTGATGGTAAGCAATCGGCGTCGCCCATGGACACCTGGAACACCAGAGGCGTTACAAGTGCGTCACCGGCTTTTTGGGGATTAGGAGTTTAAGGATCGTTGGGGATTCAGGTATTGGGGAGATTGGGTAAGCGGAAGGTAATTGGGCCTCCGATAACCTCACTCACACGACGAAACACAACGCAAGCGTTGCTTAACGTCGGTTTTCTATGAGGCCGTGGTATTACTCCGGTCGAGCCGGCCCATTCGTGCCGAAGCATGGCTCTCCCACACTTTTTGAACGTACTTTAGACGTTGAACAAACTAAGGGCTTAGTTACGTTAAGTAACGTTACTATCTGATACTTTGTGGTACCAAGTTTGGGTACTTCTTTAAAATAGCTACGTAATATAAAAAAATGGGTTTCTAGCAACTGATATTGACGAGAGCGGCTCTGAGGAAGTGTAAGTACCAAAGAGAGACGTGGATCAACGACTGGCCAGGACAACTTGGAATCACTGCTAGCAAGGTTAGGTTACATTTTTATATCTACCTAATCTTATATCTGTTTGAAGAAGGCTGTTCTGTTAGTGTTGGTCGAGTCTGTATTTCCTGAAGGGTATATAACCTGGGTGCCTTCAAGGCCCCAGTGAATAGGTTGCTTATGGGACGACGTGCTTCATCGTAGACCGCATCATCGCTTACCACCAGGCGAGATAGTGGCCAAATGTCGTCCCATCAAATAAGGTATATAAAAAGTGGTACTGCCGATCAGTGTGTTTTGTTCTGGGTCGGGCAAATTAGTATCAGAGTTTCTTCGGACTATAGTTTCTGCCTACCCCCATGGATATATGTATGTATATGTATTTTTTCGGACTCATTATCTAATAATCTTTCATGGAGGTTTGACCTTTAATCACCACGCTTGTTTAATGCGGGTTGATATGTAAAGACTTATACCTAGTTAATTAGTATTTATAACACATACACCTACCTATCCAGATTCAATGGACTTCAGACTGCACACGAACGCTCTGTCGTTGCGAGATAATGAAAGAAAAGAAACCTCTAAAGAAATTACGCAAAAAACAGAATCAAATCCTCACCACGCTACAGATGATGTCGCGTAAAGAGATCAGCAAGATTTTGCGCGCTAAAGTCAATGCTCTGTGCGTCATCGAAATACATTCCAGAGATACTGTTGATAGGATGTATAAGATGGGTAAGTTTTGAGTCCAGATTTCTATCGAGAATAGCTTTTGTACCTTAACAAAAGGGGCTAAAGATCTAGTTTAGGGTGGTAGGATAATTTAAACTTCTGTCCACTTCGTATGGTCCGTAGATTAATAGGTATTGCGTGTATTAGTACCTAAACACAAAAAGGAACTCCTTAAAAATCCAGTGGCCTGGTTAAAGAAACTTATTCAACAATGTCGTTTCTTAGGCTGGTTTAAGAGTCGCGCTGACTGCAGGCTGATCGTCAGCGTTGACAACCGAAATATTTGAACTTCTATAAAGCGTTCTTTGGTCAGCGCTGACGGATAAAGCTACGACTTGGTTGTCTTCTGTCGAACTACGCGCTGAGCTATGAGCGCTGACGGTCAGCGTGAGACTAAAATCAGCCTTAGTCAACACCGCAGATAGGCTGCAAACGGAAGAATCACTATGGATTTTCATAGTTCCTCCAAAGCAAAAAACATCACAATATTTGGTTAGCTACTTAGGTAGTTTATAACTGTCCTATGAACTTTTTGGTCACTGGAAACGTGTTGGATACAATCGAGCCCCTGCTCTGCAATGTGTGAAGGTTCGTCATCCCTAAATTCACGTGCTAATTACTTTATAGAAATGTATATTGAGGTCTTAGGTGTGTCATCAACAAATTTTTACTTTTTTATGGGATAAGCCGGTGAACGAACCGATGGTAAGCAATCGGCGTCGCCTATGGACACCCAAAACAACAGACGCTTTACAAGTGCGTTACCAGCCATTTGGCTGGGGATTGGGGATTGATAGTTAGGGATTCGAGCATCTCCCCAATCCCCGAATCCCAACGGTACTCCAATTACAACAGGGGTTTACAGTTGACCTGATGGTAAGCGGTCACTGCAGTCTCAGTACACGTGCAGGATGATTCTTTAAATAGGATTTTCGGAAAACGATCCTGCAAATAAGATATACTAACGATCATATTCCGTGCCGTGAATGGCACGCGTGACAATGGTGCGCCATCCCTTCAATAGAAAGTAGGTAGGTACTGGTAGGTTTATTATATTTTGACATCTTTCTTTTAAAACATAGGCTGTATGAACGTGACCGCGTTCGAGTGGTTCTCTCAGCTGAAGTTCTACTGGGACCGAGAGCGAGAGGACTGTTACATCAAGCAGACCAACACCAGCTCCGTTTACACGTATGAATATATCGGCAACTCGGGGCGGCTCGTCATCACGCCGCTTACAGACAGGTGATAAAACATTGCGTTGGAGATATCCAGAGATATAGAAACCGCCTACTTCTGCGCATATTTGTGCCAAATATATTTCTGAATTAAAGACCATATTTTGAAATAGAGTAGTAGACGGTGTATGAAAATTAAAAATGTAATTAGTCCGTCAGTTAGATTATGATAAAATATTAGACACATATTTTTTTATTTTGTCATATAAGAAAACAATCCTTACTATCCTTACTAATCCTAACTAATATAATATTATAAATCGGAAAGTGAGTTTGTTTGTTTGTTTGTTTGTTCCGCTTTCACGCCGTAACTACTAAACCGATAGCTTTGAATTTTTGCAGACGTAAAGTTAGAAGTCCAGATTAAATAATAGGGTACTTTTCATCCCGGAAAAATTTGATATTCCCGAGGGAAAACAAAAGTATTGGTATAGATGGCGCTGTGTATATCGTTATATGTCACATAGGCCACTTTTTATCCTTTTGTGACGCGAACGAAGCCGCGGGTAAAAGCTAGTACTTAGAAAAAACGTAGTTAAGTTTATGAGTGGGAGATCTAACGATATCCGTCACGCTACCCTATAAAATATTGTAAATCGTGACGTCACACGATATTTCAAACCAATATATCGTCGAAAGTATTTAATTTTGTAAGAAAGAAAGTGTCTAATGTTTTAAAAAATAATCTACCAGACGGACATTAACCTTTTGAGCGCCAGGGTCACAAATACGTGACAAGCGAAAACTGTCCCTGAGCGCCAACGACACAAATATGTGACAAAAACAGCGGTACATTAAAACACGAAATAAACTATTTAAACATTACTTTAATGCCTATTTATTTATATACCTGTAAAATAGAAGGTCCAAAATTTATTTATTTCCATAAAACTAATTAAATTGCATTATAAATATTGAGAAATTTTATGTTAAAAAGAAAGAAATAAACTCTGAAAAAAGAATGTCCTCACACGCCAGAGTCATAACTGCGTGACCGCTAGTGATGTAGCGCATGTTGGATAATATCATTATTTCAAATCAAAGATCGATTCGAAACTTTCCTCTGGAATATATTATTTTAGGTATAATTTGGTACTAGGATAAAGCAGCATTAATTTTATAAAACCAGTCTTAAAAATCATTCAATAAGCTACATAGTCAAAAATAAAATTTGGTTGGGTCGAATTTCGATATTCACTAATCCCAACTCAAGCGCATCCCTAACGCAACCCGAATTATCAGTACCCTGTACGCCATGGTCACGACTAGACGACAATATCGTGACGTCACAAGCGCGGCGACCAGAAATTAGTGAAGTGAATGAATAATATTTATGATTAATTTATTGTGATATCGAGTTCAAGATTTATATAAGTGACTATTATAATGAGTGGGAATTTAATGACTACGGAAGAACTTCTTCGCATATTAGAAGGAGTCTCAGATGACGAAGAATTTTCGGAAACAGAATCTATAATTTTGTTCTATTATTCAAAAGATTTATTAGTATAAGACTAATTGGTAATTGTGATAATTATATATAATCGTTAATTGTTTTAATTTGTTACTTTTTATGCCAGGTTTATAAAACTTAATATTTAAAAACATGTATACATAGTACATACTGTATAACATTTTATTAAAATTTTCTATTTTTTCATAGTTTTTATTTACCTTCTTAACCTATTTCAATCATATATTTTTAAGTACCTGTTACATTCGGAATTATAAATCTGATTTAAAAAACGTGTTTCATTTATTATAAAATAATATTGTACTAGAACATCGATAAACGAGATATTACGTTGCCACATCCTTATTTCGGAAGCGAAGTAGTTATTAAAATGGCGGGCCGTCCACGCCATGGTCACAATATGAAGACAGCAGATCAAGAATAGTGTTGTACCTACAGTTATTATATTTAAATATATTGTAGTCTCATATCTGTTATTACGGTATTATACAAGTCTGTAAATAGTGTATAACTATTACTTTAATAGGAAGAAATGTAATGTTGAATTAAATTTCAATGTTATAAGGACATTATATTTCGAAATTAAAGACGAAAATGAAAATAAAATTGATTATCGATGAAGTTTTGGAATCCCTATTTTTTTCGTAGGTATTTGCAGTGAATTTGTGGCCTGGCGTTGAGGGCAAGTTCATGCGTTTTTGCTCTGGCGTTCAAAAGGTTAAAAAGAAAATTAGTCTACTACCCTATAGAAACTAGGTATTATGTAGATATAAATGACCCTGGAAGTCTTTCATTGTCTTTACCATTCTCTTATGTCAAAATCGAGTCATTGATTCTGGCACAGGTAACTTACTCTTTCGTTTAACGTCCATCAATACTATACATAACATCACGCCTTTTATCCCCGCAGGGGTAGGCAGAGGTGCACATTATACCACTGTACAATGTAACACCCACTTTTCACTATTTATGTTATGAGTTCCATGTAATAGGGGCACAATTCCAGACTCCGTGCTACTACTGAGAATTTTTAAAAACTCAGTAATACTTTGCCCGACCCGGGAATCGAACCCGAGACCCCCTGCCCGGCAGTTGCACTTGCGACCACTCGGCCAGCGAGGCAGTCCATCAATATCTATGAGGTTACCTAACGTCGAGTTTACTATTATCAACAGGTGCTACATAACACTAACGACAGCACTGCATTTGTTCCGTGGTGGAAGCCCTCAAGGTCCGGCCGGTACTGGCAAGACCGAGACGGTGAAGGACCTGGGCAGAGCTCTGGCCAGATGGGTGGTCGTCACCAACTGCTCAGACGGACTTGATTATAAGTCCATGGCTAAGTGCTTTTCTGGTAAATGCAATTCTGATGTTCTTATATCGTTACCTTTATGACATAACATCACACTTTTTATCGCCGAAGGGGTAGCAGAGGTGCACATTACATTATTTTATTTTATTTTTTTAACATGTGTCTTATGTATTCCTATCATTTTCCTTTAAATTAGTTTTCGTTGCTTCCGTCCGTGCGTCACTGCAGAGGTGCCAACTGAAAACCAGTGTTGGGTACTTACTGTGCCCAGCTTAAACTGAGTTGGTTAGCCCTTTTGTCGTGGACATGCTGCCCCTGCCACCCTGTTGCTCTTTTATTATGCTTTTTTATAATGTTTTTTTGCCTTCATTGTTTTTTTACTGCTGTTTTTTTAATGTTATTTTGTTTTTATTGTTTTTTTTTGTTTTTCTATGTTATTTTGTGTGTTTATATTCGGTGGTCCATGGCTGTTGGCGAATAAATTATTTTTCTTTCTTTCTCTTTCTTCTTTCTTACAGCACTTGATACCACTGTACAATACAATGAAGTCGGTAAAAATACAATAAACACCATTCCTCCACCCAGGTATTGCCCAAAGCGGTTGTTGGGGTTGTTTCGACGAGTTCAACCGCATCAACATCGAGGTACTGTCGGTAGTGGCGCAGCAGATCCTGGCCGTACTGCTCGCTCTCTCGCTCTTCCAGAAGCGGTTCATGTTTGAAGGGAACGACATCAAAATCGACGCCAACTGTGGCATCTTCATTACTATGAACCCTGGGTTTGTTGATTTAATCCTTACTATATAATATAATATATAATATATTATATATATATATAATATTATAAATTGGAAAGTGAGTTTGTTTGTTTGTTCCGCTTTCACGCCGTAACTACTAAACCGATTGCTTTGAATTTTTGCAGACGTAAAGTTAGAAGTCTGGATTAAAATTAAATAATAGGGTACTTTTTATCCCGGAAAAATTTGATATACCCGAGGAAAAACAAAAGTTTTGGTATAGATGGCGCTGTGTGTATTGGTATATGTGACATACTACTTTTTATCCTTTTGTGACGCGAGCGAAGCCGCGGGTAAAAAAGCTAGTAAAAAATAATTCATAATGATGCTTGCGAGACATACTGAAAGACTATCGTGAGACATACTAAATTAACTAAAAATCCCGGGTTACTCACATGAATATACTGAGAAAAGAAAAGCTCTACTAGTTTTGAACCACAGAGGGGTTCTTCCTCATGAGCAGCTTGCGCGGTCGCGGCGATGTCGCGCAGCCTCCTAAAAGAGTATATTGACGAGAGTAACCCGCGATTTTTAGGTAATATAGTGAAAGACTATTAAGTCTTAGTGTCCTCGCATGAGGAGGTCGCCAGTAGTCTGTTATTTGTGCGACCTCACTGTTTGTCGTCATGCATACTACTGATGGTAATTGTGAGCCCTATTCAACAAATTGCGCCATTTCTATTTTTCGGTAACTTACGTAAACAGCAAACTAAAACCTATGTACCTCACGCTTTTAAAGTGTTGTCCTCTGTAATACCTGATTGAAAAAGAGTAACCTATGAAGTTTCTTGCTCGTTCTTCTCCATAAGAATCTACGCCTTGAAATGAGCAAATAGCTTCACTTTCAATTTCTTTTTTGTTGACGTTCAAAAGTGCCATTCTGGCCTAATTGAAATAAATGATTTTGACTTTTGACTTTGACTTTGAATATTTCCTGCTTTATAGTGTACATAAATGATAAATAAATAAATAAAATTGTTCGTAGTTAAGACTACTTACTACTCTTTTGTTTGATTTGTTATGTAATCCCCACAGAGAAGTTGAGTACAATAGTAGCCATATACCCAACTGTATTTTTCTTTGTATAATAATAAATCTTTGTTGTAATTAGTTACGCGGGTCGTACGGAGTTGCCAGATAATTTGAAGTCCATGTTCCGTCCGATCGCGATGTGCGTGCCGGACTCACTGATCATTGCTGAGAACACACTCTTCTCTGACGGGTTCACCGCTTACAAAATCAATGCTAAAAAGGTACACCTTTAACCCTTAGAACATAGAGTCTATTTCTCAATAAGTAGGTATATGGTTAAGTTACTGGAGTGATACGGAAAGCACTCTCCATTGTCGAGCATACCTACACGAAGAGATGGATGTATGGGCCGGTTCGATCAGTGATACCACGGCCTCACAGAAAACCGGCGTGAACCGACGTCGTGTGAGTGACGTTACCGGTGGACCAATTACATCCCCAATCCCTGAACGCCCAACAGTCCTCAAATTCCTAATCCTCAAAAGGCCGGTAATGCACTTGTAAGGCCTCTGGTGTTCCGAGTCTCCATAGGTGACGCCGATTGCTTACCATCAGGATCACCTGATGGTAAGCAATCTGGTAAACGAGTAAACGGATCACCGTTTACTCGTTTACCGACTTATCCCATAAAAAACATTAATGACGCGTTTGATAGAATCATTATCATTTGGCGGTTCCTTATCTCTGAATCTTGAAGTACTTACTACGACAAACAATACCCAATCAGCTTCCATCTTCTACCAACTTTCCAACTTCCAGGTGTTCACTCTATATCAGCTAGCAATGCAGCAGCTCTCGAAACAAGAACACTATGACTTTGGGCTCCGGTCCATGGTCGCACTATTGCGGTATGCTGGTATCAAGAGGAGGGCTTACCCTAACTTGCCTGAACAGGAGGTGGGTAGAAATATAACATGTGGTTTAGAATACTAAAGGACCATGTTAACTTAAGACGTAATTGTCGTAGGCAGGTTTATAGTTGATAGGGATTTTCCACCACTTACCTAAGTCTGAATAAAGCAAAAAAGCAAGCCTAAATTGCTTGATGACTTTGTATTGCCAAGAATTTATGAATTCGAAGAAATCGTATAGGATCTTCGCGTAACACATAAATAAAAACCGAGAACTTATCCTTGACGTTTGTATGTACATAACAAAGTGAATTTATGTAGTCAAAGGCCAAGAAATAATAGATTTTATCCGAACATAACATAACACATAACATCACGCCTTTTATCCCCGATGGGGTAGGCAGAGGTGCACATTATGCCACTGTAACACCCACTTTTCACTATTTATGTTATGAGTCCCATGTAATAGGGGGTGAGCCTATTACCATATACCGGGCACATTTCCAGACTCCGAGCTACTACTGAGAATCTTTTTTAAGAACCCAGTAATACATTGCCCGACCCGGGAATCGAACCCGAGACCCCTTGTCCGGCAATCGCACTTGCGACAACTCGGCCAACGACGCAGATTTTATCCGAATTGCTCCTAAAGCACATTTTGACGTGACAACGTCTTATAAATTGGTTTGCCGGGTGACACTTCAAGAAACTGCGTTACGCTAAGCTCACGTTATGCGCTCACAATGAGTGCGAGTGAGAGGCACGCGTCCCTTCCACTCGGGCATGGTTAGCTCGCCTAAGAGCGAGAGAGACAGACATCGTTGTCACGTAAAACTTTCGCCCGTATACCGACTTTACAGGCAACCAATTTTTTTCTCATAGATGGTGATTCTAGCGATGAGAGACATGAATGTAGCTCGTCTCACAGCGAAGGACGTGCCTCTTTTCGACGGTATCATGCAGGACATCTTCCCTGACGTGGAGATTCCCACCCTGGACTACGAGCTGCTGGAGACTGCCATCACGGCTGAGATGAGGCTAGCTGGGCTCCAACCTGTTAGGGCCGCTCTTCATAAAGTTATACAGACTTACGAGACTAAGGTTGGTCATCATAACATCACGCCTTTTATCCCCGAAGGGGTAAGCAGAGGTGCACATTACACCACTGTACAATGTAACACCCACTCAACCAGTTGGTGAGCCTATTGCCATATACCGGACACAATTCCAGACCCCGTGATACTACTGAGAATTTTTTAAAACCCAGTCATACTTTGGCCGACCCGGGAGATAATATCACCAAGAGCCTACCCAACTAAGGTTGGTGATAATATGGTGTAGTTGATGTTTATGGTATAATTGGTAATGTAACCATTTTATAAAAAAGAGGTGCAGGAACGTTTTATATAACGGAACATCAACTTTTCTCCAGCTCGTTCGAATCCCATGTTAAAACCAGTGGCATGCCTATTTCTATGCTCTAGGCGTTCGGTTTCATTTCACGGATTCTTAGCAGATATTAAGAATTTCAATAATCGAAAAGCCCATCTTATATTCTCCAGATATCGACTCAAAGCCCCGTGCTAAGCTATCACTTAATTAGTTTAAAAATGCATTCAAGAATATTGTAGGTATACTCAATCAAAGATTTTCGGTAGGCCTAAACCTTCAAAAAAAAAGAGCGTATTCCTTTTTAAAACGCCGGCAACGCACCTGTGACTCCTCTGGTTTTGCGGGTGTCCATGGGCGGCGCTGATAGCTTACCATCAGGTGATCAGTGTGCTCGTTTGCCACCTATTCCATAAAAAAGGCCTTCTCCGATTTCCGTCCTTAACTTTTCAGAATTCCCGTCACTCGAGTATCCTGCTAGGTGATACGAACACAGCTAAGTCAGTATCCTGGAGGATGCTGGCTGCGACCCTGACTAGACTCAATAGAGAGAAGCAGCCAGGGTTCGAAGTAGTCCACACCTTCCCCATGAACCCTAAGGCGCTGACTCTGGGAGAGTTGTACGGGGAGTATAACCTGGCTACTGGAGAGTGGAAGGATGGTGTCCTGTCTTCTATCATGAGGACCACTTGTCAAGGTAAGTGTAGCTAATTTGTTTAAGACAAGATGTTTTAAAATCTTGGTGGGAATGATTAATATGAAATTGCGACTGATGTCCTTATGGGTACCTACCCAGGATCTTTTAACAGTTACCTACATAGGTAGTTAGCTTTATTTTTTTTTTTTTTTTTTTTTTTATAATTGATGGGGCGACGTTTGACCACTATCTCACCTGTTGGTAAGCGATGATGCGGTCTACGTTGGAGCACGTCGTCCCATATTATATATATTATATTATTATATTATTATATTATATTTCATTTCATATGATTTGCGACGAGCCTATTATGAAACCAAAACGTCAAGTTCACATACATAACATAACATAGGATCACGCCTTTTATCCCCGAAGGAAGAGGTGCACATTACGGCACTTAATGCAACTGTACAATGTAACGCCCACTTTTCATTATTTTATGAGTCCCATGTAATAGGGAGTGAACCTATCGCCATATACCAAATTCCACAATTGCACAATTCCACAATTCCAAACTCCGTGCTACTACTGAGAATTTTTTTAAACCGCAGATATATTTTGCCCGACCGGAAATCGAACCCGAGATCCCTTGCCCGGCAGTCGCTCGGCTAACGAGGCAGTCATCTAAAAATCAGTCAGCATAACTCTTAAACCCTACTCCATCTATCTAACATTGCCAAAAGGAGAGCTTGTATCATACATTATAATTATAATAATTTAGATGATTCTCCGGATATGAAGTGGATAATATTCGACGGTCCAGTGGACGCTATATGGATAGAGAACCTCAACTCTGTGATGGACGACAACAAGCTGCTCACTCTGGTCAACAGCGAGAGAATATCTATGCCTTCACAGGTGAAGCGGTGCTCAAAATAAAAATAGGTTCCTACTTAGGTACTGTTCAAAGAATAGGGTAGATGTCTAATTTTTATTTTAATGTTCGTCTGGTAGATTACTTCAAATCATTACACACGTATTTTTTATTTTCTGACAGAAACGAATACTTTCGACGATATATTGATTTGAAATGTCGCGTGACGTCACTTCTATGCACATTTTATACGTAGAAATGACGTTTTAGCCCCCACTCCTAAACTTTGGCTCGTTTTATCTAAGTATTGTTTTAATATACGACAAAATAAAAAAATACGTGTCTAATATTTTTTTATTACCTAACTAACGGACTAATTTTTTTAATTTTCATACCCTGTCATCATCCCAATTGTAGAAAGCAGATGGTTTCTTAAAACCATAAAACTCTTGGAATTGTGCTTCCAATATCAAAAAGGTCACTGGGACAACTTCAATTTTAACACAACCATTTATTGGTCACAAACAATTGATGAAATCTTTAATATACCCTTCTGCAAAGCCTATTTTTTGAGGGGGGAAAAATCATCTTATGACTTCTCTCGCCTTAGGCGAGAGGGTGTGTAAGACTCTTACTGACTAAAAACCACCCCGTTTCTACTCCTACTCTTTGAGCCGGATCCTCAGCAATCTGTTGGCCTGGGCTCCGTATTGGCTCCGTATCGGGCATCAGCCTTACTTGGCCCCATTTGTTGTAGTCTGTTGGCTCTTTGAGGCGCTCTTTGGAACACTTCTGGTGTAGCGGAATGTCTATGAGCGACGCCGATTGTTTAGCATCAGATAGTCCATCTGCTTGTTCACCTCCTAAAATACCTTTACAATTTTCAATGAAAAGTAGACTTTATTAAATTTCTTGTCTAGGTAACCTTACTAATTGAGACCTTGGACCTGGCCGTCGCATCCCCAGCGACAGTATCACGTAACGGCATGGTGTACAATGACTACAAAGACTGGGGCTGGTGGCCCTACGTCAACTCCTGGCTCGAAACTATCGAGTCTCCTGAGTATAGGGAGATGGTGAGTACCTGCCTATAATAATAGAGATATTATATTCACATATTACGTAGCTTTTGTGTTTTGTAGGCTATTACAGACAAAGAACAGATACGCGCATCGTAATGGGTAGAGTATAATTAGTAATTCTGTGGATACATAATACGTCGACCGCCGATCGTGTGTACACTACCATTGCCTCAAAAGGGGTAAGCAGACCCAACAAAGCGAAAATCAACATGCAGATCTGCATTAGGAGGCTCCTAAAAAGAACCAGAACGACAAGGAAGGCTTTACCCTAGTCGAAAGAAAGAGGGAGAGGAAGCTTACTTGCCGCAATTAGTGCGGTACCGTATTAAGAGGACACTATTATCTGCTGCGACCTGCTGTACCAGCAACACTGCACTTCCTGTCCCGCCTGCATGAGTTCTTAAAAATCAAGACAAAGCTTCATCTGAAGGTTGAGCAGCTGCACTCTCAACACAGAGTGAACTTCAAGTCCTTTGTCCTTCAAGTAGTCAGGGTGACGACTGAACATCTGTTACCCTTAATGAAAGAGGAGTCTTGGCCGCGAGGTGCCGTCTACCGACGGTCCTGAGGACGTCGTGTGACTTAGTTCTTTATGATTTTTTTAATAATAGTATTAGTAAGTAGTAGTTTATATTATTCGACTATGAAGCCTGATATATAATAAATAAATCATCATCATCAACAGCCTATAAATGCCCACTGTTGAGCAAAGCCTCTTCTCACACGGAGAAGGTTAGAGCATTAATCACCACGCTTGCTCAATGCGGGTTGGCGATTTCAAACTTATAATTAGAAATTATAAGTCCAGGTTTCCTCACGATGTTTTCTTTCACCGTTTGTCAGTGGTGTCTAAATAATCTTAGAAAGTACATATAACTCGGAAAAAGTCACATTGGTACTTGCCGTTGGTAGGTTTCGAACCCGCACCCTCATGCATGAGAAGTGGGCGTCTTAAACCTCCGGGCCACCACGACATTAAATAAATAATAAATGAATAATCTAAAATGCATAATAAAAGAATTATATTAACCAACGACGGTTTTTACTTATGTAGTTGGACTTGCAGTCGGTGAGTGCTAAGCAACCAATTGTTATGTAGTAGTGCTAATGTTTAAAAAAGATAAAATAAAACAGTACCTATCTAAGTAACGAATGATGATTCATTAGATTATTCCCCGTAAGCTATGGAGTATCAATAGATGACAGTCGCTTATGAGCGAAGCCATCGAGCGAAGCCGCGGGTAAAAGCTAGTATGTATACTAGCGTAGTACCCGCGGCTTCGCTCGCGTCACAGAAGGATAAAAAGTAGCCTATGTGACATATACCAATATATACAGCGCCATCTAAACCAATACGTGTGTTTTCCCTCGGGAATATCAAATTTTCCGGGATAAAAAATACCCTATTATTTAATCCAGACTTCTAACTTCACGTCTGTAAAAATTCAAAGCAATCGGTTTAGTAGTTACGGCGTGAAATCGGAACGAACAAACAAATAAACAAACTCACTTTCCGATTTATAATATTGGTAAGGATGTACGATTTATTTTCTTTTCACTGCGACTCTATAGAATTAATATCAAAAGACGATCCTCATTCTCAGATTTTGGCAGAAGATAGTAAATTAGTTATTAATTACGCCTGTTAGACAGAAAAATCTCAACAGTTCTTTTTTACACGCTGTTGAATTCCTTCTACAGCTCCGTCGGTTCTTCCTGTCCATCCTGACCCCGATCCTGGAGCTGAAGCGCACGTCGCTGCAGGAGGGCGAGTCAGTCCGCGGGCAGGAGCTGACGGGCGTGCGCTGCATGTGCCGGCTGCTGGGCCGCCTGCCCGAGCCCGCGCCCGCGCTGCCCGACGAGCAGTCCGACATCGAGGGACTCACTAAGATGCGGTTCTTGTTTGCGTAAGTCACCTTCAAATTAAATCTGAGTCTTTAGAACTGACGTGTGTTGTATGAAGTGCATTTTTACGCGATTTTATTTAAATCAAATCAACAAATCCTAACAGGTTACACCCAATACAATAATGTTGTCACTAAATATAAAAACTTAAAATGAACATTGTCATAAGACAGCTGTATTAATTGAGTAACTTTCCAGGGTATCAAAATTTAAAATCTAATTCGTCCGTTAGTTAGTTTAACGAAAAAATATTAGACACGTATTTTTTTCTCTTATTAAGTTGCAATACTTAGATAAAATGGCGCTAAGTTTAGGAGTGGGAGGTTGTTACGTCATAACGTGTTACAAAATGTGGCACACTGTGACGTCACACGATATTTCAAATTAATATATCGTCTAAAGTATTTAATTTTGAGTAACAAGAAAAAATACGTGTCTAAAGTTTTAAATTGATGTACCAGACGGACATTAAAATAAAATTAAAGAAACTACCCTATTGCTCTTATCCATCAAGTATGTATAACTAACAAAATCAGTCGTATACAAAGTATTTATTTATCTTGCTCCTATTTTGATTGTAGATATCAAAAATCTACCCACAAAACCACAGATAATGTTTTTTCAAGTTATATAGGTACAGTCAATAAATATCAACCATTTGAACTACTTGCAGTACGATATGGTCAGTGTGTGCCACCTTAGAAGACGAGCCGCGTCGTAGGCTAGACAACTGGATACGGGAACATGAAGGTATCTTCCCACTCAAGGACACTGTCTACGACTACTACGTAGACGAGAGACTCGCACAGTTCAAACCCTGGGAGGAGAAACTCCCTGACAATTGGAAATTTAATCCCACGTCAGTATTAACACTATTTTAAAAATATTAAATTTCGGGTTTTTCCCGGGTCGGGCAAAGTATTACTGGGTTTTTAAATATTCTTAGTAGTAGCACGGAGTCTGGAATTGTGCCCGGTATATGGCAATAGGCTCACCCCGGGAGCCTATTGCCATATACTATTACATGCATTACATGGGACCCTATTACATGGGACTCATAACATAAATAGTGAAAAGTGGGTGTTACATTGTACAGTGGTAAAATGTGCACCTCTGCCTACCGCTTCGGGGATAAAAGGCGTGAGGTTATGTAAAACTATTAAAAAAGAAATTATTTAAGTAATCTGTAAAATATTGAACAAAATGTTTTTCGACCCTGCCAGGATTCGAACCTGGAATCTTCTGATCCGTAGTCAGACGCGTTATCCATTGCGCCACAGGGCCAGTTGTTTATAGAAATAGAATATTGAATCACAAGTCTCAGTGTAGGTACCAATTTTGAAAATGATGCTCTTGAAAAGAAATACATATTGTTATTTGATAACATAACATAACATTACGCCTTTTATCTCCGAAGGGGTAGGCAGAGGTGCACGTTACGGCACTTAATGGCACTGTACAATGTAACACTCAGTTTTTACTATTATGTTATGAGTCCCATGTATTAGAGGGGTGAGCCTATTGCCATATACCGGGCAATATCCCGAGCTACTAATGATAATTTTTTCAAACCCAGTAATACTTTACCCGACCCGGGAATCTAATCTGAGACAGATTGCCCAGTAGTCGCAAATGCGACCATTTTGCCAAGGAGGCAGTCATTTATTTTATTTCACACTTCATTATTTTCTTGTAGGACGTGTATTGTCTATTCCGATGTATGCCCATTATTATTATTATAATTATGTATATCGGTGTATAGAATGTAGAAATGTACAAAAAATGAAATAAAACAACTTTTTTTCATACAGTGCTGGTTTCCACACGATCTTGGTTCCCACTATGGAGTTCATTCGCATCCAGATAATAGCGCTGGACATGTTGAAGGCCGGGTACGGAGTGCTCATAGGGGGGCCTACTGGCACTGGGAAGACATTCCTTATACAGGGGACACTCAACAGCTTAGATCCTGAAAAGTAAGTAAATTATTTCATTTAATAATAATAATATAAACATTTATTTGCAGTAATCATGGTATAAAAAGGTCTTAGGTTTACAATAGGCACAAACATGTTCAGAGCTAATAAAACAGCATGCTAAAATTAAATATTATGTGCTACAAAATATATTAATTTAGACAGTTACTTTGTCAATGTTCTAGTTACTTGACTTATACATTTCGTTACAAAATTATAAAATTATTACACATATACAGTATTAGGACCATTTACAACTTATTCACATTTAACCATCGCGGACTAGTCACGTGGGTATACTGAAAAAAGCTCTACTAGTTTCGAGCCACAGACGGGTTCTTCCACATGAGCAGCGTGTGCGATGATAAACAACTGACTATAATACCTGATACCATCTCCACTACAGATACAGCACGCAAATAATCAACATGTCTGCCCAGACGACGGCCGCCAACGTGCAGGATATCATAGAGGCCAGGCTTGAGAAACGGACCAAGGGGAACTATGTACCTGCTGGAGGTACGGGAATCATCGTCTCTTACAACACCTTTACAAATATTATAAAGCTAATGGATTTGTTTGGTTGAAACGAGCTAATGTCAGAAACTCCAAGATAAAATTAAACAAGATGAAATTGATAAAATCTTTTTGCTTGTAAAGTCCATTTGTCGAGGTTGGTCAATTGGTCATAGAGCATTTCATTTTCTTGTTTCTAAATGAGATAACCCGGTAAACGAGCAGACGGATCACCTGATGGTAAGCAATCGGCGTCGCCCATGGACATCCAGAACACCAGAGGCGTTACAAGTGCGTTACCGGCCTTTTGGGGATTAAGTATTTAAGAATTGTTGGGGATTCAGGGATTAGGGAGGGGGTAATTGGGCCTCCGATAACCTTACTCACACGTCGAAACCAACACAAGTGTTGTTTTATGTCGCTTTTCTGCTCGGCCGTGGTCCAGTCGAGCTGGCCCATTCGTGCCAAAGCATGTCTCTCCCACACTTAAAAACATAATTGGGTTTCCCTTCAGAACACTTACCCAAATAGTCATCGTACTCCGACAAAGCTGGCCAACTGATGACAGTGGGCCAGACACCAAAAAAACAAAAAAGGTTTGGAATATTGGTATTCTAACAATTTTTTTTTGAGAGGGGAATGGGATTGGATATCCAACTTATGACGAGCTGGAGACGCGGTCCCATAGAGCCTCTTTACCCACAACCCTGGGCCATTTGTCTCATCACACCTGCATTTGTCGGTCCAGGTAAGAAGATGATAGCATTCATGGACGACATCAACATGCCAGTCCGTGACTACTATGGGTCCCAGCCGCCGCTGGAACTGGTGCGGTTGTGGCATGACTACGGATACTGGTTCGACAGGGCCAAGCAGTGGAGGAAGAATGTCAAGGTAGGCCATATACTTTAAGTAGAGAAAGGGAGAGTTATAAAGGGAGAGTGAAATAGAGAGTGGCTGAATGACTGAGACTGTGGCCAAGACGGAGACATTAGCAAACACTTGTTCAAGAATGACTGAAATTGATGCAGCTTTAGGCCGAGGCTTAGGACGAAATGTACGCTGTTCGAGGCTGAGAATAAGACTGCGACTGAGACCGAGGCTTACATCGAGATAAATGAATTGAGACTGATACTCAGAGCTAGATAGGAAAATAATAATACCAAATCACGTATTAGTAATACTAACTATATAATATCTCCGGTAGAACATGGTACTATGCGGCGCGGCAGGTCCCCCCGGCGGGGCCCGGTCCCCGCTGCCGGCGCGGCTACTGTCCTGCTTCCACTCCTTCTACCTCGCCTCGCCCACTCAACAACAACTCGTCAAGATATTCGGCACCATGCTGGGACAGCATCTGCTGGACTTCGACGAGGAGACCAAGTCTGTCGGTTAGTTTTTAACCAATGTTTTTATGGCATTTTTTTAAGGGGGAATATCATCGAATGACTTCTCCCGCCCGGGTGAGGCGGGAGGGAGTGTCAGACTCTTACTGACTAAAAACCACCCCGTTCCTACTCCTGGTCTTCAAGCCGGAGCCCCGGCAACCCGTTAAGTCCTCCGCGGCTTCGTATCGGCATCAGCCCTGTGGTGGTCTGATGGCTCTTTGAGGCGCGTGCGGAACGCGACGTGCCGTACGTTCGGGAATGTTTTTATGGCATAAGGTGGCAAATTAGATAGCTAACCTGAGAGACTACTTTGTAGATACGAGTTTGTTTTGTGTTTCAACCTTAACGGGCCAATCGGAGCACAGAACACTGTAACATTTCGATATCGTTAAAAATAATAAAAGCTCATACTAAGCTGTTTGAAAGTCAGCGGTGGGTGTCATTCACGGACAATAGTAATATTAGAGATGATATAAGTGTATTGACGGCTTTTTAGGGATTAAAAATTAGAAGATACGGGATTGGGAATTGTTACATTGGTGATTTTAATTTTTTTTTTTAGAAGTCGTTACGGTTGATATGATGATAATGATTTTCTTACCGGTTTTTGGTAAAGCTGTGGTATCGATCCGGATGAGCCGGCCCATTCGCGCTGAAACATAGCTCTCTCACCCATTTGGAAACAATTTGTTCTATCAGAATCATGATCTGACATTTATTTATACCAGGTAAGACGGTGCTGATAGCGACAATAGACATGTTCAACAACGTGGTAGCTAAACTACTGCCCACCCCAAGCAAGATGCACTACCTCTTCAACCTGAGAGATATCTCCAAGATCTTCCAGGTAAAGAAACAAATAATGTTTTCTAAGAAAAATGGTATTTAGCGGTGTGGTGTAAAGTATAGTTTGCAAAGTCATCACTGCACCTAGCTGGAGGACTCCAGCCATATCCGACATACTCTTATAACTCGATTATTATATTTAATGGTTACTTAAAATCTAGTCTTTACTTCTACTAA
Source organism: Spodoptera littoralis (assembly GCA_902850265.1). NCBI lineage: Eukaryota > Metazoa > Arthropoda > Insecta > Lepidoptera > Noctuidae > Spodoptera > Spodoptera littoralis. Next base: position 1,212,577 of record LR824539.2, on the reverse strand, counting down.
CTGTCATGGTGGCCTGAAGGTTTAAGACGCCCGCTTCTCATGCATGAGGGTGCGAGCTCGAAACCTAGCAACGGCAAGTACCAATGTGATTTTTTCTGAGTTACATGTACTTTCTAAGATTATTTCGACACTACTGACAAACGGTGAAGGAAAACATTGTGAGGAAACCTGGGTTTATAATTTTTTATTATAATTATTTGACGATGAACTCGACTAGTTTCAAGCCATGCTAGAGGCTCATATCTATAAGCAGCGTTCTGCGATGAGGCGACTGTTGCACTGCTATTGATTATAATTTTAATTATAAGTTTGAAATTGCCAACCCGTATTGAGCAAGCGTGATGATTAATGCTCAAACCTCAGTGTGAGAAGATGATGCTGATCCACCTAGTCTTTATCAATTATTTTGAAACAAAATTTAATAAGAGATAGATAGTTCAAGTGCACTGTGTACGGTAGTATTGCATGGTGTAATCCTAACAAATAAAATAAAATACGATTGGTATCCAGGGCCTGCTACGCAGTAACAAAGACTATACGAACACGAAGCCGCGGTTCCTTCGGCTGTGGATACACGAATGCTTCCGAGTCTTCTGCGACCGCCTTACTGAGGAGAAGTAAGAAAATCTAATATTTTTTTACTAAGGAATGTATACTTTATTACATTTTATAACGTGTTTGTTTAAACGCGGTAATATCCAGTACTACTGATTCGATTTCGATTATTATATTTGTATTGGATAGTTCAGATTTCGCGTAAGGGTTTTTAAGGAAAGAAAGAAAGAACATCCATTTATTTATTACGCCACGACACACAATAAGGACATTTTAAGGACATTTTGTTTCTCGTTTAAAACCGATCGAGGCGCTCAAAAGGATAACTCATTCAATAGAAGTTATTTATTGGATGTACATACATACTATTTTATTTGACTGCCTCGTTGGCCGAGTGGTCGCAAGTGCCACTGCCGGGCAAGGGGTCTTGGGTTCCCCGGCAAAGCAATACGGGGCTTTTTTTTAGAAAAAATCTCAGTAGTAGCACGGTGTCTGGAATTGTGCCCGGTATATGGCAATAGGCTCACCTCCTATTACATGGGACTTATAACATAAAATAGTGAAAAGTGGGTGTTATATTGTACAGTCCCGTAATATATTCCTCGGCCTACCTCTTCGGGGATAAAAGGCGTAATGTTATGCTATTTTATTGTTTGCGTAGAGACCGCGATTGGTTCCTGAACCACGTGGGTGACATGCTGGGTAAGCACTTCGAGCTGACGTTCCACGGCCTCTGTCCGTCCAAGAGTCCTCCCTTATTCGGCCACTTCCTCAACCCATACGAGGTGTATGATGATATGAATGACCCTGATGCGTTGCGCAAGTAAGTTAACTTTTCTCCTAGACAAAAAACTATACTCGGAATTTTAATTCGATTAAATAGTGACGTTGCGAAATTATTCGATATGGAAATGCAATATTTCTGGATCGATTCTTCTCGTTTATAATTTTACTCTCGTAAACTAAATATATCAGGAAATTAAATATTTCTGAACCGATAATTTAGTTTTGACGATTAATTAACGATCTGAAACTTTTATTTTATAATTGTGTGTGAAATAAATAAAAAAAAGTAATCATGAAGGAACATGACAAATAAAACAGATATTTTTACATATTGTCGCCGTCATCGCTATCGCTATCCTGTCACTTTCTGTAACATTTATTATAAAACACACTGATTGTTTATCGATTTTAGTGTGAATCACTACACTATTATATGTGGTATCATTATTTCACAAAATGACAGTAGCTATTGTCAAATCTGGAATCTAAATAAAATTCTGACTATAATTCTTATCACAGTTGCACGGATTTTTTTTTGCTGTCATGGCAATGGCTGTAAATGTAATGTACATTATGCTAATTTCAAGCACGAAATCATGGTTCAATTAAGCACTTGTCAGTTAGCAGCGGAATGTTGCTCTATTTTTGCTATATTTAGCTCATTGCGCATTTCAGGTATACTTGCGAATCGAATAGGTAGGTATACAGACGTTCGATTGTTGAATATTTCTGAGCATGCTCAATGGAACACCTTTCAGCATGTTATTTTAGAGCATTTGTTATTCAAAGTCAAAGTCAAAATTCATCCATTTCAATTAGACCAAAAAGGCACTTTTGAACGTCAACAATAAAATTAAAAGTGAAGCTATTTGCTCATTCCAAGGTGTAGATTCCTATAGAGAAGAACGAGCAACTCCATAGGTTACTCTTTTTCAATCAGGTTCACAATACAATTTTCTAGTTACATAGTTTGCTGTTTGGATTGTGCGAGAACAATGTAACACTAAAATCCAGTCAAAGTGATAAAAAAAGAAAATAACTTTAAGGACAGTAATACAGTCTGGAGCTGACCAGTCCCAGTTGACGGCGCCCGTTCACGAACATGACACGTACACCAGCACCGCCCAACTCAACCATATTGTAGGGAATCGAGCGATCCACTGCACGCGCCACCGCCAATGAGACCTTTGAGTGAGCATGACAACTCCAAGCTGACACAAAAGCATTCTACTAATCTAATTTTATGTTAATTACAGGGCTCTCACTATTCTACTGAATCTATATTTTTCACTCAAAAGCCTTCTCTTTTACATTCTTTGTTAGATACATATTGAACCAACTAGAAGAGTACAACAGTTGTCCAGGAGTAGTGAAGATGGACCTGGTGCTATTCAAGGACGCCATCGAGCATGTTTGTCGTATTGTCCGCGTCATCTCACAGCCCAGGGGGAACATGCTCTGTGTTGGTATTGGTGAGTATAGCAAATCAATTAACTTGAGACACTGAGACTGAGTTTGAAGTTGACACTGAGGTCTTTTTTATGGCATAATCCGGTAGACAAGTAGATGGATCACCTGATGGTAAGCAATCGGCGTCGCTCATGGATACCTGGAACACCAGAGGCGTTAGAAGTGCGTTACCGGTTTTTTGGGGATTAGGAGTTTGAGGATCGTTAGGGATTCAGGGATTGGGTAGATTGGGGAAGGGAAGGGTAATTGGGCCTCCGGTAACCTAACTCACACGACGAAACACAATGCAAGCGTTGTTTCACGTCTGTTTTTGTGAGTTCGTGGTATCACTCCGGTCGAGCCGGCCCATTCATGCCGAAGCATGCTCTCCCACACTAGTGAAACTAGCTTCTGCCAGCGACTTCGTACGCGAATCAATCAATCCCGTCTCAGTCTCGGACTGAGATTGAGGCGCGATATTGAGGTTGAGGCCAGGCCAAGGTAGGAATTGAGTTTGAGACTGAGACTGAAACTGAAACTGAAGCTGAAACTAAGACTGAGACTGAGATTGAAACTGAGACTGAGGTTGAAGTTGACACTGAGGTTGGCACTCAGGTTGACACTGGAGTTGACTGACAAGTAGATGGAGTTTCCTGTCTGTTCTTCTCCATAGAAATCTAAACATAAGAACGAGCAAACCTTCACTAAGAGACTGACTGGCTGACTGACCCTTTTATCATTCAGTAACATTTTGTTTGATATTCCAAAGTGGTTTATTGGTCTAATAACCGGACATCATTATCTAATATAAATGCTTCCGAGACAATTCACTTCTTGTATCCTTCAGGTGGGTCTGGCAGAACTTGTCTGACGCGACTGGCGACCTATATCTGCGAGTACACGTCGTTCACAGTGGTCGTCACCAAGACATATGGTATCAAGGAGTTTAGGGAGGATCTAAAGGTAATTTGGATATTCTAACCTTCTACCCTTAACCGACGAGCATGCATGAAAAGATTGATGACTGTTGATGAAGCGAAAGAGGTATGTAGGAATCGTAGTAATTGGGGTTCCCTAGTCTCTGCCTACCCCCATGGGAGACAGGCGTGAAGTTATGTATGTTATGTATGTATGTATGTATATTCTAGGTTTTGTGACAGACTTTAAAAACACCATTTGATTAAAATATTATGTGTGTGTAAGTTTGCGTTACTTTCCTTTTTCACTGCTATGACCAGTTCATTATTAGTTTTTAGAACAGTATCTACCTAGAAAAGAAATGTCGCTTGGCCGCGAAATACTATACATTAATTCACCAACGGTGGAAACGTAGAAATGAAGTCACTGAACATATGTTCTTTGACTTAACAATTAAATTGGCAGTAATAATCATCAGCAAAATCATCAGCCATCTTTATTTATATTTATATCTTTATTATTATTTATATTCATTTGACTTCAATATATTTAATGTGTTCAATGGAAAATTTCAATGATTGCCTTGTTGGCCGAGTGCCACAAGTGCGACTGCTGGGCAAGGGGTCTCGGGTCCGATTCCCGGATCGGGCAAAGTGCTTCTGGATTTATGAAAAATTCTCAGTAGTAGCACGAAATTTGGAATTCGGCCCGGTATATGGCAATAGGTTCACCCCCTATTACATGGGACTCATAACATAAATAGTGAAAAGTGGGTGTTACATTGTACAGTGGTATAATGTGCACCTCTCTGCCTGCCCCTTCGGAGATAAAAGGTGTTCAAACGTCAACCGAAATTTGAATCTGTGTCAAATAGAGTTTTAGTTCCAATTTTGTAACTAGATGGTGTTGTTAGTTTTAGTCCATTTTCTGAATCGCGGTGTTAAGATTCTCCGCCGTTCAATGACCCTCGGCGTGTTGTCTTGGCGACTTTTTCGACTTCGCTACGGACTCTCGCCGCTAGCGCACGCTCCTACGCTGCGCCGCTCCGAACTCCACCCCCCGCACGCCGCACCCCGCGGCTACGCCGTCCAGCTCGCGCCTGCTACGCAGGCCCCGCCCACTTCGTAGCACTGCTACGTCCCTGCTACGTCGTAGCAACTCGTAGCCCTGCTACGACCACTGCTACGCCGTAGCAAATCGTAGCACTGCTACTATTACTGCGCGCGCCTTTTTCAAGGCGTTAGCGCAGTCCCGTTACTATTTGACACCACAAGTCTGCGCTTGTTTTTCAAAACCGCAGTTTAGCGGTACCTGGGGGTAACCTTACGGTGTCAACAACCCAGGTGGTGTGTGACCCGATCACACCGGCGTTTACCCCTTCAGGGTAACGTCAACTATCGGAAGGGCGCTGGGACCACAGTTCTGGGGGCTCCCCTAGCTGTACCCAGTAGTCTAACCCGCTCTTTTCACAGCTCCGCCTTAACGAGTGCGTTAAGGCGCATAGGGCCCCGTTGCACATTGAGACTGGCAACGGGTGTTACAAGCTTAGGGCACACCCTAGGTACACACCTCTCTGCCTACCCCCGGCAGCGAGGCTACACACCTCTGGGTTTATCCCGCTCAGAGGGTCAGGAACAAAGGCCCTTCAGGCCATCGGCAGCAGCGTCGTCCGAGTTTGTTTGGCGCTTTCTTCTCGGACGTCTTACGCTAGGAAAGCGTTCAGGGTGGGCTTCTTTTGGGACTGCCGTAGGTTATGTCAAAGGAAGTATTAGAGGGTATCCTGGAGAGCCTGGCTTCCAGGCCAGACCTCCAGGAGACCTTCTTCTCCCGCCTCCAGGCATTATTGGGTGACTTGGGTTTATCCCCCAAGCCCCAAAGCTCTCCCCCCTCCACCACCACCCCCCCGCCTAAGAAACGGGATTCCAGGCTTCGGCCTACATCCGGGTCTCCACCCAGGAGATCAAATCCGAATTCCCCCCGGAGCAGATCACGGACCCCACCCCGTTTCCGCGACGACTCCCCCCCCCGCCACCGGTCAAGCACCCCTCCCCGACGTTACCTCTCCCCTCCAAAAACTCCCCGCCGGTTCTCCTCTCCCCCGAAAAGCCCTCCTACACAGGACCAGGCACCGCCCCCTCCCCCTTCATCCGATGATCTCTCATCGGATGACCAGGACTTTACACTAGTCCAAGGGAAGAGGAAGAAAAAGCCTTCCTCCTCTGTCCCTGTTACCAAGGCCAAGAAAGGCTCAGCCCAACCAGCACCCAGACCCGGCAGCCCTATGACTGTGTGCCCGTCCCCCCCAACCCCCCCATCCACCTCGGCCACCCAGGATTTCCAAGCCCTTTCGTCCCTCCCCCAACCCTCCCAAGCCTCCCCTGCCTCTCAGGCCCCCCGAGCCCCCCCGACCTCACAGGACTCTTCGAGCGCCGCAGTGCGCAAACTATCTCTCCCCCCGCCAATCTTCATCCACGATAAAGGGATGTGGACTGACGTCTCCAAGGCATGCGCTGAAAAACGCATCGCCTACACCCACGCCCGCGCAGTAGAGCAGGGCATCAAAATAGTAGTCCCAACATCGGACGACTTCAGGGCTTTAAGCGCCCTCCTGATAGGGAGAAACGTTCCCTATCACTCTTATACACTCAAGGAAGACCGCCCCGTCCGGGTGGTCTTCAAAAACATCCCAGTAGAAATCTCCGAACAGGAGATTTCCGAAGATCTTCGGGACCAAGGAGTCCCTGTCATCCACGTGCACAGAATGCACAAGAAAGATGGGACCAAATTCAACATGGTGGTCGCTTCGTGCGCTCCCACCGATGGTAAGCACCCGGTTTTCGCTATCTCCAGGATTTGTGGGCTCTCCGGCCTCAAGGTGGAGAGACCCCACAAAAACGGCAATCTGGCGCAATGCCACAGATGCCAGTTATACGGCCATGCGGCAAAAAATTGCCATGGCAAGCCTAGGTGCGTCAAGTGCCTAGGCGACCACCCAACGGCGGACTGTCCCCGCCCCAAAGACCGCTCGCTGTGCACAGAGCCACCCAGCTGTGTACTGTGTGGCCAATCCGGCCACCCAGCAAACTACCGGGGATGCTCCAAAGCTCCCAAAACCTCGGCGCCCAAGCTGGTGAAGCGAGCCATCGCCCGCCAAGTAAGGGAATGCCCCCAAACCCCCCTTGCCCCCCAACGCCCAAGTCCCTGGAGCGTCTTAAACACCCAGCGTCATTTCCCGGCGCTGAGGACGGTCCAACAACCGGCCATCCCCGGACTGATGGACCGCCCCATCCCTCCCCCCGCCCAGGCCCCTCAGGCGCTCCCGGGGCTCATGGACCGTCCCATGCCCCCCCCGCAGGCCCCTCAGGCCAACCCATCCCAGCCTTCGGCCCCGCTACCACCCGCACAACGTGCCCCGGCCACCCCTGCCCAAGGGATCGACTTCGATCCCTTTGAAATCATCTCAAGCACCTTCTGTGCTTTCTACACCCCCCGGGCTATCCAACTAGCCACCGAACTAAAGGCCTGCAGAGGCAACCTTCAAGCCATTCGGCAGGTGTACGACAAGTACCCTGACGTCCACGCCGCCATTAGGTCCCTCCAATCCCACAATTAATTATGGATAGGAACACGGCAAGAAGGCTAAAGCCGACTGCCCTTAGGTTAGGGTTCTTTAACGCCAACGGTCTTAGTAACCAACGCGACGAAGTCGCCACATTCCTCCGTGACCATCGAATAGACATCTTTTTGATCCAAGAATCATTCCTCAAACCCCATGTCCGAGACCCGAAAATTGCGAACTACAGGTTAGTCCGCAACGACAGGTCTCGTTGTCACAAAGGAGGAACCCTCATATACTATAAAGGCTCCCTGCATTGCATACCTATGGATCCCCCCCCTCTCAAGCACTTGGAGGTGTCGGTCTGTCGGCTAGGCATGACGGGTCACAATCCGATCACCATAGTCTCTGCGTACCTCCCACCCGCCCCTGCCTCCGCCTCGGAGGCACATGAGGTTAACGACGCGATCCGAGACGACCTAAACTCCATCTTCGGCTTGAGCGATTCCGTCATCGTGGCGGGTGACCTCAACGCCAAGCACCCCGCGTGGAACAGCAACATCACCAACCCTCGTGGTAAGGTGGTGTACGACCTTTGCTCGACCCTCTGTTTTGATGTTATCGCCCCGATGCATCCCACCCACTACCCGTTCGATCCCACCCATAGGCCGGACGTCCTCGACATCGCCCTTCTCAGAAACGTAAACTTGCGTTTGCACTCTGTGGAGGCGATGGACGAGCTCGACTCTGACCACAGACCGGTCATCCTGGGATTAACCCCCAGAACCGGCCCTGTGGACCCAGATCAACCGCCTCCTACCCGGGTGATAACGAACTGGGGGAAAGTAAGCGAACTGCTAAAATCCACCAATTCGCCTCACCTGGATAGGATCCCCGACAACATCCAGTCCGCCGCAGACGCGGCGGCCGCTATCGACTCTCTCACAGAGCACGTGCAGTCCGTCCTGAACGAGAGTTCGAGGGAGGTTCCGGCGGTGAGCGATCACCGTTGGAGGCTCCCAGACGAGTTGCGTGCCCTGTTGTCTGAGAAGAACGCGGCCGTTCGTGCCTATAGGGCTTTCCCCTGCGCCAATAACAAAACTCACATGCGTTACTTACAGCGCAAGGTAAGCAATAGCATCAATGAGTTGCGTGAAAAACGCTGGGAAAAGCTACTAAGTGAGATCGAACCAACCCACCAGGCCTTCTGGAACCTCCAGAGGAAGTTGCGCTCCCCTGAGGTCACCTCAGTTCCCCCTCTTGTTCGCCCCGACAAAAGCTTCGCCTTTGACGACGAAGAAAAAGCCGAATGCCTGGCCGACAGCCTGGAACTCCAATGCTCCCCCAGCACCCTACCAGTTGACCCGGCCCATCTCGCTAGAGTGGACGCCGAGGTCGAACGCAGAACCGCCTTACCCCCTTCTGAGGACCCTGACGCCCCGCTGCCCCCCGTCACTCCTGACGAAGTAGCGGACGTGATCAAGGGCCTCCATCACAGAAAAGCCCCGGGCAGAGATGGCATGACCAATAGGGTCTTTAAACTCCTTCCCGCCCAGCTAATAGTCCTCCTGACTGCCATCTTCAATGGCGCACTGGCCCATAACATGTTCCCTCAGACGTGGAAAGAGGCTATCGTGATTGGCATCCCCAAGCCCGGTAAGCCTAGGTCCTCCCCGAGCAGTTACCGCCCGATCAGCCTACTCAGTGCTTTCGGTAAGATCTACGAGCGACTTATTTATAAGCGTCTCAAGGATTACGCCGAAGCAAAGAGCCTCATTCCTATACAGCAGTTTGGCTTTCGAGCCCATCACTCTAGTGTACACCAGGCCCACCGCATCGTCGAGTTTGTCAGCGAACGCTTTCAACGCGGCATGATGACGGGGGCTCTCTTCTTTGACATAGCGAAAGCATTCGACAAAGTCTGGCACAATGGCTTGATCTTCAAGCTATACCAACTCGGCGTGCCAGATCGCCTCGTACTCATCTTACGAGACTTTTTGTCGAACCGCTCCTTTCGATACCGTATCGAAGGAGCGCTTTCAACCTCCCGACCAATCCGAGCCGGCGTACCGCAAGGCGCCGTACTTTCCCCCCTTTTGTTCACTTTGTACACCAGCGACATCCCAACCCACCCTCAAGTACAACTTTCTCTGTTCGCCGACGACACGGCAATCTATTACTCTGGTAGAAACCCAACTCTTATAGCCAACAAACTCCAAAACTCCGCAGCCGCCCTAGGCGACTGGTTCCGGAGATGGAGAATAGAAGTAAATCCCGACAAGAGTCAGGCGGTACTGTTCAACAAACCCCGCACGTGCCAACTCACTCTACCCCCCCCGATCACCCTGTTTGGTAAGCCGATCCCCTGGGAAAAGCAAGCCAAATACCTTGGAGTAATCCTCGACCACCACCTTAGCTTTCGTGAGCACGTAAAGACGGTTCGCTCGCGGGCCGCTTTCGCCCTCGGCAGACTTTTCCCTATGCTGAATGCACGCAGCAAACTCTCACTAAAATGCAAACTTCGTATTTATACCTCTTGCATACGCCCTATCATGACATACGCCTGCCCGGTGTTCGCTCAAGCACACGACAGCACGATCCATAGGATGCAAACCCTCCAAAACCGTTTTCTCCGAAGGGCCACGTCTGCCCCGTGGTGCCTGAGGAACGATCGGCTCCATCTCGATCTCAAAATTCCAACTTTGAAGCAGTTCATGAAACGCTTGACCAAGCGCTATTTTGAATCTGCGGAAAAGCACTCAAACCCCCTCATTGTAGCTGCCGCCCGGTACACCCCCTCTCAAATATCCCGCATCAGACGACCCAGACACACCTTAGTCCAACCCGACGATCCCACCACTATCCTACAGGAAAGCCGTAGGGAAACCAGTACTCTTAGAAAAAACAAATACAGACCGCGTTCCACGTTCCGGCCCCGCCGTCGAGGCCCGTCGCGACGTCCTGGTAACGATCCCCCCCGTCCCTTGCAATTGGAGCCAGCCCGCGTAGCTGAGCAAATAATAATGCTAAATAGCCCCGTAAATAATCAGACCCAGCCTGTCCCGACTTGCTGCCCCCCCGAAATGACCCCGCTGAGCCGAGGTTCGTACCCCACAGGGGGTGCCCTCAGCGATGCGGTCATTTAGTTTTAAACAATTTAGCTTAGTTGCCCTGGCTGGGGGCCTTAACTTCTTGTTAGTGGCCACCGCAGGGTTTTGTCCGGTTAAGTAGTCAACAGCCTTAGCGTGCTGAACTACGAGTGGTCCTAACCTAAAAAAATAAAAAAAAAAAAAAATGATTGTTCAGTTCAAAAGTAGATCGCAAGAAGATTGTACCTAAGTGTTAATAACAATATACAGTTCAAAGTACGTAAAACAGTGGTGTGATTGTGTAGTATCCCTGAAGAAATCCCTGTTCAGCCAGATTGGCAGTAGTTGTAAAGTTCTAGTGCGCCGTGACCAAATTATACATTGGTCCTTGTGAGTCGGATGTGACGTAGTCACAGTGAGTGGTTGCCGAGAGGGTGCCGTGCCAACACAGTAGTGGATCCACTGCTGATGGCGCCAAGGTGCTGGTGAGTTGTGGCACCGGGTTCAACACCCAGTACGAGCACACCGGAGCGGAGGTTGCGGCGAAGTTCGAGTTGGAGTGACGAGGTGAGTTCGAGTGGTGGAGCCGGGAGAGTTCGAGTGGTGGAGCCGGGAGAGTTCGAGAGGTGGAGCCGGGAGAGTTCGAGTGGAGGAGCATCAGTACGAGGTCAAAGTTCAGTGAAGTGTTGTGAGTACAATTCAACATAATTTATAAACATAGTTCAAGAAGGTCATCAGACGGAAGACAGTTATTTTATAATTACTTAGAATAATTTTAGTTAAGTAACTAGGCAATTTACGTTTTATTAATAGAATATTTTTATTTGATAGTCTGAAATAACTTGGTATGTTCGTATGCAATGCAACATATTTTGTAAGTTCACTTTTGTTAGTTGTTAGAACAGATTATTCGAATACGTTGTTGGCTTTATTGAATTGTTTTCTAAGTCATTGCCATGGAATCTTTATTTAAACTACAAGATGATGTAAAAAGTAGTATTGAAAAGGGGAGAAGTAATTTCAAAAAATCTCCCAAAGAACGAGTAACTCGTGGATATGTAGAAACTAGATTGGAAAATCTAGAGCAGCAATGGTCTAGATTTTATGATACACATCGGAAAATAATTGAAAAAGCCACCGTAACAGATTTGAAAAACAATTATTTTACATCCGAATTATATGATAAGACAGAGGAAATTTATTTAACGTACAAGTCAGAGTTAAAAGACAGTAATTTACAGTTTAACATAAACGAACCTTGTACACGAACCTATTCTGCTTCGAACGTTAGGTTACAAAAAATTAATGTTCCTTCATTTTCGGGCAAATACGATGAATGGACTAGTTTTAGTGATCTTTTTATTTCGCTAGTTCATTCCAATAAAGGTTTAGATGACGTACAGAGGTTACATTATTTGAAGGGATGTTTGACCGGTGAAGCAGAGCAGTTGCTTCGTCAAATACCAATTACTGCTGCGAATTACTCAGTATGTTGGAAGCAATTGGAGCATCGGTATAACAATAAGCGACACTTGGTGAATTCCATTCTGCAACGGCTATTCAACCAAAAACGAGTAAATACTGAATCTGCGGTTAATATTAAACAAATACTGGATACAACCACAGACTGTATGAGTGCATTCTCTAACCTAGGGATTAGCATGACCACCATTGTGGAAATTATTGTAATTCACGTAGTCTCTGAAAAGTTGGACCCAGAGACCCGTAAACAGTGGGAGTTGAAGGCTTCCGACGAATCAACAGTTGAATTTCCAACTCTAGAACAGTTTAAAATATATCTGGAAAGTCGGTTTAGAGCACTTGAGTTCATTGAACCACAGCGACCATCGGGTCAGTGGCGAGCTGGTCCACGTACAGAAAGATTATCAGGTCAGAAAACTTTGCTCGCTCGGAACGTTAATCCTGGACCATCTGGCCAATTTAAGATTAGTTGTGAATTTTGCGGCAACAACCATAAGTTATGCTTTTGTGTACCGTTTACAAAAATTAATGTAGATGAACGAAGATCTTTTGCAAAGTCAAATAAAATTTGTTTTAACTGTTTAGGCGGAAACCATTTAGTTTATCAATGTAAGAAAACAGCGGTATGTCATATTTGCGGCAAGAAACACCACACTCTCTTACACGCTAATTATGAACATAACGCTAAGGAAGATAAGCAAACAGCTGCTAGCTCCTCTTATAATACTTCCACTGATAACAGTCCAGTTGTGTCATGTCTATCGACTAAACACATCGTCAGTCCTAAACAGGTATTGTTAGCTACTGCGTTAGTTCAAGTTCAAACTGCCACAGCAGAATTTCAGATAGTTCGGGCCTTGTTAGACCAGGGGTCCCAGGCTTCCTTTATCACGGAAAGTACAGCACAATTTTTACGATTAAAGAGAACTTCAGTTAGAAGCATTGTTTCTGGTCTAGGTAGTGTCAAGTCACCCGCGAATTCAGTTGTAACATTGACATTAAAATCGTTAGCTGATCCTAGTTTTACAATAATGGTAAACACGTATGTTTTAAAAAATATTACATCATATATACCGGAACGACAAGTAGCCCCTCTTGATTGGTCGGAATTAAAGCAACTTACGTTGGCAGACCCACAGTTTTCTTCACCTAATAGGATAGATATTTTATTGGGTGCAGACGTATATGGTAAGATACTAAAAGATGGTCTAAGGAGAGCGCCTAATGGATCAGTAGTAGCGCAGTGTACCACGCTAGGTTGGATAATTTCTGGTGAAACAGAAACTAGTCAAGTAACATCGCAAATATCACAGTCATGCATACAGCAATGGACCAAAATGATATTCTGAAGAAGTTCTGGGAGATCGAAGATCAGTTGCCACAAAGTATTACGTTAACAGAACAAGAGTTAAAATGTGAAGAGTTATATAAAGCTACGACTACAAGATGCGCAGACGGTCGATACGTAGTCAAGTTACCATTTAAGGAAGCAACGCCCACCTGCGGAGGTGGTAACAGTAAAGAAATAGCTGTAAGAAGACTCAAGGCATTGGAGAGAAAATTCACGAAGGATTCAAACCTGAAAGAAAGATACACGAAAGTTATAGAAGAATATTTACATTTGAATCACATGAGAAAAAGTACAGAAACCAGACACAAAGTTCAATGAAGCAGCTTACTTACCTCATCACGCAGTTGTCAGAGAAGATAAATCCACAACGAAGGTACGCGTAGTGTTCGACGCATCCTGCAAGAATGAAAGGGGAGTGTCACTTAACGACACGTTGATGGTGGGACCTACCTTGCAGTCGGATTTGCGGCATATCGTCCTTCGCTGGAGAGTTCACCAAATAGCAATTACTGCAGACATAATAAAAATGTACCGACAAGTGAGAGTAGCAGAAAACGATGTAAAATATCAGAGAATAGTTTGGCGAAAAGAGCCACATGAAGAAATGCAAGAGTATGAGCTATTAACTGTAACCTTTGGTACAGCTTCAGCTCCTTATTTGGCGGTCAAGACATTGCACCAGGTCGCATTGGACTATGTGCAAGAATTTCCCACGGCATCTGAAATAGTGCCAACAAGCTTTTATATGGATGATTTAATGACAGGATGTTCCACAATAGAAGAAGGTAAAAATTTGTATTTTGAAATGAAAGCATTATTAGCAAAAGCAGGATTTGAACTACAAAAATGGAACAGCAACAGTTCGGAATTATTAGGGGAAATCGAGTCATATGAAAGGAAGGACGAAAAGGAAATATTAAGCGATAGTACAAAAATATTAGGACTTACCTGGTGTCGTAGTGCAGATCAGTTCAAGTACACGGTGCAGCTCCCACCAGCATCTGAAACATTAACTAAACGTATTATTATATCGGATATCGCACGCTTATTTGACCCTTTAGGCTGGATAGCACCCAGTATAATACTAGCTAAAATATTGATACAGAAATTGTGGCTAGCAGGAGTAGGATGGGATGATCATGTACCCGAAAAATTAAAAGAAGAATGGATAACTTACCGTAAAGACTTGGAAAATCTATCCAAAGTCTATGTTCCGAGATGGTTAGGAACATCAAATAGTTCAGTCATAGAGTTACATGGCTTCAGCGATGCGTCAAAGGCTGCTTACGCAGCAGTTGTGTATACTCGTTGTGTAGACTCTTCAGGAAATATACAAGTCACTCTTCTAATGGCGAAAACAAAGGTCGCCCCTATAAGAACAGTTAGTATCCCTCGTCTAGAACTATGCGCAGCAGTACTTTTGGCACGGTTGTTGATCGATGTGGCGAGGGCTATGAATATTGACAAGGACAAGGTGCACGCTTGGACTGACTCTACAGTCGTGTTGGCATGGCTGAATAGCCACCCAAGTCGATGGAAAACCTTTGTTAGTAATAGGGTCGCGGAGATCTTAACCACGTTAGACGCAGATCAATGGGCACATGTTTCTACGAAGGAGAATCCCGCAGATTGTGCGTCAAGAGGAGTTTTACCGTCACTATTGCCTGAAAATACTATATGGTTTCACGGACCACAATTTTTATATAATGAAAATATAGAGTACAATAGACTATTGAATACAGATATTAACATGGAAGAGAATATTAAGTCCTGTATAGCTTTAAAACACGACACCTTACAATGGGAAAGATATAGTTCGTTAAAAAAAATTATTAAGAATGGTAGCGTTATGTAGAAGTTTCTTTTATCATTACGTCAAGGGTAGAGACATACCCAAATATATAAAACGGTCAGATCTAGATGAAGCATTAAAGTGTTGTATAAGGAAATGTCAAAGAGTCGAGTTCGAAGTAGAATACGTTAGCAATTTAGTTCATAGATATAAGTGGTCGCATAAGACTCCTGAGCCTCAGATCGGTGATATAGTTCTAGTTAAGGAATTGCTTTTGGTTTCTGGGTACCATAGTGGAGAAACACCCGGGTGACGATGGCATCACCCGTGTGGTTACTTTACGCACTAGTAAAGGTTTACTGAAGCGTCCTACATCAAAGCTCTGTGTTCTGCCAGTCAATGAAGGAAATTAGTTTATTGTACCTATTTAAGTAATTTAAATGTTTGTTTGAGTTGTTAGTTTCATAATGTGTCAAGTATAGACCATAAGTTAAATTTCAAGGTTTAAAACTTTTAGTATGCATAGTGATAGGTTTAACTATATTTTTTAATATGTCGACTGTAATTGAACAGTAAATATAAGGCTAAGGTTCATTGTAATAATTTTATTTATTTAAGTTCAAGTGTAATACTTAATTAAGTTTACTTTGTTTGTTTACATTGTTATTTAGTAAAAGAAGTTTATTTGTTTGTAAGTTACAGTTCCTAAAGTTCATGTAAGAATTATTATTGTAATTTTTTTGAAGGACATTCTTCAATAATGTCCTTGGTGGGCGGTATGTTCAAACGTCAACCGAAATTTGAATCTGTGTCAAATAGAGTTTTAGTTCCAATTTTGTAACTAGATGGTGTTGTTAGTTTTAGTCCATTTTCTGAATCGCGGTGTTAAGATTCTCCGCCGTTCAATGACCCTCGGCGAATGTTGTATGATTGTTCAGTTCAAAAGTAGATCGCAAGAAGATTGTACCTAAGTGTTAATAACAATATACAGTTCAAAGTACGTAAAACAGTGGTGTGATTGTGTAGTATCCCTGAAGAAATCCCTGTTCAGCCAGATTGGCAGTAGTTGTAAAGTTCTAGTGCGCCGTGACCAAATTATACAAAAGGCGTGATGTTATGTTGATGTTATGTGTTCAATGAAATAGGTAAAACTTTGTCTATTTTCTTTGCGAAGTACAACCAAGAGGTCACAAAAAATACGATAATAATATTCCTTAAAATTCTTTACCTTCTTCCGTCTTCTACCAGGTTTTATACACAGGCTGTGGAGTAGACCAGAAGAAGACCACGTTCATATTCTCCGACACACAGATAGCTGAGGAGACCTTCACTGAGGTCATGAACAATCTACTGAGCAGTGGAGAGGTCACCAACCTGTACAAACCTGATGAATTTGAGGATGTAAGTGGTTATGTTAATAGTGGCTTTGTTCTAATAGTAATAAGACCAATTTTCATATAAGTCAGGGTCAATTCTTTACTACACTTTGATCTTAGCCAAAAGCGAGTGTGCAGGACTTGGTACTGGGTGGTTTTTAGTTAGTCAGTCACCCAGGCGGGAGGAGTCATTTGATGATTCCCCCCCCCCCTTAAAAAAGGGTCAATTCTTTAAAACATCTAGTTCATAGAAGACTTAGAAAGGTGTAAAGGCTATCTAACATCATCAGAAGTTACGATATTATTATTTGCGATACTTTATTTTCTTCATCATCAAAGTCTTCATTAAAAGAGTGGGTTTTGGATATATAAATCAGATAGAGTGCCCGGTATATGGCAATAGGCTCACCCTCTATTACATGGGACTCATAAAATAAATAGTGAAAAGTGAGTCTTATATTGTATGTACAGTGGCATTAAGTGCCGTAATGTGAACCTCTGCCTACCTCTATTAAACGCCTGGATTGGCTCAGTAATAAAATAGATTCAAGAAGTAACCAATGGTGTTTCTGCAGATAAAGAGTGCGTTAGAGAAGCCAATGAAAGCGGCCGGCTTGATGCAGACTAATGAAGTGATATACTTGTTCCTGGTGGACCGAGTGCGGAGTCACATGCATATTGTGCTGTGTTTCAGTCCTATTGGGGAGGAGTTCAGGTTTTGACACATTTATAACTATCGAGAGGCATACTAGATTAACTAAAAATCGCCGGTTACTCACGTGAATGTATTGAGAAAAGCTCTACTAGTTTCGAGCCATAGAGGGGGTCGCGGAGATGTCTCATGAGGAAGAACCCCTTTGTAGCTCGAAACTAGTAGAGCTTTTCTCAGTACGTGAGTAACCCGTGATTTTCAGTTAACATCTTGTTGTATCTACAATCTTATTGCTATTAGATTCAATTAAAGTTATATGGTAAAATAAACCATGGTTATGCAGTTTTAAATTCAATCAGGTGGAGATTTTTTAAACATCAGTGATCGTAATAGTTCCTTGTTTAAGAATTCGGGGTGGTAAAAGAGTAACGAATGGAATTTCTTGCTCGTTCTTCTCCACTCGAATCGACAGTTTGGAACGAGCGCCTAGCTTCACTGACGGACAAACTGACACACTATTGTTTATTTTATATTTGTTGACGTTTCAAAAGTACCAAATTATGGTTTAATTGAAATAAATGCTTTTGAGATTGACTTTGCCTCGATTGTTAGTTGCGAAGTTGCGTTGCATACTTACGCCAATCCCATGAGGTTACACAGAAATTCTAAATCTTTATTTCTGCAATTAAATTATATCGAATGTGTTTTAAAACTTACTCACCAGTGTTGCAAGTGCGTTGACAGTATTTTGGTGGCAGGGGATTTAACGTTTGGGGATTTGGGGATTGAGGATGAGAGGAGGTTACGGAAGGCCCAATTACCCTCACCAACCTTCCAAAATCTCCCAAATTCCCCCAATCCCGGAATCCCAAGAATCCTCAAATACCTGTTCCTTGAAAGGTCGTTAACGCACTTGTAACGCCTCTGGCGCCGATTGCTTACCATCAGTTGATCCGTTTGCTCGTTTATTCGTTTACATAAAAAGGAGGTTAAGGTCCCTCTTGAAGAAACACTTTTTGTTCTTGTTAATATTGTAGAAAAAATACTTATGTACCGGTATTAATATACCAGGAACCGTATCCGCCAGTACCCGGCCCTAATCAACGCGACAACCACGAACTGGTTCCTGGAGTGGCCGCGGGAGGCGCTGCTGGAGGTGGCGTACAAGTTCCTGCAGGGAGTCGAACTACTCGCCTCCATCACTGGGCCTAGGGTGAGGGAGCTTTCTGGAGTATCTTAATTTAAGAAAATAATCATAATTTAGCCCTTTAGCGCCTTATGCTGAAATACTCAAACGCTACTCAAGTTTAAGTCGCGTTAATTGGCTGCCAATAAAAAACTGTTGAAGGCAAATCCTCCGCTAATGTCCGTCACCGGTGACTGCCATGGCGTTTAATGTGTTAAGTATATTTCTGTCCACAAATTCTTTGTAAAATGAAAACAAGAAAAGAAAAGAAAAACCATTTATTACGCCGCGACATACAGCTAGAATTTAGGTACACACAAAAAACTGGTGCGTCACAGCGCAAAAGGCTGGAGCTCAGCTTAATACTGTAGACCGGACACGGAGGCGAATACACGGCACTGATTTTCACTGCCAGCCCGGTGCAAGAAAATGACAGAGATAGTACGATATTTAAGCGCTACTTAAAATTGAGTTTTTTTAGAAAAGTAAAAAAAAGAGCCTTTCTGTATTCGGGTGATAAGATATAGACGATAAACTAAATTTACTTATAATCATGTTTTGTAGTCGCCTATGACCGATAGTGGCGGATTTTTTTTGTTATCTATAGCAATCTTACTGCTCTAATGGTTGAATTATTGATTATAAAGTACGGCTTACTAACACAAACCCTTCGAGAAGAGCTCTATTTGTATTATATCAGTAGCAGCGCGACAGTCGCCGCGTCGTAGGTCTCGAAATGCTGGTCATGAATATGAACCTCTAGCATGGCTTGAAACTAGTTGAGATCCTCGTCAAACAATTACGTGAGTACGCCGAAAACATAATAATTGAAAGCTCTACCAGTTTCAAGCCACACCGGGACCTTTATTCATGAGCAGCGTTCGCGGTATTTTCTCTGTCCCTCATAATTGAATCAATACTGCTTCATTAATCGAGGATAGCCGTACAAGAAGTCTTGTTTGTGATTCCCAATTACTTACTTACTTTGGTTTTTCAGCAAATAATTACTTTTATTTATTAACAGGTTCGTAGATTGGAATCTTTGATAGAAAGTCGCGAGGACGTGCTCCGTGCGTCTGTAGCGTCCATAATGTCCCTCATCCACTCCTCTGTGGGGAAGTACTCCGTCAGGATGTGGCAGGAGATGAGGAGGACTAACTACGTCACTCCTACCAACTACCTGGAGCTTGTGGCTGGGTATAAAGAGTAAGTGCGTTTAGAGTAAACTAGCTTTTACCCGCGGCTTCACTCGCGTCACAAAAAGATAAAAAGTAGCCTATGTGGCATATACCAATACACACAGCACCATCTATACCAATACTTTTTTCCCCTCGGGAATATCAAATCTTTCCGGGATAAAAAGTACCCTATTATTTAATCCGGACTTCTAACTTTACGTCTGCAAAAATTCAAAGCAATTGGTTTAGTAGTTACGGCGTGAAAGCGGAACAAACAAACAAACAAACTCACTTTCCGATTTATAATATTAGTAAGGATATATTAAGGCGGATATTATTAATTGGCTTTGATACTTCATATATCGACATCACACATCACACATCAATCGTAATGGTATTACTGTGTCATGCAGAATGCTCAGTGCGAAGAGAATAGAGATAGCTCTACAAGCCAACAAGCTGCGGAACGGTCTCGGTAAGGTGGAGGAGACCACCAAACTCGTCGGGCAGATGTCCGAGGAACTCGCTGAGGCCAAGGTATTATTCTTTGTATTTGATCTGTAGCATATAGCGGTAAACAAGCAACATCGCCTAAATATATTTTTAGTTCCCTTTTAATAACAAATATGTACTATATGAATATAGGTGGACTTAATGCCACTATTACATTTGCTACATTTCCAATAAACAAATTTTGGGCAACAGCCCGCCAAGCATGGATTACCTTTTTTTTTTGAGGGGTGAAAATCATCCAATGGCTTCCCGCCCGCGTGAGGCGATAGGGAGTGTCAGACTCTTACTGATTAAAAACCACCCCGTTCCTACTTCTGCACTTCGAGCCGGAGCCTCGGTAACCCGTGAAGTCCTCCGCGGCTCCGTATCGGCGTCAGCCCTATTGGGCCTCATCTGTGGTGGTCTGATGGCTTGTTGTGTCGAGCGCGGAACGCGAAGCTCCGTACGCTCGGATCTGGTTCTGATCGGGCGGCGAGTCAAGCTGGCTTACGGGCTTGTTAGGTGGATCCTTCCTTTCATATGAAACATTAAACCCTATTTCATGAAGGTCAAGCTTATAAATCCTAAGCAATAAATCTTAACAACATTTATCGTAGGTGCAAGTGGGCCTGTACACGGAGCAGTGCATCGAGTACATGGGCGTCATCAACGTGCAACAGCGCAACGCGGACGAGCAACAGCGCAGCGTCGCGGCGCGCAGCAAGAAGACGCAGGAGGAGGAGGTCCAGTGCAAGAAGCTGGCCGACGCCGCCATGAGGGACCTCGCCAGCGCCATGCCCGCGCTCGAGGAGGCCATCAAGGTACCACGCAGGGCTTAGACGCAGGAGGAGGAGGTCCAGTGCAAGAAGCTGGCCGACGCCGCCATGAGGGACCTCGCCAGCGCCATGCCCGCGCTCGAGGAGGCCATCAAGGTACCACGCAGGGCTTAGACGCAGGAGGAGGAGGTCCAGTGCAAGAAGCTGGCCGACGCCGCCATGAGGGACCTCGCCAGCGCCATGCCCGCGCTCGAGGAGGCCATCAAGGTACCACGCAGGGCTTAGACGCAGGAGGAGGAGGTCCAGTGCAAGAAGCTGGCCGACGCCGCCATGAGGGACCTCGCCAGCGCCATGCCCGCGCTCGAGGAGGCCATCAAGGTACCACGCAGGGCTTAGACGCAGGAGGAGGAGGTCCAGTGCAAGAAGCTGGCCGACGCCGCCATGAGGGACCTCGCCAGCGCCATGCCCGCGCTCGAGGAGGCCATCAAGGTACCACGCAGGGCTTAGACGCAGGAGGAGGAGGTCCAGTGCAAGAAGCTGGCCGACGCCGCCATCGAGGACCTCGCCAGCGCCCTGCCCGCGCTCGAGGAGGCCATCAAGGTACCACGCAGGGCTTAGACGCAGGAGGAGGAGGTCCAGTGCAAGAAGCTGGCCGACGCCGCCATGAGGGACCTCGCCAGCGCCATGCCCGCGCTCGAGGAGGCCATCAAGGTACCACGCAGGGCTTAGACGCAGGAGGAGGAGGTCCAGTGCAAGAAGCTGGCCGACGCCGCCATGAGGGACCTCGCCAGCGCCATGCCCGCGCTCGAGGAGGCCATCAAGGTACCACGCAGGGCTTAGACGCAGGAGGAGGAGGTCCAGTGCAAGAAGCTGGCCGACGCCGCCATGAGGGACCTCGCCAGCGCCATGCCCGCGCTCGAGGAGGCCATCAAGGTACCACGCAGGGCTTAGACGCAGGAGGAGGAGGTCCAGTGCAAGAAGCTGGCCGACGCCGCCATGAGGGACCTCGCCAGCGCCATGCCCGCGCTCGAGGAGGCCATCAAGGTACCACGCAGGGCTTAGACGCAGGAGGAGGAGGTCCAGTGCAAGAAGCTGGCCGACGCAGAAATCGAACCCGACCTCCTTGCCCGGCAGTAGCACTTACGACCACTCGGCCAACGAGGCAGTCAATCAATGAATAGTTTATTGTTATATCTTGTTTTTGATTTAAGGACAATACTTCTAAAAGATTCCATCAATACTTTCATATAAGCAAAAATGTACTAACGCACAAAAAAAAACATTTGTTGTATCATAAATTAATAGAGTTTATTTATTCTTTTAGTACCATCAGTCAATTTTTTTTTACAGGCTTTGGACGCCCTGAACAAGAAGGATATCACTGAAGTCAAGTCTTATGCGAAACCTCCATATAAGGTCGAAATGGTGTTGGAGGCTGTACTCATATTGCTGCAGGTAACATTTTAATTCATTGTTATATTAAAACATTTTTGTTATTTTCTACGACATTTTAGTAGATGGGTACGATTTGTAGTCGCCAGGTTGCTTTGTACAAAAATGAACTATGTAAATAACTACATAAAAAAGACTTTTGAAAATTGGTTCACAATAATCGTCGGTGTAATCGGTGAACATACATAGAAAAAAAACCTTTGATAAAGTTGACTTCAACCCCTACTCTTTTGAAGTCTGCTAGTTAAATATAATAAAACCTTCTCCTAAGTGTAATAAACACTTTTATGATAACCGCATCAAAATCGGTTTCAACCAATTGCGAGGTGATTGCGCATAAACGTAAAAATACAGGGTGTCCCTGAAGTCGACGATCAAATCGCACCAAGTGATCGGCAAGGTTCTAAAAGTTATCAGAAAAATATAGAAAAAATTCTAAGTCATATAGTTTTTAAATTACAATGGCTTATGTGCTATCCACGAAAAAGTACACCCTGTGCTAGTCTTTTGAGTCTTGCTGCTACATTTGTTTTTTCGTCTGTATTTTGGCTTATGTTACCTTAAATAGTACAACTGAAGTTGAACATCAAATATTCATTAGAGATGGTGCCCAAACTTTATTTGTATTATATCTTTCGTGAGATATACTAAATAAATCATTATGTTTTCGGCTTACTCGTTCATTTCACAAGGAACTCGACTAGTTTCAAGCCATGTTAGAGGCTTATATTCATGAGCAGCATTTTGCGATCTGCGACGCGGCGACTGTCGCGTTGCTACTCGAGTACATAATAATTTATGCACAAACTTATTCCTTTAGCGACAATATTGCCCTGTATACAGGACAAAATGGGAATCTCCTTTTGACCCGTCACTTTTTATCCTCCTTTTATCCCCGAAAGGGTAGGCAGAGGTGCACATTATACCACTGTACAATGTAACACCCACTTTTCACTATTTATGTTATGAGTCCCATGTAATAGAGGGTGAGCCTATTGCCATATACTGGGCAGAGTTCCAGACTCTGGGCTATACTAGATAGATAGATTCATTTATTTGCCTGAAATATGGTGGTTTACAGATTTTATGACATAACAATAATAAATAAATAATAAATAATAATAAATTTTTATTCATAATTCAAAAAATGCGAAATACAAAAACAGAGCGTAAATACGTACAATTGTCCTCACAATGTTATTTGCCTGCACTAGGACATTCCTGTATCGCAGGCGAGAGGAGTTCTAAATATAATTCTTATAGTAACACATTTTATTTCTACAGACCCGTATACTTAACATTATACAACAGAAAACAATATGATTATTTTAATATACATACATACATACATACATACATATAAAACTAATCCTCATATAAAATATACTATAATATACCTAATAAATATATTAAAATAACAACTATAGTAACATTTGTTTAAAACAGCAACATTATGTCTATCGACGAGGAATTATCTACATCAGCAGAAATAAACTAAGTAGGCTAACACTAAAGTCCATACGGTCATTCATTTGGTTGTGTTTGAGTAAGCACAAATGCTGGATAGCAACAAAGTGATGATTAATCCGACATAATATGTAGTGTCACTGTTGTACAATAAGGAGGCCAATCAACTCATGACGCATTACGCGCCCTCGTAATCAATCGAGTTGATATACCTGTGCTGAGCTATGTTCTTTGCCGGACATTCTGCGTCACCCGTCTTATGATTGTTGGGCTTATTAAACCGAGAACATGTTGCACATTTAGGGGATTCTCCTTTTTTCGTGCACGCCGGTGGTAAATGGCCTATTTCTCCGCAGTGTCCACATGATGAGGGGCCTCTACATGATTTAGCTGCATGTCCGTACTGTTGACAGTTATAACACCTGGTGACTAATGTAAAATCCCTTACAGGGCAAGAGTTCCAATTTATATATATTCTTTCCTGAGCTATAAGGACCTTGCGAATGTTGGCTGGAACTTCTAAGATAAGGTTACAGGTCGGCGCATCCTTCTTTCCGGATTTGTGGCTCAGTTTAATTGCTGTTAAAAAGGACTCCATGGTCATCTCTGGAAACTTCTCAGCAATGTTTTGCTCGTAGATGTACTTCAATACGTCAGTGTCAACTAAAGAAGTCGGGACGCCTACCACAGTGATTCGTGGCTGGCGTTTTTTGGGCTCACCGATGACAAGACCAGATGACGACTGATGAACTGCCTGCTTGACCTTCTCAGCATCCTGTTTGTTGTCTGTGCTAATTACTATGCCTCCGTTTTGAATTTTTCGGACTCCACGTACGTGTAGCTTCATTTGGTCAGGCCGTATGATTTGTTGTACCAGAGATTTGGTTTCGTCACTGCACTTTACTAATTTACTCACTGGGTAAATTGCAACAGAATTTTGCTTTTGGGGTTGCACAAAATCATTTGGCCCTTTCTTCACCATATCGGCAAAAGAGACGTTCTTAGTTGCGGCAGAGTCGTTGATAGCCTTTTTCAACACCATAATTTCTTCCGCTAGGTCACGTTTTTCTCTAAGGTCGTCAATTATATAGAGGGCTTGTTTCGCTTTCTGCTTCAAAGACTGATACGAGACTGCTATTTGCGATACACCTGATTCTATTTTGCGGCTCAAGTTAGTTATTCTTAATTTTTGCTCGGAGTTGAGTTTGCCTTCTGTGGCAATAATGCAGACTTCGTTTAACTGCTTCTCGATGGTTGACATCCATTTTTGGAGTTCCGACGTGGATACCACTTCTATACAGAAGCTAGGTTGCTGGCTTTTCACTTGCGAGGTACAGGCACAATAAAACTCAAACTCAAAGTAAATAGTACAACTGAAATTGAACATCAAATATTCATTAGAGAGTTGATGCACAAGCTTTATTTGTATTATATCTTTCGTGAGATATACTAAATAAATCATTATGTTTTCGGCTTACTCGTGTTATTATTTCACAAGGAACTCGACTAGTTTCAAGCCATGTTAGAGGCTTATATTCATGAGCAGCATTTCGCGACCTGCGACGCGGTGTCTGTCACGATGCTACATAATAATTTATGCACAAACTTATTCCTTTAGCGACAATATTGCCCTGTATACAGGACAAAATGGGAACCTCCTTTTGACCCGTCACTTATTAAAGTCCATTCATACCCCAGAAAGAGCCAACTTGGGCTGAAGCGAAGCGTCAGCTCGGAGACCAGTACTTCCTGGACCGTCTACGAGAATTTGACAAGGATAACATATCAGATAAGACGCTGAAGAAAGTTGGCACATACACTGTCAAACCGGACTTTGATCCTGAGATAGTGGGGACAGTGTCGGCTGCGGCTAAATCTCTGTGTCTCTGGGTGCGAGCCATCGAAAAATATGGCAAGATCTACAAGTGAGTAAAATAACATAACATCACGCCTTTTATCCTCGAAGGGGTAGGCAGAGGTGCACATAATACCACTGTACAATGTAACATCCACTTTTCACTATTTATGTTATGAGTCCCATGTATTAGGGGGTGAGCCTATTGCCATATACTGGGCAGAGTTCCAGACTCCGTGCTATTACTCAGATTTAAAAAAAAACCCAGTTCTACTTTGCCCGACCCGGGAATCCAACTCGAGACCCCTTGCCAGTCGCAATTGCGACCACTCGGCCAACGAGGCAGTCAGTCAGTTTAAAATAAGAAATAATATTGTTTGTTGCAAATTAAACAGTTAATAGACTTAACGGGTTGCCAGGGCTCCATTTCGGTAGGAGTAGGAACGAGGTGGTTGTTAACCAGTAAGAGTCTGATACTCCCTCTCACCGCACCCAAAGTGGGAGAAGCAATTTGATGATTTTCTACCCTAAAAATAAATGTAGGGCCTGACTTCCATCCTCTGTTGATAAAATAGCTAGAGATTTTATATACTCTAAGATTACATCACGAAACTCATTCCGATTAATAAGGTTGTATTATAAAGTTACTTGTCGACCCGGTCACGCAACTAATTTCGAGCCACACCAGGGGTCCATGATCATTACCAGCGTTACAGCCAACGCTAGAAGTGTCACGCAGTGAGCTTCACACAACTTAAATACGATAGTTTAACAAAATACAAATAGTCGTGTCACTGTTTAAAATGACATAAACAACAACATATTATAATACTTATCTATAATTCAGAATAGTAAAACCAAAGAAGGAACGTCTAGAAGAGGCGCTAGAGTCGTTACGTATGAAGCAGCAGATCCTGGCGGAAGCTCGCGCCAAACTCCGCGAGCTCAGCGAGATGATCGCCAGGCTGCAGCGGGAGTATGATGAGAAGGTGGCGCAGAAGGAAGAACTTGAGAGACGATCCAGGATGCTGCAACTCAAGCTCGAACGAGCTGAAGCACTTATTACTGGACTCTCTGGTAACTTACTTATCTATGCCGTTTGTAACTCGTGCTTTTATCTAGGTATAGTAACAATAAAAAGCCATTTGTATGCCATAAATGAAGCTATAAAAATTAATGATGAAGTCGAGCAGCTTGTAAAATTGCGAGAAATATTAAAGATGTCGGTTATAATAATTTAAAACTAAATTAACTAAAAATCGCCGGTTACTCACGTGAACATATTGAGAAAAACTCTATTAGTTTCGAACCACAAAGGGGTTCTTCCTCATGAGCAGCGTGCGCGGTCACGGCGATGTCTTTTCTCACTTTAATCACGTGAATAACCCGCGATTTTTAGTTAATTTAGTATATCTCACGATAGTTATTATAAGAATTTCAAACTACAAACTTGGTTTTTGAAAGACATAAAATGCGACTTAACAACACTTTTCATATTGTTAACGATTACTAAATTTAAATAAATAGGACTCTATTTATTGCATTATAAAATTAATTTTACTATACTTATCCTTTAAACTCCAGGCGAGAAGGAGCGCTGGGAGCTAACAGTGGAGCGTTTGGACAAGGAGTTTGACAATTTGCCGGGAGACTGTCTCATTGCTACTGGCTTCGTAGCGTACCTTGGACCCTTCGTCTCCGAGTACAGGGAGTCTCTCATGGAAGACTGGTTCTTGGAGGTACAGCCTTTGTCACTTACGTTGTACCACGTACCTTTTTTTTTATTTAAGGGGGGAATATCATCGAATGACTGCTCCCGCCTGGGTGAGGCGGAAGGGAGTGTCAGACTCTTACTGACTAAAAACCACCCTGTTCCTTCTCGTGCACGTCGAGCCGGAGCCCCGGTTACTCGTTAGGTTCTCCGCAACTGTACCACGTACCTATGTTGTTACCAAATTATGTAATTTTAAGTTTATTGCAAAAAAGTATGATACTATAAGTTGAACAAGAAGGTCTGATGAAGGTCGTAGATAATTAATGACTTCAAGATCGACCGATTGGAAACTTCCAATCGGTCGATCTGGAAGTTATTGGAGTAGACACCTATGTTCAGCAGTGAATTTTTTGTGTTTGATATTATGATTATGATGATAATATTATAAACTAGACTCTTCAGCCCGGTTTCACACGCTCTGCTCAGCTCCCATTAGTCGTAGCGTGATGTTTCATAGCCTATAGCCATCCTCGATAAATGCGCTATCCAACACAAAAATAATTATTCAAATGAGACTTGTAGTTAAGGAGATAAACGCGTTCAAACAAACAAACAAAAAAACAAACTTTTCCGCTTTATATAATAGTATAAGAGTAAGTATAAGAGTATAAGATGTGAGTTTCTTTAAACGTGGTACAACTTTCCATCTTGGTCAACTTTATAAGTAACGTTAAGCTTTAGGATTCTATTATTGATATTCCACTATACATGTAGGTGTGTAATGAGAATCTCCCGGTGACCATGGACCTCAGCATGAAGAAGTTCTTACTGGACGACGCTACCCTACGAGATTGGAATTATATGGGATTGCCTGGTTGGTATTATGTTGGTGGATTATTATATTAAAGTCGGATTTATTTTACTTGGATTTATTACAATAATGTGCAGGGCGCACGACGTGTACACACACTGAGTATGACAGGTAGACAGCCGCGTTAATAATGAGTGTCCTACCTTATATAACACATTATAGTGAGGGGGGCACTACTTACTAATTAGTGATGTTGATACAGACTAAAGTTTTATATTAGTTTATATTACGGTAATAACACTTTAACCGACTTCTTTATAAACTACGTAAAAACTGACTTCAAATCCCTATTTTTTTAGAGTCGATTAATATACTAAATCCTTCTCCTAAGTGTAACAAACACTTATCTGAAAACCGCATCAAAATCGTTGCAGCCAATAACGAGATATTGCACACAATCATACGCATACATAAATAAAGGTTAAACTGAGAACATCCTCTTTTTTGAAGTCGGTTAAAAATAGTCGACAGTTCTTCAGCCAAATATAATATATCATTGTAGATGACAACTTCAGTGCTGAGAACGGCATCATAGTAGTGCGGGCGACGCGGTGGCCGCTAGCCGTGGACCCTCAGGGGCAGGCACTCATATGGATCTCCAGGCTAGAGGAGCAGAATGGCATACAGGTGAGAAGCATCAAGCCAACTAATCATAGCCCGTAAGCAGGCGTTCAAGGTTGGAGTTCGTAAGTGGATCTCGGGTGGAAAGTTGGTAGAGTCTTCATAACCTATCTCTTTTATGTTTGAATATTTGATTGCACATATATATACATATATACTTATTTATTTATATGTATATTAATTTATATTAATAAAATATTTATATTTACAATAGTCCGTTGTATGTATTCTGTCATTTTAAAAATTATATTAGATACTCGTTGTCAACTTATTGCACCGACCACGCTCTCACTGCATCACCTAAAGGTTGGCTAGTAAGAATGCCCATGGCATTAAGCCCGCCTATGTACTCTTGTTGCATAAAGTTAAATAAATAAATAATCATATAACCAAGAATATTGTATTGTGAACATGATTGAAAAAGAGTAACCTATGGAGTTTTTTGATCATTCTTCTCCATAGGAATCTACACCTTGGAATGAGCAAATAGCTTCACTAGAGGACTGACCGACAGACTGTCATTTTTTATTTCAGTATCTTGTTTTTACGTTCAAAAGTGCGTCTGTGGTACAATTGAAATAAATGATTTTCATTTTGACTTTGACCAACGTAATTACAGTATCGACCATACAATCATAGTCGCTGCTATAAACCAGCAAGTATTCGGTATAAAAAAGCTATTTATTATATTGTTATATTATAAGTTCCGTGACTGCCTCGTTGGCCGAGTGGTCGCAAGTGCGACTGTCGGGCGAGGCGTCTCGGGTTCGATTCCCGGGTCGGGCAAAGTATTATTGGGTTTTTAAAAATCTTAGTAGTAGCACGAAGCCTGGAGATGTGCCCGGATATGGCATTAGGCTCACCCCCTATTACATGGGACTCATAACATAAATAGTGAAAAGTGCGTGTTACATTGTACAGTGGCATTAAGTGCCGAAATGTGCACCTCTGCCTACCCCTTCGGGGATAAAAAGGCGTTATGTTATGTTATGTACCTAATTTCCGTGAGACATGCTAAATTTATTACTATGTTTTCTGCTTACTCACGTAACTGTTTGACGAGGAAATCGACTAAGAATGCTGCATATGAACCTCTCATGAATATGAACCTCTAGCATGGCTTGAAACTAGTCGAGTTCCTTGTCAAAGTTACGTGAATAAGTCGAAAATATTATTATTAAGCTACATATTTGTTTGATTTTGGGCCTGGGCTAAACATCACTAGTGTTAAATAAGGGCTTTAAAGACATACTGTATTTTAATTAGCTTACAAACTTTTAAACAGTTACGAAAGTGCAATCATCTTCTAGGTCGTGGACTTTGGTCAGCCGAACTATATGAAGGTGATGGAGACCTGCCTCTCAACCGGCAAGCCAATAATCATTCAGAATGTTGGCGAAGTACTGGATCCTTCCATAGCTCCTATTTTAGAGAAGGCCGTCGTCACCATCGGTTCCTCGAAGGTCATCAAGTTTAATGACAAGATGGTCTCCTACCATGAAGATTTTCATCTTTATTTGACTACTAAACTTGGTGAGTATTTTTTTATGAGATATGCCTGCAAACGAGCAGACGGATCACCTGATGGTAAGCAATCGGCGCCCATGGACACCCAAAACACTAAAGGCGTTACAAATGCGTTACCGGCCTTTTGGGATTTAGGAATTTAAGGACTTTTGGGGATTCAGGGATTAAGAAGATTGGGAAGTACAATCACCCCCAATAGGGATACCAGTAACTTCACTCACACGACGAAACATAACGCTTCGAATGTTTCACTATGGTTTTCTGCTCGTTGGTGGTATCAGTCCGGTCGAACTGGCCCAGCAGTGTCGAAGCATGGCTCTCCCACACTTAACACATTGTAAGTTAAACTGTCAAACACCGCGAGGACACCGGTGACCGCAACCTATTGTTCTTTAATTGTGTCTATAATGACGGTACTCAACGAGTTAATATTGCTTTAGTTTAATGTAACACCAAGATTTCTAGTTTTTTCTCTAAAAAAGTGCAACGTAACTTTTGCTGTTTATATATGTATCGGCAAGTCTAATACATTGCGAGATTATCACGGACACCGGGTACGACACCAGGCTCTATGCATATAACTTATGCCTTCATTTTTTTATCATACGTTTTACTCATGTCCCTGGGATGCGCCGGACTTCAGTGTTCCGGTGGTTTCATGGTTGTTTCTATTGTAGATCCTGACTTACAGGAGTTGCAGCGGTTTTGGGAGGTTGTGGCGGGATTGTCCCATTTAAAAAAAATACGTTTTAGGGACTTTTCGTTCAGGAACATATCAGCCCCGTATGCCTTCATGGAATAGCATTATAATATAAGACTTTTACAAACTCTTGTCCTGATTTACATCAAGAAAATCGTGTTTTAGACATACTATGAAACTAAGTGTGGGAGAGTCATACTAAGTGTGGGAGAGCCATGCTTCGTTATGAATGGGCCGGCTCGACTGGAGTGATACCACAGCCTCACAGAAAACCGACGTGAAGCAACGCTTGCGTTGTGTTTCGTCGTGTGAGTGAGGTT
Source organism: Spodoptera littoralis (assembly GCA_902850265.1). Classification (NCBI taxonomy): domain Eukaryota; kingdom Metazoa; phylum Arthropoda; class Insecta; order Lepidoptera; family Noctuidae; genus Spodoptera; species Spodoptera littoralis. The sequence goes on along the minus strand of LR824539.2, from coordinate 1,181,412 downwards.
ACCGGAGACCCAATTACCCTGCCCTTCCCCAATCTCTCCAATTCCTGAATCCCTAACAATACTAAAACTCCTAATCCCCAAAAGGCCGGTAACGCACTTGTAACGCCTCTGGTGTTCCAGGTGTCCATGGGCGACGCCGATTGCTTACCATCAGGTGATCCGTCTGCTCGTTTACCGGCTTATGACATAAAAAAAAAGTAATTTGGAGACAATCGACGTCTAATATGTTCTGGTGCAGGTAACCCAGTGTACACTCCGGAAACTTTAACGAAGACCACAATGGTAAACTTCGCGGTGAAGGAGCAAGGACTGACGTCTCAACTACTCGGCATAGTCGTACGCAAGGAGAGACCTCAACTGGAACAGATGAAGGACACGCTTGTATTGTCCATCGCGCATAACAAGAAAGTGCTTGTAAGTGTGTCTGTTTGTTCAAAGTGGGGCTTCTGAAAGTCCTCTATGAACGTCCATTTTCAGAGCTCAACTACTCTGAACGTGGACGTCCAGGCCGCCCTACATCGTACTCTGGAGAGGGGGGGGGGAGGGAGCAAAACTGCGCATTGTAAAGCTGGAGGTAAGAGCAGAATAACCATGGCACTCCCTGCCACGCTCAATGTTGCATCACTTTCAATGCTTTTGAGAGAGAATGAGATTAGCCAGTACAAACAGACAGGCAGACAAAAATTCACATATTATTTCGATATGTGCATCGTATGTATATTTATATGCATGTAGTAAAAAGAGGTTATTTTGATATTACAAACAGACACTCCAATTTTATTTATCTGTATAGATTGTAACTAATAATTCAGTTAATTATTTTGTTGTCACACTAGCTACCATTTGCTCAACGAATCTTCCAGGCATTTAGCAGTGATTGATATCTATCGTGTATCTAACGAATGTGCCCGGTATATGGCAATAATAGGCTCACCCCTATTACATGGGATTCATAACATAAATAGTGAAAAGTGGATGTTACATTGTATAGTGGTGTACGAGCTACGCTGTACATTGACTTTGTCGTCATACGCGCGAATAATTAAATCATCGTAATCAGCATTTCTGAACATTGTAAACTACATAATTAATTTAATTCAGTAGCAATAAAACTATCTAAGAGATTGGTCGTCTACTCATTTAACATAAACAACATTCAACATTGCAACATAAACTTATAATCAACACTGTAGGGATTTACAACCCCTACATATGGTCCTTCGAGCAACGGTGTGATTCACTATTTATTTACGTTCGCGAATCGGTTGCACTGGCCTCCCAGAAGCGGGTCTCACCAGTGATCAATTGAGAAGTCGCAAAATATCGTAAGTAAAGGTGGTCACACAATAGCAAGAACCGAGAGAGTGGAGCGATAGTCTGCATTGATAAAGTCGAAGTTTTCGTTTGTATTTAACGGAAGTATAACAGTGAATGATGGAGTCCTCAGCAGACATGTATCAAAACCAGAAGGAACTGTCTGACAACATACAGAGGGTTGGAATCAACATCAAGAAAGACGGTTGGGAGAGGAAGAACGCTGACTATTTCAAGCGGCGAATGCAGATGTTAGAAACTTTATGGGGTGAGTTTCAATTTAACCATGACCGTTTCACGACAGAAGAAAGCGGTAAACACCCATACTTTACATCTGCTTTGTACACCAAGACACGTCAGATTTATCAAGATGTGAAAGATCTAATCATTTCCCAACACCAACAGTCTTCAAAACAGTTACAGTCCTCAACTGGGAAATTAGTAACACCAACACCGAGCACCTCTCAGCAAGTTCAAGAGAGTGTTGCCGGAGAAAAAGAGAATCAATCGAGTGGGGAGGAGGGTGACACGAACAATCCATCTGAAACACATGATGACAGCGACAGAGATAGATCTCCTTCTCGCCAACAACAACATATCCTCACGAAGAGAGACATAGGATCCAACAGCAAGCTGGATGACCTGCTTCGTAAACAAACAGCGAACTTCAAGGCTTTTATGAGAGCTGTAGCTAACATTCAAGTGGAATTTATAACAGAGAAGTGGGAGTTTGAGGATGCTCTCCAAATACTACAAGCGCGTTGGTCAGCTGTTGATAAGCTACACTGGGAAATAGAGTGCGAGCTTAACGGCGACAAGATTGTAACCTATGACGAACGCTACACGAGGTATGAGATGCAATTCAACAGCGTGAAAAGAGCTCTAAACACCAAGATGTGGGCAAATACTCACCAACAGAAAACAACGCCTAAGTTAGAAATACCAGTATTTCACGGAAAATATAATCAATGGATGTCCTTCAAAGACCTCTTTACTGAAGCGATACACAATAATATATCGTTGTCGCCGGCACAAAAGATGCAGTTTTTGAAGAGCAAGGTGCATGGAGAAGCTGAAAGGCTAATACAGCATTTACAGATTAGCTCAGAAAACTACTCGATGTGTTGGGAAATTCTCAACCGCCGTTTCAATAACAAGAAACATATATTTGCCACACATTTCAATATGCTGCTCAATATGCCGATCATGCAACAACAGTCCCTAACAGCACTCAAGAGAATGCATGATGTCACTGTTGAGTGCCTACACGCTATAAAAAACTTGGAGGTTGATATTACATCTTGGGATCCTATGCTAGTGCACATGTTGTCACTGAAGTTGGACTCAGTAACACTTTCAGACTACAATGACTCGTTGAAAAATTCCCGTGAGCTGCCTGTGTTGCAAGAGTTCCTAGACTACATAGAAGCAAAGTTTACCTCATTGGAATCATCTCAGCGTAAACAAGATGTTATCCAGAAAACTAATGGATCCAACTCACAGAGCCAAGGAAACTCATACCCAAAGAAACAGTACCACAACAATTACAAATACAACCAGTCAGATAGCAACAAGGTGGTTACGAAATCATTTCATACATTAACACTGAAATGTCCACTTTGCAATAACGAACATGGCATATATCGTTGTGCTAAGTTTTTAGAAATGAATAATGACGCAAAACTAAGCACAGTGAACAAATTGCAGTTATGCGTTAATTGTCTATTTAGCCATAATGGGCGCAAATGTACATCGACTTACCGATGCCGAAAGTGCAAAGGTCAACACAACACGCTATTACACGATGCATGCAATAAGAGCACTGAAGAAAGAGAGTCTATTTCTGCCAATGTCTCTCGAGATAACAATGACTATGAGATTCTATTAGCAACCGCGATAGTCAAGGTACAAGGTGCTGATGGAACCTTACATAATATGCGAGCCCTTATAGATCAAGGGTCACAGATATCATTGATTACCGAACATGCCGCGCAAATTATTGGTGCGAAACGTCAAAAATGCAAAGGCGTTATCTTTGGAGTTGGACAAAAGGAATCAAGCTGTAAAGGGCTAATAACAATCTTATGCCAATCGTCATATAATGAGTTTAAGTTTGAAACATCTGTACTCATTATGAAAAACCTAATCAAAAACCTTCCAAACAGATCCTTTACAAAACCATCATGGACTCACTTGCAAAACATTAATCTAGCAGATCCAAACTTCAACAAAAGTAGCTCCGTGGATCTTTTATTTGGAGCTGACATTTACTCTCAAATAATGCTGGGAGAATGATCAAAGGTGATGACGTCACCCAACCTATAGCGCAGCAAACGCAACTAGGATGGCTTCTGTGCGGAAGCGCTAAAACATTTCAGTGCAATGTAGTATTGAATAATGTGGAAGATATGAAACAATTCTGGGATGCGGAGGACATTAGTGATCAATCTAATATCTCACAGGAAGATCAAACATGCATTGAATATTACACCAACACAACACAGCGCTCAAATGATGGGAGATATGAGGTCAGATTGCCAATGAAACCTGACATGGCAAACAAAATAGGTGTATCCAAACCGATGGCCATAGCTCAGTTCAAAAATCTGGAAAGAAAGCTACAAAAACAAGAGCAATTAGCTAAATCCTACAGAGAGTTTATGTCAGAATATATTGAACTGGGTCACATGAAACTATCAACGAGTATTACAGCACCGGAGTGCTATTTACCACATCATGGCGTCCACAAGGCCGAATCAACCACAACCAAGTACAGGGTGGTGTTTAATGCATCCGCAAAAACATCAACTGGATGTAGTTTAAACGATCTTATGTACCGGGGCCCAAACCTACAACAAAATCTGCAGACATTACTAATTCAGTGGAGACAGTACAAATATGCTTACACCGCTGACATAGAAAAAATGTATCGACAGATTTTAGTAGCTCAATGTGACCAACCATTACAAAGGATTGTATGGCGAGACTCACCGAATCAACCCTTACAGTCTTACCAGCTAACAACAGTCACATATGGTACCAAGGCAGCGCCCTTCTTAGCCATGATGACGTTAAGACAATTAGCAGCAGATGAAAGAAACCAGTTTCCAGAGGCTTCAAAGGTACTAGAAGAAGCATTTTATATGGATGACCTAGTTCATGGATCGCATTCAACAGAACAAGGAAAGAAAATAATTTCCGACTTGGAACAGTTGCTTAAAAGTGGAGGGTTCAATCTTAGGAAATGGACAACAAACAACGCGACGCTACTAGATCAAGTTTCATCTCAACAGGTCAATGAAGACTTTTTCAAATTCAGAACAGAACAAACGTCCAAAACTCTTGGTCTGTGTTGGAACCCAAAGGAAGACAAATTCACTTTCCAATGCTCTATTTCAAACGAGAACCAAAAACATACAAAACGCAGTCTACTGGCTGAGATATCGAAATTATTCGATCCACTAGGATGGCTCGCTCCTTTATCAACAAAACTGAAGTTATTGTTCCAAAAATTATGGGAAACAAAATTAGAATGGGACGACGAAGTATCAGATAACATAAACACTGAGTGGTACAAGATACAAGCGGATATAAAAGCGATAAATACTTGTGAAATACCTAGATGGCTCATGAGTAACGAAAACTCAACAATAGAATTATTCGGGTTCAGCGATTCTTCGCTGGCCGCCTTCGCTGCCGTAATTTACGCACGAGTCCATGCGTCAACAAAAATCACACTTGTCGCTGCTAAGTCTAAACTTGTACCACAGAAAAAACTAACAACATTGCCCAGACTAGAATTAAATGGAGCCTATCTATTAGCTAAACTAATGCTTAAGATAAAAGAAGCCTTAAATCAACATGAACTGCGAATCTACGGGTGGACTGACTCCATGGTCGTACTGGGTTGGCTACAAGGAGACCCATCAAGATGGAAAGTATATGTGGAAAACAGAGTCAGAAAAATACATGAAGTGATGCCAGGCTCCCAGTGGGGATACGTCAAAACAACAGAAAACCCTGCTGATGCCGCTAGCCGAGGCCAATTTGCTGGTCAATTGAAAGACAATCAACTGTGGTGGCAAGGTCCGGAATGGCTATCATCTTTTAGAACAAGTGACATAGGAAAACAAACATATACTACAGACCAAGAAATGAAAAAAAAAAACTCCGATACAAGCAAATGCGACCCAAATAGACATAGCAACAACAAATATAACAGAACAATTATTACACAAACATAGCTCTTTTAATCACATCGTTCGCATAATTGCTTGGATACTCAGAGCCTTGAACCCAAAGCGACGTCAATTACCGAAGTATCTTACACTGCAGGAATTGAATAATGCAACAAAAGTAATTGTGAAACAAACACAACATAAAATATTTGACACAGATATTAGTCACTTACGCAAGAAATCAACTGTGCAAGCAAACAGCAAACTAAGAACTCTCAATCCTTACATTGATCACGAAGATTTGCTACGTGTCGGAGGACGATTAAGGAACACGATATTAAACGAAGAAATGAAACATCCGATGATCATCCCACACGAGAGCCGTCTGACACAGTTACTTATTGATCAAGCTCATCGTACAACATTCCACGGTGGGCCCCGTCTTACCCTATCGTATCTTCGACAAAGGTACTGGATTATTGGGGGTATTCGAGCAACAAAGAAACAAATTCGAAACTGTGTTACATGCCGTAAAATAAACCCGGTAAAACAACATCAACTGATGGGTGAGCTACCAAGTGCAAGAACGAACCCCGCTCCACCATTCTACCATACAGGAGTGGACTACACAGGCTTCGTTGACATCAAAATGAACAAGGGAAGAGGAGCCAAGGCAACCAAAGGATATATTGCCGTATTCATCTGCATGGTGACGAAAGCAGTACACCTGGAATTGGTCTCCGATCTAACCAGTTCAGCATTTTTGGCAGCTCTAAACAGAATGGCGGCAAGAAAGGGTGCTCCACGGCACTTATATAGTGATAACGGTACGAATTTCATCGGCGCACATAGACAACTTCGAGAACAATATGAGGAAATCGAAATTACTTACAAGAATGAAGGATTACTAAGGGATTTAGTTGAGATGAACATAGAATGGCACTTTAATGCACCTGCGTGGCCATCTGCAGGGGGATTGTGGGAAAGAGCAGTAAGAAGCTTGAAACACCATCTGAAAAGAGTTGTAGGAGAACAAAGGCTTACGTTTGAGGAGTACTACACCATCCTATCTAAACTGAAAGCCTGCTTAAACTCTAGACCTTTGTGCCCTCTAACTGAAAACATCGAAGATTTAGATTGTCTGACGCCAGCCCACTTTTTAACAGGAAGGTCAGGTTTGACCGTCATTGAAACAAAGGAAGATGCTCGCACAAGATGGGAATTAACTAGAAAAATTTTCGCGGACATTTGGAAAAAATGGAAGGAAAAATATTTGAGTCAGCTGTTGGTCAGAACTAAGTGGCAGAGGCCTCAACGAAACATACAAATCGGAGACGTAGTTGTCATTCATGACGATAACATGCCTACAGGGAAATGGTTAATGGGTAAAGTAACCAACATTTACCCGGGAGAAGATGGATACGTTCGCGTGGTAGACCTCAAGACCAAAAATGGTTACATGAAGAGACCCATAACAAAAATATCTATCTTGCCATTAGAAAACAATGAACAACAAAAACAACAAATTACATCCAATCATTGTGAAAGGGCGACTCATCCATCAACAAACAGAGGCACAGAACGGTCACAACGCGTCAAAAATAAAACAACAAGCAACGTAACCTTATTTAGCCTAGTTATGACTTTGCTATATTTTCTAAATCCAGTCACAGCAAACAATAATTTCAACACGGCAGAGATCCAACAAGGCCTCTATTTCGACAAAGTGACAAATTTGAAAGTAATTCGCGACGAATGGAAAATAGTAGTATATTATGACCTTTCACCATATTGGACCAGCTTAACAGTAATAGAAAAATTCAACGAACATTTGGAAGATGTATGTGAAAGGATCAAGCCAAAAACACAATGTAAAATAATTTCACTACAAATGCGACACGCGCTCGCTGAACTTGAACACTACAACAACATGTTGCTGAGTCCGCAAGGCCGAGGAAACATAAGAAGCAAACGCGGGCTTATCAACGGTGTCGGTTCCATCGCACGTTCCTTGTTCGGTGTATTGGATGACCAATTTGCAGAACAATACACACGGGACATTAACCTTATCAGAGAAAATGAGAAACATCTGGCACTGTTAGCCAAAAATCAGACGTCTGTCATAGAAGCTGAATACAATGTACTAAGACGATCTGAAGAAAGAATAGAAATGCAACACAAGCTATTCAACCAACACTTACTTAATTTGGATAAAATAACCAATGAATTACAACAAGAAATAAGGTCCCAAGAATTATCCATTGAGTTTACTATGTCCGCCATCTCCGCAAACATCTTAATCGAACATCTCAAGGACGTCCAGGAGACACTGTTGGACACTGTGAAGAATATTTACAACGGCGACATCAACACGCATCTCATTTCACCAGACCAATTACGGTACGAATTGAACATTATTTCTGGTCAACTATCAAAGGATCTGGCCCTGCCTATCACCAATATGCAAACAGATTTCTTTCGCTTATATCACCTTCTTCAAATGAAAGCGAAAATAACAGCAAAATACCTGTTGGTTGAGATGAAGGTGCCCTTAACAACCAGAGATAACTACGAGGTCTATCGAGTTATACCTGTACCTAAAAGGAGTGGTGGAGATATGGTCACCCTACTGCCAATCGCTGACTTAATGGCGATAAACCTACAAAAAGACTCCTATCTACCTATTACTGCTCCTGACCTATACGAGTGCATACATTATGATACTACCACTCGATTATGCCAACTACAAACACCCATTTATCGCATGAAATCAGATGAGAGGAGTTTATGCAAAAGGAACAACGAAACTGCTAATTGTCAAACAAAACAGGAACGCTGTCAAGACATATGGACGGAACTTAGAAATATGAATCATTATTTATATTTCTGTTGCGAACAATGCAAAATCCGGATCATATGTGGGCATCAAATATCAACACAAACATTGCAAAAGGCTGGAGTAATGACACTTGGCGACGATTGCGTCATCAACAGCGATACATTTACTGCCTACTCAAGAAAACTACAGATGAGTGAAATTCGATCTCGAGTAGACATAGTTCCGGTAGAAATTCCGCCGATAAACAATTTAATTAATTTGTCTGTTCCAATTATACAAGAGGTACACAATGGAAGTCTGACCAAGGAAGCGAATATGTTATTGCTGGATGATCTCGGTAAACAAATAAAACAGATAAAGGAGGCCGGATCCGAAGACATTATATCTGACCAAATAACATATCACGATATACATCAATATATCGTACTATACCTATTTATGGCGACTGTGGCAATAGCAGCTACAATATATGGGTATTACAAGCTTAAGAAACAACCTATACCTCAAGCGATTCCTGGGCCGTTACGCGTTCCTGACCCTGCACCACGGAGGAGATCAACAGTCAGCATGGAAGATAATGCTATGCTCGAATCCAGGGAGCCACCAATATCATTGAGCACAAATAACTTGGACAAAGCAACGTCCCCTACTTCACGTTGCCACACCTATAAAATGGCATGACATATTTAAGGATTAATTATAATGCTTATGTACTTTATATTTTAACTTTATTGTATTCAGTTTATGTTACATTAATTTTACTATTTGTACACTTAACCTAATTTTATACTTAACATTCTAGTTGATCATAATTATACCTATCTTTTTGAGAGGGCAAGATGTACGAGCTACGCTGTACATTGACTTTGTCGTCATACGCGCGAATAATTAAATCATCGTAATCAGCATTTCTGAACATTGTAAACTACATAATTAATTTAATTCAGTAGCAATAAAACTATCTAAGAGATTGGTCGTCTACTCATTTAACATAAACAACATTCAACATTGCAACATAAACTTATAATCAACACTGTAGGGATTTACAACCCCTACATTAAGTGCCGTAATGTGCACCTCTGCCTACCCCTTCGGGGATAAAAGGCGTGATGTGTTATCTTATCTTATACTATTATATAAAGCGGAAGAGTTTGTTTTTTGTTTGTTTGTTTGAACGCGCTAATCTCCGTAAATACAAGTCTGATTTGAATAATTCTTTTTGTGTTGGATAGCGCATTTATCGGGGATGGCGATATGCTATAAAACATCACGCCACGACCAATAAGAGCTGAGCAGAGCATGTGAAACCGTGCGCAAGTAGCTAGTGTTATTATATCTACCGTTGGTAATGTTATCAACAAACATTGAAACTACAAAAGTTAATAAAAAAGGCATTATCTATTTCTCTTGTAGGTGGACTTAGAGAACGACCTCCTCCGCATAATGTACGAGTCTCAAGTCCCTCTCCTGGAGAACGAGGAGTTGTTCATAACTCTACAGACCTCACAGAGGACCTCACTAGAGGTCAAGGAGGCACTCATCACATCACAGGTCACTGAGAAAGAAATCGACACTGCTAGAGCGGTGAGTGAATATATATTTGTACATTTCTTATTTAAATAGCGATCGATAAACAGTCACCAGCTAACTTTAGCATGATATTTTAGAGCATGCGTAACAGTACTTTATGTGGTCGGCTATAGCCAAACTAAATGTACTTAAAAATCACGGTTTATTGTCGGCTGTGGGCTGACTGTGGCGTTCAAAAGGTTGGAAAAGAGTATAAGTGAAATATACTAGTCAATATGGGAGACAACGAGCGGACTGATCACCAGTCGTCAATGCTAATGGAAACCCCCTACAGTAGCGTACTGGTGGGAGTTTTAAGTGTGTCTAGCCTTGTACATACTTTTTTAAAAAAGAGTAACGAATGGAGTTTCTTGCTCGTTCTTCTTCATTCGAATCAACATTTTGGAATGAGCACCTAGCTTCACCTAATTTCACTGACGGACTGACTGACAGACTATTATTTATTTTGTATTTGTTGACGTTTCAAAAGTACCAAACTATGGTTTAATTGAAATAAATGCTATGACTTTTTTTTGACTTTATTATGGGAGGGAAGTGGAGTCCGGTAACTTCACATACATGGTATGATATAACGTTTTGTTAACGTATGAGGCCCGGTTATCGGAGGCCCAATCCTACTCCCTATCCTGAATCCCTATGTAACAGATAGCTTACCATTAGGTGATCTGTATGTTCTTCTTCTAATATCACTTAATTATTTGGACATATTTTCATTTATTTATACCAGGGTTACGTCCCAGTGGCAATTCGTGCATCAGTGCTATTCTTCGCCCTGAACGACTTGTCCCGTATCGACCCAATGTACCAGTTCTCCCTGGACGCATACATCGACCTGTTCATGTACTCTATAGACCGTAGTCCTAAGGCGGGGGAACTGGAGGACAGGATCAATAATCTTAACGAGTTCCATACCTACGCTGTTTACAAGTAAGTTTCTGATGTTTGTAAAGTAAATCGAAATTAGATAAGATTCAATCTTATACTATTAAATAAAGCGAAAGAGTTTGTTTGTTTGTTTGAACGCGCTTATCTCCGTAACTACAAGTCTGATTTTAATAATTCTTTTTGTGTTGGATAGTGCATTTATCGAGGATGACTATAGGCTATAAAACATCACGCTACGACCAATACGACCTGAGCAGAGCGTGTGAAACCGCGCGGAAGTAGCTAGTAGTTTGATATAATTATCATACTGAAAATCACCATAATTTGTTTATACAAAAGTAGCCTCTAAACATCTGAAATAAAGTCTATAATGGAGTTAGTGGAGACCGGTCACCGGTGACTGCTTGGGGATATATGGGATGGTTGATATATCGTACCTAAAATCACCAAATTTGTTTATATAAAAGTAGTCTCTAAACATCGGAAATAAGGTCTATAATGGAGTTAGTGGAGAGCGGTCACCGGTGATCGTATGGGGAAAGAACATTTGAATTACTAATTAGTAACTGTGACCAGGGCGACCGGCTTCTACGCAACATGTCGCAGATTTGATTCTCCTAATTTCAATAACTGGATTATCCACTTATAATAATTGTAGTTGCAGATCATATTGTATATTGTGCGTGAGTAAACGTACCCACGATACAGGTAAAGGTTCCATAAGTATGGGGTAACTTAATAAAAACATCAATAACGAGTGTAAGAGCCCTAGCCCACAGGCGACTTTTGTAGCAATGGTGTCTCGCGTAGCATTAATACGGTCGCTGACTGTGTGCTCTCGCCCACGGGACCAGAGTGCCAAGCACGAATAACTATCGCAATCGTAACGTAATAGTATCGAGTGCGTTCGGCGCTCTGATTGGCCGGTTCTAGTAAACCAACCAATCAGAGCGCCTAATTAAAATAAAAACGCTATTCGGTCGCGTTGCAACTACGATATAAAAATAACTTGGATTAGTACAGTTGCAAGATGGACTCCGTTGAGGCAACATTAGTAACGCTGTCTTTGGTGTTGCTTTGACGTAAGCAGCTGAAGCGTAGGCAATAGAAGCAGCGTCAATACTGGAAGTGCGACGCGGTCGCGCGTTTGTATCGATACAATCGCGGTGCAGTAGCACGTTAGTAGCGCTATTGCAGCGCTATTGCAGCGCTACATAGCGCATTTGCTAAACGCGCGACTGCATCGCTACATTTAGTCGCCTATGGGAGAGAGCTCTAAAGCCCCTTTGCTCACCACCTACATCTCCAGCTCCTTCCAGCTACAGCTCACCAGGTCCATTTGCGACCACGCGAAATTATTTTAACTTTCTATTATGTTTCAACTGTCAAATACTCGAGGACACCGGTGTCTGCACACCTATTGTTCTTCAATTGAGTCTATAATGACAGTACTCCAAGAGTTAATATGCTTTTTATGTATTTTCCCACAGGAACACATGTCGCGCATTATTTGAGCGACACAAGCTACTGCTGTCTTTCCACATAGTGTCCCGGATTCTATTCCAGAATGGCAAGATGAGTCGCAACGAATACATATTTCTCTTGAAGGGAGGAGTTGTCCTCGACAGATCGGAACAGCCGGATAATCCAACCAGTAATATATTATAATTAATAATAGAATTTAATAGGGAGCTCTCAGTTAACAGTGATCGGTCGTCTGTGTCACTTCTTGTGTTAATTTTGGAAACAATCGCGATTTTATTATACACTAGCTGTGCCCGCGACTTCGTTCGCGTGGAATAGTGACTATGAGCAGCGTTTTTTTTTTAAATATATACTCACGACGTGATTCTTTAATTTGACATAACTTTTTTATTCATGAACCGATTGACACGAAACAAACACTAAAGCATAACTGAAGCATACCACAATATATTCGTGAAAACCGCATCCAACTCGGATCAGCCGTTTCTGAGATTAGCGTGAACAGACAAACAGACAAAAAAAAGTTAATTACATTTTTTGGTTCGACATCGACATAACAATAACCCCTGCTATTTTTTTTATTTTTATTTTCAATGTACAGACAGCACTTTTCTACAATTTTATTATATGTATAGATAATATGAAAAAATATTTAAACAAAGAGTTCACACAAGTTGATACCGAAGATAAGGATCGGAATTGGGTATTAAATTTGTCTACAAGTCAAATTCAATATTTTTTCGAACTGTCAAAAAAGACAATTTTTGTTTATTAGTTTATTGTATTGAACAGTCGAAATCATTTATTTTGGATTAAGGAAAGTACTCAATTGAAGAGCTTTGAGATAAATCATGATAGGATAGTTCTCAGTTACTGAGATTCCATACACTGTTCAAATGTGAATCCATTTTTTGAAACGACTTTAATCAAGGAGGTTCTGTTCACCTGTATGTATGAGGAAGAACCCCTTCTGTGGTTCGAAACTAGTAGAGCTTTTCTCAGTATATTCACGTGAGTAACCCGCGATTTTTAGTTAATGAAATAGGGTAGACGACTAATTTTTATTTTAATGTCCGTCTGATAGATTATTTAAAAACATTAGACACGTATTTTTTATTTTCTCACAGAAACGAATAGTTTCGAAGATATATTGATTTAAAATGTCGCGTGACGTCACTTCTCAGTACATTTTGTACTAAGAAATTAGCCCCCACTCCTAAACTTTGATTCGTTTTATCTAAGTATTGTTTTATTATACGACAAAATAAAAAAATACGTGTCTAATATTTTTTCATTACCTAACTTACGGACTAATTATATTTTTAATTTTCATACCCTGTCATCATACCCATTAAATGAATGAACGGTAACAGATTGGATGCCAGACGAGTGCTGGGACAATATAACAGAGTTGGACAAGTTGCCGGGCTTCCACGGCATTGTGGACGTGTTCGAGCCACTCAGCAAGGAGTGGAAGGAGTGGTATCTACATCCAGAGCCTGAGTCTCAGCCTCTTATTGGTAATTACTGCCTTTTTAAATCATCATCATCATCATAACATCACGTCTTTTATCCCCGTAGAGGTGCGCATTATGCCATTGTACAATATAACACTCACTTTTCACTATTTATGTTATGAGTCCCATGTAATAGGCGGTGAGCCTATTGCCATATAAATTAAATTGTCTTTTTAAATTACTACTGAAATTAATAACCAATCCTTCATATTACCATGATCATCATCTTTGTCATCAAATGATAGATGCTACATAATCTCCGCCACTGTACCATGTAACACCCACTTTTCAATATTTGTGTTATGAGTCCCATGTAATAGGGGGTGAGCTTATTGGCATATGGTAATAGGCTCACCCCGGTATGTACCGGGGACGATTTCAGACCCAATAATATTTCGGTCGAACCTGGAATCGAACCCAAGACCCCCTGCCCCGCAGTCGCATTTGCGTCCACTCGGCTAGCGAGGCAGTCTAAAAAAGTTTGAGATCGCAGTTTAAAAAAATCACGTTGATGAGAGAATGCTGCTGTACGGTCGCTGTCAAATGATAGTCCCTCACGACACGCGTGGGAAGAATGGGCATATACTAATGTTTCCCATAATCTTCCCTTTTCTTTTTTTAATTTCCGTTTGTTTTTAAAAAAAACGTTGCCCCATTCTAGGATTTTCTCCTGTATCGTAGGTGCGTTTACAAACATACAATACAACACACAAAGAGTTGTTCCGTGCGGGAATCTAACCCAACACGTTGCGCGGCAGCCAGTTGCCCAGCCACCGCACCAACCGTGCAGTCGAAATTACCTTCATTATGGATATCAAGCAAAAGGGCTGGATTTTTAAAATCATAACCCTAATTTTTATATTTCATAGGCCGACGTTTGACGACTACCTCGCCTGGTGGTGCGCGATGATGCGGTCTACAATGGAGCACGTCGACTCATAAGCAACCTACATATTTTCGTTTCATCGTAGTCGCTTACAAATAGAGTTCATTAAAACCGTTTAACATAAAACATATTTTTATTACTAACGAGTGATGCAATATCCAGGCGACTGGAACGACATCTGCAGCGAGTTCCAGAAGATCCTGTTCATTCGATCACTGCGCGTGGACCGAGTGTCCGCCTGCATCACTACGTTCATCATCAATGTACTCGGCCCAAGATATGTCGAGCCGCCTGTACTCGATATACGGGTCAGTCTAACTCATTTATCTTTATAAAAGTTAAAAGACATACTTAAATTATTGAATATGGAGGCTTTCTCGTTTAAATCTTATCTTATACTATTATATAAAGCGGAAGAGTTTGTTTGTTTGAACGCGCTAATCTCCGTAACTACAAGTCTGATTTGAATAATTCTTTTTGTGTTGGATAGCGTTTATCGAGGATGGCTATGGGCTATAAAACATCACGCTACGACCAATAGGAGCTGAGCAGAGCATGTGAAACCGCGTGGAAGTAGCTAGTATACGTATATCCATAATACAGATTTTTTTCTTGTGTAAGACTCATGCTAGGCCAGCGCGACCGGAGTGATACCACGGCTTCAGAGGAAACCGGCACGAAACAATGCTTTTTTAAGGGGGGAAAATCATCGAATGTCTTCTCCCGCCTGGGTGAGGCAGGCGGGAGTATCAGACTCTTACTGACTAAAGACCACCCCGTTCCTACTCCTGCTCTTCGAGCCGGAGCCCCGGTAACCCGTTAAGTCCTCCGCGGCTCCGTATCGCCATCAGCCCTGTTGGGCCCCATCCGTGGTGGGCTGAAGTCTCCTTGTGTCGCGCGCGGAACGTTCGGCGCCGTAGGCTCTGGTATGGTTCTGGTCGGACGGGGAGCCATCCATGCTCGCCGTGCGCAGGCCCGCGCTTACGTGTCGTTGGAGATCGTCTCGCGATCCCCGATGCGTTGTGTTTCACCGTGTTTAGGTTTCTGGAGGCTCAATTTTCTCTCCATCTCCAACTACCAACTGGCAAATCTTAACTGCCTAAAGGCAATTATGGTTCTTCTAGTATTGAGTGTGGAGGTGTCAATAGGCTGCATCACTTGTTTACCATCTGATGGTCCGTCTTCTCGCTATCGTATAAAAAGGGGTATATGTATGTGTGCATTTACTTCTGTCCTGTACGCCGTGGGTGCAGGCGGCGTGGGAGGAGTCGTCGTGGAAGACGTCCCTGTTGTTCGTGCTGTCCCCGGGCGTGGACCCCACGGCGGCGCTCATACAGCTGTCGCAGGACGTCAAGATGTTCGACCGGTTCCAGTCGCTCAGTCTGGGGCAGGGACAGGCTGCCACCGCTACTAGGTACGATGGTTTCTTGTTTTCTGTTATTACTATTAAATAGTTTTTATTTAGCTTGCCCCGTTTGTCTGTTTGGGTTAAATTTAGTAAGTAATTGGAATTTTTGTCCCTTCTTGATCTTCGGTCCGATATTTGGTACACACTCTTAAAGAAACGCAATGTGTTTTCTATTGTGTCTCATACTGACATTCAAGTTGTTAATCTTGATGACCATACTTACATTATAATTTTTATTTCAAAACTATATCCATTATGGATATCAAATGTAGACTTGATTGGTAAAATAAAGTTGAAAATACGAAGAACTAGTTTGTACAGCAAGAACAATGTAATGTAATGTCCCCAGGATGCTATCGCACGGCATGAAGGAGGGAGGCTGGGTGTTCCTGGCCAACTGCCACCTGGCGTGCGAGTGGCTGGGCTCCCTGCGGGGGCTGGACAACCCCAAGATCCACCCCCGGTTCCGCCTGTGGCTGTCCTCCATGCCGGACAACAAGTTCCCCCTGCACATGCTGCAGCGGAGCATCAAGATGACCACGGAGCCGCCACAGGTACTACCTTATTTATTTGATAATTCATGTACATACAAACAGTACAGAGGACAGTACATATATAAAATTCAAGTGATCAACATTTTTATCCCAATTATGTCTATGTAAATAGGGTGGAATACTAATTGCCTACGTAGGTTTTGCTCATTAATCAAGAGGTTTAGACTCTGTTTAAGTATACAGAGACTTTAGTAGGTAAGAGAGACTTTACAAACTAACTGTACAAGCGTCTATTTATTGCTTTCAAATTTCCTTTATTAAGTAGATCAAATCAAATAATAAAAATAATCAATAGAGAATATTTACGGACGGTTGTAACTCTCTGATTCCTAAAGAGTACTTGAGTTAATTGCTAGTGTCTGTACAATTAGATATTTAGTTCGAAATGTAGCATTTTTTTATTATTTAATACACAATAGGTACACATTTAATAACAAATGTTGTTTTTATGTACATACAATGCAACATAATTTCTTTCTGTGCATTGGAAATTGCCTTCTCTCTCTAATTTAACACAATAAGTACATCTAATTACTTAATTTCATCTATAAAGAACAAATTGCATCCATGGCCGCAATCGGAACAATATTCAATTCAATTACAGCCAGTTTCAATAACCTATCTATCTGTAGATTTGCTTACTAGAAATAGAATTTTGACATGAGCTCTATACAAAGTGTGTCAAAATTCTATCTTTAGTAAGCAAAATCTACAGACAGGTTATTGAAACTGGACGATACAGCACAATTTCACAAATTCATCATTCATTCATCACGCCTTTTATCCCCGAAGGGGTAGGCAGAGGTGCACATTATGCAACTGTATGATGTAACACCCACTTTTCACTATTTATGTTATGAGTCCCATGTAATAGGGGGTGAGCCTATTGCCATATACCGGACACAATTCCATACTCCGTGCTACTACTGAGATTTTTTTTAAAAACCCAGTAATACTTTGCCCGACCCGGGAATCGAACCCGAGACCCCTTGCCCGACAGTCGCACTTGCGACCACTTGGCCAACGAATAATTTCATATTATCAAAAAGCAGTTCCATTATAATTAACACAATTTTAACCATTACTATATCCTCGCGCAGGGCTTGAAAGGCAACTTGGTCCGTCTATTCGCGAACATAAACGAGGACAAGTTCGACGAGGCGACCCCGAAGTACCGGCGCCTGTTGTTCTGCGTGTCGTTCTTCCACTGCACGCTCATCGCGCGCAAGCGGTTCCGGCAGCTCGGGTACAACGCCGTCTACAGCTTCAACGACGCAGACTTCGACGTAACTACACTGCACTACTTATATTATATATATGACTGTATTTATGTTTGTTGCTCTTTACGATAAAACTGAATTGATTAGGACGTTACATATATAGGTTTTTTGTGGGGGGAAAATCATTCTACGTCTTTGCCTGGGTGAAACGAGAGGGAGTGTCAGACTCTTACTGAATAAAAACTACCCCGTTCCTACTCCTGCACTTCCAAACCGGAGCCCCGGCAACCCGTGAAGTCCTCCGCGACTCCGTATCGGCAACAGCCTTATTGGACCCCATCTGTGGTGGTCCGAAGTTTCCTTGTGTCACGCGCGGAACGCTCGGCGCCGTACGCTCGGGTCTGTTTCTGGTCGGACGGGGAGCCACCCATGCTCGCCGTCCGCAGGCACATATAGGTCTAGAATCACTCTTGGGATTGTTATACCGGATACGTAGACGAAACCCCTAGCAGTAATATATTGAACTATATTGCAGTAAATTGGCCTAAATCCGTTCCAAGGGCCATAAATCGTCTTAAAACTGTATGTAGATACTGAGAAATGGACAATAACATCTTCTAAACTGTCAGAAAAACAACTGCTATACAAGTTAAGCTACAAAATATCTGAAATACGGAAGCGGGTCTTCATATTTGCGAATCAATCATTAACTGAAATACATATCAAACAGATCACTATCGTAAAAAATAAGTATCTATTGATAATCTAATTACATTTATTTGTAAATAAATAAAATGTACAATTACACGGAAGTTTAAATAGACATCCTTACCACCAGGTATCAGACAACTTACTGGCGAATTACTTGGAAGAATACGAGGAAGTCCCATGGGACGCGCTGAGGTATCTGTTCGCGATCATCAACTACGGGGGACATATCACGGACGACTGGGACAAGCGAGTGCTCATCGCATACATCAACCAGTTCTTCAATGAAGAGGCTCTCGAAACTCCTTTCTATAGGTATTCTATACATTTATTTATAGCAGCGTTTACTTAGCACCCATGCTCATAATTTTTTTTATGGTATAAGCCGGTAAACGAGCAGACGGATCACCTGATGGTAAGCAATCGGCGTCGCCCATGGACACCCGAAACACCAAGGCGTTACAAGTGCGTTTCAATTCGTGGTTGAATTGAATGGTTGAATTCGTGAAAATTGGTGAATGGTTGAATTCGTGAATTTTAGGATTGGAGGATTCGGGGATTAGGGAGACTAGGCAGGGGGTAATTGGGCCTCCGGTAACCTCACTCACACGACGAAACACAACTTTTCTGCTCGGCCGTACTATCACTCCGGTCGAGCCGGCCCATTCGTGCCGAAGCATGGGTCTTCCGTACTTATAAATGTTATGTATCTATTAGATTAATAGTAACTTTTATTTCAGACCAAGTTCATAGAGTTAGTAACATTTGACTTAATTATTATAATTATTTGAAATATATAACGCCTTGGTTTCATGACTGTAATGTTATACTATTTAATTGAAATTAATGAATAAATGCAGGCTATCGACGATCCCCGCGTACCACATCCCGCGCGACGGGTCGCTGGAGTCGTACCGCGACTTCCTGGACCTGCTGCCCGGCTACGAGCGCGCCGAGTCGCTCGGCCAACACGCCTCCGCGGACGTCGCCACGCTCGCACAGGTTACTACTACTATCTACTTTATTTCATTCAATGATATGATGAAAGACGATGTTTGTCATGACGTATGACGTTATGTGTTACTAGCCAGTAACTTTGTATGCTTTAGTATTAAGGGGCTGTGCGCATGCTCTTTTTTTTTAAGGGGGGTAAATCATCGAATGACTGCTCCCGCCTGGGTGAGACGAGAGGGTGTGTCAGACTCTTACTGACTAAAAACCACCCCGTTCCTTCTCCTGCACGTCGAGCCGGAGCCCCGGTTACCCGTTAGGTTCTCCGCGTTACGCATGCTCTAAGGCAGGGCTGTCCAAACTATATACCTTCGCGGGCTAATTAAATTTCTTACAAAAGCTGGGGGGCCCGGAAAATGTTTTCAGGTGTATAATGACGTTTAACATTATATTCTTCACTCACAGACAAAACTTGTATGCAAATCATACACTTAATTGTATTAAGATGTTGCAGAAGAATGTTGCACATAAGATGACGATATTGAGATTTAATCTTAACGTGTGTCGCGGGGCGCATGAAAACATTTCTCGTTCTTTGGACAGCCCTGCTTTAAAATATCATGCTAAAAGGCTATTGAGCATGTTTAAAAATGTATGTTTAAGACGCCCGCTTCTCAGGCATGAGGGTGCGGGTTCGAAACCTACCAACGGCAAGTACCAATGTGACTTTTTACGAGTTAAGTATATGTACTTTCTGAGATTATCTAGACACCACTGACAAACGGTGAAGGAAAACATCGTGAGGAAACCTGAGCTTGTAATTTCTAATTATAAGTTTGTAATCGCCAATCCGCATTGAGAAAGCGTGGTGATTAATGCTCAAACCTTCTCCGTGTGAGAAGAGGCTTTGCTCAGCAGTGGGTATTTATAGGCTGTTGATGATGATGATGATGATGAAAAATGTTCAACAATCGAACGTCTGTCGATACGCAAGTATGCCACAGGTCAGCAAAAATACAGTATGTCCCATTAAAGGATGCTTGGCGTGCTTGAAATTAGCATGTGTATCTTTAAATAAAATATGTATAACACAATTTAGTAATAGAAAGTTGTATACCATGTTTGTGTGCAAAGAAATATGGTGTTATCTTTTTTGTCTTATGATGAATGATGACATTATTTTGTATGCTTGTATTGTACAGGATGCCCTGATAATGTGCTCTACGTTGTTCGCCCTGGCCAGTACGGGCGGGGGCGGCGCGGGGGGCGGGGAGGACCAAAAGGTAACTACATCACGTCTTTCATTCCCGAAGGGGTAAGCAGGATTGCACACTAAGGCACTTAATGCCACTGCACAATGTTACACCCACTTTTCAATATTTGTGTTACGAACCCCATGCAATAAGGGGTAAGTCTCTTGCCATATAGGTACCGGGCACAATTCCAGATTCCGTGCTACTACTGAGATTTTTTTAATGGAAATTGAACCGAGACTTCTTGCCCGACAATCGCACTTGCAACCACTTGGCCAAGGAGGCAGTCTTGCCTCGTGTATTTAAACTAATTGAATCACTTTTTGAACTTCTTATAAAGTACCCAGGGCAAGAATAAGCGACAAGAACAGGTAAGAATAACCATTGGAAACATTTTCAAAGGATCTCCTTTTTTCTCGGATCCCTCTCTCTTTCCCCATACACCGCTTTTGTCACTTCCCAGCAATCCTAGGATTTTCTACCTTAATTATTTACCATTAGATCTTAATTCTCATCTGTCCAGGTGGATGAGTTAGCACAGGAGATGCTGACGAAACTCCCAGCCCGAATAGACCTGGAGACGACGGAGCGTATGATGGGCCCGGAGATTGTGATGCCCATGTGTGTCTCGTTGCTGCAGGAGATCGGATATTATAACGTTCTCCTCAATATCATCATTTCTGGACTCAAGGTGACCTTACTACCTTAGCCTTAACTAGCATTAGCTTAACCTAAATAGCGTTATTGTCAAACAGTATCTATCTCAATTTCCGAAGTTCGTGCAAATATATAGCACGTATTTTATAAGGGCTGATTTTTCACTCATCAGTAAATTTTTAACTGTAGAATAAAATTGACATTTTTTTCAGTTTTAGTATGGAAGAATTGTCAAATGTTCAAAGTTATTCCTCTGATTAAATTTATCTGGCGATGGAAAAATCAGCTTCAAAACGGTTTTATTTAGCTTGACCTGTTTGTTCGTTCGTTTCCGTCAAAAGTAGGATTAATTAATTGGAATATCACCGAGTTTCTAAACACAGATCGATCTGATATTTGGTACACTCTCTAAATGTGGACGACCATTTTATGTGGGTTACTTGTTTTGTCTATTTTTACAGTATACAAACGGCCAAAATCAATATAATTGGTCTATGCGTAAATTCAATGGATCGATTTATATTGACGGAAACTCCATACTACTAATGTCTGTATTTGTAAAGATAAAATCGCTGAAATGTAAAGACTTTGAATTGAAATTGGTTATTAATTTTGGCCGTAAAATATAGACATGAAGCAATAATATATCTGCTATAGGAGCTTCGACGCGCAATCGAAGGTCTGGTGGTGATGTCGGAGATGCTGGAGACGATGTACACCTGCATTTACGAAGGCAAGACTCCAAGCTTCTGGCTCAGAGGTAGTATACTGCTATCATTTGTATCTTTGTTCACCTATTTCCTAAACTAAGCACTAATTTTTGTCAGTCAGTTTCTCTCAGTTCTCAGTTGTATCGTTAAGTAATCAGAAAATCAGCTGTGGCGCTAGTAAGTCGTATTTTTTTGTCATATCTTCCTGATTTGAAATTCGTCTAATTTATAGAACGCATAATATTTTGAAGAAAGAAAAGTCTCAGTTGATTATGCAGTAGTGGATTATACGTCAACTAGTCACATGAACATATGAAACTATAATTGCAGTGATATCCTCTCGGTCGTAAACACCATAGCTGATGATAGTTTATGTATTACTATTAATAAATAAAAACTATTGTAAATGACTATTCCTAATTGGAAAAGTTGTCAGTTGATGAGAACGCATGGTGATGGTGTGCTAAACGTAGGATGTATGGTATATCGTGGCTGATGCATGTATGTATGTCCAGGCCGGCCGTCCATGAAGCCGCTGGGCGCGTGGTGCCGCGAGTTGTTCCTGCGCGGGGCCCACCTGACGGGCTGGGCCGCGGCCCCGCGCGCGCCGCCCACGCTCTGCTGGCTGCCCGCCTTCGTCGCGCCCACCGGCTTCCTCACTGCCGTCATGCAGGTATACCATCATCCTCATCATCATTTCAGCCACGACACGTCTATTGGTCAACATAGGCCTTCTCCAATTGACTCCCAATTAGGCCGGTTGGACTTACGATCTGCAGTGCAGTCAGTAGCTTTTTAAGCTTAAGTCAGTCGTCTGACTACCCTGGGGGTGCATGAATCACACCGTTCCAATTCATCAGTCAGGCTGCGGTAAATTATTGCGCTTTATCCACAACACTGGCTAGATCTTGGAGAGGTCTACGTTCAGTACTGACAGGTTTTGTGAGTGATATGATAAAACGATGTCTCTGTTCCTTCGACCGCATGTATGATTGTAGACGACGGCGCGAGGCGAGAGTTGGCCCATTGATACTCTGTGCTGGGAGTTCACCGTGATGCCGCTGGAGGAGGCTGGCTTCGTGCGCCCGCCGAGAGATGGAGGGGTCTATATCAGGTATCTTAGTCAGATACATTAACATCACTTAACCTAAAGTTAACCTAAAGTTCACGGCTGGTCCTCCTCTACAGAAATAGTTTTGTATAGAATTTCCGCGCTTGACAGGCAGATTGCAGGTCACTGCTTAAGATAATCAAGTTAATTAGAAAATTCTGTTGAATATAAAGTCCTTTAGTTGAACGTACGACACCTGTGCGAAGGGCAGAGGTGGTGACAATGTGTTCTTAACTGTCGACACACAGCATGATAAAAAAATACGGAAAAGCTTAAGACCTACTTATTTACATTCCTTTGTATGTATGTGTTAGGGGCCAGTACCTGGAGGGCGCGTCATGGTTCCGCAAGGAGGGCTACCTGCAGGAGCCGCTCCCCATGCAGCTAGTGTTCCCGATGTCCCCCATACACTTCAAGCCAGTCCGCGTCACTGGGAAGCGCACGCGCAGTACGTACGCACTACCTAATTACATCTCTATTCATCTCTACACTTACTTTAGCTCACAGCACAGATAACATTACTCGAAAACCATATCATTTTCAGCTTATTCTGGTTACCCAAATCAGATCGTGACGTATTCATTGAGCGCTCGCTAGTATCATAATAGGGCCCTTAATCATAGAACTTAGCACTGGACGAAAACGAGTACGGCTGCCTAAATACTTTTAAGTTTTTTTTTCTGGATATTGGTAGGTTGCATTTAACTACACGTTTTTTTTATTTGCTTTTTTATTTTTACCTCTATATTTGTTTTGTTTTGTGCATTTTATTTTGTGTTTTTGTCTGATTGGTGACTTGTTCGTCCGCGAGTCACTTAAGGGGCCAGTAGAATACCAGCGCGAGGCCCTGTCTTGCACATGCTGAACTGGTCCCATTTCACCGCAGACTTGGGACATTAGTAGATGTATATAAACTTCTGTACGTGTCACCTGTTTTAGCGTGTGAAATAAAGTTTTTCTTTCTTTCTTTACTTGTTCATGTCTCTGGGACGCGCCATACTTTATTATTTCGGTGTTTCCATGGTTGTATATACTGTAGATCCTGACTTAGAGTTGCAGAGGTTGTCCCAAGCGAAAGTTCCATCAATCTCGATTCTCGTAAATCTAAGATAGAAGTTGTAGCAATGAGTACGTTTCAGACCGCTACGTATGTCCATGCTACTATTACCCGCTCCGCATGGGGGCGTTCGTGGTGGCCGTGGACCTGCCGGCCGGGAAGGAGACGGCGGAGTTCTGGGTCAAACGCGGCACTGCCATGCTCTGCACGCTCGCCACGTGAACTCTGAATTGCATATACTCATTGTTTCTCATAATACATATGTTACCAAACATGCACTGTGTTTTTAATGTATCTCATTTTTTACAATTGATAGACGATATTTATAGATTGGGTTATTATTATGATATTAGTATATGATATATTGGATATATGTACATATATATGCATAACTATATATATAAATATCTAAGTAAGTATCTATATATAATTATTAATATTTACTTAGTCACCTGCCATTTTCATTTTTGTACCACCTATATAGGTTTACTGTCAGACAATGCCCAAGGCAAGGCATAAATGGAATAAATTAATGGATGGACTTCGTGAAAAACTACACAACTAGCTAAATTTTTGTTAAGTTGTAGTTGTATTTTATGTATAGTACTTTATAAAGTTATTAATTATTGTACACTTAACGACCCATATCTGACTCCTATTACTGCTCCATCCAAAGGTTGTCTGTAAGAAATCGCCTTGTGCGATAAGACCGCCCATTGTACACTATTTTTGTTAATATTTATCCTATAATGTGATTGTGTGGTGTACAATAAAGCATATATTATTATTATTATTAAATTTAAGTCTATAAGCAGTCTGATCTAACTAAAAGTAGTTCGTTTATTAGGATAAATATGTCGGGGTTGCCTGGAATGTTTGTATATTTAGATGTAGGTACCTACTCTTTCCTCAACCAGAAAAATGGCGGCTAACATCAACACTTTTTTATAATATTTCTTTTGGTGTACATTTTACGAGAAAATCTTCATCTTTCTCGCTCATCGCAAACGCAAGACGCGTCGATCTAGTGTGGTCTGCGACTTAGGGTAGCGAGCTACCCGTTACCCCAGCGAGGTAACAGACCACTATAGATGGGGCCCAGTAAGGTTGCCTTATCATCTCCGGCTCCGGCTCCGGATTCGGTTTGCCGGGGCTCCGGCTCGAAGAACAGGAGTAGAAGGAGGAGTAGGAGTAGGAACAAGGGTGGTTTTTAGACAGCAAGGAGGACTTACCCTCTCAAAATAAAAGAGTATTAGGTATACAAGAGAAACTGAGATTTAATTTTTAAATAGTTAGAAAGCCAGATGATGAGTATGTATACAATGTTGAACATAATACGCAATACATTTTATGTAATAGTATACAATGTAAAATATTTATTTCCTCTGTGAATTTTTTTCTTGTGGAATGGGTCCGTGGTTGGAAACAGTTTAAGAAGTAGATTCTTCAACATCAGCAGATGCTTCGGAATCAGCAGATTCACTATCAGAAGATGCCTCGGCATCAGCAGATTCACTATCAGAAGATGCCTCGGCATCAGCAGATTCACTATCAGAAGATGCCTCGGCATCAGCAGATTCACCATCAGAAGATGCAGAAGATTCACTATCAGCAGATGCATCGGCATCAGCAGCTTCTTCAACAGCAGGTTCCTCTTCAGCAGGCTCCTCAACAGCAGGTTCCTCTTCAGCAGGCTCCTCCTCAGCAGGTTCCTCTACAGCAGGTTCCTCCTCAGCAGGCTCCTCAACAGCAGGTTCCTCCTCAGCAGGTTCCTCTACAGCAGGTTCCTCCTCAGCAGGCTCCTCAACAGCAGGTTCCTCCTCAGCAGGTTCCTCTACAGCAGGTTCCTCCTCAGCAGGCTCCTCAACAGCAGGTTCCTCTTCAGCGGGTTCCTCTACAGCAGGTTCCTCCTCAGCAGGCTCCTCAACAGCAGGTTCCTCCTCAGCAGGTTCCTCTACAGCAGGTTCCTCCTCAGCAGGTTCCTCTACAGCAGGTTCCTCCTCAGCAGGTTCCTCTACAGCAGGTTCCTCCTCAGCAGGTTCCTCTACAGCAGGTTCCTCCTCAGCAGGCTCCTCAACAGCAGGTTCCTCCTCAGCAGGTTCCTCTACAGCAGGTTCCTCCTCAGCAGGTTCCTCTACAGCAGGTTCCTCCTCAGCAGGTTCCTCTACAGCAGGTTCCTCCTCAGCAGGTTCCTCTACAGCAGGTTCCTCCTCAGCAGGTTCCTCTACAGCAGGTTCCTCCTCAGCAGGCTCTTCAACGGCAGGTTCCTCTTCAGCAGGCTCTTCAACAGCAGGTTCCTCTTCAGCAGGTTCCTCTACAGCAGGTTCCTCAACAGCAGGTTTCTCCTGAGCAGGCTTATCTTTATTTATTCCTAATATATCTTTCACTACATCTTGCGTAGTATCAACAACTTTGTTTGTTACGTCTTGCAAACTGTCTACAACTTTGTTCAAGTCTTTTACACCTTTGTTGATAATTTTACTGATTAGGAAAAGAGCACGCTTCTTTCTGGCCACAGAGATAGCAACATCTGGCACTTCTGTAGCAAACAAAACATTAAATTAAAACATAAACAGTGGTTGTTACCTATTGCATAACATTCATATTGAATAATACTCATGTGCAATAGTGAAAAGATCATGCTTTTCATCGGTTTAGTGGTTCAGGTGTAAAGAAAAGATAGACAGAGAGACAGTTATTGCACTCACCCTGTCCTATAGGGTCTACTGGAGACCACACTGAGCTGACTACTTCATCTAGTCCTCTCTGAGAGATGCTGACTGCTTCCGCTGGAATCAGCGCCGCCTGTAACATTATGTGTATTTTCAATTATTGGTTCCACAGTTTTTTTTTATATTTGATGGGCCGACGTTTGACCATCATCTCGCCTGGTGGTAAGCGATGATGCAGTCAACGATGGATCACGTCGTCCCAAAAGCAACCTTTAGGAAATATAGACTCTGTCAAAGAATTCCTTAGCAGTACGCACAAGGACAGTAGTCTAGGTTCGAGACCGATACCACAACACTGTTGACACCGGTGCGGTGAGGTGAAAAAATGTTCTAATCAATAATTTTCTTATTGTATAAGTGACGGCTTTTTTTTTTTTAAAGGGGGAAAATCATCGAATGACTGCTCCCGCCTGGGTGAGGCGGAAGGGAGTGTCAGACTCTTACTGACTAAAAACCACCCCGTTCCTTCTCCTGCACGTCGAGCCGGAGCCCCGGTTACCCGTTAGGTTCTCCGCGACTCCGAATCGGCATCGGCCCTATTGGGCCCCATCTGTGGTGGTCTGATGGCTCTTTGAGGCGCGCGCGGAACGCGACGCGCCGTACGCTCGGGTCTGTTTCTGGTCGGACGGGGAGCCACCCATGCTCGCCGTCCGCAGGCCCGCGCTTACGGTGGCCGGAGATCGTCCCGCGATCCCCGACGCCCGGTGTGTCCTTCGCGATGGCTGGGTTGCGAGGAGGCAGCGCTTCGCTGCCTCACGCGTCCCGCCTCCTCCTTAGCCAGCATGACTGCTTCGCAAAAGGAGGAGACGGCATCCCAGTCCCCCTCGCTCCGCATCATGGCCTGCACTAGGCCCGGACGCGAGAGGTCTCCATCGCCGATCACTTCCCTGAGGGCACGGCGGTGCTCAGCCCACGCAGGGCATTCCGCAACAGTGTGTTCCACCGTGTCCTCAGGGTGGTCCTCGCAGTGATGACACCCGGGCGTTTCCTCCCGCCCCATCAGACACAGGTACCTCCCGAAACTTCCATGTCCGGTGAGGACCTGCGTCAGGCGGTAGGTGAGGACGCCGTAGCGTCTCTCAAGCCACTCCTCAAAGAGGGGACTTACCGCTGCAATGGCAGCGAGCCCAATAAGTGACGGCTACGTTGGCACTTCATATGGTTAGAACACAAGTAGATAGAGATGAACTTTATCGAGAAGAAAAGTGTAAAGTCTGGAGGTACTTACAACAGCGGCGACCAATAACACGATGGTTTTCATCTTGGAGAGTTTCGAGACTGATGAACAAGATCAAGTTCCTCATTTCTCATGGCGCAGCCTTTTATATGGACCAATTCATCGTTTGCATTACAAGTTGCAACTGTGCTAATACAATAAATTACTGAAAAAGTAATTACGGTAATTGCATGTTTACATTTTCTTACATTTATAGATTCAGTGGTAGGTATCTGCTATCAAGTAGAGTTCCGTGTACCTATCGCTTAAGACAAAATCTTCATTGCGATCAGTTCGATCATCCGACGATATGATGTCAGTATGAGAGGACATGGTTGGAGGTGAATCACTGTGTTACCCAATTTCTTACTGGCCACGGCAACTTTAAAAGCAAATTGTTCTCATTTAAACTTGTTGATTCACCATGGTGCCAATGTTCTACAGCGGAGCTGCAATACCTACGAGCAGTCCGCCCATCACATACTCTGGGAGTGTGATCTCTGGCAGTATGAACGTAACGCATGCGGCCCGCGGGCCATTGTATGGACAGCCCTGTGCTACACTATGAGCCTCCTCTACATAAGAAGGTTTGCCGAAATATCCACGCTTGCCAGGAAGGTTGGAGACTGTTAGAGTAATGGAACGCAACCAGTTTTAGTTTGTCATGTTAGTGTTTGGTGGCGCCACTGTACTTCCCTCTCCTCACGCCATTGTTATAATATTGTTACTTGTTTTCTATTTTTCTCTGATTAAACCAATATCTTAATATTATTCCACACGCGTTTTAATTGCCACAAACATGTAACTTTCCTTCATGGTAGCAGAGCGTGGTTCAGATGTGGCATTGTGTGGAATAATAACATAATTACCGAATACCGGCCGGCATATTGAAAAGTGAGGTTAGAAAACGTGATCGTTACAATTGGATCTAAAATTCTTCGAAATGAGCTCGACAAATACATTCAATATACAAAAACTTGTGGGCAGAGAAAACTTTGCCACATGGAAGTTTAGCATGAAAGCATATTTAGAGCACGAAGATCTGTGGAGCTGTGTGGAGCCGAAAGACAATAAACCCATTGACTCAAGTAAGGACATCAAGGCAAAGTCAAAATTAATACTGCTGTTGGATCCTCAAAATTACGTACATGTGCAAAGTTGTACGACTGCCAAAGAAGTTTGGGACAATTTGCTAAAGGCATTCGACGACAACGGATTAACAAGACGAGTTGGCTTACTGAAGGACCTGGTAAATACTACTCTGGAGTCTAGTGGAAATGTGGAGGCGTACGTCAATAAAATTATGACGACAGCACACAAGCTGCGCAATATAGGATTCGAAGTTAACGACGAATGGCTGGGCACCCTGATGCTGGCTGGTCTACCCGAGATCTACACTCCTATGATAATGGGCCTTGAAAGTTCAGGCGCAAAGATTAATGCTGACCTTATCAAAACCAAACTTCTACAAGAGGTAAGATCAGTAGATACCAGCAATGCATTGTATATCAATCCAAGTAATAAGAAAATAGTTAGGAACAGTAACCAGCCAGCTAAGCCAAAGGGGCCTAGGTGTTACAAGTGCAACAAGAATGGGCATTTTGCTAAATTCTGCAAACAAACAAAGAAAACAGAGAGCAAAGAAAATTCAAGTTTTGTAGCGGCGTTTTCAGCAACAACTGACAATAACATGTCAGATAGAATGAATGGTTGTAGACTCTGGTGCATCCATGCATATGTCTGGGAGAGAACGATTGGATGTACAACGTCACTGAGCCACCACCAGTAAAAACTGTTACTGTGGCCAATAAGGAACCATTAGCTGTAAGAGGAGTAGGATGTGTGGACTTGCACACTGACCGGAAGACTAAAATTCAAATTAAAAATGTCTTGTTTGTCCCCGGGTTGGCAGCAAATCTCCTGTCAGTTAGCACTATTGTTAAATGTGGGTATAAGGTTATCTTTAATAACAAAGGATGTGAAGTCTATAATAAAAAGGGTGAGTCAATATGCAATGCTACTTTGAACAACAACTTGTATGTCATGAATACTAGCAGAGAGAGGGTTCATTTAACCAGTGCCGCTTATGGCAACAATACTTACCTGTGGCACCTGCGAATGGGTCACTTAAATTTCTCAGATGTTAAGAAGCTACCCCAGTGTGCTGAAGATGTGACTCTGGCTCTGAATAGAATAGCACATGTCACATGCACTCATTGCCTAGAAGGTAAGCAAACCAGACTTCCTTTTAAAGGTGTTGGTACTAGAGCAACTAGACCACTAGAACTTATCCACTCAGATTTGTGCGGTCCCATGGAGAATCCATCATATGGAGGTATGAAATATTTTATTACCTTCATTGATGACTTTACTAGAATGACTCATGTGTATTTTCTCAAAGATAAAATGAATGTGTTGGAAACTTTTAAGGATTTTAAGTCAATAGTTGAGAATGAATTGGATCTAAAGATCAAAAAGATTCGCACTGACAATGGCAAAGAATACTGTAACTTTAACTTTGAACAATTTTTATCTTTACATGGCATCATACATCAAACTTCTACCCCGTATACTCCAGAACTCAACGGACTAGCTGAGAGGATGAACAGGACTCTAGTGGAACGAGCCCGCACCATGCTGTTCCATGCCAACATAGAGAAGAACTGCTGGCTGAGGCTGTGGCAACAGCTGCCTACATTGTCAACCGATGCCCCACTAAATCTTTGAAAGGTAAGACCCCTTTTGAGCTATGGAAAGGAAGAAAACCCAAGCTTTCACATATGAGAGTGTTCGGCTCTATTGCCATGGTACATGTACCTAAAGAGAAACGCCAGAAGTGGGATCGAAAATCTAACAGAATGATATTTGTAGGGTATTGTGAGAACTCAAAGGGATACCGCCTGATGGATCCCAAAAGTCACAAAATAATTAAAAGCAGAGTGTTACATTCATAGAGGATATTAATGACAATGTCAGTGTAAATATGCCATGTGATCCTAATGTTTCAGTCAAGGAGAGCCAGACAGAATGCCCTGTTTCACCAAATTGTGAGAAACCAGACAGGTCTGCCAGTCTCAAATATGAAGTACCCACTCCGGAGCCTACAGTAGTGTCTAAAGACTCTGCCACACAGGACAGTGCAGGTAACAGTGAGGACTCAAGTGAGTACGAAACTGACTCTGGAGATTTAGATGCAACCTATCGCCCTCCTCGTTCAATAAGACAGGATTACAGAAATAATATGACACTAAGGTCACGAGATAAACAAAACATCATGAGATGTGAAAAAAAGGGATTTCTATGTATGTTTACAGATTTTTTGGATCCACAAACTGTTGAGGAGGCCCTGTCAACACCTCAAGCTGCTGAATGGAAGCAAGCAATGGACCAGGAGTATAATTCATTAATTAGAAATGATACTTGGAGTTTGACAGACCTTCCTACAGGCAAGAGAGCACTGCCATGCAAATGGGTGTTCAAAACAAAGACTGATCAAGGTGGAAATGTTGTTCGGTACAAGGCCAGACTGGTAATTAAAGGATATACTCAGAAAAAGGGCTCGGACTATGAAGAAACCTACTCACCAGTTGTCAGATACACTACGATTCGTTATTTGTTCGCGTTGGCAGCTAAATATGGACTTAACATAGATCAAATGGATGCTGTGTCAGCTTTCTTGCAAGGAGAAATTGACAAAGAGATATATATGCAGCAACCGGTAGAATATCAAACTGGATCTCAAGTCTGTTTGCTACGCAAGTCCATATATGGGCTGAAACAGGCCAGCAGGCTGTGGAACATGAAACTTAACACTGTTTTACAAAAACTTGGGCTAAAACAGTCTCGAACAGACTCCTGTGTGTATTACAACATTGATAATAATACTTTTGTAGCAGTATGGGTTGATGACTTAATCCTGTTTACAGCTCAAGAGTCAGCTAAAAATGTATTGAAGGAGAAGCTAAAAAACTCTTTTGAAATGAAGGATATTGGTCCTGCGAGTCAGTGTGTGGGTCTACACATTACTAGAGAAGGAGATAAGGTGATGGTAGACCAAGAAAAATATATAAAGGATATTTTGAAGCGATTCAACATGTCTGACTGTAAACCAGTAAAAACACCAATTGAAGTTGGCCTGAAATTTGATAAAACACAGGATAACGATTTCATAGAAGAATGTCCTTATCAACAGGCAATTGGATGCCTACTCTACGTGGCTCAGGGCACTCGACCTGATATCTCTTTTGCAGTGAACACATTGAGTAGGTTTAATAAAAAACCTAATACCGCACATTGGACTGCAGTAAAAAGAATATTGAGATACCTACAGGGTACAAAGGACTTCAAATTAATTTATACTAAAGATGGTAACGAGGATGTCACTGGGTACTGTGATGCAGACTGGGCAGGTGACGTGCAGGACCGCAAGTCGTGCACGGGTTATGTATTTATGTTGCAGGGTGGAGCCATTTCCTGGAGGTCACACAAGCAGCAGACTGTGGCACTCTCCACAGCTGAAGCCGAATACATGGCGATGTCCTCGGCAGCGCAAGAGGCGCTGTACTTGCAGCAGCTGCATGCTGAGCTGGGTCAACAGCTGCAGAGGAGCCCGCTGGTTATCTACTGCGATAACCAGAGTGCAGTAAAACTTTCACTCAATGATGGTTATCTTCCTCGATCCAAACACATTGACATTCGCTATCACTTTTTAAAGGATCATGTTAGACATTTAATAATAAAGTTTTGTTATATAAAAGGAGAGAAAATGATAGCTGATAGTCTAACTAAAGGTACTACAGTAGAAAAGCATTTGTATTGTGTAATGAAAATGGGGTTGCGTTCCAAGGGAGGGTGTTAGAGTAATGGAACGCAACCAGTTTTAGTTTGTCATGTTAGTGTTTGGTGGCGCCACTGTACTTCCCTCTCCTCACGCCATTGTTATAATATTGTTACTTGTTTTCTATTTTTCTCTGATTAAACCAATATCTTAATATTATTCCACACGCGTTTTAATTGCCACAAACATGTAACTTTCCTTCAGAGACCACTGTTTATAAGGGAGTACTGCACAAAGACGTCGCCTCTAAAGCTTCTTTTTAATGTACGATGCTTGCTTCGATATAAGTAACGTAGTTTGAATGCAAATAAATATTTTTTTTATTGTCTAGTCAGCTCATATGACATAGCAGAAAATAAGGGTGACAATACGTATTTATGTATCTACTGCTGCTCGTAATAATGTCTTCCATTTCGATTACGTAATGCAGGAGATATTATTATAGTGCACATTAGGGTAGTTGCCAGGGAATGCAAATTAAAAATCTAATTAGTCCGTCAGTTAGATAATGAAAAAATATTAGACACGTATTTTTTATTATCTCGTATAAAGTTACAATACTTAGATAAATTGGGGTTAAGTTTAGGAGTGGGAGGTCGTTGCGTCACTATGCCCTACAAAATGTAGCGCATAGTGAAGTCAAATCAATATATCGTCGAAAGTATTTAATTTTGTGAGAAAAGAAAAAATACGTGTCTAATGTTTTAAAGTAATCTACCAGACGGACATTAAAAAAATTTAGGCAACTACCTTATGGTGTGCGCGCACAAGTGTGTCTATTCCCTTAATCTACCTTCACCGTACGACTTGTCATAGATAATACACAATTAATGAGGTTCTCCTGGTCTAGATTGGTCTTAAGACTACTAGATTGTTCTTATCATGCTACCTACAGATGCGATGGTCAATATGTGGACAAGAAAGCAAACATGCAATTTCATATAATTATAGTTATTTCTCCACGAAATAATTGTATTTGCACAGTTGCAATTTGTAATGCAAACAATGAGTTGGTCCATATAAAAAACTGCGCTATAAGAAATGAGATACCTACTTGATCTTGATCATCTGTCTCTAAATTCGCCAACATGAAAACCGCTGTGTTATTGATCCCCGCTGTTGTAAGTACCTCCAAACTTTACAGGCACCCGATATGGAGCCGCGGAAGCCCTAATGGGTTGCCGGGGTTCCGGTTCGAATAGTATATCAGGGTGGTTTTTAGTCAGTAAGAGTCTGACACTCCCTCTTGCCAAACCCAAAGGCGAGAAAAGTCATTGGATGATTCTCTCTCATCAAAATAAAAAAGACTACACTTTTTTCTCGACTAATATTCATCCCTGCATAATTCTGTTCTATCTTTATCAACTGCCTACATAGCCGACACTTTTGGGCCGATGCCGATTCGGAGTCGCGGAGAACCTAACGGGTTATCGGGGCTCCGGCTCGACGTGCTTGAGAAGGAACGGGGTGGTTTTTAGTCAGTAAGAGTCTGACACTCCTTCCCGCCTCACCCAGGCGGGAGCAGTCATTCGATGATACCCTTAAAAAAAACCGACACTTTTAAAAAGAAAAATGTATTGCTGAGAACACTTTATTTCGTGTAGTATTCACCTCACCAGTGTCAGCGGTGATTTGGCAAACGGGCCAGCTAGAATGGCCATGACAACAACGGCTTTACAGAAAATTGGCGTAGTTCAACCAAAACATTGTGTTTCGCATGTGAATGAGGTTACCAGAGGTGAGTTCCTCTCCGACCCAATCTTCAAATCACCAATCCTCCAATACCCAGTCCCCAAACCGTCGGTAATGCACTTATAACTCCTTTGGTATTGCAGGTGTCCATGAGTGACGCTATTTACCATAAAAAACATGAAAACAAAAGTGACACGGTCACATATAATTTATTTAGGAGCGAAATAAAACTTAAACACTGCTGTTTAAAAATGTTTATACTTTCATGAACATTGTATTTCAATCCTATACATACTACTTAAGTAATAAATAATATGTATTTATTTATTTAGTACTTAATGTACACAATTTGGTTGTGGCACATAAGGCGAACTTAATGCCATATGGCATTCTCTACCAGTCAACGTTAGGGTTTAAGTAGAAAATCTGCGAAAAAAAGGTACGGAGAATAAACTAACAGCAAAGACAGAGATGAAAAATGGTAATTATTATCTAAATAATACAGTTATATATTTATATTAGATAATAGTAAATAATATACATATATAGTCATATGCATAAAATACATAGACGAGGACCTAGACCTAGCGTTGCAGCGATTTTAAATAAAATTCATGAATCTATTGTTGTTATTGTTATGTAGGTAGTAATGGGGCCTAGCGTATTTTTGCTCATCAGAAGACGCTAGTGTGAACCTCTAGTTATTGGTCCAATAGGGTAATAGCAAGTCATTGAACTTTTATTTGCCAGCTGCTGTGATTATACAAAAAACTCTACCTACATTTGCTGGTGAGCAACAATAGCCCCATTTACGTAGATATAAGTTAGTGTTAGACAACAGCGTAGGAATCCAGGTCTGAAGAGTTTATCTCCATGAAGACAGGTTGGTTGTTGAGGTTGCATGAACAATAGCACTTTCCTTCTGCTGATCCATCTTCAACAATCATCATCTTTAGGTCCATGTCCCCACCGATGGCTTCCTGGATATCTGTGAAAGTGGTTTGTACTTAGAACTCTAACGTCACATTAGGATAATGAGTACCCACAATAGGTGAAGTATGTTGAGAAATAATTAACGGTTTAACATAACAACATCACGCCTTTTATCCCCGAAGGGGTAGTGCCTCAGTGGCATAATGTATTATGCCACTGTACAATGTAACACCCACTTTTCACTATTTATGTTATGAGTCCCATGTAATAGGGGGTGAGCTTATTGCCATATACCGGGCATAATTCCAGACTCCGTGCTACTACTGAGAATTTTTTTAAAACTCAGTAATACTTTGCCCGACTCGAGAATCGAACCCGAGACCCCTTGTCCGGCAGTTGCACTTGTGTGACCACTCGGGCAACGAGGCAGCTTTATTTTTACGGTTTATAAATATAAAAATATAAATTTCTTTTTAGTTGAATGATTTATTTATTGCGGCAGCCAGTTGCCCAGCCAACCGCCAACCGTGCCGTCTTTGCTTTGCTATAGGATAACAGTGAGATCTCTTGGTGTGGTAGTGGTGTCCCTTAGTGGTAAGGGTAAGCCCTAGTTTCAGAAGTTACTTTGGTTCAATAGAAATTATATACCTCCCACTAGTTCTGTACTGGATCGTTCCGTGGAAGTCACCGTCCCTTCACTGGTCGCCAGCTGAGCTGGTTCTTGTGCTGATGCCATTGCCACCTACAAAAAAGACAATGTCAGTACTTTAAGTAAAAACGCGGGTTACTCACGTGATTATACTGAGAAAAGCTCTACTAGTTTCGAAATACAGAGGGGTTCTTCCTCATGAGCAGCGCGCGCGGTTGCGGCGACGTCGCACGCTGCTCATATATTTATATTGTGAGTGAATATAATTATGCGATATATTCACGATGAATATTCACGTGAGTAATCCGCGTTTTTACTTAATTTAGTATGTCTCACGATAGTTATTATAAAAACATGTCAGTACATATTTATTTTTGTTGGGGCAAGCGGGTAGTAAACGAGCAGACAGATCACCTGATGGTAATCAATCGGCGTCGCCCATAGACACCTGGAACACAGGAGGCGTTATAAGTGCGTTACCGGTTATTGGGGGGATTAGGAATTTGTGGATAAGGAATATTTTATGATATGAGTTTAAAGAAAAATCCACATCGTCCTCCAGCCCCAATCTCTGAAAGGTCGGCAAGCACTTATTATAACTCCGAGGCTGGTGTTTCGGGTGTCCATGGACGACGCCGATTGCTCACAATCAGGTGATTCATCTGGTCTTGTCAGTAGAACGGCGAGCAAAACTCACTGCTGAGTGGAACACACTCAACATCAATAGACGTCGCGGTAGGCCCAGAAGCGGAAGACTTAACGGGTTGCCGGTTCGAAGTGCAGGAGTAGGAACGGGGTGGTTTTTAGTCAGTAAGAGTCTGACACTCCCTCCCACCTCACCCGGGCGGGAGAAACTATTGGATGAATTTCCCCCTCGAAAAAAAAGGGATTAGCCACAGAAAGCTCTAAGAAGAGACGAGTGGAACGAGGGTAGGGAGGCCTTTGCACTGCAGTGGAACGACCATGGCTAAAAATAAAAATAATCTGGTCTTTTGCCGCCCTCCCATAAAAAACTAAAATAAATTATTGAATCGTCCATTGTTCTTCAAGCATTCTTCCCAGCTTCCATAAATTATATTTTACATAAACTTTAGTCTTCTATAACACTCAATCTCGGATAAGTTCACGCCAGGATTAAGTTTTTTCAGTTCCTTATTTAATGTCACTTTAATTCACACATAAACACTAAACGAATTAGATTAATATAAGCTTGGTAAGTACTCACAATAGCAGCGATAAGTAACACAAAGACTTTCATTTTATAAAAGTTATTTGAAACACCAATTTCTTGAAGAAATATTTCGGTGTTTTCTACTCAACGGCGACTCGTGATTTGATTGAAATCGGGTTTTATACGACCTCAGTATTGTGTTAGATCACAACTGTTTAAATACAAAATGTAAGGACAATGGTGAACTGTCTATAAATCAAAATATGTGTTATTTCGAAGTTCAATAACGTCTCTGCTTTGATAAATTATTTAAAAATATAACTTGAGTAGTTCAAAACGTAATTTATGATGTATGCACGGTCCATATTGTAAGTACCTTCTTACTGAGACATAGGTAAAATACATATATAACACCTTTATGTAATAAACCATTGAGAATTTAACAAATAATATTCTCAAGCAAAAATTCTAAAAATATATTCTGTTTTTCCGTCATTACACGGCTTATTTCCTAGTCTATATTAAAGTCGAAATAAATGAAAATTATTTTAGTGGAAAAAAATTCTAGTAGGTATGGTTTCTGTCACCATATTTTCGAGTGCTCTTGGAACGACGCAATTACTACATTAACCGTGAATTTAGCAATTTTGGAGCCACCTGTATAAACATGGTAGGTACATGTAAACAGAATGTTTCCGAGCCGAAAACGCAGAAAAATATTGTTTCTTACAGTTTTAATATGACGTGGTGGCCCGGATGTTTAAGACGCCCGCTTCTTATACAGAGCATAAGAGTACGGTTTCGAAACCTACCAACATCATCATCCTGCTGCAGCCTGCAGCTTGAAAGAAACAGCACACTTAATAAAAGGAGCCAAACAGTAACCAGCTTGGAGAGTCGATATAATTCCGCCATGGTGGCGTCCGAGATTCCGCGTACAACAATAGCTGATCCGCTCACAATTAACGAACAGCAAATCCTCTTACATGGAGAGCATGGTACGAAAGGTATACGAATCCGAGGAGTGGCTTTGTTCATGAGCACTGGCAGCGAGAGACTGGGAATCGCCTTCTGCAATACCTCAAATCAGAAATGGCTCACAATATCACCGGGCCTTGCCTCCCTGTTAAATGGCAGCACCTTTAAAACA
This sequence comes from Spodoptera littoralis, assembly GCA_902850265.1. Classification (NCBI taxonomy): domain Eukaryota; kingdom Metazoa; phylum Arthropoda; class Insecta; order Lepidoptera; family Noctuidae; genus Spodoptera; species Spodoptera littoralis. The sequence continues at coordinate 1,142,709 of LR824539.2, read as the reverse complement.
AGCATGAGACGCAAACAATATGAAGCGCTTCCAGAAATAAAACTGATGGGTCAAACCTGTCGACTGTTGCGAACGCGCAATAAAACAATTGCAATGTTTCCCGGCGTCGACGCAATGACCTGTTTCCAACAGGCATGCAGGGTGCTGTCCGGCATAGGTAGGTGGGGAGAAGTAGAAGGCGTAACATCTAGAATTATTAGCGTGGATGCCGCAGTGGTGGCTTCCCAGAAAGGAAAAACAGCGGATCTCATGGGCTGTGTTGAAGCTTCAGAACATCATGAAGTCATCGTTTATGAGGACAGAGGTCAAGACCTTAGTTTCCTTAGAAAAACGGTCCAGGGTCCGCCAAGTGTCGGTTCTCCAAGCGGTTCAGAGCGCTTACAACAAAAATACTCGGAACAAAGCGCTCTGCAAAAACAAAAACTCAATATGGAAAGGCAAAATAGGGAACGAGATTCACGAAGCAGCATGTGGGCAATAACATCAGCTATATGTACAGCTGTGGGGCTCGTTTCTTCACCCTTCAGAAGAAGTATGACCGGATCCACACACGGGGGAGGGCATGTCGCTCAAGTACAACATAATCAACCCAAGTCATCACCAACAAGAGCCGCCATGGGTCACGTCTGTCCGCCGGAACTCCGCCGTGCAGATACTCCCAGAGACCATCTCATAAACGCTTTCCTCGAGTTTGTCGCAGTAATAGAAGCTACAAAGCAAGTCAACTTGCGAACGTGCAAAGCGATCCTGCAGACTTACCTGCAGGGCAACGAGCTGATACTAGATGACAGGCTCGAGGCTGCGGAAGCAGTCATATACGACAATAGTACATCGAAAGTATTGAGAGGAGCGTCAATAAGTAGTAGTATGGCAGCTTATAACGCCACCGCAGGATTTGTGTCTCTGGATGAGAAAGAGACAGAAAAACATGGAGTTGTGAAATTTAAAACACCCCCCGAAGATTCCTTAGTGGTGGTTGCCAGGTGTACCAGGCTTATGCTGGATGATGGGATCTTGGAAATGGCAAAATCCATCTCAGGAACTGGGCCAGACGGAGTAGTCTTTAGGGACTGGGATACTCCGATGTTTCATTGGATGAACGGTGTACCGGGATGCGGCAAAACTACTTGGATAATGAATCAATTCGAAGCGGAAAGGGATCTAATTGTCACCACAACAACAGAAGCGGCAAATGACCTCAGAGGCAAACTGTCCTGCCGAATCGGGGGATTAGTCAAATCTAAGGTCCGAACAATGGCGTCCATTTTAGTGAATGGAGTAAAAGAACAAGAGAGCTGCCACCGAATCATGGTAGATGAGGCGCTCATGAATCACTTTGGGGCCATTGTGATGGCTGCACGAATAACTCAGGCCAAAGAAGTCCTACTTATTGGTGATATGAATCAACTTCCCTTCATTGACCGCGACAACCTCTTCCCCCTCATATACACCCGCCCTGCACACATCGTGGCCGTGACCCGGGAACTTCTCTGCACTCACAGAAACCCAATGGATGTGGCATATGCTCTTGGTATTGTGTATTGTGTCATATATATTTGTCTAAGTCAAGAGTGAGATCCCTTGAGTTAAAAAATTTTTAAAGGGCGCGGATCCCGATGTCTCCTCCGAACACGTTATACCTGGTACACACTCAGGTAGAAAAGGAATCCCTCAAAAACCAGGGATACGGATCGGGTTTGGGGTCACGAGTACTCACAATACACGAGGCCCAGGGGCTGTCGTATGCGGCAGTGGTGATTGTGAACACAGCGGAGAGGAAACAGCGGATACACGACAGTGTACCTCACGCCGTGGTAGCTATATCGCGTCACACTGAGAGTTGTGTCTACTACACGGACATAAATGATGACGCAATCAGCAAAATAGTCAGACGGGCGCTGGGTGAGGGTGAGCAGGGAATCCTGGACTATAATCTAAAAATGGCAATCAAGAATAGAGATGCGCCGGTTGTGGGCGCCCTTCTGGGTGGGGACGGTTCGTAAAGCTGCACAACTGCTGAAAAGGTCCAGACATCAAAAAAAAAAAATCATGTATTAGAGTTGTTGTTTACATGTTTTGGTGTGTTCGCTAAAAATTGTATCTATTAATAATGTAATAAATGTAAAATAATATAAGTTTATTAATAAGACTAACAAAAACCACTAGCACTACTGCAATTGGCTTACAGCCGCGTGTGCGGGGACGTCATGCATTCGTAAATGTTCTACAGTCGGTGGCGCTGTGGGCTAGGTCGTTCCGTTCCCTACGAAATGGTTGACCGGACCGATTGCTGGCCTACACGTCATACCCGTGAACGGGTGCCTTCTGCTGGAACAGGTCGGCTCGTTCATCGTGCTGGTGGGCTGATTCAGTAGGGTTAGTCTAAGATAATAAGACTATAATAATTAGGTAACAACATAAAGTATTGTGTGTAGTGATAGTGGTAGGCGTAGCATGTAAGATATTTATATATAACAAAAAAAATTGACTATGACAATTATGTACTTGTAACATGACAAGGAAATTCAATTTATTATTTATTAAAAAAAAAACATCGTCATCCTATAAATGCCCACTGCTGAGCAAAGCCTTTTCTCACACAGAGAAAGTTTGAGCATAAAAGGTAGGTAAATTGGTATGGAAGACTATGGCACCTGCCGAAACAACGTAGAACTGTTTATTTTTACGATATTTGAAAGTTTAAGTTGTTTGAAGTTACACCTACTTTTCGAAGTCAGGCCGTTGTGGCCGTAAGGTTATTAGGTAGTATCACACGGATAGGGAGATCAACATTATGACCGTTCCATGTCAATTTATTTACCTTATTAAAACATTATGTATGTTAGGAAAAATCTACAGTTATTTGGTAAAGTGTCGGACAGACACCACTATCAAACTAGACATAAGAATAGATTAAGTCAGCGAATTTCGAGATTAGCGAAAGTAAGTAAGTCGTTCAGGGGATTCTGTGTTAAATGTTATAATAAGATACCAGGCGATGTACAACAACTAAATGAATCCAAATTTAAATTATGTATAAAGAAAACTTTATGTAGACAAGCATATTACAAACTTAATGAATATATAGAGGATAAAAATGCTTGGATGCAGGCTAGTCCGGCTCCACAGGATAACTAAAAACACTGTTGTTTTAATGAAACCGTAAATAATACAAACATATTGCTAAATTGTATATTGTTTAACTTAGATAACCATTGTAAATGTGAGAGCCCTGCAATTAACTTAATATTAACTCGTCGAGTACCGGTTTTATAGACACAATTAAAGAACAATAGGTCGCGGTCACCGGTGACCGCTTGGTACTTGACAGTTTAAATTAGATTAGTTGATTTCATTTGTGTCAGCTTGGAGTTGTCATGCTCACTCAAAGGTCTCATTGGCGGTGGCGCGTGCAGTGGATCGCTCGATTCCCTACAATATGGTTGAGTTGGGCGGTGCTGGTGTACGTGTCATGTTCGTGAACGGGCGCCGTCAACTGGGACTGGTCAGCTCCAGACTGTATTACTGTCCTTAAGGTTATTTTCTTTTTTGATCACTTTGACTGGATTTTAGTGTTACATTGTTCTCGCACAATCCAAACAGCAAAACTATGTAACTAGTAAATTGTATTGTGAACCTGATTGAAAAAGAGTAACCTATGGAGTTTCTTGCTCGTTTTTCTCCATAGGAATCTACGCCTTGGAATGAGCAAATAGCTTCACTTTAAATTTTTGTTTTTGTTGACGTTCAAAAGTGCCATTCTGGCCTAATTGAAATAAATGATTTTGACTTTGACTTTGATACTACCTGTTAGTAATATTCAAGCATAATTTGAAGTAAATACATGCAGCACTTTTTGAGTTCATACCGGACATACATACAGACAAACGGGCAAAAATTCTAAAAATCACATTTTTGGTTTCGGTATCGACTGTAGGTTGTCACGTTTATAAGACGTGTACAAGAGAGAAATAAAACTAGGTTTAGAATTAATAAAGTATGTGGGTATATTAAAAAAAAATTGAAGGGTCTGCCTAGGTCTTTAGCACTTGCTTAGTTCTCCACACTTCCCTGGCGAGCTCCCGTCCTCCAGGCGTAGTTCCGTCAGCTCGGCCACTCCACTCAGGTGCTGTGACAGGTTCGTTGTCCGGTTCGGTTATTGAAACCGTGACGTAATTCCTGGTGACAAGGGCCACATCAGTAAGCTGCCGGTATAAGGGGTGCACGGGAAACGCTAGGTATGCATGGCAAGAACTACATTGGAAAATTAGGGCTTACAAGGCGGGAAGAATTCCAGGCGTGATTCTTAATCGACACTGTAGGTAATGGTCGCTAGCAGAGGCGGTTACAAGCATATAATAAGAACATAGTGAAGGAAAAGCAAAACATTACACAAGGATAGAAATTAATAAGCTACGATAGTTAGACAGGCCCGTACCTTAAGATTAACGCAACGAATATAAAAAAGGTAGGTAATGGCCGTTAAAATTCTTTATATAAAATTGTGCACAACTTACCCAAGTTTGGGAATCACAATCACTTACAGGTACTTAATTTAGTTTAGTAGTATGGATAAGCAATCCAGTCTCAAAATATTTTATAATTATTTATGGCTTTATAATTCGCAATGACGGTAAGTATGCTATTTATCAAAGCGACAGCGTCCGTGCCTCAAGAGGTTTGGCAGCGGAATGTCGTCTCGCTTGCGCTCGCGCCGGCTCGTCGCGCGGCCGGGTGGCGGGGCGCGGCGAAGAACCTGTTACTCCATATATATAAAATAATGCGGTTGTCCGCATCACTTAATTGTTACAATTTATTTTTAAGTTAATTAATATTTTTATTTTAATAATATTAGTTTTTTTTTATTACTACTAAGTAGTTACTTACACTATGTTACAAGGTATATCACACCCAAGCATAATTAAAAAAAAAATTCGATATACTGTTTTCACTTTCCTACGATTTTATTACCTCTATATGTATTTATTTAAAGGGGAATGTTATCGAATGTGTTCTTTCGCCTGGGTGAGGCGGGAGTGAATGTCAGACTCTTACTGACTAAAAACCACCCCGTTCCTTCTCCTGCACGTCTAGCCGGAGCCCCGGTAACCCGTTAGGTTCTCCGTGACTTATTCTATGTATACAAGACAATTATATTATATATATATGGGTTCGGTACACAAAATAAAAAAAAATAACGTTCTCCTCGAGTCCACGTTTATTTACAACTTAAAAATAAAATCTTACAAAATAATAATCAAATCACTTAATGTCAAAAGACGTTTCATGAAAAATATTATGCTTTAGATATAAAAAACAATATTTCGTCAAATAATATGTAGATAAAATTAAATAAAACTTATTGTCTGTCTGAGCAACAGAGATGAAGGACTAATTAAAACATGCAACCTACTCACGTGACATTTTCGAGGATAGCTCGACTAGTTTCGAGTCAGGCTGGGACTTATATTCATATTCAGAGGCAGTATACTACTGCGGCGTGAGTAAGTATACAATAATAGTGTTTCAAGACATTTATCAAACACAAAGGCTGGTGGAATTTTACAAATGCTGCAATACAGGGAGTATAAATGTAAATAGTACTACTATTATAGACGTCTCACGTGACCAAGCCATGCTTCCTCAAACGCTGGGCCGCTCGGCCTCACAAAAACTACATGAAATTTTTAAAGGTAGGCAAAAGTAATATGCACAATACAAGTTTTCTATAGAACAGCTCATACAGTCATCTCAAAGATTAACAAAAAAAAAAATATCAGATACTGACTCAATTTCGAAACTCAAAAATTATGGCACAATACACACCTACTTAGTTGTATCTTGTATGGTCAGTCCGACCCGAAATGACGATACTATTTCCGAAATAACCGAAATATTATCAAAGAGAATACAATTTTAAATCATCATCTTTGTTTCTTTATCCGTGGTTAATTTACCAGTACATCATTAAACCAACAGACTGATTTTTAGAAGTAAAAGGTATCTACTACAAAATAAACATAACATAACATCACGCCTTTTATCCCCGAAGGGGTAGGCCGAGGTGCACATTATACCACTGTACAATGTAACACCCACTTTTCACTATTTATGTTATGAGTCCCATGTAATAGGGAGTGAGCCTATTGCAATATATCGGGCACAATTGCAGACTTCGTGCTACTACTGAGAATATTTAAAAACCCAGTAATACTTTGCCCGACCTGGGAATCGAACCCGAGACCCGGCAATCGCACTTACGACCACTCAGCCAACGAGACAGTCCTACAGAGCAGTACAAAATAAATGCAGTCTTCGAATAAAACTATCTATCATTATTTAATTCATTTCGGTCAAAAGTTAGGAAAAACGGGGTTTTTCCAAAAAATCTCGGGTCGGACGCCATTTTGTACATGGGTACATAATTATTAAACTTAATATTTAAATACATGTACATAATTATAATAATATGAATGTTGGTATTATGCTGTTACGAACTCATTTGCACAAATAGGGGACTTCTTCAAACATAATGTAACTTCTTCAGCATATGGAGACAATTCATCCATACTTAATCAAGAAACATTGTGTTTATATTTAAGTACATTCTGATTCTGTCATTTTAACTTAAATTAGTTACTAAATTAAGTTTACTATTCTTATATATAGCATATTATATAACAATTTAAAAAGATTTCGACTTGGATGAAGAAAAGAAATCGACTGGATAAACAAAATAAACTACAGATCATTATAATTTGTCCAGACTCCACAGTTATAGTCTAAATGCGAAAGACCAACACAGTCTCGAAAGTCCCCTAAATGTTAGCAATCTGGCATAATACAATAGAATACATATAACCAAATACATTCTTGGTTCCCTCACACTACCATGGTCTTCTCTTGGTATCTTCCTCGGGAGTGGTACCTCATTCTTCTATACCTTCGCAGGGGACATTTGCCCACAGTTCTGTCGTAGGCACCGTATTCACAGGAAGGTGGTGTACAGTCTCCGCGAGCCACACATACTCTGTCCCGAAGACCAAAATGCTCTCGTCCCTTGGCGAGGTACTGGCAGTCTCGGCGGCGACCAGCGTCAGGCCAGTCGCAGATGCATGAACAAGGCTCGTACTCCGTCATGCTGGCCAGGAATAGAGCTGGACATGTACATCTGTAAGAAAAATTTACACATATAAGACTGTCTGTATGTTACGCTTTGTTATCTCGGTATTATAGAGATAATATCCGACCATCGACGTCATTTTATTCGATCTTATGAAGTCATATTATTTCGTGCGGACGAAATCGCAAAGCAAAAGCTTTAGCATGTTCAAAGCAGAGTTTTGAAACTCATAATAAAAAAAAGGTTATTTATTCCTTCAGGCGTCTTATCAAATCAGACCAGGTACTTAAATAGAAACTAATATTAAAATGAGAGTCTATGTAATAAAGCGAACCTGCGTAACTGGGGAGGTGCCGTTGGTTCATCATTCTTTTCCAAGAGAGGTTCTTCAGTAGGTGTTCTCCAGTCATTCTGACTTTCTACCATGGCTCGGCGTGAGGGTCTTTCCAGCTCCTCTTGACTGTCTCCGTCGCTTGGCTTGACCACTGCAGTAGTAACCGTCATCTGTAGTGTTCCCCGAGAGACACAACCACACCGAGTGTGGTTGAAGAACTGCATCTTCACCACGTTCATCGATCCAGTCGCTTTGTGAAGCTGGAAATGATTAGCACGACTTTTAAGCTTGGGAGATTCATGTTCAATAATTTTAAAAGTTTTTTTATGGAATAGGAGGCAAACGAGCAGACGGATCACCTGATGGTAAGCGATCAGCGCCGCCCATGGACACCTGCAATACCAGAGGAGTCCCAAGTGCGTTGCCGGCCTTTTAAAAAGGAGTACGCTCTTTTCTTGAAGGTTTGAAGGTCATATCGGTTCGGTTAAAGCATCATTGAGTTTTACGATATTAAAATCAGAGATTATAGAAGAAATGGCTCATAAAACGATTGACTTGAATTATATTAACATTTTTGGAGATAATATTGAAAAACACCTCCAGTTTAACCCCTCCAGTGTCCTTATGAGCACCCGGTGGATCATAAGAAAAATGCTCCATGCTGCTTTCTCTTTTATAAAATCTATTATTATTAATGTTTTGTTTTTATTTTGACTGTTTTTTTTATTTCTATTGTAATAAGCCTTGTTTTCGTGTGCCAATGGCCAAATAAATGCATTTTCTTTCTTTCTTTCTTTCTTTCTCCAAATGTCACGTGTGCACCCATTGGATCATAAGGAATTCGGACGCTCGACGGGTTAATGAAAATGGTAATATACACTGAAGTGACTTACATAGAATGGTAAGACGACTGTCTTGCCTTCGATCGGGGCGCAGACTTCACTCTCGTTCACGCAGCAGCCAGAATCAGGAGCACATCGGTGCAGCTGCACGCATGGTGGCAAATATCTGGAATTTCCAGACACAGAATTTAATGACACGTGTCAGTCAACAACAGGTATTCTACTGTATTTAATTGGTTGTAGGACTGATGACCTTGAGGTATTAGGTTTATTATGAGACAAGCTTTGTTAAGTTTTTAATGATTATGGCAAGATACCACTAAGATGGTTGATCTTGAACGCAATGAATTTCACTGTTCCAGAATTTCTTTTTTGGTGGTTATTGTAGTTCCAAGCTTACAGTTGGGAGTGTATGATTTGTCCTATAAATCTACCAGAATGGTCTATATACTGACCTGGTATCAGCAGCTGGAGCCAGTTGTCTCACGATCAGCCAGCGTGGCTGAGGGTCCACGCACTTTCCATTCTTCAACAAGTCGTTCATGCTTCTATATGCTGCCTTCCGAAGAGCTGCTCGTTCCACTGGAGTCATGGCTACAAATATACAATAAAATTAGTAACGTAGGTAAAATTTAATATCACATATAGGATATTTCAATTAGAGTCCAGATTCCTTCGATCAAGTGCTCAAAATATAAAATCTACTCACGGTCATCCAAGATCCTGGGTCTCGCATTAGTAGCTGCTATTGTCTCCGCAGCAGACACGACTACAGTCTTCACTGGTCCTATCCTGGACATAGCTGATGGAGTCACTCCCAGGATCTGAGGCTTCGAAGTGGAACTGGAGTCTGGTAAGTCATCAGAATCCCAGTCATCGTTGCCGTCCATCGGATAGTCTCCGAACTCCTAGAAATGAGAAACAATAAATCAGTTATTATGATAAACTGAATAGGAATCACGTAAATCTAACTAAACCAAACCAAACCAAAATTAATCTCTAAAAAACTAGCCAAGTCTCGATGGAGCCGCTCGTTCATCTCTAAAAAGTAATAATAATCAAAAAAATAATCTCTAGACAAAGTCGTGCAAGTCTAAGATTCCTTACTGCAATTTCTTTTTTATTATTATAACTAGTTGGAGTTGTATGACTTGGCCGTTGAAGGGTATACAAGGGTGCAAAACTAGATGCAAGAGTTTATGGGAAGTACCAGTTCTATTTTGATGATTATGACTGAGTAGGTGAGCGAGTGTCATAAATGCGAAACTTTGCTTTCGCATAACTTTGGAACTAAATGACCTACGGACTTGAAATTTTGGATTTTTATGTGATTATAGTTTACTGGATGATGACAATTTAGCTGCGTTCTGGTCTTATCCAGAGGTTCTCAAATAGGGGCCTGCAAAAGGGGCGACAGGGGTGAAATGGAATAAGGAGGCTACGACAGTGTTTGCTTCGCGCTAGGCTTGGCCGGGCACTGCTGTGCCCCCAGATGGTATGTCTTCACATCACACAGTTCATGTTATTAAGTTGTAAACACATCACGATACAGGAGATGGTCTTAGTCTGAGACAAGTTTTTTTGTAGAAGATTAATGCAAAATAATTCAAACTAATTGCAACATTAATATTATAAGTTCCCATAACATGACTCACAGATAAGATTAAGATATAACATTAAATTACATCGGATACTCCATAAATCCATCGTCAACTTCATATTGAATTTGTTCTACAAACATGTCCAGAGATCATGCAAGTGATTCGCATAAATGAATAAAATTTGTTGGATAACCCTTTATAAGGCGCTTATAACATAGATATAAATTTAACTGTCAATTTGTGCAGCACATAGTTTTCACATACAATGACCCAGATAGTAGAACGGTTAAATAAATTGTGCGGTTCGCAATTTACGAGCGACGAACACAATTTCTGTGTAAACGAAACGACAGCATAATATCCGTAGTTTAAATGTGAACGGTTGAATTAAACTAATCAGGTTATATAAACAAGCTGGGGCTGGAGTTAACTTTAATCCGTGGGAATGTATGTATGTATGTATGTATGTACGTTTATTGAATGACCATCCTTCAAATCGGTTTAAAGGAAGACAAATTGGTTATGTGTTCGATTGGTTATGGGTTATATGTTACATCAAACGCACATGTCAGAATTTGCAGCATCACATAGATAGTTTGGCAGATTGAATTTTAACAGTATTTGTTTAAAATTTTTACCCTTTTCTGAGATAAATCTGATATGCATCCGTCCGTCTGCCTGTCAGTAAAGCGAGTCGCAATTCAATTTCACCAATCCATTCATGCATTCTTCAAGTGCGACTGCCGGGCAAGGGTTTTGGGTTTCAATGGATTTAAAAAAAAATTTCTTTAGGACGGAGTCTGGAATTGGGCCCGGTATATGGCAAAAGGCTCACCCCCCTATTACATGGAACTAATAATATAAATAGTAAAAAGTGGGTGTTACATTGTACAGTGGAATTAAGTGCTGTAATGTGTACCTCTGCCTACCCCTTCGGGGATAATTATTTCATTTATTTTCTAACAAAACACAGATCTGCAATAATATAACTACAAACAAGAACAAACTAACGTAACGTAACAATGCTTTTAACGCTAATTCTAAACAAAATTGCAATCGTAATTTACAATCAAGTTAACTCAATCTAATCTCAATACAACAACACTGTAGAGAAGCTAATAACTTAAGTACAAAAGCATGTAGTCATAGCCCAGGAATGCATCGTCCGGGCTTGAACCCGCTACCCAGAATAGCAGCCGTATTTATAGTAGCCATCTGTTTCTTTTCACTGAACTCTGTTGACTCAATCGATGAACTTCAAAGTGGAAAAAAAATCAATAGAAGATGTTTTTGATCTTAAATACTAAGGAGTGTTTGCTTTATAGTTTGTTTATATTCTTAAAGTGTATTTTTATAGAGATTTGCTTTCATCTAAAGACTTTAAAAATAAACAAAATTTTTTGATTAACGAGTACTATTAATTTAGGTATGGCCCATTATGATGCCCTGAGGAACCCCTTTTTACAAGTGATTAGATTCTATCGTTAGTAATTTAAATGGCAAATTAAGATAAGAGTGTCTCGGATATTATGGAGTTTCTTGGTCGTTATTCTCCATAGAAATCTACATAAAATAAAAGTGAATTTTTTCATGAACATTATTGGAATGAGCAAATAACTTCACTTTTTTTTTAACGTTTAGTAGTGCTTTCCTTGTCTAATTGAAATAAATAATTTTGAGTTTGACTTCGGTACGATCTCAAAACTGACTAGCAATTTTACTTTTTTCTTTATTTTTTTTAAACGTTGCCCTACATTAAGTTGTCTCCCGTGTCATGGGTGCGTTTACAAACATACAAGTTCACATACCCAGACCCGAAACAACAATTTGTGGATCACACAAAGAGTTTCTCCGTGCGGGAATCGAACCCGCGACACGTTGCGCGGCAGCCAGTTGCCCAGCCACCGCACCAACCATGCAGTCTACCACTGACCGAACCCGGTGCACCAACCGAATTATGAAGGGTTTTATCAAAAATGACAATGTCACCCACGTGAGGATGAACTTACTAACTTATGATCTACGATACATAGCTAAGTTAACTTGTCTATACACTATTTTAGCCATGTTTGATGATGGGTTACTGAGGACGGTGTTACATTTACCGAACGCGCTAAGATTGATATTGTGTTTAATGTGTGACTCACTCAAGCAAACAATTTGTTCAAACTAGAAATGATTATTTGTTAACCTCATAATTTAGCAATAGAAATGTTTCGATGATGAAGTTCTATTAGTAAAATTTTTAAGCAAGTAATGTGTTGTTTATTTCTCGTAGGTTAGTCCCATTTAAGATATCAACAAAACAATAAGAATATTATTAAAAACAATCAAATTTAAATCACAATATGTAAATAAATATATAGAATGCTAAATACCTGTCATAAAAACAGTAGGACTTACTTATGGTAGTATACTGCGTGAAATATACTTATCATTCTGTTTTTGAGGTAAAAAACAATCAAATTTAAATTACAATTATCACGATGTTTTACATTATGAACACAATCTCAAACTGCATCCAAAACTCCAAGTAATTTAGCATCACAAACGTGCCAAGAAACAACCGCGTCTAATTCTCAAAAGTATAAACCTCACCTCGTCAAATCTCATAAACTATTACTCGAAGTTTGAGCTCTAAAACTTTGATCTTAAGCTTCTTAATTGACTGTAGGAGTCTCAACTAATTTCACTGCGATTACGTTGGGATCGTATACTTCCGTTGCACCTGCTTCTGTTTCGTGGAACCCGGTAATATCATTCCGTATGCTGGTTTCTTTATCATCTTGTTTAAAAAGTGTTAGCAGAATTTCAAAGGTCAAGGGAACTTACTTAGCGTGATGTAGTATCTAAACTAACCCCTAACTATTGTACTGTTAAGTGTCACTTATAGGTTGTTGAAAATTAAAATGTCGTTAAATGTCACTTAGATTATATTATATTATTCTATTATATAATATTATGTAAATATTTTAGTTCATAGTTATTTATATTTTAAGTTGTCTATATTTTCATTTAGTAATAGTTAATATTAATTTTATTTATGTCTATTAAATTAAATTAGTAATAAAGTTCTTAAATCCTAGGGGTTCCTTAATTTCATAAGGAGTTTCTTGCTTGGTCTTATCTATAGGAATCTGAACCTTAGAATGAGCAAATAACTTCACTATTACTTTTTTTTGTTGACATTCAAAAGTGCTTTCCTGGTCTAATTGAAATAAATGATTTAAATGAATTTGACTTTAAAATTTAGGAGAGGTTTTTTTATGGTATAAGCCGATAAACGAGGAGACGGATCACCTGATGGTAAGCAGTCGTCGTCACCCATGGATACCTGGAAAACCAGAGGCGTTACAAGTGTTTTACCGGCCTATTGGGGATTCGGAATTTAAGGACTGTTAGGAATTATGACCTTGGTCAGCAGATATCATTTTGTATTATTTCTCTTTCATTTTCAATTTTCTCTCTCACTGCATACCTTTACACTTGAGTTTAAAAAACAAAATGGCAACTGAATTATCCAGCTGTTCATTATTATTGTTTCTAAAGATAAAGACGTAATAACGAAATGTTAACTATAGTTACCTACGCTAAAATTGTCTGTCAGTCAGTCACTCTCTGAAATTAACAGCTAGTTCTAAAGCATTTCTATTATTGTATCTATAAACTGTACCTTTTCGTAGAAACTTGAGCCTGACTAGGTATTTATGTTAATTGATTAAATATTTTGTTTGAGATTTATTAAAATTGTCATTTATCTGGTCTCCCTGACTGCCTCGTTGGCCGAGTGGTCGCAATTGCGACTGCCAGGCCTCGGGTTCGATTCCCGGGTCGGGCAAAGTAATAGAATAGAATAGAATAGAATAGTAATCTTTATTTCAGGCTCAGAGCTCATAAACGGTTAGTAACAATTTACTTATACAACTAGTGTTAGTAACACAAATTTGATCATATTACAATTACTATTATTATACCTACAATCAGATTTCAATTAAAAAACAAATGATAAATGTCATTGAAAAATAAAAATGTATGTTAAATTGAAATTGAATTAAACTAAAATAAAATAAAAACAATAATGAAATACATTAAAATAAATATTGATGTAAAATTAAAATAAAATTGGAATAAAATTGAAAAATTAAAAACAAAATTACAATAACAAAACATTAAATATAACGTGAGACTCCACTAGCATGCAACTTCATCCATACCTTTAAAAGGGGCAGATCCCATCGCTCGGACAATACCCTCAGCATGCTATTAGTGCTACCACGCAGGCGATCAAGAAGTGAAACGCTCCGCTTTCTAATTATGGCGAAAAAATCATCAGTTCGTGCTTCAGCAAACATAGCTGAAGCGCTACAAAACCTCGGTAACCCCAGCAGCACCCTGAAGGCATTGTTGTACTGTACACGCAGTGCGCTATACGCCCGCTGCGTGTAATTGGCCCACAGGCTGCACGTGTAAAACGATTGGCAGTAAGCCTTGAACAAAGTCACTTTTACTGGCAGAGTACAACGTGCAAACCTACGAGCCAACATATTACACCGGACGGACAGCGCCCTGCGCTCCCTGTCAATGTCCATGTTATCACACAAATCGTCAGTGACCCAGTGACCCAAGTATTTGAAATGAGTCACCCTCTCAAGCGGTGTGCCACACAGAATAACCGGAGGTACAGACGAGTAAACTTTGGTGCCAGTTTTAAAAACCATTAGCTCACTTTTCTTGGCATTATATTTGAGCCCATGAGCCCGGGCATACGACTCACAAATACACAACAGTTTGCGCAGCGCATTGATCGATGGGCTCAGCAGCACCATATCATCCGCATAACTAATATTATTCATACATACCCCATCTATGGAGCAACCTATATTAGTGCTGCTAAGCTCACCCATCAACCCATTCATATACAGGTTGAAAAGACGAGGCGAGGACAATCCCCCCTGCCTCACCCCGCATTCCAACCCGTACACATCCGACTGCGCATCAGCCCACCTTACACTATTCCTTTGCTGACCGTACCAATACTTGAATAAGGACACAATCTCATGAGGCACCTCTGTCTCGCACTGTAGCTTCTGCCACAGCTTATCATAATTGACTAGATCAAAAGCTCTCGAAAAATCTAAGTAACATGCGTACACAGGTGTGTTTCGGTTTGTATAGTACTGAACAGTCTGCTTGAGACAGAGAACAGCACTCTCAGTCGACAACCCTTTCTTAAACCCAAACTGAGCGTCATGCAGCTGAGTGCCCTGCTCCAACTGCCGGTCAAGCAAACTATCCAGCACCTTCGCTATGACAGTCGCCAGGGAGATTGGCCTGTAGTTAGACAGGTCAGATGAGTCCCCATTCCTATCCTTTATTATTGGCACTACGACAGTATACAATAGATCGTCGGGTAGATATGTATGACTAATACACAAGTTAAAAAATAGTGCTAGTACTCTTGGTAGATGCACACCCGCGTACTTCAAATGCTCGATACTGAGATTATCATGACCTGGGGACTTGCCTCTCACCATCTTCTTTATAACTTGAGCCACATCCTTGGCAGAAAATCGGACACTAATATCCCCAGGACGGCTCCCAGCATCAAACATCTGAGACGCGTGCCCGAGCGGAGACACAACATTGAAATGTCGCTGAAAAGCACAAGCTATATCTCGTGGATTCTGCGCACCGCCTACACTCAAAGGTGAGCTTAACTTTGGGTTCAGTTTATTTGTATTTTTCCAAAAGCCACTAAAATTTTTATTTGCATGATTTTCCGCAATTATATCCATTTTAATCTGGGACTCCTTATTCTGGCAGTTCCTTAGTTTGGCTTTAAAGATTTTTCTCGACTCGTACATATCGTCATACACAGGACCCGTTCTTGGTTTTCCATATGAAACCCAAGTCCGAAAACAAAGTCTTGCCCACCTGTGAGCATCAGCGACATACCTATTCCACCCTGTCACATTTTTACGATTCTTAGGTTTAGTTCCGTTGCAGCTTATTTTAGCAGATTCTGTCAAAATATTCACTATATTATTATACATATTATTCAATAGTCTTTTATGATACTCATCATTACAAATCCTGTCTGCACAATATCTAAATTCAAATGGAAAGTCAATCTGTTTTAATCTAGAATTACAATTCACATTATATTTAAGAGTTTGTTTACGGTCTCTAATCCCCCATTTACATTTACTAAATGAATTGAATGAACTACCACTAATTGTGATTTTGGGTAAAATAATATTAATGTCACATTCAATACATAATGGATAGTGGTCTGACCAATATGTGTCATATAGTACTGACATATTTACAACCGATCGGCGCGCCGCACCTGTCACTACACAGTGATCGAGCCAGCGCAAGCACCCGTGTGCATCGCTCACAAATGTAAAAGTCTCACTTGGCAACCACTCAATGTCTACGCACGACCACAACCGCTCCGAACAATAAGTTAATAACTCATTACAAAAGAGCTCACCTGGGTGCGCGTTGAAGTCTCCGAGAATATATACCGACTCCACATCACTGCTCTCAATTACGGCATTCAGTTCACTGAGACAGTCTGTAAACTCACTTAAGTTGTTTATATCATTAGTAGGCATGTACACTGATAGCACTAACATGGACCGGTTGTTATGAACTATTTTTATCGCGGCAATACGATCACTTGTACACGCTATGATGGACACTGTTGTAAACACAGCTTTCCTCCACAGTATCGCGACACCTCCGTAAGGCCTTCCTATAATCAAACCAGTAGATGTATCCATAGCTGACTTTCCAGTGAACGAGAATGAGTCATCAATATCATTCAAGCATCGTATATCATGCGACATAAGCCAGGTTTCTTGCAGCGCCACAATGTCAGCTGACCGACACAATCTTCTAACACACTCGATTGACCTTTTAACATTTTTACAGTTAAAAGTAACTAGTTTTACAAGTTGTTTAGCACTATCCATTAACCGACGATTTAATTCCATTTAATCCCTTGTGAGTAATTTTCTCCGCGTTTCGAGCAAAGTTGACAAAACGACGGTATTTTACCCCCTCAGGCCAAAAATCATTCTTCAAAAACATAGACATTTTTTGTCTGGGAATATAAGCAATGTATCCATCATAATCCTTGTTAATTTTCATATTAATTTTGTCCAGTTTTATAGTCAAATTAGTTTTCTTTAATACATAAGAACTAATATCTGTTAATGTCGTCTCTTTCGACACGTTATAAATATAGATGGGAACTTGAACATTCGCCGCCTTAAACTTATTATCTAAATCAGTTGTACCATTCCCTGTATGACCTATAAATCGGTTCCTCATCTTCTTTTTCTGAACTATAGTCCATTCATCACTAGGCGATTGTGATTTGGACTGAGGATTCAAATTCCCTTCCTGCACCACAACTGAAAATGCTTTATTATTTACATCGCTCTGCAGATTTTGGTTGCTCTGGTTGCCGGCTAACGAGACACTGGTGGCAATGGTGGGGATCATGTGATTCATCACTGCATGCGGTGAGCGGCGATCAGCTGATATTTGCTTTCTTGTGGGCTCTGTACCGTCAACGATTGCGCGCGGAGATTTTATTGCGCCACCCTCATTTGATGATAAAGTATGCTGACCAGAATTTATTTTCACAGGGTATTGACAAAAAATCTCAATAGAAGCACACAGAGTCTGGAATTGTGCCCGGTATATGGTAATAGGCTCATCCTCATACCATAAATAGTGAAAAGTGGGTGTTACATGGTACAGTGGCTTATGCCATAAAAAAAATATTCTCGTAGAACATTTTTTTTATTATTATTAATAGGATGGCATTTGGCCACCAACAGAAACCAAAATTATCTTAACTCTTCAAGAAATCAATGAGATAATAATGTTTTAAAGAACTATAGAGAAAGACAGAGAGAAAACAGCTAAAAAATTCATTAGATAGAGGTCTAAAAATCAGTTTGATTTCGATTTTTGATTAGGCCACAAGTAATGTCAAAAATCCATATCTTTGTGCGATGGAGATCCATTTTTGGACTTTTTTGGATATCTCATTTCGACCATAAAAGAGAGTACTAATTATGGCTTACTATTTTGAGATGCCGTACCTAATAGCAGAAACCATTGCTAAAATTTACTAAGACAACCAAGGTCATCTGTGGAAGTAGGTTTTCTAAATGTTACAACATCGACCATTAAGCCGTCGCCTTTTGATATGTAAATAAATATAATGGAATGCTTAATACCTGTCATAAAAACAGTAGGACTTACTTATGGTAGTATACTGCGTTAAGTTTACTTATCAATCTGTTTTTTGAGGTAAAAGGTAAAATAGGTTCAGCTAGGCTTCTTCTATATGGTTATAAATAGGTTTGGTTAGGTTTCTTCTATATGGTTATAAATAGGTTTGGTTAGAGTTCTTCTATATGGTTATAAATAGGCTCGCTCGGCTAGGCTTCTTCTATATGGTTATAAATCTCGGCTAGGCTTCTTCTATCTATATATATCAAATGAAACCCGTTTCCCGTTAATATGCCATAACTTGAGAATGGCTAGACTGATTTGGCAGATTTTTTTTCGTATTTGTTATTGTCAGGAGCTTATGATAGGATTCTTATGATAGAAAAAAATCCTGAAAATCTTATGGGAACGGGAGTAAACGGGATTGCGCGTACGAAGTCGCAGGCAGAAGCTAGTATGGCTATAAATAGGTACGGCTAGGCTTCTTCTATATGGTTATAAATAGGTTCGATTAGGCTTCTTATATATCGCCTTTCAAATGTAAAGAATATTTTTTATGGATTATATAAAGAGTTTTGAAAAGTAATTAAGTAGAGTTTTTACCAGTTGGACATACTAAATTATTGGGCTAGTTATCGGTATTTTACGAAATGAAAGATTCTCAATGCGTTAGCTCACCTATTATTTAAGGAAAGTAGCTTAATTTCAAAAACGTATGGTTTTAAATCGACTTCAAAAAAGGAGGTTCTCAGTATAGCCTGGATGTGTTTTTGTATGTGCGTAATGTATTTGCCAACTAGTCAAATTCAATACTTTTTGCGAACCGTCAAAAACGGGAGTTTAATGAATTTTGTACGAGATTTTGTAATGTGACGTCACGTTTTTCTAGCGTCAAACAGCATAGGTACTTATTTCTTAAATATGTGCTGGAAAAATTTTAAAATTATGTTGGTCATAAAATCAATTAATAAAAGTGTGATTGTTTTTTTTTTTCTATTTTATTGCATTGAACAGTCGAAATAATTTATGTTTGATTAAGGCAAGTACCCAATTAACCTCCTTCAAAAAAGACGAAGAAGTCGGTTTTTGTAAACGTAGTTTTTACAAGAATTATTTTCAACTTAACACCTATCCTCCTATAAATAAATATGCCTCTATAATAGCCGCAGAGATAAGTAACTATAATATGAATAGCATATAAGTAAAGGTACGATTAAAACAAGACGAACTGGTTGCGAAATTGCTCACAATCTAGTTTTTCTCGACGCATTCTCAGATGACTGATCATCATATAAACATGAGGAGTTTGAGAAAAAACTGGTACCTTAATGTTAAAGTTGCCAATATTGGAAACTTTGTTGTATATGGAGATACTACCGGCTGGTAAAAGAATTGACTGGTCAAGTAAGAATTTTCATATATGGCAATAGGTTAACCCCCATTACATGGGACTCATAAAATAAATAGTGAAAAGTGGGTGTTAGATTGTACAGTGGTATAATGTGCACCTCTGCCTACCCCTTCTGGGATAAAAGGCGTGATGTTATGTTTTGTGTAGGAATTTGTTTTTTTCGATTCTGAGTTCAATTTCCGTGACTGTAATGTCCGGAATTATAGTTTTGGTCCTTATTAAATGAAACTTTTAAGTAGCAAAAATTAGGTGTAGCATAGGACTGCTCCTCAGGTCAAGATCTTCATCTTATTTTACCAGCCATAATAATTTTACGCGATGTAGTATGAAGTGAATATAATATTATTTTTAAGACTTACCTATGACTACCTCGTTGTTGTGGTCGCAAGTGCGACTGACGGGCAAGGGTGTCGATTATGATTCCCAGGTCGGGCAAAGTATTACTGGTTTTTTTTTAATTCTCAGTAGTAGTACGGAATCTGGAATTGTGCCCGGTATATGGCAATAGGCTAAATACTCATGTGAATCATAGCATAAATAGTGAAAAGTGAGTGTTACATTGTACAGTAAGTGACGTAAAGTGCTCCTATGCCTATTGCTTCGGGGATAAAAGGCGTGATGTTATATTATGATATGTCTTGCCTTAGAAAAACAATACAATCTCTGCACAAAGTATCTCTTACATCATCAAGAAAATATGCAAATTAAACCAATCGCGTCGCTTGAAAAGTTTTCAATCGTGTCACTGCATAACACAGACGGACGGACAACGTCTTGAATATAATACAAAAGATAACTACGTTCTCGATTTCTCAATGTAGGTAACTTTTTCTTTTCTCTATTCGGTTTTGTGTATCTTAATTTGTACATATTTTTCTTTCTTTTTATTATTTAACCTTTAAATGTCATGATTACAGGTACTTCTTTGGTAAATAACATTTTTTTAAATAATTTATTTATTTATTTCTCCCATCTTTTACATAATATATACAAAATCATAACAGGTAAAAACATATTTTAGGTATGTAAGAACAGACTTTTAACAAATGTTTATAAATTCAGCAATTAATGTGAGACAGGAGCCCGTACTAAGCAGAGCCTGTGTTATGGGTCTCCTGGCCTCCTAACCTCTGTTTTTTTTTATTAGTTTACCAGTTTCTGTTGATATAAGTTTTAATATTCGATAAAATACATTAGGTTGGTACTTTAGGAATTTCTGAAAAATAACTAATAAAATAAGAAAACATTGAGCATTGATAAGCAATACAGAAAACTTTTACTCGATTCTTTTGATCTGACATATTTTCTGAATGGTCAACAATAACTTTAACGGCTACTTTGAAGTCATGTTACGAGTTTAATGTATGTACCTACCTAATAAGGAGTCGATCTATTTTTACTGACTGACGAAAACACAGAAGATACCGTAATAGAAATCATTAAAAAAGGCACACGTGGCTTGTTGCGTAAAACGAATTGTTCGCTCCACTCTTTGTTCAAAACCTTTGTAATTTGTGGTAATGGCCAAACAAAGAGTTCGACTTTTTACAACCTGATTCATTACTGGTGTCAGTGTTACCTACTGGTCAAGAAAAACATGTAGAATTTTATACACTCACGTATAGCTGTTTATTGTTTTTTTTATGGGATAAGCCGGTAAACGAGCAGACGGATTGCCTGATGGTATGACACCTAGAACACCAGAGGCGTTACAAGTGCGTTACCGGCCTTTTGAGGATAAGTATTTGAGGATTATTGGAGATTATTATTACCTTGGCTAGCAGATATAATTTTGTATCTTTTCTTTTTTCTCTTTGTAGTAAAGTTTTGTTTTAAGCCCTTACACTTCGAGTTTAAAATACAAAGGCTTTTTGAGGATTAGGAATTAGGATTAAGATTAGGGAGAGGGGGGAAGGCAGAAGGAATAATTGGGCCTCCGGTAACCTCACTCACACGACGCAAGCGTTGTTTCAAATCGTTTTTCTATGAGGCTGTGGTATTATTCCGGTCGGGCCGGCCCATTCGTGCCGAAGCATGGCTCTAACACTTAAACTTGTCTAATAAGATTCCTTATAATCATTACAAATCGCGAACAAGTTAACCTATAAACTTAAGTCGCATTACAAACTTCACCATAACTAATATTTAATTAATATTTCTTTGAGAGAGATTTAATAACTTTCTAGTAATTAGAAGGGAAAGCCTCTTTACGTCGATGGTCGTAAATACCTTACGGCGGTAAAGCCGGCCTTGTGACATTTGCAGTACCTATTGCGTTATAGAACGCCTATTACCGGCGTGCCTGTTTTAGGAACGACTAATTATGATATGGTGTTAACGTTAAAAGAATCGTGATGTTTATGGTTGATGTGTTAAAATGGAAACAATAGTGTTGAGGTTGGAGTTACCTCGTAAAAGCCATCACCATATAGAAAAGGAATGAACATTAATTGCCCAGGTTTCTCAATGTGAAATGCGAATTCCAAAGTGAAACCCCTTTCGATGATAATTGTTTTTATTACGTGTGTCAGTGGTTGTCATGGTCGCCCGGAGGTTTAAGACGCCCATTTCTCATGCATGAGGGTGCGGGATCGAAACATACCAACGGCAAGTACCAATGTGACTTTTTCCGAGTTATATGTACTTTCAAAGATTATTTCCGAGTTATATGTATTATTAAAGTATATACCACTGACAGACGGTGAAAGAAAACATCGTCAGGAAACCTGGGCTTATAATTTCTAATTATAAGTTTGTAATCGCCAACCTGCATTGAGTAAGCGTGGTGATTAATGCTCAAACCTTTTTCGTGTGAGAAGAGGCTTTGCTCAGAATTGGCTGTTGATGATGATGATGAGTGGTCGTCAATTTGGAAAACGTTATAAGCAGTGGCCTTGAAAATAGGACACCCTAACCTTCAACACAAGCATTGATGAAATAGAATAAGTTCTTAAGTTAATTTAACTGTCTTAAAGATAATATTGCAAAATTTGCTCCAAATACCACTGGCTTTGTAACTTGGGTGCGAAACTACGAATTCAAGATCATTGAACGTTGTGCCGATGTTAGGAATGCGGTAATGGCATACTCTATCAGACTGCAATAGTCCTGTCGCTCAATTCTTATTGGAAGACAGTGCAATGACCAGGAACTAGAAATTTAATGGACTATTTGGTGTGCTATGCTTAGGACAATACCCTGAACGTAAATCACTGTCTCGTTCATCTGTCTCTTGAAGTGTGACTTGAGTTAAGGAGAGATGCTTTAGTTCGTCAATTAGGAAATGTAAAGGACACCGGCTTTAAAAGTAACGCCATCTTGTCAAAATTTCCCACAACTATCAAAATTATATTTGCCTTTTTTTCTCTTTTCTTTTTTAAACAGTCCTTGGCATTTTATGATTCCTTTAATAAATAGAATGTGATAAGATATGAAAAGTATTCGTGTTGGATAAGTTTAGCCTGTACCATCGCTCATTGCCTACTCACGAATCTGCTTTTTCTCTGAGTCTCTGGTCGATGTTGTAGTTATTTTATGGCTTAAGCTGGTACACAAGCAGACGGAACACCTGATGGTAAGCAATCGGCGTCGCCCATGGACACCTGGAACACCAGAGGCGTTACAAGTGCGTTACCAGCCCTTTGGGGATTAGTAGTTTGAGGATGGTTAGGGATTCAGGGATTGGGGAAGGGGAGGGGGTAATTGGGCCTCCGGTAACCTCACTCACATGACAAAACACAACGCAAGCGTTGCTTTACGTCGGTTTTCTGTGAGGCCGTGGTATTGCTTCCAAACAGCTCTGCTGGAAGCATGACTGTCCCACACACAGTTAACAGGTTAACCCGCAATTACATTACTAATGCACAGGATGCATTGCCCACGACAGAGGAGAAAATCGTATTGTGGGGCAAAGGTTATTTTTTTTAAATGCTCATTTTCAAAAACCTCTCCTAAATTTTAAGGAAACACTGTTCTGAAACGGATAATGTCATTTTGGTTTTTTTGCGGCCTATAAGTGACACCAAACAGTACCTAATTTTAGGTGTTATTACACTAAGTTAATTTTAATTAAGAGTTGGTTAAGGGTGCCAAAACGTTTACTTATTTGTGTAAAATGTCCGATGGATCTGTCCTTTTTTCATTCCCTTCTATGCTATGTGGCAATTTTAATGCTATTTTGTATGTCGTCTTGAAATCAATTCAAGTATCGAAGGATCGATAATGGCTAGGGACCAGACCACAAATTACATGTAGTCGCTAACATATTATTATCTGTGTGACCACTGCCGGTTGTGGCGACACAGATCATCTTTATTGCTGTGATATGGCTAGCTTCTCTTCTTATTGCTTTATTGCTATTTCATGGGACTGATGACATAAAAATGTGGGTGTTACATTTTACAGTGCTGCTCTGCCTACCCCTTCGGGGTTAAAAGGCGTGATGTTACGTTACGTTACGTTACAATATAGTCTGTCAGTCTGTTCATTTCTATAATAAAATATTATACCGAAACACGGGTAAAAAAAATAAACATTGCGTAGAATTAAATTATTATGTTTTCGGCTTACTCACGTAATTATTTGACGAGGAACTGGACTCGTTTCAAGCCATGCTAGAGGCTCATATTCATGAGCAGCATTTCGCGACCCGCGACGCGGCGACTGTCGCGCTGCTAGTGGTTACTCAAGTCTGCGGGCCCAGCGCTCGCACACATAATTACATGAGTAAGCCGAAAACATAATAATTTATTTAGTATGTCTCACGAAAGTTATAATACAAATATTGCGTAGAATTGTGTAAAAACCACATAATTACAGAAACTGGACATTCCATGCAAATAAGTTAATACAAATGTAACATAAATAACGTTATCTGTGTAAGCATTCACCGAACAGTCCGGTTAGGGTCATAGGCGCATGCGCAGGTTGCGCGCCCATTCACTAACCGACTCGAGTTATCAGCACGTGTTTACATGTCTACTCAGACAGTTAGGAGTTCTGTACCTACCTAGATTGAAATAACTTTGCTTTGCTTTGAAAATACTTTTGTAATTCTAAGCTTAAAACTAGCGTACTGTCAAATTCGAAGCGTTTATTGCAATTACTTACTCAAAGGTATCAAATTAAATCAAATCAAATCAAATCATTTATTTCGGTTGCAAACATGGGTTATAAAATATACAAAAGGTGTTTAATAATCCTTACTTGTCTTTACTTCCTTACTTATATTATAAATCGGAAAGTGAGTCTGTTTGTTTGTTTGTTCCGCCTTCACGCCGTAACTACTAGATCGATTACTTTGAAATTTTGCAGACGTAAAGTTAGAAGTCTGGATTAAATAACAGGGTACTTTTTATCCAAAAACACAGTTTACTTAGATAAGTGTGGGAGAGCCATGCTTCGGCATGAATGGGCCGGCTCGACCGGAGTGATACCACGGCCTCACAGAAAACCAACGTGAAGCAACGCTTGCGTAATGTTTCATCGTGTGAGTGAGGTTACCGGAGGCCCAATTACCCTCCCCTTCCTCAATCTCCCCAACTCCTGAATCTCCAACGATCCTCAAACTCCTAATCCCCAAAAGGCCAGTAACGCAGTTGTAATGCCTTTGGTGTTCCAGGTGTCCATGGGCGACGCCGATTGCTTACCATCAGGTGATCCGTCTGCTAGTTTACCGGCTTAAGCCATAAAAAAAGAACATGTGTAGTTAATGGATAAGTGCAAATAATATGTATGGCTGTGTTGTTGTTATAAGTTTTTGTATTAAGTTTTTATTTAAGTTTTTTTTTATTAATGTTAATTATAAGTTTTTATATTAAGTGACAACATTATCGCATTGGGTGTAACCTGTTAGGATGTGTTGTTGAATTAAATAAATAAATAAAAAAATAAAGAAAATTCTACCAAGAGTAGGTAAATATATTTTGCAATTATTTTATTACAAGTGTGTGGCTACTGGTATTTTAGAAGTGAATACTTTCATAACAGTTGCATAAATAGCTGCAGTTCTAAGAAACGCAGTTAATGGCGTCATAGGCCGTGGGTTTTCTACTGATTTTCCTTCACAACTCAGTGCTAATTGATTTATATAGAATTTTAGTTGTTGGCCTGTTGGCACATCTTTTTTACGTAAGAGAAGGTGTATATTGTTCAAGTGAAACAAGTGAATTTATTTCTGCAAATAGGCTACAAGGCAGCACTTTTACACGCCAGTTTTATCAAGCGAACGATGACGTCGATATTACTGACTACTCTGAGAAGAAATGTCGATTTACAGTCAGCTTAATTAACAGGTGAGGCTGACTGATCCGACGATGAATACCAACCAAAAGAATATTTGGGTGGGTCGCGCAAATACTCAAACTGTCAGAACATGGTAATTAGAAGTGCAATGGCGAGGCAGTCTCGTACAGTCCTTGCATTAATAATTTTAAATACTACAAGTTTGTGTTGTGATTCTGGGGTGGTACAAGTAAATTGAGAATATTGTATCGTAAGTCTTTTGTAGAATAAAAATAATGCTTCATCATCATTAGCCTATAAGTGGCCACTGCTGACCAAAGACCTTCTCTCAAGTCAATTGAAAGACGAAAAAACGTAGACAACTTAAGTTCACTCGCACTCAACACCCCGTTGCCGCGGAGGACTTAACGGGTTACCGGGGCTCCGGCTCAAAGGGCAGGAGTAGGAACGGGGTGGTTTTTAGTCAGTAAGAGTCTGACACTCCCTCCCGCCTCACCAAGGTGGGAGCAGTCATTCATTGATTTTCCCTGCTACAAAAAACTCAATACCCCGTTATAATTATGTCAAGTGCAAGTACAACTTAACCCAATTTGCCTAAACAAATAAAATACATCTGTAACTTGTTTACCGTAACAATGGCGTCATTGCACTATTGACGTGGAATTCAACAAATTGATACAAGTGTTCCGTTCACGAGATGAGATGGTGCAATGAACATGTTTGACATTCATTAATATTCGTGTAAGATGAACAAATGTGCCAGTTCAAACAATGTTTTGTTATCCATGCTAAGTATTTGTGTAAGTTACAGCTGCTAAAGTGCATGTGTGTTGATGTTATAGTTTAATTCGGTTAGTGGGAGATCGAATGAATACTGAACAATTGTTTAGATCTTTGGACTAGTTTTATGTTAATAGAATCACAACAAATTATAAAAAACAAAAGTTAAAGCATTTCAATTAAACTATAATTTGGTACTTCTGAAAAGTAAAAAATACAAAATAAATAATAGTTTGTTAGTCAGTCCGTCAGTGAAGCTAGGTGAAGCTAGGTGCTCATTCCAAAATGTAGAGAGAAGAACAAATAAGAAACTCCATTCGGTACTCTTTGAAAAAAAAGTATGTTCTACAATGTCTCTGATACATATTCCAATACTGTACGTATATGTGAGAACAATGAAAAGACACGCTTGATGCATTATACAAATTACAAAATCTACTAAAATAAAAAAAAATAAAACAAACATAAAAAAGTCTTATTGTTTTACATGATGCTCACATATGTATACTGACAATCTATAGAAATAGTGCTTCTATACAAGAAAAAGGAAACTCTTTGTTTTGTGTTTGTGTTTATACCTCTAGAAGTTAGAAAAACACTGCAGCTGTAATACTTGCTTAGCTTACAAAGTGTGATTTTATTGAATTAAAATTTTGAAGCTGTTTTCGATAGTTTAACTAAAACTAGACTTTAATGTTAGTAGGTTTAAAGTCTAAAAATCAAAATTTTTAGCCTAATAATTTTAAAATGTTTACACCCATTTTCAATTTTAAAATGGGTGTAACATTGTACAATGGCATTAAGTGCTGTAATGTGCACTTCTGCCTACCCTTTCGGGGATTTAAGGCGTGATGTTATGTAATGTTATGATGAAGTTAATCTCTATATTGTATTTGATATGAACCTGTTAGGTCGAAGGTTATCTTATTAACATTAATGGGAAAACCGCAGATTCAAACTATGAAAAATATAATTATGATAAGGATAAAACCATAACATAATCATAACCAGGTTTTTTTATTCTGTGACATGGCTACGGTATAGGACTCATTACTGGTGATCTCAAACAAGGGATGCGGAGACGGCAGAATACAGCAAAAAGAAATACAAGACCATATGAACAGAAAATGCCTCGTTGGCCGAGTGGTTGCAAGTGTGACTGCCGAGCAACGGATCTTGGGTTTGATTCCCGGGTCGAGTATTTAAAATTCCCGGGTCGTGTTTTTAAAAATATCTCATTCTGGGAATGTGCATGGAATATGGCAATAGGCTCAACCCCTATTACATGGGACTCATAACATAAATAGTGAAAAAGTCATTATTATATTGTGCAGTGGCATTAATCGCCGTAACACCGCTGCCTAACCCTTCGGGGATGAACGGCGTGATGTTATATATGTTTGAATGAACCGAAAACTAATAAACCCAATTACCCTCCCCTTCCCCAATCTCCCCAATCCCTGAATCCTCAACGATCCTCAAACTCCTAATCCCCAAAAAGCCGGTAACGCACTTGTAACGCCTCTGGTGTTCCAGGTGTCCATGGGCGACGCCGATTGCTTACCGTCAGGTGATCCGTCTTAGCCATAAAAAAACACCGTACTCCATTAACTGTCCCCATCGGAAATTAAAATAAGAGTAGGTACTTAACAATACTTTTCTCATATCGAAGAATCGCATTTAGAACACACATAAGCCAGATCTAAATATCGACCAAAGACACAATAGTTCCAAGTATATAATACGACATAGCACCACGCCCTTTATCCCCGAAGGGTTAGGCAGAGGTGCACATTACGACACTTAATGCCACTGTACAATGTAACACTCACTTTTCACATGAGTTGACTCTGTGCTACAATTGAGATTTTTTTTAAAACCCTTTATACATTGCCCGACACAAAAATCGAACCACTCGGCCGACAAGGCAGTTCCAAGTACCTATCACCTATTATTTATTTTCCAAGAAATAATAGATCGTAACTATTTCTCAGTTCTCACTTTATGTCTATGTAAGTGTCAGACGGTTAACCAATAAATCAGCTCACTTGTGTTTTATGCGTGATAAGATGCGTACGCGCAGGAGCGATGTGACGTCACTGTCATAAATTGTTCGCTCCTAGTACTTGGAAGTGTGAAAATTTAATTAGTCTTTTGATGTTGTAGAGGAAATTATATTCCAAGTCCAGTGCAGCCATTTTGTTTGGTTTATTTTGTTTCGTCTTGAATTTAGGTCGTCTGTGAAGATTTCTGTTTTGTTTGTTTTGGCAAAATTTATTTAGCAATTTCAAAACTTTGTGTTTGTTTTGAAAATGTACAAACTTTTAGTGCTATGCAACAAAGGCATAGTTTCAGACTCTGATTTTAGTTATTGACATTTTGCCCACAAAATATTTAATTATTTATTATATTTATTATTATTATTATTAAACGACTTAAAAAGTAGGTGCTCAATTTGTCCTGTATTTATGTGTGATTGTATGTAGGTAGTGTGCGCAATGATCTCGCAATTGATTGAACAGAATATTAAAACCATTTTCAGAGAGAGAGAGAGAGAGAGAAAAGTGTTTGTTATACTTAGAAGGAGGATTTAGTATTAGCCAACTTCAATAAGTCTATTTGTTTTATTTTATATCGAACGCCAATTACTACGATTCCTATATACCTGTTTCGCTTCATCAACAACCTTCAATCTTTTCATGTATGCTCGTCGGTTAAGGGTACTTTTTATTTTTTGTATATCAAAATATACGTAAAAAAAGATGTGTTTGCCTGTCAGCATATAAATTAACCGACTGAATTAAACAAAGACGGGGTTGATTTTTTAAACATATTTTATGAAAAACTGCCTC
Source organism: Spodoptera littoralis (assembly GCA_902850265.1). Lineage (NCBI taxonomy): Eukaryota > Metazoa > Arthropoda > Insecta > Lepidoptera > Noctuidae > Spodoptera > Spodoptera littoralis. The sequence continues at coordinate 1,113,267 of LR824539.2, read as the reverse complement.
GTTGGCCGAGTGGTCGCAAGTGCGACTGCCCGGTAAGGGTTCGATTCCGGGTTCAGGCAAAATACTACAGGGTTTTTTAAAAAATCTGTGGTATCACGGAGTTCGGAATTGTCTGGTATATGGCAATAGGCTCACCCCCTACATGGGATTCATAATATTTAGGTAAATGGTGATAAATGTGTTACATTGTACAGCGGCATTAAGTGCCGTAAAGTGCACGTCTGCCTACCCCTTCGGAGATAAAAGGCGTGATGTTATGTATGTATGTATTTTATTAAAGAATTATTAGATGTAATTTATTACACATATGAGATGCTATAAGGCCCGCATTTTCTTCAAAGTATCAATAAAAATATAATTTTACTTAAGTTAGGGGTTAATCTTAGGTTAATCACACTCATTATAAGAACCAGTACTTAACTTAAGTACCTCATGTATTTCGAAAAACCTTTCCTCTGTATACACTGCCTGACCCCGGAATTGAACTGCAGACATCAAGATTTGTACTCGGTTTGTCCGTAAATACTCGAAGCTGCTAATTACAGACGTAACTATTATCATTAGAGGATGTGGGGTCAAGTTGTCTGTCTGTCTATCTTTATTACTATCGAGGACTAAAATAATAGGTTTTTGATGTATGGAATTACGTATTAGGTGCTATATAATTAGGTACATAATTTAGGTATTGAGTTAGGTATTAGGTGATGTACCTAATCATATTTTATGGCTTCCTAAGCAAACGAATCACCTGATAATAAATATTAGTTAAAACCTAAGATAATTTATTAACCGACTTCAAAAAGGAGGTTCTCAGTTTTATTCATTTAATATGCTTCATGCACAAAATGTATAAATAGGTGAACTTAATGCCGCAGGCATTTTCTACCAGTCTGACCTTTGGGTGATGCAGAGAAGAGTAAATGGTAGGAGCAAGAGGCAAGCAGTGATTTTATTGAACAATGAAAGATAAACTAAATTTACCTACACATGAATACAATATGCCTACATACATACATACATACATACATACAGTTTTACCTTTGTAAATGTATTTTTTTATATTAGTTGGGACTGACGTTTGACCACTATCTCGCCTGGTGGTAAGCGATGATGTAACCTACGATGGAGCACGTCGACCCATAAGCAACCTATTCACTAGGGCCTTGAACACACCCAGGTTTTACCCTTCAGGAAACAATTTACAGACTCTGGTAAAGAATTCCACTCCTTAGCAATACGCAGAAGAAAGCTTGATACAAAGCGCATCGTGCGTGACATTAAAATATAAAACAATACCTAAAATTATTCTCTTAGATATATACTATCGTACGTAGACTGTACTATAACCAGTCGTAAACTATGATTTACGGGTTCGAGTCTCGTCAAGTGACAATTTGACCTCATATCCTGCGATAGAGTTTACCACAAGATAGACACATCGGCCATTTTAGTTTTATGCGCGGGAACAATAACTATAGCGGGATAGAAATATTATAGCTATTACTTAAATTCCTCTGTGGTATTGTCCACCATGACACTGGTGTCTTTTAACATCTGTTTTATAAAGTACGTACATACATACAATATAACTTTACGCCTGTCTCCCATGGGAGTAGGTAGAGACTATGGAACGCAAATTACTACGATTCCTACATACATCTTTCGCTTCATCAACAGTCATCAATCTTTTCATGAATGCTCGTCGGTTAAGGATACTTTTAATTTGACCCTTCTTTAAACTGTCAAACACCAAGCGGTGACCGCGACCTATTGTTCTTTAATTGTGTCTATAAAACCGGTACTCGACGAGTTAATATATTGTCAATCTGGTCAGTATATGTCCGTCTAGGGCGCCCTCTACCGATGATTAATTAATCTAATTTTTATACATATTACTCGGAAAAAAACTCACATTAGTGTTTTCCAGGTTTCGAACCCGCATCCTCATGTATGAGCAGCAGCCGCCATACCCATGGCACCATCATAAACGACATTTTTAATTTTTAAACTAGATTTTACTTAAGCTTCCACATAACAACATCACGCCTTTTATCCCTGAACGGGTAGGCACATAACGGCACTTAATGCCACTATACAATTTATCACCCCTTTTCACTACTTATGTTATGAGTCCCATGTCATAGGGGGTGAGCCGATTACAACATACACACAGGTCAAATTAAGAACCTCCTTGTTTTTTGGAAGTCGGTTAAAAATCCCTGCAATATAACTTTTTTTAACGAGCAGACGGATCACCTGATGGTAAGCAATCGGCGTCGCCCATGGAAACCTGGAACACCAAATCGTTACAAGTGCGTTACCGGCCTTTTGGGGATTAGGAGTTTGAGGATCGTTGGGGATTCGGGGATTGGGGAGATTGGGGAGATTGGGGAAGGGGGAAGGAGCTTGGCCTCCGGTAACCTCACTCACAAGACGAAACACAACGCAAGCGTTGCTTCACGTCGGTTTTCTGTGCTCTCCACCGTGGTATCACTCCGGTCGAGCCGGCCCATTCGTGCCGAAGCATGGCTCTCCCACACTTAGAATAGCTACTTACACTGTATACATAGGTACATTTCCACATTTTCACCCAAGAACTGAATTTAGGACACCACATCGCGTTCAGCCACTGACTCACTGTGCTAACATTGACATTTCATAAAGCGGTAGGTAATACCTACTTAATCACACCGGCATACCAACCTACCTGTACATATTAACATAGTTATTATGTCATGTCTATGTCATAGTTCCAAGAAATCGAGTCACTTGTTCCAATCTAGATAGAGTTATGTAAACCAACCACAATGCTACTATTATAATAAATTGTAATGTTTTTTAAGGGGGTAAATTATCGAATGACTCCCGCCTGGGTGAGGCGGGAGGGGATGTTGTTATGTGGAAGCTTAATAAAATCTAGTCTAAAAAATTAAAAATGTCGTTTATGATATGGCCATGGGTATGGCGGCTGCTGCTCATGCATGAGGATGCGGGTTCGAAACCTGGAAAACACTAATGTGAGTTTTTTTCCGAGTAATATGTATAAAAATTAGATTAATTAATCATCGGTCGAGGGCGCCCTAGACGGACATATACTGACCAGATTGACGATATATTAAAGAAGGGTCAAATTAAAAGTACCCTTAACCGACGAGCTTGCATGAAAAGATTGATGACTGTTGATGAAGCGAAAGAGGTATGTAGGAATCAAAGTAATTTTTTTTTTAAGGGGGGAGAATCATCTGATGACTGCTCCCGCCTGGGTGAGGCGGAAGGGAGTGTCAGACTCTTACTGACTAAAAACCACCCCGTTCCTTCTCCTGCACGTCAAGCCGGAGCCCCGGTTACCCGTTAGGTTCTCCGCGACAAATTCTAATGTTTGTATGTATGTAATATGTATGTTTGTTTGTAACTCCTTCACGTCAAAAATGCTGAATAACAAGTGAAACAAACAAGTGAAACAAGTGAATTTATTTCTGCAAATAGGCTGTAGCCTGTAAAAGTGCTGCCTTACAAGGCACGACACGTCAATTTTATCAAGCGAACGATGAGGCCGACATTTCCTAACTGACTACTCTGAGAAGAAATGCCGAAACAAACTCAGAAGCTTTCGAGGTAACAGGTAGATGCTGTCTAGAATAACAGATAGGCTTGTGGCAACGTGGGCGGAGCCGCTGGTTGAAGCTAGCAAGAATATAATATTTGTTTTTATAATAACTATCGTGAGGAAAGAGAGGAAGAGTCCCTCTGAGACTCGAAACTAGTAGAGCTTTTCTCAGTATATTTGCGTTAGTAACTCGTAATTTTTAGTTAAGTCAATACAATGTTTGAGGTGTTCGATAAAAATAAGAAAAACTGGAAAAAACAGATTCGGATTTAAATCTAGGTATTTACAATCTTATCTTATCTTATATCTTATACTGTTATATAAAGCAGAAGAGTTTGTTTTTTTGTTTGTTCGTTTGAACGCGCTAATCTCCGTAACTACAAGTCTGATTTGAATATTTGTGTTATAGAGGTATAGTGCATTTATCGAGCATGGCTTTAGGCTATAAAACAACCAACCAAAAACGACCAATAGGAGCTGAGCAGAGCATGTGAAACCGCGCGGAAGTAGCTAGTCTAAGATACAAATTGAGACATTTGATTTAAAATGTCGATCAAATAACCAAAATAGATAAACAAAAATTCTTTACTCTCTACTAATAATAATTAAATATAGAAATCAAATCAATGTCTGTCCATCATACATGTTTATTTACGTACCCGAATCAAGTATTAATTCCTCAATAACAAATATCGGTCACTACACAGGAAGAGAACCCGGAACCTAGCGCAGATGTGCGCTCACGCAGAGCCAAATAGGCGGCCATTTGGACCGAGCCTCGATCAATACAACTCTATAAAGGTATTAGTAGGCAGTTATTATTGACTTACGGAAGCGTATATGAAGCTTATTAATAAATTTGGCCGAGTAGACTGCCTCGTTGGCCGAGTGGTCACAATTGCGACTGCCGGGTAAGGGGTCTCGGGTTCGATTCCCGGGTCGGGCAAAGTATTACTGGGTTTTTAAAAAATTCTCAGTAGTAGCACGGAGTCTGGAACTGTGCCCGGTATATGGCAATAGGCTCACCCCCTATTACATGGGACTCATAACATAAATAGTGAAAAGTGGGTGTTACATTGTACAGTGGTATAATGTGCACCTCTGCCTACCCCATCGAGGATAAAAGGCGTGATGTTATGTTATGTATGTTAATAAATTTGGTTTTACCTAATCAACTTAGTAGTCTTTGCCTCACCATTTCTTTTCTAATTACCCATATTCTAACAGTTTGAGTATATGTGCTGCCTACGCAAATGTTCTTTGGGTTGGTATTGTTCGTCGAATCAGTCAGCCTCACCTGTTAATTGAGCTGACTGTAAACCGACACATGCGTACTGCCTTCAGAACGGGTCCGCTCAAACTGTTGTGGTTCTTTCCTCAAAAGGCCACTACAGAAAGAACTTGCACGGTTCTCACACATAATCTATTATACATATTGTCTGGACTTTAAAAGAGACAGACCTCTGAGTTTGTTTCGGCATTTCTTCTCAGAGTAGTCAGTTAGGAAATGTCGACCTCATCGTTCGCTTGATAAAATTGACGTGTAAAAGTGCTGCCTTGTAGCCTTGTATGTATTTGCAGAAATAAATTCACTTGTAACGTGTTACAAGAATTAATCTGTCGTTATGTACGGTTGCGAATTATGGACCTTAAAAGATGACACTAACAGATGCATAAAGGCGCTTGAAATGGTTTCTTTTTAAGATGGGAAAATCATCGAATTACTGCTCCCGCCTGGGTGAGGCGGGAGGTGTCAGACTCTTGCTGACTAAAAACCACCCGGTTCCGTCTCCTGCGTTTTGAGCCGGAGCCCGGTAACCCGGCAAGTGGTCTCAGGTTCGATTCCCGGGTCAGGCAAAGTATTACTGCGCTTATTAAAAATTCTCAGTAGTAGCACGGAGTCTGGAACTGTGCCCGGTATATGGCAATAGGCTCACCCCGTGTTACATGGGACTCATAACATAAATAGTGAAAAGTGGGGTTGGGTAGATTGGCATAATGTGCACCTCTGCCTATCCCTTCAAGAATAAAAGATGTTATGTTATCTTATTTCCTTATGAATTGTCTGTCACCATCAATCATTCATTCAGTTGGAAGTTTTCTAAAATGTATGTATAAGTTCGTATATAAATTTGGAATGTTATCTATCCATATACACTTGACCTATTTGGTTATAGGTATAGATCTAATAATAGGTAGAGACCAAATGGTTAATTGGATAAAATATAGGACAATGTTATCATACCAGCATTGACCATTCCATACATTATAATAAGCACATTCAAGCTGTTGTTGCTAAACACGGATTTCCTTATTGGTACATTAATTTTTATATGTTTTCCTCCTGTAAATTCCTGCGGTAAATCTATTTTTAAAAAAGGTAATTTCATGGTTTTTGATTTCGTTTACGGGTACCAAATGAAATAGACTTCTCGTTGCTACTCCAGATTACTACAGTCCAGATTTTTGAGGGTGAGTCTACCTCGAGGCGTTCCACCTAGTCAGACTATGGGTCTTCTTATCATACTCTTCACTCTTGACAAGCAGGTTGGAGATAGGTTTATTTTATTTATTACAAATGCTTCATGAGCACAAAATGTTGCACAAGAGATGAATGGAATTGGAATTAATGCCTTGACGCTAAAAAACACAGGCGATGACAAAATATATTCTATGCCGGCACCATATACCTAGATTAAAATATATCTAAAACGAACCAGAGATTATAATTACTTCTTTCATAACATTGGAATGCGACACCTATGCCTGTTTATCTATGTATACTTATAAAATTTTATAGTTATCTCATATTGATGAAACAGGTTAAGGATGAATACTACCTACTATATTTTAATGATCAGTAGTTAATATATAATGTGTATATGACTCCAGCTCTCGTTAACCCATACTCTGTATAATTAATTAATAATTTATGCATTTGAGCTTTGAATACAAGATTGTACACATAATTCTACTAAATTCTGACATTATGTCGATGTGAAGAAACGTCCTGTATCACAAAATTGATGTTATTATGACCAAATTAAAGTTAGCATATTTTTTATAATTAACGAGCAGACGGATCACCTGATGGTAAGCAACCGTCGCCGTTCGTGAACACCCGAAACAGATAAGTTAATAATTGGGTTGCCGGGCTTTGAGTAATTAAAGATTTGAAGATGGAAATCTTCGGAGGGCCGTCGTATCACTCGCGAAAGAACTAGAGTGACCAAAATAGGTCGCAAAATCGGCACACTGAAGTGGCAACGGGCAGACCACGTCACTCGACAGACTGATGGCAGATGGGCCACGAAAGTCCTTGAGTGGAAACCATAGAGTGCAAGACGAAGCGTGGGCAGGCCTCCCGCTAGGTGGACCGACAACATCGCCAGGGTGCAGAGAGCCAGTAGATGCAAGTGGCGAGTTGTCGTTCGACGTGGAGGACTAAGGGGAGGCCTTTATCTAATAGTGGACGTCTTTCGGCTGTTGATGATGATGGTGATGTGGTACCACTCCAGCCGAGCCGTCCCATTTAAAATTATTAGTTTGCTCGCTCCTTCCAGCGGCTTCGCTTCGCTTTGCGGAGCTGCGGAGGACTTAACGGGTTGCCGGGGTCTTTAGTCAGTAAGAGCCTGACACTACCTCTCGCCTCACTCGAGCGGGAGAAGTCAGTAGGAAAATCACTACTAAAAAAACTTCTTCGCCCAGGTTCCAGTATCATAAAAAGCCTAAGTGTTAATCCAGACCGTAATCGACCCCAGCCGTTTAGATGCGAAGAAGTAACAAACATACAAACTTTCGAATTTATAATATTAGTAGGATACGGGTATCATCATTTCTACAGCAGGTACATATCTCCACGAGTGACTAGGCACTGGGTACTATGCATTTGTATCAAATTACCTCGCGATGACCATGATCGGCGCATGCGCACGTCTCACTAAATCTTGTGTACATTGACAGGTAACATCACGCCTCGTCCTTATTAGGTAAGTTATTGGTTGGATGATAATTATGTTGTTTCTAAGGAGATGTCATCAGGTATTGTGTAACCTGATTAATTGATGCATTTGTATCTATAGTTTTTGTATACTTCTCCGTGAGAGAAGAGGTATTTTCTTAAGTGCGACAACTACTTCTGTGTTGAATTTAAAAAGCGACAACTGCTTTTTCCACCAAAGTCTGATAGAAATGTGGAAATTGGAAATACTTGTCCAAAATTCAACAGGAATATTTATTTCAAGAACGAATATCTAATATGGCTACAAATTAGTTGTGACATTTTTTTCGTATAGTACTAGTAGCCTAAATTAACTAAAATCACGGGGTACTCACGTGAATATACTGAGGAAAGCTCTACTAGTTTCGAACCACAGAAGGGTTGAGCTCACTTAGTGAGCTCCGCGACGTCGCCGCGACCGCGCACGCTGCTAATGAGGAAGAACCCCTCTGTGGTTCGAAACTAGTAGAGCTTTTCTCAGTATATTCTCGTGAGCAACCCGTGATTTTACTTAATTTAGTATGTCTCACGATAGTTATTATAAAAACTAGTAGCCTAGTTTGTACCTCTGAAAACAATACTTTTCCCGGGACCAGTAACCTTATATTATGCTCTATAATTAGCATAGCAACAGATGAAGATTGAACTAAAAAAAAAAAACTAAAATCAATACGAATCCCAGAAACTCGTCTCATCTTTCGCAGTGACACAATTTCAAGCTCTATTTAAACAAGACGGTTGTAATGTCTGGCGCTAATAACCGGCAGACACTTTATAGTTTTTCGAAACATCCATTCAAAGATTAAAGCCGGTCGAATCAAAGATTGAAAGACGGATTTTTTATAACCGTCATAACTTTCCGTTAAAGTGAATTTTTAGATGTTATGTCTGAAAGAGGTTGTGTAATGCATCAAAGAGGATGTCAATGAAATAGTTCTGCTATATCTGTTGAGGAACTGTGGGTTATTTGAAGACAAAATAACATATGCCACTAGCGGACACGACAGACGTTGTCCTGCATATCCATTTGAATGTATAAACAAAAATTCATTCAAATTAGTTCCCCTGTAATACTTTGCCCGACCCGGGAATCGAACCCAATGATGCAGTCGAAACGAAAGAAAACTATCACGAACAAATCTTATGGTTCTCGTTTATATCATTTCCAACGACTTTCTTCTTATTAAGAAAAATACTCACGAATAGGGTAGTTGCCAGGGAATGAAAATTCAAAATTAATTAGTCCGTCAGTTAGATTTGAACAATTATTAGACACGTATTTTTTTTATTTTTCCGTATAAAGAATACTTAGATAAAATGGAGTTAAGTTTAGGAGTGGGAGGTCGTTACGTCACAAAGTGCTACAAAAGGTAGCGTATTGTGACGTCACACGATATTTCAGATTAATAGGTATATCGTCGAAATTATTTAATTTTGTGAGAAAAGAAAAAATACGTGTCTAATGTTTTAAATTAATCTACCAGACGGACATTAAAAAATAAAATATAGGCAACTACCCAATTATCGTTAAACTACGTACTTAAACGATTAAACAACTATTTTGTAAAAAAATTATAGATTATAGATGTACACATAACTATAACACTTTTATGAATTTAGATAATTATGTTTGGCCGTTTTCGATCAATAATTCAAATGATTTAATGATCCATTTTCAAAAGAAACTGGCAAAGCTTTCTTAAAAAAAGATAAAAAAGAACGTTACCCCGTATTAAAAATGTCTCCGTTTACATATAAACAATTTCACATACACATGACACCCAGACCTGGAACAACAATCTGTAGGTGAGTTGTTCCAATGATAATCAGTTGTAGAGTTGTTCCGTGTGGGAATCATCATCATCATCATCATCAACAGCCTATAAGCGGCCACTACTGACCAAAGGCCTCTTCTCCCACGGAGAAGGTTTGAGCACTAATCACCATGCTTGCTCAATGCGAGTAGTCGATTTCAAACTTATAACTATAATAAGCCCAGGTTTCCAAACGATATTTTCCTTCACCGTCTGTCACATATTGTACAAATCACATTATCCCAAGGCATTTATGCCCATTACTGAGCAAAGCCTCTTCTCACACGAAGAAGGTTTGAGCACTAATCACTACGCTTGCTCAATGCGGGTTGGCGATTTCAAACTTACAACTATAATAAGCCCAGGTTTCCTCACGATGTTTTCCTTCACCGTTTGTCAGTGGTGTCCAAATAATCTTGGAAAGAACATATAACTCGGAAAAAGTCACATTGGTACTTGCCGTTGGTAGGTTTTGAACCCGCACTCTCATGCATGAGTAGCAGGCGTCTTAAACCTCCGGGCAACCACTACATTAATTAAAGTATCTAAGTTTCCAGGTAAACCTCGATGTAACTAGTAAATGCGTAACTACTCGAAAACATAAACAACTTAATTGCATATAGTAAATTATTACCTCATGATTCGTGCTTCGTAGTATATCTACTTAAATGTAAAACAGGCTGCCTCGTTGGCCGAGTAGTCGCATGTGCGACTGCCAGGCAAGGGGTCTCGGGTTCGATTCCCGGGCCGGGCAAAGTGTTACTGGGTTTTTTTAAAAAATCTCAGTAGTAGCACGGAGTCTGGAAATGTGCCCGGTATATGGCAATAGGCTCACCCCCTATTACATGGGACTCATAACATAAATAGTGAAAAGTGGGTGTTACATTGTACAGTGGCATAATGTGCACCTCTGCCTACCCCTTTGGGAATAAAAAGGCGTGATGTTATGTTATGTTGTAAAACAGGGCCGTATTTAGAGAGAGGAACTTAAAGTTTAATTTTCATGTTTAAGTTTCAGATTATTGCAATTATTTGAAATTACCTGTTGCAGGAAGTTTAAAATAATCAAGTTTTAAAAACAGGAATCATATTCTACGCGGACGACGTCGCGCTTGTCCGCGTAGAATATGATTCCTGTTTTACCCCTTGGGAACATTTAATTGGAATAAAAGTATTCTAGCACTTAAGTCAGCTCATACCCTGCCTGTATATCAAATTTCATCAAAATCCGTTCAGTAGTTTCACCTAGATTGACGTATAAATATCTAAACAAAGACACTTTCACCTTTATAATATTAGTTTGATAACTTAGAACATGTCTAATAATGTAAGTACGTCTTTAGCAATCATATAATTTAAAAACCAATTTAAAAATCTGATACCTCGAAAATTTAACCTGAATAACAATTAGTCTTTTTTTAAGGGGATAAAATCATCGAATGACTTCTCCTGCCTGGGTGAGGCGGGAGGGAGTGTCAGATTCTTACTGACTAAAAACCACCCCTTTTTCCTCCCGCCCTATCAGACATAGGTACCTCCCAAAGCTCCCATGTGCGGTGAGGACCTGCGTCTGGCGGTAGGAGAGCGGCGGAGGTAGCGTCTCCCAAGCCACTTATCAAAGAGGGGACTTACCGCTGCCAATAATACTTAGTCTACCAATTAAATCTCAGCTAAAATATCTCTTTTAAAACTGTTCTAAAACAATAGCTCATTCGTCTTTTATAACTGTAAAAACTTGTTTCAAATCGTGCATAAAATATTATGATACACAGGTAGGTACCTCCATTCAAAAACTGCGTTCCCTCAACATTACATATGATAATTTATTTTAATCTGATGTTACATGATTGTAATCAATCAACGTGTAGGTTTCGTAACACTCCAAAGCTATCATAGCATTAATAAAATATCATAAATATTCCCTAAATGAATTTATGTAAGCATTTCGGCATGAGAAATAGAAATTTTGATGATGAAAAGTGTGGGAGAGCCATGTTTCGACATGAATGGGCCGGCTCGACCGGTGTGACACCACGGCGTCACAGAAGACCGATGTGAAACAAAGTTGTGTTGTGTTTCGTCGTGTGAGTGAGATTACCGGAGGTCCAATTACCCCCCCCCCCCTTTTCCCCAATACCTGAATCCTCAACAATCCTCAATTTCCTAATCCAGAAGGTGTTGCGTGTGTCCATGGGCGGTGCCGATTGCTTACCATCAGGTGATCCGTCTGTTCGTTTACCGGCTTAGCCCATAAGAAAAAATGTTTGTATTAAATCTTTGGTGAGACAAACTAAATTAGGTAATTATTGTATTTTCGGCTTACTCACGTAACTTTTTGACGAGGAATAGCGCGACAGTCGCCGCGTCGCGTGTCACAGAATGCTGCTCATAAATATAAGCCTCTATCATGGCTTGAAACTAGTCGAGATCTTCGTCAAAAAAGTTACGTGAGTAAGCCGAAAACATAATAATTAATGTAGAAAGAAGAAAGAGGAGAGAGAAGAGAGAGAAGAAAGAAGAATAAAGCGTATTTCTTCTCTAAATTCTATATTTGGTAAGTATCCAGCTATCGTAAATATGAACATCTATTAACTGTTGTCAATAACTTAGGTAGAAGGGTTGATTTTAAGAGGTGAATTATTAAATTTAACTGTTTAGAATACGGAAAAATATGGGTACTTTTTATTCTCGACTCGACTGCACTGTTGGTGCGGTGGCTGGTCAACGTGCCGCGGGTTCGATTCCCACACGGAACAACACTTTGTGTGATCCACAAATTGTTGTTCCGGATCTGGGTGTCATTGTGTATGTAAACTTGTATTTTTGTAAACGCACCCACGACACAGGAGAAAATCCAAATATGGGGCAACGTTTTTGTTAAAGAAAAAAAAAATGAGCAAGACACACATCATTCAGTCATAGAGAAAACGCGGGAAAGCTAATAAAAAAAAAATATTGGCAACCTAAATTGGGAACCCAAATTTACAAATGTCACCAATAGAACAAAATAAAGGTTGCGTTCTCAAATACCAATCAGAAGCCAGAAGAAAGAAACTTTACAATGAAAAATAATTCATTTGTAAAATAAATATTGATGTAGCTTTCATTGTTTATTTAGTCTGAAGCTCAGTGAATGTAATTGCATGTTTAAATTCATTTCTGTTATTCCAATGATATTTAGAAGCTGGCACAGTCCCAGGAGTTGAATGAGAATGGCAACTGTGAATCGCACTAATGCAATCGCGTTTCATACTTCAAATACACAAGAGTATTAAGACAGTAAAAGTTTTGAAGCTTTTTTTAACCTTGGTTTTCCCCTGTATCTTCGGGAGCGTTTACTAACACAATAAGCCAAACACATATAGCACTTTTGTTTAACATTTTCTTACTATGTGTGTTAGTATTTAGCTGATAAATTGATACTGTTTTAAGTGTGGGAGAGCCGTGCTTCGGCACGAATGGGCCGGCTCGACCGGAGTGATACCACGGCTGAGCAGAAAACCAACGTAAAACAATGTAGTCGCAAGTGCCACTGCCGGGCAAAGTATTACTGGGTTTTAAAAAAATTCTCAGTGGTAGCACACAGGCTGGAATTGTGCCCGGTGTATGGCAATAGGCTCACCCCTTATTACACGGGACTCATAACATAGAATAGTGAAAAGTTGGTGTTACATTGTACAGTGGCATGATGTGCACCTCTACCCCTTCGGGGATAAAAGGCGTGATGTTATGTTATGTTATATATTTTTTATTATGCACATTTCATTATAATCGTTGACCTGATATAATTTGTGCAACGGACATTGAAACTGAAAGTCCCTCTGCCTAACCCTTCATTAAATAAAGTCCCTTTAAACTGGAATCTGGAATCTATTTTAAAACTCACTCGGCCAGTTAAATTACTAAAAGATAAAATTAAATATATATAAATCGCTTCGTTTTTGCACTCTCATGGATCTGTAAATAAATTACAATAAAACTAGACTTACTACTCTACGCATGCGCGGTAGCTGCTGACTTTATACAGTCAGCAAAATAGTCTTTTGAATTTAGAACTAAAATAAAATATTTATTTTAACTAAACTTTTGTTAGGTCAAAATAAAGTTGTCTGTCAGTCCATCTTCTGGTAACGTAGTTCATTTCAAAAGCTTGATTTAACTATTTGAAAAAAATGAGCAAATAATAAAATCCTCCGCTATTATAGAAGCTCAAGTTATTTGAAAAATAATTACGTCGAAGTTAAAATTAACATCCTACACTAATTTTAAGAACAGAATTCCTAATTGTTATATATTTTCAATATAATATAATGCAATAATTATTTATCGTGTGAATTAGACAAGCTAGTCAGAAACACATTCGTATATTTTAAAAACAAAAGAAAAACATAAATAGGTTTCCCTATTGAAAGTGGCCAGCTTGCCACAGATAACATAAACATATATAACTCTAATTTTCTATTTTCCAAAAAGAATTCATTTTATAGGCACACCTATAACGTACCTATAATAAATCTACTACAACACAAATGAAATATAAATTAAAATATTAAATACTTGTCCATAAAAATCCTTGTTAAAACTTGCTCGAAATTTAAACTCACTATAATGCTCCCAAACATCTGTGGCCTTGCTAGTAAAGGGCAGAACATGCAAAAAACATATTCGAAATATTGTCACGTGTGTTGAGACGAAAACAAAAAAAAAAACAACTTTTTATTCTTTTTCCTGCTCATACGGCCTCCCTTTTGTTGTCGACCATACTTCATTCTTGTTAAACGAGTGCGAAGATAAAAAAGAAAATAACAATCAATTTTATTAATCTGTGCACAATTCGTTAAACATTCCATTTAATTTTGTTTGTTTGAGATGAAAGCAGTTAAAAATATTTAAAGATAACTTCATTTTGAAAAAGTGATTGTAAAAGTCATTCATTTTAAAATGCTCATTTGTTGTAAATACATGATCAGACGCAAGATTTCGATTCGTTTCGTTTTAATTTTCAATTATTAACTTTATGACATCTATCACTGGTTTTCTGTTACAACTTAGACAGATGGTGATAATAAATACCTAATCTAAGATTTTTCAGATGGTATGGTATATTTACTTAGTATGGTACCTTTGCAGTTATGAAAAAAAATTAAAAAAAACAACTAAACATCGGTGACAATCCCATTGCCTTCCATTCTGATTTTAAACGGATTTTAATTTTTTTTAATTTTGCAACAATTATCGAAGGTCGCATTGCACAGTCGCAACGAACTTGCAACTCAACTCAACGCGGCAGTAACTATATGAAACTAACTTTTCCCTACTAATCTAATCTGAACCTCAACTTGGTTAGTCTTGTGGTTAAAAGGTGGTATTTAACTAGTTTCATCCTGGTATTAATTAGCACTGGTCAAGCGTGTAACGAGTTTTATTTTATTATGTTGCCCGCGGCTTCATCCGCGTAGAGTAATGTCTACTGGCAGAATTTAGGCTTTTGAATGAGTCTTTATCAAGGGAATATTCAGTACCTAGTATAGGGCTGTTCCCCCGTAGATGATAGCATGATGATATGTAGCCTATATGTTGACCCGACTTGCTAATAATATTTATGCAAAATTTGAAGTAAATACATGCACTACTTTTTGAGAAAATCCCGAACATACATACAGACAAACAGACAAAAATTCTAAAATTTTTTTGTCTTCGGTATCGATTGTAGATCACGCTCCAAGTATTCTGTTTAAAAAATATTCAATGTACAGTTTTGATTTTTCTACGATTTTATTATAAGTATGTATAGATATAGATATAGACAATCTGCTATGTGTATGTATTTGCTATCTGCTATGTGTATATGTGTCGTGGTCGCCCTGAGGTTTAAGACACCTATTTCTTATGCATGAGAGTTCGAAACCTATCAACCGCAAGTACTAATGTGACTTTTTCCGCGTTATATGTACTTTCTAAGATTATTTACACACCACAGACAAACGGTGAAGGAAAACATCGTGAGGTAACCTGGGTTTATAATTTTATATTATATAAGTTTGTAATCGCCAACCCGTAAAGAGAAAGCGTGGTGTTTAATGCTCAAATCTTCTTCGTGTAAGAAGAGGTTTTGCTCAGCAGTGGGCATTTATAGGCTGTTGACACTGATATGATAAGACTATATCTATGGCTGTTGATGATGTGTATATTAGAAGGCAAGAAGCCTTCTTCGTTATAAGATTATTATAGTACCAAAATAGGTCAAAAGCCGGTGTTAACATATAATATTATGCACTTCAACTTCCTCTGGGAGTTAAAAGAAGTAAAGTAGTCGTTTAAAATCTTTTTATTTATTGTTTTTAATTCAAATGTAGCAATTTTTCAGAAAAGATTTTAGGAAACTATGATTGATTCACCTTTGAAATGATTATTTTATAAGCCGACTTCAACCTCGTCTTTTCTTTAATTAATACATTTCAGTTTAGTTAATTATTTTTACTTTAGTTAATTTATACACTAAAACTTTTCCCTAACAAACTCTTTTCTGAAATCCGCATCAAGATCGGTTCAACCATTTCCGAGATATTCGCGCACAAACATATATACATACAGGTAAGACAGAGACCTTCCTTCTTTTTTTGAAGTCGGTTTAAATCTAAGTCAGTCTGTTGTAGTTGACTTTAAGTTAAGAAAATTAAAGTTAAGTCACATTGAAATATATTAATAAATATTTTAAGTGTGGCAGAGCCACGCCTCGGCACGAACGGGCTGGCTCGACCGGAGTGATACCACGGCCTCACAGAAGACCGACGTGAAACAACGCTTGCGTTGTGTTTCGTCGTGTGAGTGAGGTTACCGGATGCCCGATTCCCCGTCCCCCTTTTTGCAATCCCTGAATCCCCAAAAATCCTCAAATTCCTAATCCTAAAAGGCCGGTAACGCACTTTTAACACCGCTGGTGTTCCAGGTGTTCATGGGTAACGCCGATTACTTACCATCAGGAGATTCATAAAAAACATACATTATGTACCTACCTCCAGTCAGTAAAGTATATATTACCATATCATTAAATACCTTTTTCTTTAACAACAATTTTTTAACGACTACGCTTTAATATAATGATTATATTATTATTATTATAATTATACCTATAACGCATACATAATTCATAATTATTATTACAGTTATGTATAAAGAAACTAATTGACATCACATTTATTAACATTTGACCGAACAGTTAAAGTAATCTGATAATTAAGATATGTTTTATCTTGGACTGCCTCGTTGGCCGAGTGGTTGCAAGTGCAACTGTCGGGCAAGGGGTCTCGGGTTCGATTTACGGGTCGGGCAAAGTATTACTGGGTTTTTAAAAAAAAACTCAGTAGTAGCACGGAGTCTGAAATTGTGCCCGGTATATGGCAATAGGCTCACCCCCTATTACAAGGGACTCATAACATAAATAGTGAAAAGTGGGTGTTACATTGTACAGTGGCATAATGTTCACCTCTGCCTACCCTTTCGGGGAAAAAAGGCGTGATGTTATGTTGTATGTTTTATCTTTATATGCAACAGCTTGAAGATAGAGGAAAAGTAAAATTGTGCAAATGTACCTAGATACCTCGTAAAGTTTACTGAGATAAAATTGATAAGAATGTGGGCTACATCTATAAGAAACTAGAACAAAAATACTTGGAAGTTTTTTGTAGATAGAAATACTTTTTACTTTTTTAAATGGAGCTTTAAGATTTGATATAATTTTATTTTTGTAAGTGTTATAACTGTTTTCAGTTTTGTCGTTACATCGTTCTCACATATACATATATACACTAGCTACTTCCACGCGGTTTCACACGCTCTGTTCAGCTCCTATTGGTCGTAGCGTGATGTTTTATAACCTATAGCCATCCTCGATAAATGCGCTATCTAACACAAAGAGAATTATTGAAATCAGACTTGTAGTTACGGAGATTAGTGCGTTCAAACAAACAAACAAAAAAAACAAACTCTTCCGATTTATATAATAAAAGTATAAGATTAGGTAAAGGATCAGATAATGTATCAATGAGACTGTAAAAAACATTATTTTAAAAGAGTAAAGATGGAGTTTCTTGCTCGTTCTTCTCCATTCGAAACTACATTTTGGAACAAGCGCCTAGCTTTACTGACAGACGGACTGACAGACAATTTAATTATTGACGTTTCAAAAGTGCCGAATTAAGTATTTATTGAAATAAATGTTTTGACTTTGACAGATTATTTTTTTTAATTCAAGCAACTACGTATTGGTACACAATAATTTTAGATTAAATTCAGTATCTGTAGGAAAGAATATCTTATGTGAAATGCGTAATTTATTAAAAAAATTAAACGCATTTTCTTAATATTAGTTATTTACTCATTCATTTATTTACCGACCTGATGAATTACGTCAATGCATAATTCAAAGTGTTACATTTTTCACAAGAAACATTTCCCTGTTTAATTTGAATATTAAATAACAAATGTAGCTGCACTACGCGGTACACTGGCGGTCGACAAACAATAATTAGTTTCACTTACCCCAAGTAACACTTGTATGCATCTCAAATAGTAACTGAATAAATAATAATTACGAATTTTGTATTTTTTCAGCTTTCATTTGTTTGATCATCACATGACGAACGCACTTGCAAAGACCTTCAAACATCGTCAACAGAACACAGAGACACTATCCACCAGATACCTACCTCCTCATCCCAAGAAGGTTCCGCATACTCCTGGTCCCCAGCCTCCTCCCGCCGTTCCTCCTTCATCATCTGCAGGTCTTTCACCACTCCATCCATCTGCTCCGCACTCAACCCTCCCCACACCTTCATAGCAGACAACAACTCCTCATCCTCATCAGTCAGCTCCTCACGTTCCGGGGGCAACCGAATGGCATTTAATCGATCCAATTTTTCGTATAACTTGTCTTCCGGAGAGGGTTCAGAATACCGGTCGGGGGCAGCAGTTAACTTGTCTAGTTTTTGGTAAAGTTTGTCGAAACGGTTCGAGAACGGCGTGTCAGTGACATGAGCGGTTCGGATTCGGTGCGTAAGGAAGATCACGAGAAGGGATAGACGCAGCATCGTGCGAGCGCGGCGGCCGGGCGACTGGCGCGGGCGCGCGCCACATGTCGCCACTCCAGTCCCGCGCTCCGTGAATGTGCCCCGTCCTACCGACCGGGATTGATCTTGATTTTTTCAATTCATACATTCTCAGTGTGAAATTATTCACATTTCACACGTTTAGACCGTTTTTGTTATCGCCG
Organism: Spodoptera littoralis; assembly: GCA_902850265.1. Taxonomy (NCBI): domain Eukaryota; kingdom Metazoa; phylum Arthropoda; class Insecta; order Lepidoptera; family Noctuidae; genus Spodoptera; species Spodoptera littoralis. The sequence continues at coordinate 1,094,575 of LR824539.2, read as the reverse complement.
GGATGTCCCGGGTTGTAAGTTTATCGCATTTATTAAGATAAACTTTGTTAGTATGTTTTTCTAGGTGTAGCTCCAATATACGTAGAGTCAGTATTAACAACATGTATGTACATATATTCATGTCAAATGACTCATTAAAACTCCCGTGTAGGTATGTACTCAATAATGTCTTCTTAAAAATAGCTAAATAACACAATAAGTGTTTTCTCGAGTTCAAATATTTTTAACTAGCTTCTGCCCGCGACTTCGTACGCGCAATCCCATTTCCCCCCCATTCCCGTTCGTGATTTTCGGTAAAAGTAAAAAAAAATTAGATAAAAAGTATCCTATGTCCGTCTCCTGGTTCTAAGCTACCACCCCGCCAATTTTCATCCAAATCGATTTAGTCATTCTTGAGTTATAAATAGTGTAACTAACACGACTTTCTTTTATATATATAGATATGATAAAATCGTATTGCCATAGAAAAAAAATGATAAAAATGAAAGTTCTGGTCCTTATTTTGTGTGGCATCAACTTTAGATAGGTCTCTACTAATTGAAATGTACCTTCTTACCATAAAAACATGTTTTAATATAAAATTGTATCAATTGTTGAAGTAAACAAATAAGTTTTTAATTATTAGGACTGGTTACACAATATGACAAAATTACACTGCAATAGGAGATGACTCAAAAATAATTTTATTCATTTATAAATATGCGAGTACATATCTAATTATAATGATTACTATATACTTCCATTAGTACTTAATTTGATTTTAAATTTATATGATAATAATTATAATGATTCTTTCTATTTGTTGGATTCTGCCATTAATGAACCTTCTTATTCCAAATCTTTAAGACTAAATTCGAAATCCCCAAAACCATATATATTGCCCGACCCTGAAAATGAACCGCACATGATCAAATTCAACACAAAACAAGAATAAATAATTTCATAAAATTACAAATGCAATCAGATTCTCAATTTGAGGCAATCAAAGGCAGACGATACTTTGACCGCGCATGCATAAATTGCATTGTTCATTCAAGCAATAAGTCTGGTACAGAATAAAAAATAAAGACAGAAACATACTTTACATGTCCTTTTCTTTGAAGGGTTAAGTAAGAAAAAATAAACATTTTATGGGATAGAACAGCAAACGAGTAGACAGATCACCTGATGGTAAGTAATCGGTGTCGCCCATAGACACACAGAACACCAAAGATTTTTTTTAAAGAAGAAGAAAGAAATTCTCATGAGGAAGCTTAAAGCAATGGTTCAAATGCATTGCCGGCTTTTTATGTTAACCTTACTGATATAAAACTAGTTATCATTTTAATTTGTGACTTTATTTTTTTTACAATAAAATATAAAATTTAAGGTGAAGACATTTTTTTTTATTTGAAGTTGAACCAGTTTGATTATATCATTTTCAACAATTAATATGGATGGAACGATAAAATCGGTTATTTTATAGTCCCATCCATCCATTTATTTTATAATAATCTGAATTTTAAGTGTCAAGTGTATTATTATATAGGCAAACAATAATGAACTTTTTTTTTATAGCATAAGCCGGTAATCGAGTAGACGGATCACCTGATGGTAAGCAATCGGCGCCGCCCATGGACACTCGAAACACCGAGGCGGCGGTTACCGGCCTTTTGGGAATTGTGAATTTGAAGATTGTGGACGATTCGGGGATTCGGGAAACGGAGACTAGGAAGGGTAATTGGGCCTGGAATATCAGATGGGGAGTTTGAGGATCGTTGGGGATTCAGGAATTGGGGAAGGGGAGGGTAATTGGGCCTCCGGTAACCACACTCACACGACAAAACACAACGCAAGCGTTGTTTCACGTCGGTTTTCTGTAAAGCCGTGGTATCACTCCGGTCGACCCGGCCCATTCGTGCAGAAGCATGGCTCTCCCACAATTAATTATTTAAACTTATAATAAACAATAACAAAACCATTAAAAAAGCAAATAAAATGATAATAAAAGATCCCCAACGTTCTATAATGGGACGTCCACTTCATACTTAAGTATCTAAGTCACGATCAGCAGTCCGTCTGCCCGTCTGGATGCTCATTCATTGCAATCTGCATGTCTAGGTGGTTCCGTATACGCATACTTCTTATATAAACTAGTAATTGTAATATACTGACGTCATCGCGGAGAACCTAACGGGTAACCGGGGCTCCGGCTCGACGTGCAGGAGTAGGAACGGGGTGGTTTTTAGTCAGTAAGAGTCTGACACTCCCTCCCGCCTCACCCAGGCGGGAGCAGTCATTCGATGATTTTCCCCCCCTTAAAAAAAATACATAGTGACGTCAGAGTACATTTATGCCACCCATTACTTTTCCAGCGGGTCGTTCGTAAGAGTTAAATAACAGACGCAAGTAAGTACTGGTCTCCATCCAAAATATGTAAATTAATATCAATTATCAACATTACTTAGACATACACTTATAATCACGCCTTTTACCCCGAAGGGGTAGCCAGATGCGCTCATTATGGCACTTAATGCCAATGTACAATGTAACACCCACTTTTCACTATTTATGTTATAAGTCCCATGTAATAGGCGGTGAGCCTATTCCCATATATCGGGCACAATGCCAGACTACGGGCAATTACTGAGATTTTTTTAAAAAACCCTGTAGTACTTTGCCCGACTCGGGAATCGAATCCGAGTCCTCTTGCTCCAAATCGCACTTGTGACCACTCGGCCAACGAGCCAGTCATCCAACTTTATTAGATTAGGCAGATTTTTAAGGAAAAGTCGCGCGGTTATTGTTAAAAAAACAACACACCGTCCGTTAGTGCGGCACAGCTTTTTTTTTAAGAGGGGAATCATCGAATGACTGCTCCCACCTGGATGAGGCGGGCGGGAGTGTCAGACTCTTACTGACTAAAAACCACCCCGTTCCTTCTCCTGCACGTCGAGCCGGAGCCCCGGTTACCCGTTAGGTTCTCCGTGACAGGCGCGTAGGTATAGCTCGCCGTTTCGTCGTCCGTTTGTATGAAATTGGAATACTGTATAATATTATTACCGTGCTAAAGTTCTGGATAGTAAGTATAGATAGTGAATTCTGTTTAATTCTAAAAAGTTTTGATATTGAAAATCTCACACATGAAGCATACAACGCGAAGATCTGATTTTAAGTGTGGGAGAGCCATGCTTCGGCACGAATGGGCCGGCTCGACCGGAGTGATACCACGGCCTCACAGAAAATCGAAATGAAGCATCGTTTACGTTGTGTTTCGTCGTGTGAGTGAGTTTACCGGAGGCCCAATTACCCTCCCTTTCTCCAATCTCCCCAATTCCTGAATCCCCAACGATCCTCAAACTCCTAATCCACAAAAGGCCGGTAACGTACTTGTAACGCCTCTGGTATTCCAGGTGTCCATGGGCGACGCCGATTGCTTACCATAAGGTGATCCGTCTGCTCGTATACCGGCTAATGCCATAAAAAAAGATCCAACCAATAAGATAGTCAGTAGTCACCAAAGAGCATGTTCCAAATTGCTGCAGGGCTTAAAATATTCAAGTGATTGAGAACAAAGAACAAAATGAAAAAGAACTTACTTCACACATAACTGCACCTTACCGTTTGATCGTTTATTTGTATTTTTCAAAATGAGGTCAGTTTTTAAGGTTCTCGCAAACTAAGTCGATTAATTTTGTAAGAAATTATTTCCATTTAAAAATGAGTTGTTTAACATTACATTTTTAATGTATGACTTGTTTAAAATGATGCAATAAAAACGTGCCAAACATTTTTTCTCATAGGACTTTTCAGAAATGTTCTCATCACATAAGCTACTTTTTTTTAAGGGGGGGAAATAATCGAATGACTGCTCCCGCCTGGGTGAGGCGGGAGGGAGTGTTAGACTCTTACTGACTAAAAACCACCCCATTCCTTCTCCTGCACGTCGAGCCGGAGCCCCGGTTACCCGTTAGGTACTCCGCGACACATAAGCTACTTACTCTTTGCAGGAGTACAACTAAGTAATATTAATTGCCTAAAATATAACATAATATAGCATCTCGCCTTTTACCACCGAAGGGGTAGGCAGAAGAACACATTCCGGTATTTAATGCCACTGTACAATGTAATACTCACTTTTCACTATTTATGTTATGAGTCCCATGTAATAGGGGGTGAGCCTATTGCCATATACCGGGTATTTTTTTTTATACTATGCTTCTAAGGGTTAAAAAATATTTTATAGATTTCGTTTAATATTATATTTAAAAGTAAATGATATCAGTTTATTAAGTCTTTTAATTTACCTCTATATGATGAAGATTATATTATATTAAATTTCGTCTCTCATTCTTGGAATTCACATCATTTTGCGCGTAACTTAACATGTTTGGTGATCAGAACACCAATACCGTTCGTTGCTTACAATTAAATACAAATTATATCGAGACCTTTGAGCATGACTGTTTGTCATCATAAACAGATATATTTTAAGAAGGAACATGAATACAATGAATACGAAACGAAAGCCGCAATTCTAAACACCTGTCGTATTGTTAGGAAGTTTTTGCAAGAAGAGACCACCGAAAAAGTACTCCATGATGTTCACTTGGTTTAGGCCCGTGAACTTCATATTATTACCGAAATTTGTAATTTCGAGAAAAAGGGAATACCTTATATTATAAATACAAATAAATGACTAAAAACTAAAATATTTACACCTTATAATTTATTATCGCAAAAAAGAAAAAATAATAATAAAAATCAGCTTTAGGCATCAATGAAAATTAAAAACGGCAAAATCATAAATGAACTGAGGCTATCTGTATATAAAACGAACATAAAACAGACATTAATGAAATCTGTTTATTGAAACCTCATTAGCTGCCATTTCATCACAAAGTTAAAAATAAATTATTGAGTCATATCAAAGATTTCTTGATGAAAGGAACTTAAGTATGAAATCGCTAACCCACATTGAGTAAGCGTGGTGATTAATGCTCAAACCTTCTCCATGTGAGAAGAGGCTTTGCTCAGCCGTGGGCATTTATAGGCTGTTAATGATGATGATGATTTTATAGTAGACTCACTTTTTGCCTATTATTGCAATAGAACTCAATTCTATGATCTATAAAACTAACAACTTAAAGAGCCTTTCGATTTTTCGAAAAAATATTGGTCCGTCGACTCATGCTAATCTTCAAACTGGATAGTAGCTTTCGGGGATCGCGAGATAATCTCCGGCCACCGTAAGCACGGGCCTGCGCACGGCGTGCACGGCTGACTCGCCGGCCGACCAGAACCAGGCCCGAGCGTACGGCGCGTCGCGTTCAGCGCGCGCCTCAAGGAGCCATCAGACCACCACAGATGGGGCCTAATAGGACTGATGCTGACACGGAGCCGCCGCTAAACGGGTTGCCGGGGCTCTAGTTCGAAGTGCAGGAGAAGGAACGAGGTAGTTTTTATTCAATAAGATTCTGGCACTCCCTCCCGCCTCACCCAGGTGGGAGAAGTAATTTGATGATTTTCCCCCCTTAGCAGCAGCCGTAGACCAATTTTCCAGCAGAAGACGAATAAATAAACGAGCTGACGATGATGATGATGATGATGAAATGTAGTTAAAAGTCCAGAAAAGGACATAGGCCTTTTAAGGGGCGACAAAGCCGCGCAAAGTGGACAGACGACCTGATCAAGGTCGCAAGGAGCCGCTGGATGCAGGTCGCTTCCAACCGGCCTATCTGGAAGTCATTGGGGGAGGCCTATGTTCAGCAGTGGACGTCTGTGGCTGATATGATGATGATGATGATGAAAGCCGTGGCTAAAAGTTACTTCTCAATAAAATAATCCATTAACTAAAAATCACGGGTTACTCATGTGAATATACTGAGAAAAGCTCTACTAATTTCGAACCACAGAGCGGTTCTTCGAGGATTTTGCGTAGCCTACTGTGACGTGAGTAACCCCCGAACGCGTTAATTTAGTATGTCTCATGATAGTTATTACAAAAAATAATCCATCATGATTAACGCGTCCATAGCGAAGATTACGCATCAGTGCATGCTTCACATTGCGACGGGTCCAATCGAGTGCCGCATAACAATCCCTAGCGATATTTCCAAGAAAGCTCTTCGTCTTTGAAATCTTTAATATTCCAATTCTTCAGAACTGTTTAATATGCAGCGTGTATAGTCCAGCTGTGGTAGCCACCTGGCCGATTCTTGACGATATTTTGAGCATAAGTTTTCTGTAATTAGAACCTTTATAATTCTATTGCACTAGAATATATGTTTGTATGAAAATTAAGAACCTAATTAGTCCGTCAGTCAGATAATGAAAAAATATTAGACACGTATTTTTATATTTATGTTCCCAAAATAAAAAACAATATATAGATAAAATGGAATTAAGTTTAGGAGTGGGAGGTCGCTACGTCACACGTTCCTATAAATTATAAAACGTAGCAACTCGTGACGTCGCACGATATTTCAAATCAAAATTACCAAAACAAAGCCATTTATAAAAGAACTTTTTAAATAGAACGACGCTATATTTGAAATAATTTGACAGTTACAAATGCCAATATGGCGGTGCCGAAAATAGCGGGCGGACTAAAAATAAAGGAATAGACGCAGCTGTGGCTATTTTTGATACAACATTCATGGTGTAGGCATTTAATATGATTATGTAAGAAGTATTTCAGATAGAAATGTGGAGTAGACCGTGTTCTAACAACTTCTAGACCAATTTCTGACTAAATTGTAATGCTGTTCTAGTAATTTAAAACAAATTCTTGGCTTACCTAAGCTACTGAGACTAGTCGTTACCACCTAAATGATTACTTTCGTATTCCAGAATAAATACCAGAGGTTGTGTTTATTCAAATTAATTGTTTTACAATTATTCAATGTAATGAATGGTGTTTATAACACACTAGACAATCATTGACAAATAGATACCTAACCAATAAACGTGGGTAATTTGTAAGGCACTTAATAATTATAGATTTATATACATATTACGCCTATCTCCCATGGCGGGGTAAGCACAAACTATGAAACCCCAATTGCTGCTATTCTTACATACCTCTTTCGCTTAATCAACGGTCATCAGTCTTGTCATGATTTTCTAATTTGGCCCTTCTTCAATATATTGCCAATCTCGTCACTATATGTCCGTCTAGGGGCCCTCTCGGCGCCATTCATTCTTTAGTATGTACTTCTTTCGTTACTCTACTTTCATCCATACTTTCTACAGGTCACTACGTCATCTTTCAATCCAGACCTTTCTCTAATAACACTAATTTTCACTCGATCACACAATTTTATACTGCACATACTTCTCAGGGATCTCATTCCCACCGCATTACTCCTGCTGTCAATGCTTCTTCTGCCACACCCATAATTCACCAAACATAAGCATTGGTGTCAATACACACTATATTACAGTAAGTCGAGTTGAGAGTCAATTATATAATTGGTCGTAGTTTTGTTTTATAGCCTATAGCCATCCTCGATAAATGTGCTATCCAACACAAAAAGAATTATTCAAATCAGACTTGTAGTTACGGAGATTAGCGCGTTCAAACAAACAAAAAACAAATTCTTCCGCTTTATGTGATAGTATAAGATAAGATTTAGCTTACCCATTTTGTATGTATGGGTCAAAAGTTATTAGAATTTTCCCCCCTACCTAACGACAGATCAATGTGTTATTTGATGCGCACTCTTAATCTTGAAGGTAATGTAATATATTTTTTGCTATAAATGCCTCCATATCCATCTAAAGGCCTTGATTGATATAATAGAACCCATTTTAACATACACAATATTTTCAAGTATTATTACTTGTATTCACACATTAATAATTACAGTATTCAAGTCATATTACATTTCGCATTCTATGATTTTGTGTCATAACAGTCATATACCGTGGATATGTTCGTTAAATGCCGTAGGGTCAATCTATAGCTCGTATCATACGAGGTCAGGCAGAACTTAGAAAGGGTCTAAAGGTAACTTCGCGTCAAATATGGTCGATTATGTCACGGAATAATGTCCTTATTATTTTTAAGAACATTAATTAATGCATAATTTTGATAATAATTAATAAAAATTGTTTATTTTATAAAAAGGGACATAATTACATGAATAGTATCTTAACGATTTGATTAGAGCTCAGTAGCTTATTTGCCTGAACTAGGTTGAACCTGTGTTTCAGACTATTCAGTACAATATTTTTTTTTTATTTTAAAGATAAATTAACAATATCAATTACTGAAATAAATCTTACATAACATAAAAGTAAAAGGTAAAAAACAGCGAGTTAGCAGATTATCTGTCGACCAACAGTAAGTCTTCAGTCTGCGCATGTGCAATATTACGCAAGAACGCAATTATAGTTTATTTACAATTAAAAATATAAAATGATAGGGCAGATGACAGTGCGTGATGATAAATAAGAATGTATATGTATATATGTATTCCCAAAAGGCTGGTAACGCACTTGTAATGCCTTGGTGTTTCGAGTGTCCATAGGCGACGCCGATTGCTTACCATCTGGTAATCCGTCTGCTCGTTTATCGGCTATAAAAAAATGTATGTAAACTACATACAATATGATAATTAAGTATTTATTTCGGTATTATTGTGACTTTTTCGGTTTGACTACTTAAAAACTTCACAAGCGCCACCTACTGAGCGCAGAAACAAATAAATGAATTTAAATTAGTTTTGCCTTTGAAAGACCCTTTAGTGTACTCCCGGCACACAAGTCGCTTAGCTAAATGCATCGTAAAAACATCATTACAAAGTAATGCAATGAGTCCAGTTTCAAAGAAACACGCAACATTGTAAGATAGAGAGCCGACTTTTATAGAAATACCAAGAATTAATAATATTAAAACAAAGCCGTCCGTGTGAGCAGTTCTTTAGAAATTGGGAAGAAATTAACATTTATTTCTAAGTATATTTGCATAATATGCATTTGAAGATGTATCGCTTCGGTTCTAAAAGATATTACGATGTCCTTTTAACTTCAAAATTATGATATTTGGTGTAGTCGCCTCTCTGAGTGTCTTGGTGGCCCGGAGGTTTAAGACGCCCGCTTCTCATGCATCAGGGTGCGGGTTCGAATCTAACCAACGGCAAGTACCAATATGACTTTTTCCGAGTTAAATATAGGTACTTTCTAAGATTACTCAGACATCACTGACAAACGGTGAAGGAAAAAATCGGAAAAAACCAGGGCTTATAATTTCTAATTGTTGATTTGAAATCGCCAACCCGCGTTGAGCAAGCATGGTGATTAATGCTCAAACCTTATCCGTGTGGGATGAGGCTTTGCTCAGCAGTGGGCATTTATAATATGCTGTTGATGTGTGTGATGTGTGCCTCTCTTACCTCTCCAGAATGGTCTACCTTTACAAGTCAATGCTTCAAACTAGTTCCATGGTTAACATGGTATTATACCTCTATGATTAGAAAACTTAATAAAGTTAGTAAGATACCTATGAATTTTCGATAAATAAATATAGCTTTTGAATTTCGGTATTTTTTTTGAGGGGAGACTGTCATCCAAAGACTTCTCTCCCACACGAGTGAGGCGAGAGGGAGTGTCAGACTCTTACTGACTAAAAACAACCCCGTTCCTACTCCTGCACTTCGAGCCGGAGCCCCGGCAACGGAATGCGACGTCCGCAAGCGCGTGCTTACGGTGGCCGGAGATCGTGTTGCAATCCCCGACGCCCGGAGTGTCTCTCGCGACGGCCGGGGCGTGAGGAGGATCGTTCCTTCACGCGCTCCGCCTCCTCCTTATGTGGCATAACTGTTTCGCAGAAGGAGGAGACGGCATCCCAATCCCCCTCGCTCCGTACCATGGTCTGAACCAGAGCCGGACGTGAGAGGTCGCCGTTGCCGATCACATCCCTGAGGACACGGCGGTGCTCAGCCCAAGCAGGACACATCGCCATCGTATGCTCCACCGTATCCTCCGGGCGATCCTCACAGTGATGACATTCGGGCGTTTCCTCCCGCCCAATCCGAAACAGGAACCTACCGAAACTTCTGTGTCCGGTAAGCACCTGCGTTAGGAGGTAGGTGAGGATCCGTAACGTCTCTCAAGCCACTCCTCAAAGAGGGGACTTACCGCTGCAATGACAGCGAGCCCAGCCCTCGGTTGCGACAGTCGTTGCTGCCATTCCGCCATGAGACACCTACTAACCTAGGTAATTGAACAAAAGTCTAAAATCTATTTAAAATTTTGATTGCTCAAGCAATGTAACAGGAATAGAAATAAGCTGAGCATTGTGCACAGAGCCCCTTTGTGAGATTGATGAGACTAGTAAAAACTTTATCGAACTTACTCCAAGTAAGTAAGCTGTTATTTTTAATTAAACTGTCAAACACCAAGCGGTCACCGGTGACCGCGACCTATTGTTCTTTAATTGTGTCTATAAAACCGGTACTCGACGAGTTAATTTAGTATGTCTCACGATAGTTTTTAAAACAGAAGTGTAGGTAATTTGTAGAAAAACTCTTTTGGACAATAACCGCAAAATAACAAATGTAAAAGTGCATTACAGTGAACTAAGTACGTATGTACGTATGTGTAGGTATACACAACCCATCTAAATATTTCTTTTGCATTATACCCACCCTAAGGTAGTCTGGTTGGGCGCCGAACTTGTTGCGGCGTCCTGCTCGGACGCTGCTCAAGTCACAGAGGGTCATGGCGATCCGAATGATCCGCGGATACCGCACGATCGCTGGGGAGTCGGCGAACCTCCTTGCCGGATTACCGCCGTGGGATCTGGAGGCGAAGGTGCTCGCGCGCGTGTATAACATGCGCGCGGAGGCACGTCGCCGGGGCGAAACTCCGCTGCCGCGCCAGATAAGTGCGTGGCGGGATGAGCTCCGGCGCGATCTCATGGCGGAATGGCAGCAACGACTGTCGCAACCGAGGGCTGGGCTCGCTGCCATTGCAGCGGTAAGTCCCCTCTTTGAGGAGTGGCTTGAGAGACGCTACGGCGTCCTCACCTACCGCCTGACGCAGGTCCTCACCGGACATGGAAGTTTCGGGAGGTACCTGTGTCTGATGGGGCGGGAGGAAACGCCCGGGTGTCATCACTGCGAGGACCGCCCTGAGGACACGGTGGAACACACCGTAGCGGAATGCCCTGCGTGGGCTGAGCACCGCCGTGCCCTCAGGGAAGTGATCGGCGATGGCGACCTCTCGCGTCCGGGCCTAGTGCAGGCCATGATGCGGAGCGAGGGGGACTGGGATGCCGTCTCCTCCTTTTGCGAAGCAGTCATGCTAGCTAAGGAGGAGGCGGGACGCGTGAGGCAGCGAAGCGCTGCCTCCTCGCGACCCAGCCATCGCGAAGGACACACCGGGCGTCGGGGATCGCGGGACGATCTCCGGCCACCGTAAGCGCGGGCCTGCGGACGGCGAGCATGGGTGGCTCCCCGTCCGACCAGAAACAGACCCGAGCGTACGGCGCGTCGCGTTCCGCGCGCGCCTCAAAGAGCCATCAGACCACCACAGATGGGGCCCAATAGGGCCGATGCCGATTCGGAGTCGCGGAGAACCTAACGGGTAACCGGGGCTCCGGCTCGACGTGCAGGAGAAGGAACGGGGTGGTTTTTAGTCAGTAAGAGTCTGACACTCCCTTCCGCCTCACCCAGGCGGGAGCAGTCATTCGATGATTTTCCCCCCTTAAAAAAAAAAAAAAAAAAAGGTAGTCTGGTAGAAACCATGATAAGACTGCCTATCTGCCCATTATTTTTTTTTTTGTCAATTCCTTTTCTGCATGTACTATATTATTATAAGTGTACAATAAAGTTTATTTTAATCTATTTTATTTTAAGATTAACTGCCAACGCGTACAACTGATCACCTCGAAAGTAACACGGAAATTCGTTCGATATCAACACCTACCTCTTAAATCAATAAACGTAAGAAAATGTAAACATGCAATTATTGTAATTATTTTTTCAGTAATTTATTGTATTTGCACAGTTGCAACTCGTAATGCAAACGACGAGATGGTCCATATAAAAGGCTGCGCCATGAGAGCAGAGGTACGAGTTACAAGCATCTTGTTCCGACTAAGATTACTTGATCATCAGTCTCCAAACTCTCCAACATGAAAACCGCCGTGTTATTATTGGTCGTCGCTTTCGTAAGTACCTCCAGTATCACATTTCTTCTCGACTAACGTTCACCCCTGCCTACTTGTGATCTAACCACATCGACTTTCATCAAATTTGAACATTTCTGTTTTGGGTGGTGTAACGTGTGTTACTCCATACTCCAGCTACGTGTACCTATTAATGTCATGTTACTATTTGATAAATAAACCTCTAATAGAACTTTTTCTGTTGTTTGGACATTGTCGCTTGTATGCTGAGTCTGACTTGACACCAGCTCTAGGCTGGGGAAGACGCTCAGCCGGCCCCGTTTGTTTGTTAAGTTAATTGCTACTTGGAATTTTACCCCTTCCTGGCTACAGATTGATGGTCATGGACCACCATCAAAAATTTTTCACAACTCCCTCCCTTCATTATGGTTGTCAAACGAAGGGATGATTGGTGTTGGTGGAATAGAGTTCATAAAAACCGTTTAACACAAAAAATGTTTTTTATGCAATAGTACTTGTTTATTATTTAGAACACCTTCATTGACAGTAATTTGTACGTTACAGGCGGCCCTGGCTTCAGTCCATGAAGCATCCGGAAAGGCTATCGAGAGCAAAGTAGCTGGAAGGAATAAGCGTGTAAGTATTTCCCTAAGAATATTTGAATTTAGGAGTAACGCCATGGAGTACTGACAGTGACGACTTCTACGTGGCCGCTCTTTAGTAGGCCAACGTGTTCTAGCCACATACACTATCTATACAGCGCCTCGTATATTCACAAGTTTTCTTTCTTCCCTATTAGTCAGCCTGCAATGACCTATGTCATTAAGAATTCCATCTTTGTATACTTCTCAAATTGTTGTATCATTGTGATACTTTCCCTACTGGTCACAAGAATGACTGATAAAGAGAAATAATTTTCTTATGCTGTACATAATGTAATACGGTGTTATTATTTCTGTCCCCCTAGGCTATCTTCGGACTCGGCAAATGTAAGTACATTTACTCTTTATTATAACACTGGGTCATCAGCTAGTTTAAGATATGCTGCTAGCAAGCCCACTGCTGGGCAAAGGCCTCTTCTCACTCGGAGAAGGCATGAGCATTGATCACCACGTTTATATTTGATCACATGAGTGAGATTGCCGGACCAATCACCTCTCCCATGCAAAGGCTGGCAACACAATTATTTGAATGACAATTATAATAATAGATTATTATTTATATTGCAGTGGTTGGCGGAGTAGTAGGCGGAGTTGGCCAAGGTAAGACTTACATTCACTGTTTCTTTTATTCCAACACTGGGATACATCCAGTGTAGTACCTTGTACCAGTGTAAGATTCCACTTCACGCTCATACTTTGTCCACTGCTAGGCAAAAGCCTCTTCTCACTCGGAGAAGGCATGAGCATTGCATAAGAAGGCATAGCATTATAATCACGTTTGTATTTGATCACATGAGAGAGACTGCCGGACCAATCCACCTCTCCCATGCAAAGACTGGCAACATAATAAATAAATAACACTTCGTGTTTCCTTGGTGTTTTTAATCGACTTCAAGAAAGGAACAATATCTCCTTTTGACCTATATGTATGTATGTATGTGCGCAATTATCTCGAAATTGGTTGAACCGAATTTGATGCGATTTTCAGAAAAGTCTTTGTTACACTTAGGAGAAGCTTTTAGAATATTAATTAACAGGCTTAAAAAAGAGGGCGTAAAGTCGGTTTTTAACGTGGTTTATAAAATAATAATTATTTCTTTCATCGTACGTTAATGGTATCTAAACCATCGTGTGTCGAATAAACCAAATTACTACTTACTAGCTGGGGTTCAAACCGCTATTGTAGATCTGAATGACAATTATAATAATAGATTATTATTTATATTGCAGTGGTTGGCGGAGTAGTAGGTGGAGTTGGCGAAGGTAAGACTTACATTCACTGTTTCTCTTTTACCAATACTGGGATACATCCAGTGTTGATTTACCTTTATTTTATGTATTTGGTGTAAGATTCCACTTCACACACTTACATTCATTGCAAGTTAAATCAACGCTTGTAAAAGTCATATTGCTACTTGCCAGGTTTCGAACCCGCACCGTAATACTTGGGAAGCGGGCACTTTATGACCCCCTGGCCACCATGTTTGAATGTCAATTAAAATAATAGATTATTATTATTTTATTACAGAAAGCCCACTGCTGGGCAATAGGTCAGACTCTTACTAACTAAAAACCACCCCGTTCCTACCCCTGCACTTCGAGCCGGAGCCCCTGTAACCCGTTAGGTTCTCAGCGGCGCCGAATCGGCATCAGCCCTATTGACCCCATCCGTGGTGATCTGATGGCTATTTGAGGCGCGCGCGGAACGCAACGCCTCGTACGGTCGGGTCTGGTTTCGGTCGGTCGGCAAGCCACCCATGCTCGCCGTCCGCATGCCCACGCTTACGGTGGCCGGAAATCATCCCGCGATCCCCGTCGCCCGTGATGGCTGGGTTGCAAGGAGGCAGCGCTTCGCTGCTTCACGCGTCCCGCCTCCTTCTTAACTAGCATGACTGCTTCGCAAAAGGAGAAGACGACACCCTAGTCTCCCTCACTCCGCATCAAAACCCGCACTAGGACCGGACGCGGGAGGTCGCCATCGCCGAACACGTCCCTGAGGGTACGGCGGTGCTCAGCCCACGCAGTTTATAAAATAATTATTGTTTCTTTCATCGTTTGTTAGTGTTGTCTAAATATAATTTGAATTACATTATCAGTTGGAATAAATCAAATTGCTACTTATTAGCTGGGGGGTTCAAACCTCTCAAGTGACAATAAAAATAATAGATTATTATTTATATTGCAGTCGTTGGCGGAGCCCTGAACAATACTGGTACCGGTAAGTACACTGTATATTGTACAAATCACATTATCCCAAGGCAGCAAGCCCACTGCTGGGTAAAAGCCTCTTCTCAGTCGAAGAAAGCATGAGCATTGCTTAATACGTTTAATCATATGAATGAGATTTCCGGACCAATCACCCTTTCGCCTGCAAAGACGGGCAACACAATTATAGCTCTTCTGGTGTTGGGGGGTCCAAGTCCATAGGCAGTGCTGATTAATTTCACCAATTTGGTTTCAAGCCCGTATCCTAACGCTTAAGAAGCGGGACCTTACTTGTTGTATTGTAAATTGAAATGACAATTATAAGTTTATTATGTACTATATTGCAGTATCTTAACAGATTATTATTTATATTGCAGTCGTTGGCGATGCACTTGAAGGAGTTGGCCAAGGTAAGAGATACATAGGTGCACTGTAAGATCAAATCGTTATTATGTAGGATGCGGGAACCACTTTTCTACCAATATTGTATATTTGGCTGACAATAAAAATAATAGACTATTATTTATATTGCAGTGGTTGGCGGAGTCCTCAACAATACTGGTAACCGTAAGTACACTGAATATAGTATAAATCATATCATCCCATAGCAGCAAGCCCACTCCTGAGTAAAAGCCTCTTCTCGTTTGAAGAAGGCATGAGCATTGCTTACTACGTTTGATCACATGACTGAAATTTTCAGACCAATCCCCCTTTCCCATGCAAAGACGGGCAACATAATTATATCTCTTCTGGTGTTGGGGGGCGGGTTCCAAGTCCATAGGCAGTGCTGATTAGTTTTGCCATTTTGGTTTCGAGTCTAGTACTAACGCTTAGGAAGCGGGACCTTACTTGTTGTATTGTTAATTTAAATGACTAAAATAAGTTTATTATTTACTATATTGCAGTATCTTAACAGATTATTATTTATATTGCAGTCGTTGGCGATGCACTGGAAGGAGTTGGCCAAGGTAAGAAATACATACAGTTTATTTTTAAAAAGCCGGATATTACTATAGCCTTTACTCCTTCTCACTCGGAGAAGGCATGAGCATTGATCACCACGTTTGTATTTGATCACGTGGGTGAGATTACCTATCCCGTAATAATGATTATTATTTCCTTCTTCCTTTATTTCTTTTTTCTTAAGTTGTTCTGTATTTACCATTATGTTAGTTGTGTCTAAATAGTCACATTGCTACTAGCCAGATTTAGAACCCACATCGTACTATTAGGAAGCGGGCACTATACCTCTGGGCACGAGTATAATAGATTTGAGATTTGAGTGACAATATTATAATAATACATTATTATTTATATTGCAGTCGTAGACGGAGTAGTGGACGGAGTACAAGACTTGGTATCAAACGGTAAGTGTATTCTCTGTTTATTACTGGGATACCAGCTAGTTCTAAGATTTAGCTTGCCACGTAGCCATAATATGCCTAGCTGTAGCAAGGCATATTATCACACAAATTTTGTGTATAAAAATTTTGGTCTTGATTTTTCTATGTATACCATATGTCAAATAGCCATATACATGTCATCTGTATATGACTGCACGGTTGGTGCGGTGGCTGGGCAACCGGGTGCCACGCAATGCGTAGCGGGTTCGATTCCCACACGAAGCAACTCTTTGTGAGCCTGAGCGCCACAAGTTGTTGTTTTGGATCTGGGTGTTCGTGCGTACGTGAGATTGTATATTTGTATGCGCACCTACCACATAGGAGAAACTGTACATACATAATATATTTTGGTGACGTCAGCAAAATAAACCCATTTTATTAACTATACCAGTATTGTTGATTTGAATGACAATTATAATAATAAATTATTATTTATATTGCAGTACTGAACTCAACCGGCGCTGCACTCGACGAAATTGTGAACTGTAAGTATATTCACTGTTTATTACGACACTGAGTTGACAGCTAGTTTATATAGGTTTGAATATTGAATGAAAACAGATGGATGAAATATTTTTATTTTGTTTCAGCCGCATTAAATCTTGTTGAACAAATTACAAACGTCGATCTGAAGGAGACTCTGACTAACATTTTCAACGGTGTGTCAGAACTAATAAATGAAATAGGAACCTCACTACAGGAACTGAGCGAGCAAGGCTTGGAAGACTTAAAAACTAAGATTGCTGAACTTGAGCAACAAATTGAAGAAGCTCAAAACGCAGTCAGTGAGGTAGCTTCGGGTATTGCAGCGGCACAGAAGGAAGCACTTGTTAATTTACTAACGGAGGCTAATGCGGCATTGGACTCATTACAAGAGCAGTTGAACGCATTGATAGATGCTGTGCAAGAGAGTGCTTCTGCTGCCAGTAGCGATGCTGCCAGTTCTGATGCCGCCACCGCCGAAGCAACTGCTTAAACTGTTTCCAAAAGACCACGGACTGAACTAATTCTTCAACGACTATCTGAGTACAGTGAAATGTTTTAATTGTATTTTTCAAATTATGTTCAAATTTGTTTAAATTTACATCGTCAGCTTAGTTTAACTTTTGAAAATAAATTTCAGATTGTATTGCATTTAATTGTGTATTGTTTTTTTTTTTTGGTAAATGTTAGACACCGAGCTAATTGAGAGAAATATTTTGACCAAGGAAACTCAATAGACTCAACTTCATTTTAAGTGTGGGAGAGCCATGCTTCGGCACAATTGGGCCGGCTCGACCGGAGTGATACCACGGGCTCACAGAAAACCGACGTGAAGCAACGCTTGCGTTGTGTTTTGTCGTGTGAGTGAGGTTGCCGGAGGCCCAATTACCCTCCCCTTCCCCAATCTCCCCAATTCCTTAATCCCCAACGATCCTCAAACTTCTAATCCCTAAAAGGCCGGTATCGAACTTGTAACGCCTCAGGTGTTCCAGGTGTCCGTGGGCGACGCCGATTGCTTACCATCAGGTGATCCGTCTGCTCGTTTACCGGTTTATGCCATAAAAAAATAAATAAAATAGAACAAAATATAAAAAAATTCACACAATTACAAATTCACATATTTCCTAATTGATTTGATGAAAATTATACTTTACTTTCATATTTTCTATTATGTTTTATAAAAATAAGTATGCTATTTGACTTACAAAGATTATGACACACTTTTCTGTGGGCACTTATGAATTAACAGAAAATTATCTCAAATAACGAATTATAATCACGTACTGAAGTTTTATAAGCAAAATAAAGTTTTAATTTAATCTACATCTACACTAATATAATTAGGAATGAAATAGGTATAATAATAATATAATTAAGAATGAAATGTAATATGATTAGGTATATATGTACATTATGTATATATTACATGGGACTCATAACATAAATAGTGAAAAATGGGCGTTACATTGTTCATTGCTACAGTGGCATAAAGTGCCGTAATGTGCTAATAGAAATTTGTTCAAGGTAAATGCGGTGGGTTTTCTAAGACTAATATTAGTGTTAAGCTGCATCAGGATGGGCTCGCTGTCTGTGTAGCGGTAAGTCCCCTCTTTGGGGAGTAGCTTGAGAGACGCTTCGATGTCCTCACCTACCCTTTGACGCAGGTGTTTACCGGACACGGAAGTTTCGTTAGGTTCCTGTTTCGCATTGGGCGAGAGGAAGCGCCCTAGTGTCATCTATTAAAATATTTAATTTTTGCTTTTAAATTCAAAATGACGCCCACGGGAACACTTAAACTGGAAAAACAATAAAGAAAAGCGCTTGACTTAATTTTCTTTTTTTCTTTATATTAGTTAATCAGTTTATTTACTAGTTCTAATTATCAAATACACAATATCAATATATTATTATTTTAGACATAAGAATTTTTTTCAAGTTTGACACTGAATATTCTTGTCTAACATAAAAATTGACTTACCTGCCTAGAATAGATGAATAATAACTTTAGATTAAGTATTTGTGAACAAAATGGAAATAAATTTGCTGTTTGGTTGGTTTGTTTGTTTAACTCACACTTGTTGTACACATTTTACAAAAATCATCTACATTTCCTAAGTTTTAAAATGGGATACACAACTTCAACGCACCTGGACTAATGCCAATGATATAGTCTACTACAGTACAATATAATAATATAATCTTGTCCAGTACGTCTACTGGTGTCTTGCTCGAAAGCATAGCATGGACGTTGACAAACTTTAAAAGAGACTCTCACTCAACCCAAAGTAATTGACAATGAAACAGGCAAAATAATGTGGGAAATCCCAATTCAGACAAACGTCACAGTAGCCCACAATAGACCGGGCATAATATACACAAACAAAACATCCAACACCACATACCTCTTTGACATAACCGTACCTAATGACTGCAACATAGGAGAATACAGAAATCACTTAAAAAACTTATATTAAGAAAAGTGAACCTGAGTCTAAGAAAAGATAAAATTAATTTAATTAGGGATCTTCAATCTTGCACTAGTGAGCTTGGCCGCTGTAGATTAATATATGACTCAAACATAAGGAGCCTTCATAATTATTTAATGACAAAGGAAGGTATGTTGAGTTCTCAGCAAAGTCTTTGAAAAGTTGATGCTGTCTCGGATGCTTCATCATTTTAATAAACATTATATCTTTCACCAACAACAATACGGTTTGAATAAAGGCCGTTGCACAACTAACGCCAGTGTCACTTTGATTATGGAAATATTTGGTGCTTGGGAGGAAGCACAGGATGCTATTGGTGGCTTGGGAGGAAGCACAGGATGCTATTTGTTTCTTTTGTGACCTCTCAAAAGCATTTGATTGCGTTGAACACGAGACACTTTTGCTGAAATTAGATCACTACGGGATAAGAAACTCTGCGCTCCGTATTATGAAATCTTATTTAGAAGAATGGCAGTTAAAAGTTCATGTTAACGGTATTAACTCACAGGGCTCTGGGATGAATATGGGCGTTCCTCAAGGTTCAATATTGGGTACCTTTTTTTAGTCTATATCTCACTGTGTTGTTATACTGTGCCGTTTCTTTATTTTTTTTTTCTATATCTATATAAATATGTGTATTTATTTCTTCTTTTCTTTTTTAATTTGTTTTTTTTTGTATCTGTGTGCATGCCAACTGTCAAATAAATGCTTTTTCTTTCTTTCATATAAATGTTTAGCCATTTATATTCAAAAATGAACCAGGAATGCTGCTTTTGCAGATGATACATCATTAATTTTTAAAATAGATCGACGTACATATATAATCTTGACTACGTAAACAGCTCCATTCTTCGAGTGCATAATTGGTTCACCATTAATAATCTAGCACTTAATGAAAAAAAAAACCATATGTACTAAATTTATTTTACCAAACGTGCGTAGTATTGGAAGATGGGATGGCACAAAAGTATTAACAGAAGTGGTGTCCCATACTAAAACCCTACCCATCTTCCAAGGGAACAAAGACATACCGTCGGGTCTCTTGCCACCGTCGGATACTAAGCCATTAGGCTCGAAGGTAGCTGGCACGCCAACGGAGACAAGAGCCCGACGAATAATGTCATTAATGCTTGCGTGTCAAGCAAAACGGCGTGATGTCCAAGGCTGTTGATATCTTCACCATAACGACAACGATGAGGTGAACAAAATGGAGCTCCAATTCGGAAAAGACTGCAGCATGGAATGTGGTATGGTCCAACAAAGTGCCTAGGTTGGACGAAGGCAAAGCATGAAGCCATAGTTTCGACTCCCATTCACCCACAGCCAACAGACGAACTCGCTCTGCAGTTGAACAAGAGGAGTTTAGAACATTTTTGCGCACTTTTTTGCAGAGTGGCTCGTCTCATTGTCTCTGGGATAACGGTTTGATGCAAGGGTAATTTAGGGCAAGCGACTTTCCAGGCATTCATAGTTTCCGCAAAACATGGTAAGTCAAAAATTTTAAAAATATTAAATCACTTAAACCTGTGTCTGCATCCGAACCGTACTCAAGTTGAAGAGGCTGAAATTTATCCGAAAGATGTTCACTATAACATTTACAACAAATGGCTGCCATACGACGATAAATCGTTCCTACGGCAATGGGACGAATACCGCCATCCTTCTAGCGCAGGGCACATACACTGGCCCCGTACGAAACCCCACTAAAGGCTTGGCACCACGGGGAACACGTTTAAGCACTGGGATAGATTTCTTAAGTTTTGATAATCTTTTCCAAAAGGGGTCTGTCGAAATAAGTGGAATAGTATCGGTACCGGGGCTGAATGTACTTTGAGATTTATGAACACGTCCCATTGGACGTGTCCCATAACATATTGATAAAGTTACCTACTATCGTTTCCGACAATCAGGTTGCCTCCATTGCCATTCCCATATACGGCAGATTCAAGGCGTCGCAAGTATCAACAGACAACCTGTACTCCATTTTCTCCATATAACTCGAACCTACTATGAATATTTTGCGAATTTTCGATAGCGGGCACAATCTCTTATTTACGGCATAGTGGTGCAAACAAGTAAAAGAAACACCTTATAGTAAGCAATTGGCGCCGCCTGAGAAGTTACAAGTGCGTTACCGGCCCTTTCACTCCCCAAGGATAAGGGGAGAACTGGGACTTCAGTAATCTCACTCACGCGGTGAATACATATAGTATACAATACGCTGGTTTTCTGTGAAGCTATGATAACACTGCCATTCGTGAAGCAAGCCGAAGAAAAAAAAATATTATTAATATTGATAGAAATATTTTAAAATTAGAAGATGATCGACTAAAGTACAACTGATCACCTCGAAAGTAACACGGAAATTCGTTCGATATCAACACCTACCTCTTAAATAAATAAACGTAAGAAAATGTAAACATGCAATTATTGGAATAATTATTTTTTCAGTAATTTATTGTATTTGCACAGTTGCAACTCGTAATGCAAACGACGAGATGGTCCATATAAAAGGCTGTGCCATGAGAGCAGAGGTACGAGTTACAAGCATCTTGTTCCGACTAAGATTACTTGATCATCAGTCTCCAAACTCTCCAACATGAAAACCGCCGTGTTATTATTGGTCGTCGCTTTCGTAAGTACCTCCAGTATCACTTTTCTTCCCCTTTTCCTCTCGACTAACGTTCACCCCTGCCTACTTGTGATCTAACCACATCGACTTTCATCAAATTTGAACATTTCTGTTGTGGGTGGTGTAACTTGTGTTACTCCATACTCCAGCTACGTGTACTCACCTATTAATGTCATGTTACTATTTGATAAATAAAGCTCTAATAGAACTTTTTCTGTTGTTTGGACATCGTCGCTTGGGGAGTCTGACTTGACACCAGCTCTAGGCTAGGGAAGACGCTCAGACGGCCTCGTTTGTTTGTTAAGTAAATTGCTACTTGGAATTTTACCACTTCCTGGCTACAGATTGATGGTCATGGACCACTATCAAAAATTTTTCACAACTCCCTCCCTCCATTATGGTTGTCAAACGAAGGGATGATTGGTGTTGGTGGAATAGAGTTCATAAAAACCGTTTAACACAAAAAATGGTTTTTATGCAAAAGTACTTGTTTATTATTTAGAACACCTTCATTGACAGTAATTTGTACGTTACAGGCGGCCCTGGCTTCAGTCCATGAAGCATCCGGAAAGGCTATCGAGAGCAAAGTAGCTGGAAGGAATAAGCGTGTAAGTATTTCCCTAAGAATATTTGAATTTTGGAGGAACGCCATGGAGTACTGAGAGTGACGACTTCTACGTGGCCGCTCTTTAGTAGGCCAATGTGTTCTAGCAACATACACTATCTATACAGCGCCTCGTATATTCAAAAGCTTTCTTTCTTCCCTATTAGTCAGCCTGCAACGACCTATGTCATTAAGAATTCCATCTTTGTATACTTCTCAAATTGTTGTATCATTGTGATACTTTCCCTACTGGTCATAAGAATGACTGATAATGAGAAATAATTTTCTTATGCTGTACATAATGTAATACGGTGTTATTATTTCTGTCCCCCTAGGCTATCTTCGGACTCGGCAAATGTAAGTACGTTTACTCTTTATTACAACACTGGGTCACCGACTAGTTTAAGATAGCAAGCCCACTGCTGGGCAAAGGCCTCTTCTCACTCGGAGAAGGCATGAGCATTGATCACCACGTCTATATTTGATCACATGAGTGAGATTGCCGGACCAATCACCTCTCCCATGCAAAGACTGGCAACACAATTATTTGAATGACAATTATAATAATAGATTATTATTTATATTGCAGTGGTTGGCGGAGTAGTAGGCGGAGTTGGCCAAGGTAAGACTTACATTCACTGTTTCTTTTATTCTATCAGGTATATCATAATTATCTCAATTTGACCTGTATGTATGTATGTGCGCAATTATCACACTTTGGAGAAGGTTTTAGTATATTTATTAAAAGACTTAAAAAGGGATTGAAGTCAGTTTTTAACGTGGTTTATAAAATAATTATTGTTTATTTCATCGTATCAAATTACTACTTACTAGCTAGGGTTCAAACCGCTATTGTAGATTGGAATGACATTTATAACAATAGATAATTATTTATATTGCAGTGGTTGGCGGAGTAGTAGGCGGAGTTGGCGAAGGTAAGAATTACATTCACTGTTTCTCTTTTACCAATACTGGGATACATCCAGTGTTGATTTACCTTCATTTTATGTATTTGGTGTAAGATTCCACTTCACACACTTACATTCATTGCAAGTTAAATCAACGCTTGTAAAAGTCATATTGCTAATTGTCAGGTTCCGAACCCGCACCGTAATACTTGGGAAGCGGGCACTTTATGACACCGTGGCCACCATGTTTGAATGTCAATTAAAATAATAGATTATCATTATTTATATTGCCATCGTAGGTGGAGTCCTAGACGGAAATGATAACCGTAAGCACACTATATTTAATATAAATCGGTTTGTCGGTCGGGGTTTATCCTAAATAAAATAAAAAATAATAATAAATCACATCATCCCAAGGCAGCAAGCCCACTGCTGGGCAATAGCTCAGACTCTTACTGACTGAAAACCACCCTGTTCCTACTCCTGCACTTCGAGCCGGAGCCCTGGTAACTCGTTAGGTTCTCCGCGGCACCGAATCGGCATCAGCCCTATTGGGCCCCATCCGTGGTGGTCTGATGGCTATTTGAGGCGCGCGCGGAACGCAACGCCCCGTACGGTCGGGTCTGGTTTTGGTCGGTCGGCGAGCCACCCATGCTCGCCGTCCGCATGCCCTGGCCGTCCACATGGCTGGGTTGCAAGGAGGCAGCGGTTCGCTGCCTCACGCGTCCCGCCTCCTCCTTAACTAGCATGACTGCTTCGCAAAAGAAGGAGACGACACCCTAGTCTCCCTCGCTCTGCATCAAAACCCACACTTGGGCCGGACGCGGGAGGTCGCCATCGCCGAACACGTCCCTGAGGGTACGGCGGTGCTCAGCCCACGCAGTTTATAAAATAATTATTGTTTCTTTCATCGTATGTTAGTGTTGTCTAAATATAATTTGAATTACATTATCAGTTGGAATTAATCAAATTGCTACTTACTAGCTGGGGTTCAAACCTCTATTGTAGATTTAAATGACAATAAAAATAATAGATTATTATTTATATTGCAGTCGTTGGCGGAGCCCTGAACAATACTGGTACCGGTAAGTACACTGTATATTGTACAAATCACATTATCCCAAGGCAGCAAGCCCACTGCTGGGTAAAAGCCTCTTCTCGCCCGAAGAAAGCATGAGGATTGCTTAATACGTTTAATCACATGAATGAGATTTACGGACCAATGACCCTTTCGCTTGCAAAGACGGGCAACACAATTATAGCTCTTCTGGTTTTAGGGGGTCCAAGTCCATAGGCAGTGCTGATTAGTTTCACCAGTTTGGTGTCAAGCCCGTATTCTAACGCTTAGGAAGCCGGACCTTACTTGTTGTATTGTGATTTAAATGAAAATTACAAGTTTATTATTTATTATATTGCAGTACATTAACAGATTATTATTTATATTGCAGTCGTTGGCGATGCACTAGAAGGAGTTGGCCAAGGTAAGAGATACATAGGTGCACTGTAAGATCAAATCGTTTTTATGTAGGATGCGGGAACCACTTTTCTACCAATATTGCATATTTGAATGACATTAAAAATAATAGACTATTATTTATATTGCAGTGGTTGGCGGAGTCCTCAACAATACTGGTAACCGTAAGTACACTGTATATAGTATAAATCATATCATCCCATGCCAGCAAGCCCACTCCTGGGTAAAAGCCTCTTCTCGCTCGAAGAAGGCATGAGCATTGCTTACTACGTTTGATCACATGAGTGAAATTTTCAGACCAATCCCCCTTTCCCAGCAAAGACGGGCAACATAATTATATCTCTTCTGGTGTTGGGGGGGGGGGGTCCAAGTCCATAGGCAGTGCTGATTAGTTTTGCCATTTTGGCTTCGAGTCCATATCCTACCGCTTAGGAAGCGGGACCTTACTTGTTGTGTTGTTAATTTAAATGACTATAATAAGTTTATTATTTACTATATTACAGTATCTTAACAGATTATTATTTATATTGCAGTCGTTGGCGATGCACTGGAAGGAGTTGGCCAAGGTAAGAGATACATACACTATTTATTTTTAAAAAGCCGGATATTACTATAGCCTTTACTCCTTCTCACTCGGAGAAGGCATGAGCATTGATCACCACGTTTGTATTTCATCACGTGGGTGAGATTACCTATCCCGTAATAATGATTATTATTTCCTTCTTCCTTTATTTCTTTTTTCTTAAGTTGTTCTGTATTTACCATTATGTTAGTTGTGTCTAAATAGTCACATTGCTACTAGCCAGATTTAGAACCCACATCGTACTATTAGGAAGCGGGCACTATACCTCTGGCCACGAGTATCATAGATTTGAGATTTGAGTGACAATATTATAATAATACATTATTATTTATATTGCAGTCGTAGACGGAGTAGTGGACGGAGTACAAGACTTGGTATCAAACGGTAAGTGCATTCTCTGTTTATTACTGGGATACCAGCTAGTTCTAAGATTTAGCTTGCCACGTAGCCATAAAATATGACTAGCTGTAGCAAGCACAAATTTTGTGTATAATATTTTGGTCTTGATACTTCCATGTATAGTATATGTCAAATAGCCATATACATATACATATAAAGTCATCTGTATATGACTGCACGGTTGGTGCGGTGGCTGGGCAACCGGATGCCACGCAATGCGTAGCGGGTTCGATTCCCACACGAAGAAACTCTTTGTGAGCCTGAGCGCCACAAGTTGTTGATTCGGATCTGGGTGTACGTGCGTACGTGAGATCTGAGATTGTATATTTGTAAGCGCACTTACGACACAGGAGAAAATGTACATATTTTGGTGACGTCAGCAAAATAAACCCATTTTATTTACTATACCAGTATTGTTGATTTGAATGATAATTATAATAATAAATTATTATTTATATTGCAGTACTGAACTCAACCGGCGCTGCACTCGACGAAATTGTGAACTGTAAGTATATTCACTGTTTATTACAACACTGAGTTGACAGCTAGTTTATATAGGTTTGAATATTGAATGAAAACAGATGGATGAAATATTTTTATTTTGTTTCAGCCGCATTAAATCTTGTTGAACAAATTACAAACGTCGATCTGAAGGAGACTCTGACTAACATTTTCAATGGTGTGTCAGAACTAGTAAATGAAATAGGAACCTCACTACAGGAACTGAGCGAGCAAGGCTTGGAAGACTTAAAAACTAAGATTGCTGAACTTGAGCAACAAATTGAAGAAGCTCAAAACGCAGTCAGTGAGGTAGCTTCGGGTATTGCAGCGGCTCAGAAGGAAGCACTTGTTAATTTACTAACGGAGGCTAATGCGGCATTGGACTCATTACAAGAGCAGTTGAACGCATTGATAGATGCTGTGCAAGAGAGTGCTTCTGCTGCCAGTAGCGATGCTGCCAGTTCTGATGCCGCCACCGCCGAAGCAACTGCTTAAACTGTTTCCAAAAGACCACGGACTGAACTAATTCTTCAACGACTATCTGAGTACAGTGAAATGTTTTAATTGTATTTTTCAAATTATGTTCAAATTTGTTTAAATTTACATCATCTGCTTAGTTTATCTTTTGAAAATAAATTTCAGATTGTATTGCATATAGTTGTTTTTTTTTTTGGTAAAAGTTAGACATCGAGCCAATTTAGTTTCCTTAGTCAAAATAAAATAATTGGACTTTTGGCTAATTATTCTTGTCGAGTCTAAATCCATATGAAACCACCCTTTAAACAAAAAAAAGATAGGTAGCCATTGTTTTTTATCGGATATTAGACAATCGATATTAAGTATCTAATGACCTGGCTTACTCTTGAATCCAATTCTGATCGATTGACATTGGTATTGTGATATTTCGTACTCTCGAGTTGCTACACTAGCGCCCATTGCATCCATATTGCGTGGATATTGAATGAACTAAATTTTTTTTAACATTTTACATAATTTATATAACTACACAAATATTTACAACTTGAAATTAATTTCAACTAAACTATGAAATAAAACGAAAGTAAAAAAAAGAAAACAACAAAAATTATACTCTTAATTTAGGCGTCAAAGTATTCGTCCGTATCACTATCACTGGAGAACGTTCCCAGAAGACTGGTAGCATTACCACGTTGAATTGCAATGCTTATTTTCTGTCCGAAGAAAAAGCCAGCCCTCTGGTCACGTGTAGAGTCGATTAGCCTACGGGCGATATCTTTAAACACAGAGTGTGCACTGGGACCCCATAGCCCAAGTTTTTTGACCCCAAACGGCTCAAAACAGTAGTTACCCACTAGATTTGAATATTGACGCCGTTTGAGGGCCTCTGCCGCGGAAGCAGCTGCACCAACGCATGCAGCGGTACTTAGAAGATGTGATGGCGCAAGGGTGTCTACACACGTCGCGTCCCACACCAAAGGCCTACCCATCTTCCAAGGCAGCCAAACTCAATACCATGCACTAAATGGTATTGAGTTTGGCTTTATATTCGGTACTCTGAATGCTATTGTAACAGCTACAATAAGGGCTGTATAGTTTTGATTTGAGATTTTATTGGATTAAAATTGCATTAACATTGAGATTGGTTTCAAGAGTAAGCACCCAGGTTCTAGTTGGACGTCGAGTCACCCGTGCTCGCCGTCCGCAGGTCCGCGCTGGTGGCCGGCGATCCTCTCGCGATCCACGACGCCCGGAGTGTCTCTCGCGACGGCCGGGGCGTGAGGAGGTTCGTTCCCTCACGCGCTCCGCTTCCTGCTTAGCTAGCATCACTGCTTCGCAGAAGAGGAGACAGCATCCCAGTCCCCCTCGGTCCGTACCATGGTCTGAACCAAAGCCGGACGGAAGAGGTCGCCGTCGCCTTTCACATCCCTGAGGACACGTCGGTGCTCAACCCACGCAAGACACACCGCCACCGTATGTAACTAACCTACCTAGAATAGTTAAATAATATAAACTTAGATTAAGTATACATATGTGAACAAAATGGAAATAAATATTTAATTTTGTTGTCTGTTGTTTAACTGACACTTGTTGTACACATTCTATAAAAAATATCTGCATTTCCTAAGGTTTCTTATGGGGTACACAACTTTAACACACCTAGACTAACATAATAAAACATCAGCCTTTTTATCCACGAAGAGGTAAGCAGACGAGGCAGAGACACTTGGACTAATGTCAATGATATTAGTCTAATACAGTACAATATAAGAATAATACAGTCAACTCACCGGTTACGTATGGAGGTAGGGGATTACTAAATGTAGAAAATATGTATAAAACACAAATAATAAAGTACAAGCAATATCTTAGCGTAGAGCAGGATCACCTAATAAAAACATTAGTTCAACATGATATACATAAAGATAAATACTCAATAATTAAGGAAGCAGAAGAAATAGAATCTGAACTAGAGTTAGCATCAAACCATAGGCATACAGGGAAATTAAGGATGCAATAATTAAAAAACAGATTACCAGATGGCGCAATAAACCACTTCACGGACAGTTTGCAAAAAAAGTTTTAGGGTAAGAGAATATAGATATAGTTCCGTCATTCAAGTGGATTAAAAAGCAACAGGTCTCCCCATCAATAGAATCATCCGTGTTTGCGATACAGGACCAAGCGGTTATGACGCGACAACATCAACGCGACATCCTGAAAGACCCAGTAGACGCTAAGTGTCGACTGTGCGCGGTCAAGGATGAAACTGCGCAGCGTATAATATCTGCCTGCGTAAAATTGGCAGGAACCTATTATGTCAAACGGCATAATAATCTTGTTCAGTATGTCTACTGGTGTCTTGCCCGAAAGCATAGCATGGACCTTGACAAACTTTGGTTGAAAGAGACTCAAACCCAACCCAAAGTAGTTGAAAATGAAACAGGCAAAATAAAATGGGAAATGGGACAGACGTCACAGTTGCCCACAATAAACCGGACATAAAATACACAAACAAAATTCCTCAATTTTTGTGTCTAACAATAATGTAAATAAAAGAAAAGCTACTCATCTAGAATTTCAGTTACCTGTTCCTAGATTAGAGTTATTTAGACGAAGCTGTATTTACATGGGTCCCTTAATATATAACTCTTTACCAAAAACTATCTCCGGACTACCTTCAAATAAATTTAGTGTAATGCTAAGAAAATGGTTATGTCAGCAATGTTTTTACTCAGTTGACGAATTTCTAGCAAAAAACCCATGTAAATTCTACAATTGTGAGCGATCTGTGAGGTATAGACTGTAAACTTGTAATTTAGATAAATTGTTAAATGTTCTATTTCTGTGATAAGTATTTGAACTGTATAAAGATTTGCATGTCGCCAAGCGGCAAGATGTATATGGCACCTTGACTATGTTATTATTATCACCATTATGTACCTACATTTTATGCAAATAAAGATTCTATTCTATTCTATTCTATTCTAAAACACAAAGTGACTACAACATAGGAGCAAAAGAAATAAAGAAGTTAAGTAAATTCCACCTTTTAAAGACAGAGATTAGATAGCCTTTGGAATACTGAAACGCATATTATTCCCATAGTAATTGGAGCCACAAGCCTCAGGATATACACAGACAAACTAGAAACATCAATACATAGATATTACAATTCTACAGAAGCAAGCCGCCATTCACACAACAATCATTCTTAGCAAAGTATTAGGAGACACAGTTTTCGTCCCAAACATCCCAGATTCCAATCAATTAGAGGTACAACCATCTCAAGCGCACACACCACATACCACTCAATCAACCATCACATAAAGCTCACAATCCACAACTGGCATACAAATTACACCAACACAAAATTCAGAACCACACACAGACAGTGTCAGTAGTCAAATAGTCAGCAGAAGTGGAAGAAGGAGATTTGAAAGCTAAATTTAGAATGGGGCTATTAGCATCGTCTTTCCTGCGCGTCGCGGGACACGGTGCCCATTTTCACCGGGTCAACCCCGAGAAGGAGAAACCCACATATAATACAGTCACAATATCTTTCTAAAGAACCGCACCGGCTCGACATGCTGAGCTTAGAAGATGGAATGGCGTAAGAGTTTCTGTATATATACAGATAGATGGGTAGGCCCATCTTCCAAGGGAACAAAGACATATCGTCGGGTCTCTTGCCATAGTCGCGTACTAAGCTATTAGGCTCGAAGGTAGCTAGTACACCGACGGAGACAAAAACCCGACGAATAATGTCATTAATGCATAGTGCCTAGGTTGGACGAAGACAAAGCAAGAAGCCATAGTTCCGACTCCCATTCACCCACAGCCAACAGATGAGCTCGCTCTGCAGTTGAACAAGAGGAGTTTAGAAGATTTTCGCGCACTTTTCTGCAGAGCGGCTCGTCCCATTGTCTCTGGGAGAATGCTAATAAGCTTGTTGTATTTGTAGCTGTAATTGTTGATCTAAATCCAAATTCAATCCTTTGAGTTAAAGTTGTGAGTTGAACTCTAAACTCATTGCAATAAAATTCAAAATAATGAAATCCTTTGCTATGCCATACCGTGCTATGCCGTGGCAAGCCGTTTCATTCCACAGGTTGCAGCAGCACGCCATTTCATCTCGCGAGACGTATCGAGTCTTACTTTGAGTAGAGGAATTAGGATTGCTAATCTCGTTGAAATAAGGTTGTAACTTGTTCAGCGGTCATGGCAGTGTGACTGGGGATTTAGTGGAATGCGAGGGATACCACGCCATGCCGCGGCAAGAAGAATTTCACATGTTATCCAGATACTCTATGGATTCTCATCATATTAAAACATCTTTGCCAAATGGGGTAGGTAGGTAGGTGAGTAAAAAATCATGAATATAACGCTAGGGCCCATAATATATTGATAAAGTTACCTACTATCGTTTCCGACAATCAGGTTGCCTCCATTGCCATTCCCATATACGGCAGATTCAAGGCGTCGCAAGTATCAACAGACAACCTGTACTCCATTTTCTCCATATAACTCGAACCTACTATGAATGTTTTGCGTATTTTCGATAGCGGGCACGATCTTTTATTTACGGCATAGTGGTGCAAACAAGTAAAAGAAATACCTTATAGTAAGCAATTGGCGCCGCCTGAGAAGTTACAAGTGCGTTGCCGGCCCTTTCACTCCCCAAGGATAAGAGGAAGAACTTCAATAATCTCACTCACGCGGTGAATGCATATAGTATACAATACGCTGGTTTTCTGTGACGCTATGATAGCACTGCCATTCGTGAAGAAAACCGAAGAAAAAGAAAATATTATAAATATTTTAACATTAGAAGATGATCGACTAAAGTACAATTGATCACCTCGAAAATAACACACGGAAATTCGTTCGAAATCAACACCTACCTCTTAAATCAATAAACGTAAGAAAATGTAAACATGCAATTATTGTAATTATTTTTTCAGTAATTTATTGTATTTGCACAGTTGCAACTCGTAATGCAAACGACGAGATGGTCCATATAAAAGGCTGCGCCATGAGAGCAGAGGTACGAGTTACAAGCATCTTGTTCCGACTAAGACTACTTGATCATCAGTCTCCAAACTCTCCAACATGAAAACCGCCGTGTTATTATTGGTCGTCGCTTTCGTAAGTACCTCCAGTATCACTTTTCTTCCCCTTTTCTTCTCGACTAATGTTCACCTCTGCCTACTTGTGATCTAATCACATCGACTTTCATCAAATTTGAACATTTCTGTTTTGCGTGGTGTAACGTGTGTTACTCCATACTCCAGCTACGTGTACTCACCTATTAATGTCATGTTACTATTTGATAAATAAAGCTCTAATAGAACTTTTCTGTTGTTTGGATATTGTCGCTTGTATGCGGAGTCTGACTTGACACCAGCTCTAGGCCAGGGAAGACACTCAGACGGCCCCGTTTGTTTGTTAAGTTACTTGCTACTTGGAATTTTACCCCTTCCTGGCTACAGATTGATGGTCATGGACCACTATCAAAAATGTTTCACAACTCCCTCCCTCCATTATGATTGTCAAACAAAGGGATGATTGGTGTTGGTGGAATAGAGTTCATAAAAACCGTTTAACACAAAAAATGTTTTTATGCAAAAGTACTTGTTTATTATTTAGAACACCTTCATTGACAGTAATTTGTACGTTACAGGCGGCCCTGGCTTCAGTCCATGAAGCATCCGGAAAGGCTATCGAGAGCAAAGTAGCTGGAAGGAATAAGCGTGTAAGTATTTCCCTAAGAATATTTGAATTTAGGAGTAACGCCATGGAGTACTGAGCGTGACGACTTCTACGTGGCCGCTCTTTAGTAGGCCAATGTGTTCTAGCCACATACACTATCTATACAGCGTCTCGTATATTCACAAGCTTTCTTTCTTCCCTATTAGTCGGCCTGCAACGACCTATGTCATTAAGAATTCCATCTTTGTATACTTCTCAAATTGTTGTATCATTGTGATACTTTCCCTACTGGTCACAAGAATGACTGATAAAGAGAAATAATTTTCTTATGCTGTACATAATGTAATACGGTGTTATTATTTCTGTCCCCCTAGGCTATCTTCGGACTCGGCAAATGTAAGTACATTTACTCTTTATTACAACACTCGGTCATCAGCATGTTTAAGAATTGCTGATAGCAAGCCCACTGCTGGGCAAAGGCCTCTTCTCACTCGGAGAAGGCACGAGCATTGATCACCACGTTTATATTTGATCACACGAGTGAGATTGCCGGACCAATCACCTCTCCCATGCAAAGACTGGCAACACAATTATTTGAATGACAATTATAATAATAGATTATTATTTATATTGCAGTGGTTGGCGGAGTAGTAGGCGGAGTTGGCCAAGGTAAGACTTACATTCATTGTTTCTTTTATTCTATCAGGTATATTATTATTATCTCAGTTTGACCTATATATATGTATGTGCGCAATTATCACACTTAGGAGAAGGTTTTAGTATATTTATTAACAGACTTAAAAAAGAGGGGGTTGAAGTCGGTTTTTAACGTGGTTTATAAAATAATTATTGTTTCTTTCATCGTATGTTAGTGGTGTCTAAATCATTGTGTGTCGAATAAATCAAATTGCTACTTACTAGCTGGGGTTCAAATCGCTATTGTAGATTGGAATGACAATTATAATAATAGATTATTATTTATATTGCAGTGGTTGGCGGAGTAGTAGGCGGAGTTGGCCAAGGTAAGACTTACATTCACTGTTTCTTTATGTATTTGGTTTAAGTTTCTACTTCACACACTTACATTCATTGCAAGTCAAATAAACGCTTGTAAAGGTCGTATTTCGAACCCACACCGTAATACTTGGGAAGCGGACACGATTATGACCCCTTTTTTTTGGCCACCATGTTTGAATGTCAATTAAAATAATAGATTATTATTATTTATATTGCAGTCGTTGGTGGAGCAGTAGACGGAGTTGGCCAAGGTAAGCACTGGGATACATCTAGTGTAGATTTACCTTTAATTTATGTATTTGGTATACCTCAACGGGGCGTCCTGAACGTGATTCATTGAA
Source organism: Spodoptera littoralis (assembly GCA_902850265.1). Taxonomy (NCBI): domain Eukaryota; kingdom Metazoa; phylum Arthropoda; class Insecta; order Lepidoptera; family Noctuidae; genus Spodoptera; species Spodoptera littoralis. The sequence goes on along the minus strand of LR824539.2, from coordinate 1,060,573 downwards.
GTGGTCGTTCGACCATTCTTAAATTCATAAAGTGACTGTTTAATCGTTGAATACGATGTTGAAGAGCCTTGCGGTGTGGAATCTAGCTCTTATTTAATTTGAATAGGTGTTAAACCTTTTAACCCTTTGAGTACCGTCATTATAGACACAATTAAAGAACAATGGGTGCGGTCACCGGTGTCCTCGCGGTGTTTTACAATTATAGAAGTTTTGTTCTAAATAAATTTATTAAGAGGAATTTTACGAAGGAGTGGCCTTAAATCTAAACTCTCCAAACTTCAACGTTTGATGGCGAGAGACGCTCATTAAACAAACAATTTCTGTTATATTATAATATGTAGGTAGGTACAATTGTAATATTATTACTATTTTTTTGACAAGTATTTGATATTACTTACTATCTGGGATTCAAACCGCTGTAGTAGATTTGAATGACATTTATAATAATAGATTATTATTTATATTGCAGTGGTTGGCGGAGTAGTAGATGGAACTGGTAAAGGTAAGTACACTATATATAGTATAAATCACATCATGCCAATTCAGCAAGCCCACTGCTGAGTAAAAGCCTCTTCTCGCTTAAAAAAGGCATGAGCACTGATCACTACGCTTGAATACATGAGTGAGATTTCCGGACCAATCCCCCTTCCCCATGCAAAGACTGGCAACACAATTGTAACTCTTGCGGTGTTGCGGGTGTCCATTGGCAGCACTGATTGCTCTTTTAGTCAGGTGATCCGATTGCTTGTTGGCTCAGTTTGACCTGTATGTACGTATGTATGTATGTGCGCGATTATCACACTTAGGAGAAGGTCTTAGCATATTCAATTACCGACTTAAAAACGAGGGGGTTAAAGTCGGTTTTTTAACGTGGTTTATAAAATAATTATAGTTTTTTTCATCGTATGTTAATGGTGTCTAAATATAATTAGAGGTAGAGTTACATTATCAGTTGGAATAAATCAAATTAGTACTTACTAGCTGGGGTTTAAACATTTATTGTAGATTTGAATGACAATAAAATTATAATAATAGATTATAATTTATATTGCAGTCGTTGGCGGAGTCCTAAACAATACTGGTACCGGTAAGTACACTGTATATAGTACAAATCACATTATCCCAAAGCAGCAAGCCCACTGCTGGGTAAAAGCCTCTTCTCGGTCGAAGAAAGCATGAGCATTGCTTAATACGTTTAATCACATGAATGAGATTTCCGGACCAATCCCCCGGATCAATCACCCTTTCGCCTGCAAAGACGGGCAACACAGTTATAGCTCTTCTGGTGTTGGGGGTCCATGTCCATAGGCAGTGCTGATTAGTTTCACCAGTTTGGTTTCAAACGGGACCTTACTTATTGTATTGTTAATTTAAATGACAATTACAAGTTTATTATTTACTATATTGCAGTATCTTAACAGATTATTAATTATATTGCAGTCGTTGGCGATGCACTAGAAGGAGTTGGCCAAGGTAAGAGATACATACACTGTTTATTTTTAAAAAGTCGGATAGTTGGTAATTCATTTCCAAAATGCGTTTTCTTAGTTTTTTCTTTCGCCGTATGTTAGTCGTGTCTAAATGAAATTACTTTTTAAAGGCAAGAACAAATCGTTTTATTTAGGAAGTGGAAACCACTTTTCTACCTCTATTGTAGATTTGAGTGACAATAAAAATAATAGATTATTATTTATATTGCAGTGGTTGGCGGAGTCCTCAACAATACTGGTAACCGTAAGTACACTGAATATAGTATAAATCATATCATCCCATGGCAACAAGCCCACTCCTGGGTAAAAGCCTCTTCTCGCACGAAGAAGGCATGACCATTGCTTACTAGTTTACTACGTTTGATCACATGAGTGAAATTTCCAGACCAATCCCCCTTTCCCATGCAACGACGGGCAACACAATTATATCTCGTCTGGTGTTGGGGGGTCCAAGTCCATAGGCATTGTTGATTAGTTTCACCAGTTTGGTTTCGACTCCATATCCTAACGCTTAGGAAGCGGGACCTTACTTGTTGTGTTGTTAATTTAAATGACTAGAATAAGTTTATTATTTACTATATTACAGTATCTTAACAGATTATTATTTATATTGCAGTCGTTGGTGATGCACTAGAAGGAGTTGGCCAAGGTAAGAAATACATAGACAGTTTATTTTTAAAAAGCCGGATATTACTATAGGCGGATACCTAATACTGGGCCTTTGCCTTTACCCCTTCTCACTCGGTGAAGGTGAGCATTGATCACCACGTTTGTATTTGATCACGTGGGTGAGATTACCTATACCGTAATAATGATTATTATTTCCTTCTTCCTTTATTTCTTTTTTCTTAAGTTGATTTGAGATTTGAGTGACAATATTATAATAATACATTATTATTTATATTGCAGTCGTAGACGGAGTAGTGGACGGAGTACAAGACTTGGTATCAAACGGTAAGTGCATTCTCTGTTTATTACTGGGATACCAGCTAGTTCTAAGATTTAGCTTGCCACGTAGCCATAAAATATGCCTAGCTGTGGCAAAGCATATTATCACACTAATTTTCTGTGCAAAATTTTGGTCTTGATACTTCCATGTATAGTATATGTCAAATAGCCATCTGTATATGACTGCACGGTTGGTGCGGTGGCTGTGCAACCGGATGCCACGCAATGCGTAGCGGGTTCGATTCCCACACGAACCAAGACGACATAGGAGAAACTGTACATAATATATTTTGGTGACGTCAGCAAAATAAACCCATTTTATTAACTATACCAGTATTGTTGATTTGAATGACAATTATAATAATAAATTATTATTTATATTGCAGTACTGAACTCAACCGGCGCTGCACTCGACGAAATTGTGAACTGTAAGTATATTCACTGATTATTACAACACTGAGTTGACAGCTAGTTTATATAGGTTTGAATATTGAATGAAAACAGATGGATGAAATATATTTATTTTGTTTCAGCCGCATTAAATCTTGTTGAACAAATTACAAACGTCGATCTGAAGGAGACTCTGACTAACATTTTCAATGGTGTGTCAGAACTAGTAAATGAAATAGGAACCTCACTACAGGAACTGAGCGAGCAAGGCTTGGAAGACTTAAAAGCTAAGATTGCTGAACTTGAGCAACAAATTGAAGAAGCTCAAAACGCAGTCAGTGAGGTAGCTTCGGGTATTGCAGCGGCTCAGAAGGAAGCACTTGTTAATTTACTAACGGAGGCTAATGCGGCATTGGACTCATTACAAGAGCAGTTGAACGCATTGATAGATGCTGTGCAAGAGAGTGCTTCTGCTGCCAGTAGCGATGCTGCCAGTTCTGATGCCGCCACCGCCGAAGCAACTGCTTAAACTGTTTCCAAAAGACCACGGACTGAACTAATTCTTCAGCGACTATCTGAGTACAGTGAAATGTTTTAATTTTATTTTTCAAATTATGTTCAAATTTGTTTAAATTCACATCATCTGCTTAGTTTATCTTTTGAAAATAAATTTCAGATTGTATTGCATTTAATTGTGTATTGATTTTTTTATGGTAAATGTTTACACCGAGCCAATTGAGAGTCAAAATAAAATATCTTGACTAAGGAAACTCAATATAACAAAATATTCAAAAATTCACATATTCACACATTCACTAATTATTAATTTGACGATAATTATAGTTTACTTTCTAAAGAAATAAGTATGCTATTTGACGTACAAAGATTATGACGTCACGATACACTTTCCCGTAGGCACTTATACCTCTACATTTACAGAAAATTATTTCTAATGAGCACTTTCCACCACTAACTTTAGTAATACCGAATTATCGTCACTACTGAAGTTTTAAAATCAAAATAAAGATTTTATTTAATTGAGATTGATATATCATAACAATCAAATTGTGGCGTACCTATACTTCCTTAAAAATAAGACTAGAGAATAAAATTATACAGCAGTTTCCTTGGCATACTATTGAACCCTTAGACCACATCTCTAACAGAATCACACCGTTAATATTATACACAACAAACCGACTTAAGAATCGCTCACCTAAATAGCAAGAACAGCAAATAGGTGTCTCCTAAGTTCCAAGAACGAGCTCACACATTACCATTTTGTAATTGTATTTGTAAAATATACACTCATTCACATCTTGCAGGTACCAATCTAAATAGATTCATGTCAGTTCAAACAACAGCTCATGAATGACAATAGTCCCAGTGCAACACAGCCACGTGGCTCACACATGGTTGAGGTCGACACCCTTTACACTACCACCATATTATAGACACAAACAACTCTTGTGCCGTACTAAACAAGGTTCAAATCTCCTTAATTCAACTGCAATTGATGTTGTAAATGCAGAATTGAAAACTAATTTAATGTTTCCGTTGTAAAAGCTCTTATTGCATAAAGCATAAGGTTTACGATTGTTGGTGTTAAGTGTTTTGGGTTAGGGCTTGGAGGATGGAGACAAGACAGCGTCAGAACAATGAGAATTATAATAATGTGGCTTAAAATTTATATTAATTACTGGGCGGTGTACATTCCTGACCTTAAACTTATAGGTACGGAGATGAACGCTAATTTGTAACGAGAATATTGATTTACTGCCTCATTGGCCGAGTGGTCGCAAGAGCAACTGCCAGGCAAGGGGTTTCGACAGTCGGGCAATAGTAGCACGGAGTCTGGAATTGTGCCCGGTATATGGCAATAGGCTGGCCCCCTATTACATGGGACTCATAACATAAATAGTGAAAAGTGGGTGTTACATTGTGCAGTGGCATAATGTGCATCTCTTCCTACTCCTTCGGGAATAAAAGGCGTGTTGTTATGTTATTCATAAAGATCTGTAAAATAGACGCAAACTGGTGAGTGGACGAGAACTAGCGAATTTTAGTAGGGTGGGTGGACGCGAACAGGCGATGTTGTCCTATGTTATGTGATATTGATTGAATTTTAGTATTACAAAGGGTGCCTTGGAAGCTTAGCTATTAACAAAAAGAGAAGCAATAACTATTTGCATCGTCCCATTGCCGTGGAAACAACTTATCGTCCAACGACAGCCAAGATTTGTTGCAAATTTTATAGTAATCATCTTTCGGAAAAGTTTCAGCCCCTTTAACTTGGGTTCTTATCGAGAGGGGGCTGCGAGGCTGCCGTGCATGCATTGTCAACCCACCTTGAATTCCAGTAAAGTAGACGTCCTGAAGGTTGACATTACGAATGCATTTTCTTCAGTCAATAGTTATACTTTGTTGACAGATGTTAAAAATTAAGTACTCTAAATTTTCAGTTTTCTCTGGCAATGTTATTATTCAAGACAATCTGCCATTGGCTGAAGACAGCACGGTTGGCGCGGTGGTTAGGCAATTGACTGCCGCGCAACGTGTCGCGAGTTCGATTCCCGCACGGAACAACTCTTTATGTGATCCACAGATCGTTGTTCCGAGTCTGGGTGTCATGTATATGTAAACTTGTATGTTTGTAAACGCAACCACGACACAGGAGAAAATACGTTTTACTAAAACTAATCTTAGATAAAAACACTCATCAGGTTTTAAACCTCCACGATATGAATGCCAATAAAACCTCACAACACGATAGAAAAATCAAACTCCAATTAGAATTTATTAAAACACCAAGTTATATTTTCTAGAAAGATCTACAGTGTTACATTTAGTTCTTGGCCTTCGCGTCTGGTGGAGGAAGATGGAGTTTACCAGCTAACTCCTGAGGGACATCCAGGTAGGTCCTCTCTAAGCCTACAGTGAGGATCAGGGCGCGGAGACGGTCTACTTCCACATGATCACCTTCGCTAGACCAGACTGTCATGGTGGAGTTGAGAGAGGAGGTTTCTCGAAGAAGGTCCAGGAGAACCGGTTGGCTATTGGCTGCTAGACCAGCACGAACCTGAAACATAAGTAATATTAAAAAATCTTGATGATGCAATGGTATAAAAACATGACAAAATCGTTTAAGACTTGACTGGAACTCGGGTGGAACTGGTCCTATTAATCGTGAGACAAATAACGCATTTTATCCTATTTATTTATTATTTATCCTATCCTATCCTATTTATTTTATTATTTTATTTATACAAGGTGTAGTTTTGAAACCGCGACATTTCTCGGGGGCATGTCACAGAGGTCATAAAGGTTCAATGTAAGAGAAAATTTCGGGCCAATAGTTAAAAATACGGCTATAATAAATCGTTTAAGTTCGACAGTATTTCAGAATAAGCGACAGCAATGTTTCTTATTGGAGTTTTATGGAATTATCAATTACGTGTTTAAGTTTGTGAGTGTTAAGCCGCGTTATAAAGCTAGTTACAAGACGGCGGCGTGTAGTTCGCACTTACGGATTTCCGTAATTTACAGAAAAATAAAAATATTTACCTATTTATTTATTTTTTTATTGATTCGGACGCAGAATTGATAGCCCTATTACCTCCTAGAAAATGACGCGGCTTTAAAACAACACCTTGTATAAATACAATTACTTACTTCGGAATTTAAAATAACCATAATCTAAGCATGTTCATACACCATAGTACAATACTTACATCAGTATTTTGTGTGTTTAGGTGGCGCTTGTGTAGATTTTACTCTCATGGAACATTTTAAACAAGCCTGTCTTCTATTACGGCGTATCTTCTTAATTTCCTATTGAATTTTATCTTACTACTATCATCTTAACAAACAGACGAATTATAATTCAATAGCTGTTACCCACGACTTCGTTCGCGTGAAATTATTCATATTTCTTGTTAATTTATACTTTTTGACGCGACTAAGTGTTGATTAGTGAGGTGATTACCTATTTGAAAGCTAATATGAAACGGAACGTTTATTGTCTACTCAAGATGGCGACTGCGGTTTGTCTGTCAGTGTCATTAAAATGAATTAATAAAACGAAATAATCTCCGTATTCCAAATGTTGCGGATATTATGTTGTCGACTCGAAATCGATATTTTTTTATGTTTTGTTATTCAGGTAATGTTTCGATCGAGTCTATCGTACCCTTTGACGAAATTATTAATATAGATAATATTATGTACTTACAGGAAAGGTAACAGTTTGATTGATATGGTTTTCGTTGATCATCCTTAGCATGGTACCGATTTGTTCGCTGGTGTACTCTCCCTCGGTGATGTTCCCTCCGTAATTGGTAGTCCATCCGACCGACAACACAGCACAGGCATGTTTGGAGCCCAGCTTCAGGAACTTCACAGGATCCACTGGTTTCGTGGTAGCATCCACTGGTCCGGGGAGGATGTCAGCATTCAGCCATATTGGTAAGCCCTGGGAATAGAATAAAATGTTTACAAAATCAAAGTTTACTAATTAAAAACATTTTTCTGACAACCGCATCAAAATTGATTCAACTTCACTGCTCTGCTCCTATTGATTGTAGCGTGATGGAAAGTATAATATAACCTCCCCAGGAGTATGAAGAATAATTGTACCAAGTTTCGTTAAAATCCATCGAGTAGTTTTTGTTTCTATAAGGAACATACATACAGACGGACAGACAGACAAAAATTTTACTGATTGCATTTTTGGCATAAGCATCGATCACTTATCACCCCTTGATAGTTATTTTGGAAATATATTTCACGTACAAAATCGACCTCTCTACAGATTTATTACAATTTATAAGTATAGACTGCCGCGTTGGCAAGGAGTCTCAAGGGGTCTCGGGTTCGATTCCCGAGTCGGGCAAAGTATTACTGGGTTTTTTATAAATTCTTAGTAGTAGCACGGAGTCTGGAATTGTGCCCGATATATGGCAATAGGCTCACCCCCTATTACATGGGACTCATAACATAAATGGGTGTAACATTTTACAGTGGCATAATGTACAACTCTGCCTACCCTTTCGGGGATAAAAGGCGTGATGTTATGTGTAGATTTTATTTAGCCTTAAGACTATATGACTCGCTACTCCAATCAAGTTCACGATCAATGTACTGGAGATGGTTTCATGACAAACAGACAGACATTTAGTACTACGTGAAAGACCATTACACATAATAATGATACGCGGAAGACGATGCACATGTGCGCATGCGCATGTTCGTTTATTAAAGAAAGCGTAAAGATGGCGAGCGGGTTTTTCAGTCATTTATTTTCATACTTTTAGGTAACTACAAATTGTCTGTTTAAATTTTAGTTACGTTTTTATTTTTCATTAAAAATTTGGTTACTTTTTCAATAGGGTAGTTTCCTAAATTTTATTTTAATGTCCGTCTGGTATATTAATTTAAAACTTTAGACACGTATTTTTTCTTTTCTCACAAAATTAAATACTTTCAACGATATATTAATTTGGAATATCGTGTGACGTCACAGCGTGCGACATTTTGTAAGACGTTATGACGTAACGACCTCCCACTTCTAACCTTAGCGCCATTTTATCTAAATATTGCAACTTAAAACGCAAAAAAAAAAAAAAATGTGTCTAATATTTTTTCATTAAGTATCTAACTGACGGACTAATTAGATTTTTAATTTTGATACCTTGGCAACTACCCAATTGTTAGCAGATGATGTTGACAATATAAATAATAAAAACTGAACCGACCGACAAAAACACCTTGTTTTGTCACCACTATGAACAAATTCTTCACATTTATAATCAGACAGGAAGACAGAAATCATGATGTATCATAAATAGATGTGTTTATTGTAAATACGAACCATCGCTTTTATATTATCTCTATAGCTTATAACCTCCACTGCTTACACCCTTAGAGTAACATGACCGTGAATCATTCCTTTGTAATGAAGACATTTCTCTAATTGATACCAATTGGAGTTCACCACTAACTACAGTTAGCCAGGCCGCTGTTCAAACAACTGACATAATATTTTAAATTAGAACCAAACTAGCTTCTGCTCGCGGCTTTGCGCGCATTCCTGTGGGATAAAAAGTAGCCTATGTTGTATTCCATACCATAATCTATCCTTGTTCCAAATTTCATCCAGATCTCTTTAGCCGTTTTGATGTTATTGAGTAACAAACAAACACACAAACACGCAAACTAACAAACTATCACATTTCTAATATTAAGTGAAGCAACGCTTGCGTTGTGTTTCGTCGTGTGAGTGAGGTTACCGGAGGCCCAATTACCCTCCCCTTCCCTAATCTTCCCAATTCCTGAATCCCCAACGATCCTCAAACTCCTAATCCCCAAAAGGCCGGTAACGTACTTGTAACGCCTCTGGTGTTCCAGGTGTCCATGGGCGACGCCGATTACTTATCATCAGGTGATCCGTCTGCTCGTTCACCGGCTTATGCCATAAAAAAAGTAAGAAGTAACATTAGTAAAATAGCTTCAACGTCTCTAATGCGAGTATGTTTTATGCTAACGCGATCAACATGTTTATGACGTTCAGCGCTCTGATTGGCTACTCCAAGTCAATTAACCAATCAGAGGGTTGAAGGCGGTAACGTTGCGACTGTGTAAAAATAACTCGTCATTTACTGGAACCAGGGACCCCTTTTCAGAATACGACCTTAACCGCATTGTAGAATTAAAAAGCATCGGTCGCGTGGACGACCTAAATGTACCCAATTGAGGTTTGGTAACTCTTATGTTTTTATTTTTAGGACGTTCTTTGTTATGGTATGAATGCTGCTAATTAAACTAAAATAAATGCCATTTCAACTGTCAATTTAATTGATACTTTATGGCGTCGTTTTATGCGGCCTTTACATCGTTTGTTTTCCAACAACTCTGTCTCTTTTTTATGGCATAAGCCGGTAAACGAGCAGACGGATCACCTGTTGGTAAGCAATCGGAGTAGCTATGGACACCTGGAACACCAGAGCCGTGCGTTACCGGCTTTTTGGGGATTAGGAGTTTTTAGATCATTGGGGATTCAGGGATTGGGGAGATTGGGGAAGGGAGGGTAATTGGGCCTCCAGTAACTTTACTTACATGACAAAACAACGCAACGTTGCTTCACGTCGGTTTTCTGTGAGGCCGTGGTATCACTCCGGTCGAGCCGGCCCATTCGTGCCGAAGCATGGCTCTCCCACACATAGAACTATCAAACTGACACATTTTATCATCTATCAAAGTGAAACACATATAATTTTGAGCCGTAAAAACTCCCCACTAATCTTACTCAAGTCTACAGAATAGATGAAAAAATAACATACAGTCTCGTCGGGTCGCCGACCCGAGATACTAGAAAAATTTTATTACAATGGACCCAATACAGTGCACTATAATCCTAGTTTAATTCTGTCTGCACCATTTTTTTTAATGTCAATCCTACTAAGTAATCGGTAATCCAAACCAGGTTACGGAGCCGCGGAGAACTTAACGGGTTGCCGGGGCTCCGGCTCGAAGTACGGCTGAGACGGAACAGGGTGGTTCTTGAACTCACCCGGGCGGGAGAAGTCTTTCATTTATTTTCCCCCCTTAAAAAAATACCAGAGTGTACACTGTCCAGCTGGACATATGCTTCTTCTAAAACGGATAAGGAATTAGCATCAGGCAATGACCACGATTGTTCGTAGATTGGATTTTTAAGCGAATTGGCGAAGACAGGTGTTTACTACTGTCACGCAAAAAGTACTGAACGGATTTGGATGAAATTTGACACAGGAATAGATTGTACTTTAAATATTTAACATAATCACGTATAACATAATAACAACATCATTTTTACAGTTTTTTATCCCCGAGTAGGCAGAGGTGCACATTACGGCACTTAATGCCGCTGTACAATGTAACACCCACTTTTCACTATTTGTATAATGATACCCATGTAATAAGAGGTGAGCCTATTGCCATATACCTGACAATTCCGGACTCCGTGCTACTATTCAGAGTTAAAAAAACACATAATACTTTGCCCGACCCTGGAATTGAACCCGAGACCTTGCCCTTCACACTTGCGACCACTCGGACATCGAGGTAGTGTAGTTAGACAGTTACTGTAGTCTAAAATAATTCTTATGTAGAGTGAAGCCGCTATTAAAAGCTAGTTCGAAATAAAACAAAAGGATTCCCACGGACAGGATACGGGCGATTAATAAATGACACTAAAATTAAACACATCTGCTAAATCTGTTGACGGGCCGCCATTTTTTCAGGGGTGTTCAATCATGGAGCGATGTTATAACAAATGTAGATCTAGCGTCCCGCGACATGTGTCTGTGTAGCTGTGGGGCCAGAGAGACAGCGGAAACGAGGGTCAGACAGGTCATTTTAGTAATAGGTAGCTTGTGTGATTAATGTTCAAGAGTTTTATACGGGAATATTATTTTGACCAATGGCAAAGAGCGCAGTTTGTAATTTTTTTTGATGACTAGAGTCGAAAAAGAACTTTTAGTTATTAGATCCTTATGATGGGCATTTCTTACTTTATTGAAACAAAGAGTTACCTTTTTCTTGTATAGAAGCACTATTTTTATGGATTGTCAGTATGCATATGTGAGCACCATGTTAGACTATAAGATTTATTTTTAGTAAGGTTTGTAATTAGTAGCTATAATGCGTCAAGCGTGTCTTTGCATTGTTCTCACATATACGTACAGTATTGGAATATGGATCAGAGACATTGTAGAACATACTTTTTTAAACAGAGTAACGAGTGGAGTTCCTTTCTCGTTCTTCTCCATTAGAATCTACATTTTGGAATGAGCACCTAGCTTCACCTAGCTTCACTGACGGACTGACTGACAGCTCATTCACGCAGGCGTAGTTTCACGCCCATTTTATGTGAGACCGTTGTACCACCCCACGCTGACCCATCCATCTCGAATACTCGAAGCATGGTTCTTCCACGTAAAAATATCACATTTGCTTTAAAGATGAATAAATGCTATGTCATCGCTCCTCAACAGATTTGTTCCCGCTGATGTCATGGCCCCAAACCCACACAGTCCGACCACACAAGATGTTGTATTAAATTCTCGATTATTCACACGCTACGTCATTATTCTAATTAAGATGTCTGCTGGTACCATTCCAAAACAATATCGTTTCTAAACCTATGAAAATAGAGTCCTTATTCCTATGACTGGTGTTGGTAATAGAAGAGAACGTGGTACATGTTTGAATATAAATCTTATTGGTCGAGGATAAGATTTACTTTTGTGTGTAGTTGTCGTGTGGTGTAGGAAACCCTATGAGACAATGATTATTTCCATAGATACTGTAAATATAATAATAAATATAGATATTTTTGGGAGTAGATAAAAATACAAAAATTAAAACTTGCATCGGTTTTAGTGTGTTATTTTGACTTTGACTATTAGTTTATTTGCATAATTACAGTATAAATTATTATGAAATGATCTGATTAGCACATGTATTAAATTGCATTTACTGTAGATCCTGGCTTACAGGAGTTACAGTGGTTTTGGGAGGATGTAGCAGCATTGTCCCATTAAAAAAATTGGATTGAACTTTTAACTAAAAATCGCGGGTTACTCACGTGAATATACTGAGAAAAGCTCTACTAGTTTCGAACCACAGAGGGGCAGCCTATAGGCTACGTGATATCGTCTCCCGCGACCGCGCACGCTGCTCATGAGGAAGAACCCCTCTGTGGTTCGAAACTAGTAGAGCTTTACTCAGTATATTCACGTGAGTAACCCGCGATTTTAGTTAATTTAGTATGTCTCACTATAGTTATTAGGATTAAACTTTTATTTTGTACTAGCTGTGCCCGCGACTTCGTTCGCGTGGTTGTCGAAAACAAAACAAGGTTTAGATAAAAGTGGACTATATACATATGAACTCCACTCAAGAAGATGGTATAGTATTTTTTTTGCCAATAAAGTTTATTTTGTATTACATTGATTTCCTATACTAGCCAGAGGCCTTAGTACGAATTTCTTTTTCGTTTAAAATAATCGAAACGAGATGGCGTTCTGTGTTCTGATTGGTTGGTTCATTAGTGCCGGCCAATCACAGCTTGTCGCTCTAGAATTAGAAAAAAGTAACGCTGCCTAATTATGAATTCTCTTCAATCTAGAAATAGTCTTCAGCCATTCAATAAATGAGCTAAGAACTTACCTATCTCCGGTTATTGTAACAGAAATTTTAGACAAGGTATTATAGAGCGTATTCCTTTTTAAAAGGCCGGCAACGACTCCTCTGGTGTTGCGGGTGTCCATGGGCAGCGCTGATCGCTTACCATCAGGTGATCCGTCTGCTCGTTTACCTCCTATTCCATAAAAAAAGGTATAAACTCCATACCTGCGCCTGGTAGCGACCAATCAGCTCCTGACTCTCCTCATAAGCCTCAATGCTCTTGAAATCCAGCTTCACTCCTTTCTTACTGCTGGGATTAGATTCCTTCAAGTTGTGCTGGGACACGGTCTCCAGAAACTCGGCCAAGGACAGGTCGGATGAGGTTGCTGGTGGGTGGGCCATTATGGGGATGGCAGGACCTTCCTTGCCAATCACAGTTCCGATGACAATGTCGGCTTCCAACATGCAAATGCTGCCTAGAAATAAAAATTAATGTTGAAAAACTTAATGGCTGGGCAACTAGCTGCCATGCAAAGGGGTTCGATTCCCGCTAGTGCTAGTGGCTGCTGATAACTATTCGATAATCTATTCTAAAATTCTACCTTTAAAAAATGAATACGCTCGATAAAACCTAAAATTCTAGCTATTCTTAAGCCCTATTAGCGTTTCTAGACATATTAAATTGAGCCGCGGAAGACTTAACGGGTTGCTGGGGCTCCGGCTAGAAGTGCAGGAGTAGGAACGGTATGGTTTTTAGTCAGTAAGAGTCTGACACTCCCACTCGCTTTACCCGAGCGAGAGAAGTCATTGGATGATTTTCCCCCCTCAAAAAAAAACACATATGAAATTAATTCCATAGTTTAAACTGATTCAGAATGTAACTAAATGCTAAAGTAATAATTACACAATATTTAATATTTACTCTCGAGTTCTGGCAACTGAACTAAACTATTGTTCTAGAATAATATTTGCATTCAATTGTTTCGGTAACACTTTCAATGAATCGCGCGCACGGCACAGATTAACAAACAAATAGAGTACCTAATTGGTTTTGCGTGAACACACACACACACGCACACATCTGTGCAAATATTACGCAGGTAGAGGGCACTGGAACTGCGTTATACATATTTGTTAAACGTTAAACCTTTTGTTCTTTCAAATATTTTAGACGACAGACATCGTAAGTTATTTTAATGGCCGCGTGATGTTCTTGGTAACTGTTTTGTGTTTGTCTTTATTCTAAGAGACACATCGGCTCTTAGAATTTAGATCGAACTAGATATAACCAACTTTAAAAAAAAACAGTTTATGATAATGTAATAATAATTATGATACCGCGAACATTTTTGCAGTTGGTAGTTAGGTTGCGGTCGAAACTAAATTTCAAAACCCTTAGATCAATTTTAAGTATAGATTGGATTTCTATCACGAACACAAATCGATCCAGAGACTATTGGATTAAGATCAGTTATTGATATCAACCATAACGTAAGTGAAACATAAAATTATCGTCAAGTGTGGGAGAGCCCCTCTTCCCCAATCCCTGAATCCTCATCAATCCTTAAATTCCTAATCCCAAAAGGCGGGGAACTCACTTGTAACGCTTTTGGTGTTCCAGGTGTCCATGGGCGCCGCCGATTGCTTACCATCAGGTGATCCGTCTGCTCGTTTACTGGTTTATACCATACTAGCGATGCTCTATATGCATGTACTAGACATAAAAACCTTCCATAAGAATCAGTCTATCTATTACAAAAACCGCATCAAAATCCGTTGCGTAGTTTTAAAGGTCTAAGCATACATAGGGACAGACAGACAGAGGATAGCGACTTTGTTTTATACTATATAGTGAAGAAAAAAATTGTGCATAAGTAGCCTGTGAGTTATCCATCATAACATCATCTGTGGTTCAGTACGCGTGAATGTGGAGCCCAAATCTGTCACGTTGGTAATTGTTACAAATTATTGTGTTCCACGAAATGGTAACGATGGAAACAAGAGACGGTGGCTATTTCTGATAGAGTTTGGTGCAAGTCATAGACAAGGACGTTGAAACAAATTATTTTCTTACAACAACTAAATGACAGTAAGTAGTACCTATAAATATTAATATTAATAAACAAATAATTCGCTTGTAAATGTGTATAACTAATATTTTAATCTCAAAAACTTGATAATAAATCTGGATCGTACTAAAACTTTTCTGTTGCATGTTGTTTTTTTAATCTACATTTTTTCTATATATATAGACAAGAAAGTTGAAAAAAGGCGGGCATAGTCTCTTTAAACACCGACTGTGGCACCTAGCTACTATACACTTACACGCAGAACATACACACATTGACACGGAGGACATCGCTCGCGTGACATGACCTGACATGAGGAGAAAGTAACTTTTACCAAGTTTTTTTATCGGTAGGTTTGTCAAATAATATCACTTTACAAACTAATAGGGTAGTTGCCAGGGTAAGAAAATTAAAAATCTAATTAGTCCGTCAGTTAGATGATGAAAAAATATTAGACACGTATTTTTTATTTCCTCGTTGGTATACAGTTACAATACTTAGATCAAATGGCGTTAAGTTTAGGAGTAGGTAGATAATGGGAGGTTGTGTTGTGACGTCGCACGTCATTTCAAATCAATATATCGTCGAAAGCATTAAATTTTGTGAGAAAAGAAAAAATACGTGTCTAAATTTTTAAAACAATATACCAGACGGACATTAAAATAAAATTTAGGAAACTACCCTATTATCTGACTACTGTTATGGTTTAAGTTAAGCCATTAAATATTGTAAAACATTGGTTCACAATTTAGCAAAGGAGTCGAGTAAAAAATATAGACTGGGGAAGAAATTGTCTACCCGCGTCCGCTTTTATTCTGTTCCTCTTTCCCTTAACTTGCACCAAACCCTAACCGTCTAGTGTTGCCACACCAAATTAGTTTATATTACTCTTGTACACACAACTAACCGTCTCTCTGTCTAATGCTGTACAGTAGAAAGGGACGAAAGATATTAAAGTTGATTAATAAATGGTACTGCTAATATCCCTATTAATGGTATGTCGCTAATGGGAATATTATGAATTTAAATTGTTACTTATTGAAGTTCATAAGGTCTAATTTAGATTAATTATTTTTGTGACAAATTGATTGATTGCTGTGAAGTAAACAAGTAGTTACTGTTTGGTTACGAAATTATATATAATTATAGAATATTATGGACTATGTTCAATGGACACATAAGTAAGTCACAAGACCGTTATTCTGGCCCTTGTGGAAAGGAGGGAATGAGGCTTCCGACCGATAACCACCTACTGAATGCCCAGCTGATCACTGCTTTCAGTCCTGTAATGCCGTGGTGTTATTGCTGTTGACCGAGGTCTATCATGACAAAGCGTGAATCTACCGCATTAATAGATAATAGAGTACATTTTTATATGATATGACCTATTTCTTATTCAAAATTTTTATACTCACTTGCTAAAGAAGCTTGTAGATATGTTTTATTATTGACGGCATGCGCCCAAGTGATTGTAGTTAAGTTCTTCATTGATTCTTCCTCTGCTGATCTCACAACGATGGCTGAGAACAAAAAAAAATTACCATTTCTACCAAAACAGTAGACAAAAATAGAAACTTTTTTATTCATTTATTGGCAACACCGGTTTGAAACGTCATGATTTGTGCCGATCATAAATACAATACAAGGTCGTGTTTTGTTAGTAAAACAATATTAAGGAAACGTAAATATTTATATCTTACATACCCATTAGAGTAATTTAACTAATTTCTTTGATACCGAACTGAACTTTATTTGTTTTGAACTTCTGTATTGTTTTATGTCGCAAATTATAGGTTACAACTTACAATAACAAAACACTTTTGTCTGTCATAATGTGACCAAACCATTAAATTTCTAAAACTAAATGTTGCCAGGATTGAAATAAGTATATTTTAGTGTAAGTTTATATCATTATTGTTAAAAATAAAACCTATTCTTCTGCATAGAAAAATCAATTGATTTTTTTAATACATAACCATTATTTTCAAAAATTAAATTGAAATGTAATTCTGATAAATATGTTGAATTTTTTGTTCATGTTGAATAAATAAAAATCTTAATGAACACGAAGATCTTAATATTATTCAAGAATTTAGTCTCTCGCTAAATGTAGCACAAAGGTGCTATTGAGGTGCTATTGAGTGCGGTGTTTTCACACCGCACTCAATAGATGGCAGTAGGTTGATGTTATGCTGGTTACCAGTGTTTGCCATTCGCCTAAGATTTTTGTGCAGATGACACTACAACAAACTAACACTGGACTAAAATTCTTTATCCGATTTTCGAAGCATTATTTCCTTTGCAATAGAAGTAAACTATACGCTGCTTACACTATTTTCAGTTTACATTACAGTTTGACCATTTATTTCTATTTGTATTTAGCCAAGCAATGGTTCGCAGAAATATATTAAAATGTCCTTGAATTGACTTTACTATTCAAATAAGTAAAGTCAATGTAAAAATGTAATATGATAACCGATTAGGCGGATCACCTGAGAGCTGATATAAACGAGACCGCGTTCGGCGCCCTAATTGGCCAGCTCCAATATTGACCAGTCAATCAGAGCGCCGAACGCGGTCTCATTTAGAAAAACAAACTCGTCCTTAGACTTCTGTTGGTGAACAATTGTATGTACATCCGAAACATCAGAGGCGATACCGATCGAGACGTCGCAGATCAAAATTCCGCCCGGTTTATTTGCGATGCAGATTCATTACAAGCATTTTCGTTCAAAAATAACGACTGTGACATGTCGATGGATACCCAAGATAATTTAACAGTTCGAAAAAAGTATTGAATTTGACTTGTTGTCAAATACCGTCCGTAATTGGAGAATTTTGGGACGTATTGGGCTTCTGATAGAACCTTCACTCACACGACGAAACATAATGCAAGCGTTTTTTTTACGGCGGCTTCCTGCAAGAAGACTGAGATGTTTCAAAAAGTTTCAGTGGTTTATTATTACGCTATAATTTTATAATTAAAGCTAAAATAGAATACGCGCACAATACTCAAATCTTTGCACATTTCGTTTGAAGTTGGAACGTCCAGGAGTTTATGGCTCGAAGCTAACGGTTTTCTTTTTCAAAATAAGTTTTTATAACATTCCACCATCGCCTGCCTGCCTCGTTGGCCGAGTGGTCGTAAGTGCGACTGCCGGGCAAGGGGTCTCGGGTTCGATTCCCGGGTCGGGCAAAGTATTACTGGGTTTTTAAATATTCTCAGTAGTAGCACGTGCCCGGTATATGGCAATAGGCTCACTATTAATATTACATGGGAGTCATAACATAAATAGTGAAAAGTGGATGTTACATTGTACAGTGGTATAATGTGCATCTCTGCCTACCCCTTCGGGGATAAAAGGCGTGATGTTATGTTATGTTTTCCACCATCGCGTGTGTTTCTGGACTGAATGTAAAAAAAATGACTACGCGAAGCTTGTACGTACACGTAATCTAACGGGACCTAGATGGATCAGGTGGGCAGCATAAACCTAATTTATTCCATATTTTCAGGTATATGGTAACTAAACAGAACATTCATACTTTGATCTCACTGAACGGAATCAGCGTATCAAAGTATACTAAAATCTGTAAGAGACTTTCAACTTTAACTTTTTGAGTTAAAGTCGAAAATTAAGTGGATGGATTTTCAATTTGGTGTTCGTTGATGTGCCGTTTTCTGTACAATGAATCATTTCAACAGAATTGTAGTGAAATTGGGTTATCTTAGAATAAATATTTGTCGAATATTTCATGTTTACTTACTTAAGATGTATAATACCCAGGTAATTGTTTATCTGGTTAGCTTTTGTTAGACATTTCATCAAGTAGTAGTTTAGAGAAGTTCGTATACCAGAAACAACCAGTTTGGGCCGTCTATGTGTAAGACTCAAGAGACTCAGACTTCAAGTGTGGCCATGAGCCATGTTTCGTCACGAATGGGCCGCCTCGACCGGAGTGATACCACTGCCTCACAGAAAACCGATGTGAAGCAACGCTTGCGTTGTGTTTCGTCGTGTGAGTGAGGTTACTGGAGGCCCAATTACCCTCCCCTTCCCCAATCTTCCCAGTTCCTGAATCCCCAACGATCCTCAAACTCCTAATCCCCAAAAGGCCGGTAACGCAATTGCGTTACAATTGTAACGCCTCTGGTGTTCCAAGTGTCCATGAGCGACGCCGATTGCTTACCATCAGGTGATCCGTCTGCTCGTTTACCGGCTTATGCCATAAAAAAAAGACTTGGCAAATATAACTTACATTTTTCACCAGTTATCAGTCGAATACAATGCTAAATTAGGTAGGTAACTATTGAGAATATTTAAAAAACGTGAATAAAAAATTATAGATCGTATCTATGTCGTGGTGACCCGAAGTTTTAAGACGCCCGCTTCGCATGCATGAGGCTGCGCGTTCGAAACCTACCAACGGCAAGTGCCAATGTGACTTTTTCCTACTAGTTATATAGACTAGTTATATGTACTTTATAAGATTATCAAGACACCACTGACAAATGGTGAAGGAAAACATCATGAGGAAATCTGGGCTTATAATTTATAATAATAAGTTTGTAATCGCCAACCCGCATTGAGCTAATGTGATCAATACTCAAACCTTCTCCGTGTGAGAAGAAGATTTGCTCAGAAGTGGGCATTTATAGGCTGTTGATGATGAATCGCCAACCCGCATTGAGCAAGCGTGGTGATTTATGCTCAAACCTTCTCCGTGTGAGAAGAGGCTTTGCTCAGCAGTGGGCATTTATAGGCTGTTGATGATGATATCGTTTATTTGACAGCAAAACACAGGCTGTGCAGTTATCATAGTATACTGGACAAATATGGTATTCATTGAGCTGGTAATCATAATTTTTTTTCATTTACGTCGTTTAACAGAAAATAGAGTTTGTTTAAGTACCTACTACCGATTAATTTGTTTATTTTACAATCAAAATAAAAGAAGCTCCTGATAATATGTTACAGCAAATCGTTTAAACAAGTGTATTGCTATTGTAAAAATACCAGTGTAATGTGGAGGCATTTTTAAACGAACTTTTCGAATCCGTACAGTTTTAAAACAAATAAATAGAATACCTAAAACGCAAAAAAAATCAAAAAAAAATCAAAACACAGTTTGAAAAAAGAAAAACAAATAAAAACACCAACATACCCATAGCGGCCAAAAGCAATAGACGAATCATTTTTTTTTTTTATTAAATCCCCTTTTTTTCACTCAAAGAGTTTTTATTGCGCTTGTCGGTGTTGGAGTCTGTCCCGAGGTTGACTGGCGTACCCTGGCACCTGTTTATTATAAAATTGGCCAATCAAACTGACGACTTGATTGGATTTAAAGTGCTTTAAAAGACGGTACGGGTACCAAGGACAGAGATGACGTTCCTAGGTGGATAAAGACGTGTTTATACTGTTAGAAACCGTTTTTTGGGTACTAGGTATTAGTCTTTGTTCTGGACCTAGGGCTTAGAAAAGAAAGTCATATTTAAGTTAAGAAAAGGATAAATACCTAAGTACTTAACTTTAAGACTGCCTAGTTGGCCGAGTGGTTGCAGGTGCGACTGCCGGGCAAGGGGTCTCGGGTTCGATTCCCGGGTCGGGCAAAGTATTACTGGGTTTTTAAAAAAATCTCATTAGTAGCACGGATCTGGAATTGTGCCCGGTATATGGCAATAGGCTCACCCCCTATTACATGGGACTCATAGCATAAATAGTGAAAAGTGGTTGTTACATTGTACAGTGGGATAATGTGCACCTCTGCCTACCCCTTCGGGGATAAAAGGCGTGATGTTATGTTATGTTATGTTATGTTACTTAACTTTTAAACTCAAATACAATTCAGAACAAACTTAGAAAAGTTTTTTACAAGGCTGCGTAAGCGATACCTTTTTTTGACTGACTAAAAACTATCCGGTTCATACTCGTGCTTCGTTCCGGTAACCCGCAAGGCCGCCGGCAGTCAGGCTTTAGCCCTACTGGGTCCTATCTGTGGTAGTCTGATAGCTTTTTGAGGCGCGCGCGAAACGCGACACACCGTACGCTCGTGAAACATTGATACTAAAAAATAACTGTGATAATATTTCTACGGATATGACGGTCGGTTTATATAAAAAAAAATATCGAAGTGTTAATATAAAAAACAATTTAAACATAGGATAAGGAGATAATTCCTTATAAATCTGCAGTGTGAATTCATCCTATGCGTTATCCGTATCTTATGCGACGTGACGGTTATCTCAATTTATCGACTAGATAGGTTCATCCAGTTTATATTCAAATGACATTTGCTGAAAGTAAACTGTATTGTAAATGTAACCTGTTCACATACACAAAATGTACCTAACTGACTGCCGGTTGAAGACTGATATGACTGATTGGTAAATGCGTTATTTGCCAATTATAATACTTTTTACGAACTGTCAAAACGACATTTTTCTATGAATTTTGTACGAGATTGTGAACTGTGACGCGTCAAACAGCGTATCTACTTATTTCTTATTTTTTTTGCTTTTAAAAAAAACGTTGCCCCACACTAGGATTTTCTCCTGTGTCGTGGGTGCGTTTACAAACATACAAGTTCACATACACAATGACACCCAGACCCGAAACAAAAATTTGTAGACCACACAAAGTGTTGTTCCGTGCGGGAATCGAACCCGCGACACGTTGCACGGCAGCCGGTTGCCCAGTCACCACACCAACCGTGCAGTCGAATTTGTTCTAAAGTTTGTCAAAAATCGATCTACAACTTAAAATCTTTGATTGAATCGTATTTTGAAAACGCAGTTGTATAAGGCAACTGTAGGTAGTTGAGCTTGCATAGCGTACGGATATTTATTTCTCTGCCCGAATTCCATTTTATGAAGTCTCAAAACTCTTGCATTCACTGTTGAACGTTCCTTAATCTCACCCCAATATTTTTTAATGAGTGCTTTTGTTAGTGATTTACAGCTAATAGGGAAGATGCCTAATTTATATTTTAACTAGCTTTTACCCGCGGCTTCGCTCGCGTTACAAAATGACAAAAAGTAGCCTATGTGACATATACCAATACACACAGCGCCATCTATACCAATACTTTAGTTTCCCTCGGGAATATCAATTTTATCCGGGATAAAAAGTACCCTATTATTTAATCCGGACTTCTAACTTTACGTCTGCAAAAATTCAAAGCAATAGGTAGTTACGGCGTGAAGGTGGAACAAACAAACAAACAAACAAACTCACTTTCCCATTTATAATATTAGTAAGGATGTCCGTCTGGTAGATGATTTTAAATTATTAGACACGTATTTTTTATTTTCTTACAGAAACGAATACTTTCGACGATATATTGATTTGAAATGTCGCGTGACGTCACTTCTATGTACATTTTTACGTAGAAATGACGTTTTAGCCCCCACTCCTAAACTTTGATTCGTTTTATCTAAGTATTGTTTTATTATACGACAAGATAAAAGAATAAGTGTTTAATATTTTTTCATTACCTAACTTACGGACTAATTAGATTTTTAATTTTCATACCCTGTCATCATCCCAATTCTTTAACGATTAGGTGTATCCAGATGCAGATAAAAATGGCATAACCTGATTTGACGTTACCCTAACTGTTAAACTGCAACAACATAATTTAGGTCACCACATCGTCATAGGTACTTCAGATCAAATCCAGACTAAGACTCAAATCTAGACCGTGTCCTCAATCCATTTAGCAACAAAACTTCAAAACGGGATCTCTACAAACTTACCTTTACACTTCAAACACGCAAACTTGGACCTTAGTCTCTTTGGATTAAGGTGGTAGAAGGAGCAGGAGTGATTGGTAAGTGGATGACAATGTCAGCTGTCCTCCCTAGGATGACAGGACGAGGATATGAAGATGCAGGATGTAGCATTGTATTGCAGTTTCTCAGAACTGACTCCCTATTGTGGTTTGTTCGCTTGTGATCTGATTTCTAGATTGTTTCTAGATCTTTCTTCTCGGATATTGGGGATTTCTTTAAGCTAGAAGTTAAGTAGTTTTGTTAAGTACCTATGTCTATTTTAATTTTTATATTGTCTTAAACTATCAAACACCGAGCGGTCACCGGTGACCGCAACCTATTGTTCTTTAATTGTGTCTATAATGAGTTAATTTTGTTAAGTGTTTGAAATTGGGCACTGTTGCTTAATGACTGATTGCACGGATGGAGCGTTAGTTAGGCAAGCGGCAGCCGTTTAACGTGTAGCGGTTTCGATTACCGCACGGAATAACTCTTTGTCTGTGTGTTATTTGTGTTTGTGAAATTGTATGTTTGTAAACGCATCGACGAAACAAGAAAATACTTTCTTATTATTTAATACTAGCTTTTACCCGCGGCTTCGCTCGCATCACAAAAGGATAAAAAGTAGCCTATGTGACATATACCAATACACACAGCGCCATCTCTACCAATACTTTTGTTTTCCCTCGGGAATATCAAACTATTCCGGGATAAAAAGTGCCCTATTATTTAATCCGGACTTCTAACTTTACGTCTGCAAACATTCAAAGCAATCGGTTTAGTATTTACGGCGTGAAAGCGGAACAAACAAACAAACTCACTTTCCGATTTATAATATTATAGTACTTAAAGATTTAAATATTTTGTTTTGACGTTCAAAAGTGCCTTCCTGGTCTAATTGAAATAAATGATTTTGACTTTGACTTACTAGTAATAAATTATTGTTTTATAAACTGCGTTTAAAAAAACCGACTTCAACCCCCTCTTATTCTGAAATCTGTTAATTAATATACTTAATCCGTCTCTTAACTTTAACAAACACTTTTCTGGAAACCGCATCAAAATCAGTTTAGCCAATCGCGAGGTAATTGCGTAGTGGCATTTAAGTGCCATATTGTGCATCTCTGCCTACCCCTCCGGAGATAAAAGACGTAATGTCATGGTTTTAACGTAGGTCAAATGTTAAACCTTAGCCAGTTAGGATTAGAGGTCAACCATTACATTAGGCCTTAGTCAGTTAGGATGAGAGATATCTATAAATTGGCAAACAAGTACTTAAGTTATTACAAGTATTGAAGAGGGAATGTTGCGATGGTTTGGACATGTAGAAAGAATGGATAAAGCAGATTTCGTCGGTAGAAAACGACCTAGACGGACATATACTGACCAGATTGGTGATATATTAAAGAAGGGTCAAATTAAAAGTACCCTTAACCGACGAGTATGCATGAAAAGATTGATGACTGTTGATGAAGCGAAAGAGGTATGTAGGAATCGTAGCAATTGGCGCTCCATAGTCTCTGCCTATCCCCATGGGAGACAGACGTAAGGTTATGTAGGTATGTATGTACTGAAAAATCTAAACCAGGGTAATCGGCAACCGCGCAACCAATTTGTGTGATCAACAAATTGTTGTTTCGGGTCTGGGTGTCATGTGTATGTGAACTTGTATGTTTGTAAACGCACCCACGACACAGGAGAAAATCCCATTGTGGGGCAACGTTTTTTAAATAAAATAAAAATATTATTTTCTACGACTTACGTAACAAATGACCGAGGAGGTAGCGACAATAATAATTACAAGATTGTGTCAGCCTTATCTGATAATTTAGAATAAATAATGCCAACCTCATCTAGCTTAAAAATATTACGTCTAACAGTACTGTTTTGTAATCTAATAAATTAGTCTACTATATAAAAATAAGTCGGGTTTTCCTTCCTGACGCTATAACTCCAGAACGCGCGAACCGATTCCCATGGTTTTGCATTCGTTGGAAAGGTCTCGGGCTCCGTGAGGTTTATAGCAATAGAATGTTACATAAAACGAAGCAATCTGGTGGCGGAACGGAGTTCGCCGGGTTTGCTAGTACTAGATAAATATTTGATAATTATAGGAATTATTTCTTACTAGCTTTTACCCGCGGCTTCGCTCGCGTCACAAAAGGATAAAAAGTAGCCTATGTGACATATACCAATACACACAGCGCCTTCTATACCAATAATTTCGGTTTCCCTCGAGAATATCAAATTTTTCCGGGATAAAAAGTACCCTATTATTTAATCCAGAAGTCTGGATACTCCTAACTTCACGTCTGCAAAAATTCAAAGCAATCGGTTTAGTAGCTACGGCGTGAAAGTGGAACAAACAAACAAACTCACTTTCCGATTTATAATATAAGTAAGGAAGTAAGGATAAGGATTTTGAGGATTTTGTTTTGGTTGCAACTTTACAATTATTGTTTGAATATCAAGCTCCAGGTGTATTGCTGGTGGTCTTGAATAATAAAAGACTTCGGTATGACGAGAAAAGACTGTATTTAAATAGGTACTGATTGTAAGGGTCAACCGATATGTGCGCACGGCGTCGTGTCGGGCGAGCGAGTAAATAAATTACCGCCGATCGCAGCAGTCGCGGGCCACATATGGTGGTAAGCCCTATGTGACGTCAGGAACAATTATGTTCACTCTATTATAATGGGACTCATAACAAAACTAGTGTAAAGTGAATCAGGGTAAGTTTCTGATCACTTTCACAGTTTCACGTTAAAGTGCGTCTACATTTAGCGAATGCTCCGCGAATGTGATGCTCGCGAGTTGCTCGCGTGCAGTCACGGCAAATGGTTTGGTGATCAAATCATGCAAGGCTCGGATGAATAATACCTCTAAAGTTAAATACACGCGCGCAACACGCAAAAATTTCCGAAAATGAGGAAACTACCACTGTAGTATTTAGTATACTTTCATGGCGATGTGGAAAATGGACGCGAACAGGCGAACTAAGCCTATGTTCACCTTTGCCTGTTCTTTCAGGGTTTAACCATCATGACGTTGTGGGTATGTGATAAATAAAATACTATAATATTTATTAGAAAGAGTAAAATAACGTAGGTAAGTTACGGAGCCGCGGAGAACTTAACGAAGTGCAGGAGTAGGAACGGGGTGGTTTTCAGTCAGTAAGAGTTTGACACTCCCTTTCGCTTTACCCGGGCGAGAGAAACCATTCGATGATTTTCCCCCCTCAAAAAAAGGTAATTAAAAAACACAAAATATACTTCAATATTTTTTATTTTAAATTGTCGTTTTTTGTACAAAAAATACTTATCTATACGTAAAAAATAAAACTAATTATATTAAATTAGGTAATTACGAACGACATTTTCATATATCGAACAACGTTTTCATTAAGATATATTTTTTAATATGTTTACTATAATCACAGAGAAACAATCATACTAGACAAAATAAAATAATATTATTTTATTCCGGAATCAAATTAAAACTTATTTCTCGATATTTAAAAAGATAAGTGGAGAATTTTTAGGAATTTTTTTAGAACACATTTTTATGACAGTTTTTTTTATGTCGTGTAAGGTCGCGGTGGCCCGGAGGTTTAACCCCTTATCTGAGATTATATCCCCTTATATGAGACACAATATTGCCAAATAAATGTTTTTCTTTCTTTCTAATGTATGAAGTGTAATGACTACTCATGTCACGCAACAGATGTCCTTCGTGTCAATGTGTGTGTGTTCTGCGTGTAAGTCTATACTAGCCAGGTCCCGCAGTCGTTGTTTTAAAAGACTATGTCCAGCTGTTTTCAACGTCCTTGTCTATGTGTTGTCCGGAGGCCCAATTACTCTCCCCTTCCCCAATCTGAATACCCAACGATCCTCAAACTCCTAATCCCCTAAAAGCCGGTAACGCACTTGTAACACCCTGGTGATCCAGGTGGACAGCTGGCACTAATAATATTAATATTTTTGGCACTAATAGTCGGTCCATGTCCATGGGCGACGCCGACTTACCATCAGGTGATCCGTCAGCTCGTTTACCGGCTTATGCCATAAAAAATATGTGTAGAAAAAATGTAGATTAAAAAAAACAACTATGTTGATTTACATGCAACAGAAAAGTTTTTAGTGCATTCCAGATTTATTATCAAGTTTTTGAAATAAACGATAATAATTATTTATACTTTGTAATTATATTTTAGTCATAAAGAAATAAGAATAAAACTATTAATGTTTCTGTTATTGTTAATGTATTGTCATATAAGTAATAATATCTTTATTTATCACAAAATTGATGAGCTTTACTTTATAAAATATAATATAATTGGAATGATAAATGAAGAAAATAATTGTAATTATTAATATTATCGATAATGTTTTCTACTTACTAAAAAAAACAAACAAAATTTCTTTGGTCTGTATCTGTTAATACATACAAATATAAAATTTATTTATTTAAACTTAATCAAATACAATTATTATCACAAATAATGTCGTAATACTTAAAAAATAAAAACAAAATACAAAATCATTTTTAAGAGTGGCGCTGTCATTATTTTTGGCACTAGGTACTAGTAAAAAAAATGTCTAAAAATTCATAGTCTGCAATCTATATAAATAAGAATGAATTTCCGTTCGTTAGTCTCGCTCGAGAATGCTTGAACCGATTTGATTAATTTTGGTCTTGAAATGTACCTATGTTAAAATCCAGGGAAAGTCTAGAAGGTGAGAAAATAATTTTAGTGGTACGAAGTTTGCCAGGTCAGCGCTGGTACCTATAGCAATATTTTTAATATGTGTAATACGATATTCTACAACTAATCAAATTCAATACTTTTATCGAAACGTCAAAAACGATATTGTTCTATGTCGTAGCTCTGTCGGGTTATTTCAAATTAAAACAGAAGACTGCACAATTAATAGGTTTAATTTCTACATATCAGAAACAAGACCGGCTCACACCGATACAAAGAAATGCTCGAATGCTATGGCTGGCGTGTGTCGATGAAGAAGAAGCGCGGCGCTCGCGCGGCCGTGGGTTTTTATACCCCGTCCCGCGCGTCGCCGCCTCTATGGTCGATGGCCATACTAAAGCGCCAACATTCTATGAATTTTGTACCAAAAACTAACTTATGACGTCATCATATTTTCGAGTCAAATAGCACACTTATTTCTGTTAAAGTTGCTAGAATAAATCGAAAATAATGTATATCGTCAAATATATAAATTAAACTGTAATTATTTTTGAATATTTATTGGATTTAAAAATTAAAATATTTTTTTTGACCCAGGAAAATACCCAATTGAAGATAGGAATATCTGTGATAATAACTGTATTTTCTATGAATTAAATCTAAAATGGCAACATTAAGAAGTATCAACACATTTTATTAAACTCCCTTTTTCACAATATCACAGTACATTCTGATACGCATATATTACGATTTCTATGACATCTGTCATCTCATCTGACATTTTGATTGAAAATCATGTTTAACATTTTTAAATAAATATTTTATTAATGTTATTTGGTTTTAATAATGAAAACGAATACCTATTTCATTAATACTTCACCAGGAGATAATAAAAACTATGATTTTTTAATTCGACATAAATAAATTATCGTTTAATTTTCAGTTCAATCATACTAAACGTATCGTGATGTTAATGAAATTAAATTTAAATTTTGAAATTCGATATACCAAACATATTTTTAGTCATGGACGGAATTCTAATAGTTACAACATGCCACAGAATAGTCAAAATAATATTGATAATGAGTTTTATTATTATAACCTAATTGCGAACAATGGTAATAAATTGGCTAGATCTCAATCGTACCAAATTACTTAAAAAAAGTCTTATGCATAAAAATCAATTCGCCAACATCCAAACGCAAACACTCTTTCAATTCAACTTAAATGCTACTCTATGTACATAATACGAGTCCATACACATTTTCATTTAAAAAAATATCATTTCACTATATTCTGACGTCACAATACAATCTGTCAGATGACGTCACGTCCCCACATTTCCAACGATACGTTGAAGTTCTCGACCTTTAGAAGATCTACATTCCATATTTGAGTTTAAACTAATAAAGTATTTCATATAGGATTGAGCTTTAATTCGGCCTCGTCTTTGGGCTTTTCAAATAAAGATTCCTTTTTTATTGTGTGTGGTTTTCTAGCCCAACACGTTGCCATGGTGACGAGGATTGCGAAGACGAGCGCAGCGCACGCGCAAACGGTGCCGCCCCAATCAAAGATGGCGCGCACTAGCCGCAGCTCTGCTATCACGTCGTCTTCCACCTTCACTCGTTGTTCTACCCAGAATATTGGAAATAGCATCCTGGGTACGTCTTCATAAAGTCTGTGGACAAAAGATAGAAGAATATTTTAAAGTGTGGGAGAGCCATGCTTCGGCACGAATGGGCCGGCTCGACCGGAGTGATACCACAGCCTCACAGAAAACCGACGTGAAGCAACGCTTGCGTTGTGTTTCGTCGTGTAAGTGAGGTTACCGGAGGCCCAATTACCCTCCCCTTCCCCAATCTCCCCAATCCCTGAATCCCCAACGATCCTCAAACTCCTAATCCCCAAAAAGCCGGTAACGCACTTGTAACGCCTTTGGTGTTTCAGGTGTCCATGGGCGACGCCGATTGCTTACCATCAGGTGATCCATCTGCTCGTTTACCGGCTTATGCCATAAAAAAATAAAATATTTATTACAAGTTATTTGAATAATATTAGGGTTTATATAATCAGGGTTTTTGTTACTCCGAAAACTTACCCGATATTCTCACTGGGTTCTAAATATAAATTGAGCTGGAATCTCGCAGCTACATCCAACGGGACTCCCAGTTTCTGAAACAAAACATTAACATCATAAATAACATTGTAATTTGTAAACCACGAACGATTTTCTACTATCACAGTAGACCAGAAAGTAGCTATATGTTCAGTAACTTTCATGAAATATATGTGTATACGTGAAAATTGAGTGAAATTAATAATTAATGTTAACTATTACTAAATGAAAACATATAAAACTTAATAAAACTTAAAATATTAATAACTATGAAAATAACTATACCTCTAAATATAATAATACAATAAAGTAATACTAATAATATAATATGAAATATACTGAATTAATTATTATGTTTTCTGCCACCGCGTCGTTTGTCGCGGAATACTGCTCATGAATATGAATCTCTTGTATAGTTTGGCTTGATACTAGTGGAGTTCCTTGTCCAATGGTTACGTGTGTAAGTCAAAAACATAAACTGTGCATCATACTCACAGGTTCAACAGCAAAGTAAAAGGAATGGGCATCAGGATCTGGCTGCATGCCGGTCACCAGCTCCCTGAGCTGAGGATCCCCGTGTAAGAAGTGAGGGAGGGTCATGAAGGCCGGGGACCCGAACCTACAGGCTGACACGTTCATCACTCCGCTCCAAGCACACTCTCCATTGCAAAAACATGTGTTTGATGGAGAGCTTGACGCTGAAAAGAGAGATTACTTAAATAAATAAATAAGTTTGCCTGCAACTCTCTCTCACGAAGAAGATGTGAACATTTACGACGGCACGGTTGGCGCAGTGGCTGGACAACTGACTGCCGCGCAACTTGTCGCGGGTTCGATTCCCGCACGGAACAACTTGTCGCGGGTTCGTTTACGGAACAAGTCTTTTTGTGATCCACAGATTGTTGTTCCGGGTCTGGGTGTCATGTGTATGTGAACTAGTATGTTTTAAACGCACCCCAGTTTAAAAAAACGAACGAAATGCTGAAATGAGTAACAAAGATTTTGGTACAATATTTCTGTCTTAGATCTAAATCAATCCACAGATTTTCTATTACAAAGTTTTTTTTATATCTGGTAGTGCAGACGCGTAATTTGTTTTATTTATTACTGTCAGGTTTTATCTCTGTTATTAGAGTGACTACGAGTGTCCAATCCAGAAAAGCTCACCATCATCAACAGCTCATAATAGTCATGTTAGACTGGATTCCGATTGTGAAGCTTAAAGGGGGATTTGTAACGAACACCCAGCGCCATCTAGTATAATATATCCAAACAACTATTATGAAAATTGAGCACACATGCAAACCATCCGCCTTTATAAGCAGAGTTGTCTTCGAATAAATCATCATTCTACTAGCTAGAGGATCAGAGTTCGGAAGCCACGCAGCCTTCTTTGAACCTAAGTACGACTAACTCCAGTCCGATAGCCTAGCGGTCTTCTGGAATTAGCCAGCTAGGGGAGGTCTGAAAGACGATAGCTACGTCCCTTTCATCCCTCCACTTAGGGTTGCAATTATCTTGATTAGTTTATAGTAAATTTATGTAAAAGTCAAGTTGCCAATAAATAAAAAATCATCAAGAACATCGGGGCTCTCATTTCATAACCAGTCAACCCTACAGGTTTAGAAAAATACTTACAGTTATCAAAACTCCTTTGCGTTAACGCATACTTGTTAAAGGTCAAGCCGTCCTGTTCGCCAGTGTCTACATACTCCATGTACACGGTCCGGCAGAGATCTGGCACGAACATCGGCAGCAGGGATTCTTCCGTCAGGTTGCGAGGCATGAACTCTCCAGCACTACCAGCCAGCTGGAACATTTAAGTCAAATTGTGAGTTTTTTGAATCAATTTTCTATTGCTACGAGGTGTGATGAGCAGTTAAGCAGATTTTAAAGTCATAACTTCATACAAAAAAATTATAAATCTGCCAGTTAGTAGAAGTTTAAGTGGTGACTATATTCGGTTTATTCCTTAAGGACAGTGTTTTTACAAATGGAAAGCTTGTAAATTTATAGTGAAAAACTGAAGGGCTACAAGATCTCACCATGATATTTAAAAACGTTTTAAGTATTAAAACTAGCTGCACCGGTTCTCAGATATTTTCAAATAACATAACATCACGCCTCTTATTCTCGAAGGGGGAGACAGAGGCGCACATTACGGCACTTAATGCTACTGTACAATGTAACACCCACTTTTCACTATTTATGTTTTGAGTCCCATGTAACAGAGGGTGAGCCTATAGCCATACACCGGGCACAATTCCAAACTCCGTGCTACTATTGAGATTTTTTTAAAACCCAGTAATACTTTGACCAACCCGGGATCGAACCCGAGATCCCTTGTGTGGCAGTCACACTGGCGACCACTGACTAATGAGGCTTTCTCAAATAACATCAATATGATTACTTACTTGAGCACACTCTCCTTCGTAATACGGGATGTGGTCTTCATAGTTCCACCTCATGATTTGCCCGGGGATAGTACCCGCTGCCCTCCCTGTCGTGACTTCCATGTAGCCGTCGGTATCCAAGGAGTTGTTCCTCTGGAATTACAGAAGACGCTTGGTTCGTTAGTTATATGTGTCAAATAAAATACAACTGGATTTTTTTATGGTTTTAGGATAAATTTTGGATATGGTTCACGATAGTATTACTAATTATTATTGATTATGCGTTTTGTTTTTAATTTTTTAGTGTATTAGTCCATTTATAAAATACGATAACCTAAATATCAGAGCAATGCTATTAATTTGATGCAACTTAACTTCATCCATCTACAATGGTGTTACACGACGAAACACAACGCAACATAAACTTGCGTTGTGTTTTGTCGTATGAGTAGGGTTACTGGAGGCCCAATTCCCCCCCCCCCCTTATCCTCAAACTCCTAATCCGCAAAATGCCGGTAACGCACTTGTAACGCTTCTGGTGTTCCAGATGTCCATGGGCGACGCCGATTGCTTACCATCAGGTGATCCGTCTGCTCGTTTACCGGTTTATGCCATAAAAGAAGCAATAATTTGTCGCTCTTAATGTTCATTTAATTTGTATCTATAAACCCATTATAAGTACAGCTACAGTAACCTAACTTACCTAGACATTAAAGACTAAAAAATAAATCTCTCACCTCATAAAACCATCCAAACTTGTCCACGGGCGGGGCTCCTCCAGTGGTACTCGAAGGTAGACTTTTGGCGAGATTCAGGAGCTGGTCATCATAACCTTCGAACAGCAGCTCTCTGGCCAGCTTGGAGACAGCTATCTTCTGGTTGAACATCGCCAGGCCCATTGCCAGACCCTTCTGTTGGAGGAAACCCCAGAATCTGGACCGGTAAACTGCTGACTGGAATTTAAGGAATAATTTCATTTAGTTTTGTTGTTTTTGTGTCTGTACATATGTAATGTCATTTTTAATTGGTTTTTATTTTCGTAGCTTCATGTTAGTACAACGTTTTATATTAAAAAATCATTTCATACAGTTTTTCATGAGTTAGTTAGAGAGATATCATAGAATGATTAAAAAGTTTTAATATCGAACGGGATATTCGGAGTATAAAAGGTATTAGCCAAGTGGCGCAAGTGCGACTGCTGGGAAAGGGGTCTCGGGTTCGATTCCTGGATCGGAAAAAGTACTACTGGGTTTTCAAAAACATCTCAGTAGTAGCACGGAGCCTTGAACTGTGCCCGGTATATGGCAATAGGCTCACCCCCTATTACATGGGACTTTTAACACAAATAGTGAAAAGTGGATGTTACATTATACAGTGGCATTAAGTGCCGTAATGTGCACTGCCTATCCCTTCGGGTAACCGGGGCTCCGGCTCGACGAGCAGGAGAAGGAACGGGGTGATTTTTAGTCAGTAATAGTCTGACATTCCCTCCCGCCTCACCTAGGCGGGACCAGTTATATAATGATTATCCCCCCTAAAAAAAATCCCTTGGGGTATAAAAGGCGGGATGTCATGTTATGTTATACTTACAGCAGCGATACCATTGAGTGTGGTGATGTTGTCCTGAAGAGTGCCATTGGAGGAGGACTCGTCAAAGTACCAGCTCCTCTGTGTCCGGTACGCCACCGTACCGTTGTTGTCATGCCACGTCACGTTCACGTGTTTCCTCTTCTCCAGAAACCGGTAGGGACCTGAAAGTATTTTATAGGTGACTTAGAGACAGTTCAGATATCAAAATGTCATTAAAATGCGTTTGCAATAGGTTCGTAATAGGTAGTTCGTAATAAAATCCTTAATTTCATATTTTATTTAAATTATTTCCTCTTAAACGCTAGAAGACTGAAAATGTTTAGATGGCAAAAAAATGTATTCTGATCTCATCCAGAGGTTCTCAAATAGCGGCCTAAAATGCGGCGAAATCGTTCCAGTAATGGATGGTACCTACGACAGTGTTTGCTGTGCCCTCGACTTGGTGAGAGCATTCACGTGCCCTCAGATTATATCGATATAGAGATAGATATAGATTATATATATAGATCGACTTTAAAATAAATGCTTCATTATAAATACATTGTACGTAAAGAAGTGTATAATTTAGCACAGCACAGCTAGCTAAAAACATCAATAGTTTTTTTAATCGTATAATTATTTTCAACAACTAAAAAAAAATTAATAACACCGATTTTTTCCTGCACTCCAATTAATAAATAAATAAAAGTCGATAATAATTTAAATAATTTTATTTATTTAATATCGAAAATCAAAGATAATAATCTTAATATGAGAACCATAGGTATTTTGTAACAATAAATATTTAATTTCAGTTTCAAACTTATCGCCTACCGGTTGAAATTATAATACAATTTATGAAATTATTTATTTCGCGAGACGCATAAATAAATAAATTCATATAAATTGTTGTATTAGAGTTATCATCGATTGTTATTTTATGCAGCTTATATTGGCGAATAAATAAATATAGACTTAAATTATATACAAATATATATCGAGCAGGCACGAAGCCATATTTAACATATAATAAACATATAGAAAGATAATAAAAACAATTATGGATATCTTTATGTCAGGATTCCCAATTCGATACAGGTTTCATACAAAATAAATTCAGAAGACGAGACAAATGTTAGGTTCACTCTATTTAGTAATAAATAAAGGAATTATCCCCATATGGGATGACATTAACGTATAATTTCGTATATGTATGATATTATTATTTTATTAATCGTTTGCAAAGCGTATAAAATAATCCTTCAGCCGCAAAATTCAGCCGAATCATATTATTATGTAAAAGTCAGTAGATTCAGTCGAAAAATTTTGTCATACATAGTAATACTTTTTTTTGTAAATTAAATCAATTAAATAATCAAACAAACATGGTTGATGGTAAGAAAGAGTAGTAGTATTTGCGATGACTGACGCACGTAACGCTACGTGTATTTATAAGCCCCATTTGTTGCTCGAATCTAGTCGAGCGCACTCGAAAACTTACAGTAGGTATATTAATTTTTTATCAATTTCAGTTCAACTTACCTAGCTGCACTAAATTCGGTTTCTCTTCTGGAAACTTCTCAGAATTGGTCCAGTTGAAGAAGTAAATATCGAAGTATAGTGGTACTGACGGTGCCACCCAAGTCCTGAACGACCTGGAGTTTGGAGTCAGCGCCAGTTGCTGGAACAAGGAGAGGAGGAAGATTAGAAAATACTGTAAGATTTTAGACACATTTTAATGTCTCATGCATCTAAAATGAAAATAAAAAGGTTATCAAACCAAGGGGGACAATAGGGATGATGACAGAGTATGAAAATTAAAAATCGAATTAGTCCGAAAGATAGGTAATAAAAATATTAAATACGCTTTTTTATTTTGTCGTATAATAATGTCTCATGTTCCAAGTGTCCAAGGGCGACGGTTGCTTACCATCAGGTGATCCGTCTGCTCGTTTACCGGTTTATCCCACAAAAAAGCAATGGGCATGCTAATTTTGATTTAGAGCAACATTCTGACATACATGCTACTAAGTGACAAGTGTTCGATTGAAGCATGCTTTTGTGCTTGAACTTAGCTTGTGTAAAAGTACCTTAACCTACGTTAAAAGTACCGGTGTCTATGTCACTAATGCTAATCTATCGTACAGTACATGGTCATAATAATACGATTGTTTAATAACAAAACATAACATAACATCACGCCTTTTATTCCCGAAGGGGAAAGCAGACGTGCGCATTACAGCACTTAATGCCACTGTACAATGTAACACCCACTTTTCACTATTTTATGTTATGAGTTCCATGTAATAGAGGGTGAGCCTATTGCCATATACCGGGCACATTTCCAGACTCCGTGCTACCAGTATATATCAAAGCCGAGACCCCTTGCCCGGCAGTCGCACTTGTGAACACTCGGTCAATGAGGCAGTCAGATTGTTTAATGCTAATTCTTTTTTAATGATTAATTACTACTTATTCCTTTATACACCTGTATGTAATTTGGCATAGTTTCTTATCTGTCGCCACTTTAGATAAAGATTTTTTCAATGAACCCAATAAATATTATATATCGATGAATTCATCGATTAATGAAGCCATTAGACTATGTATTATTAAATAAAACTTAGTGTAGACTGGGTATAAAAACTGTAATCTTAATTTGAGATGTAGGATAAACTTTTCCGTATTGCCGCTACTATGAACTATTTTATATATGTATGTGTTGAAGACTAGTACTATGATGTTACTGTCAAATCAAAATGTCAATTGTTTAGTGGGTGCGTCTGCTCGTCTTTTTTTTTGAAGGGGGAAAATCATTCAATGCCTTCTCTCGCCCGGGTGAGGTGAGAGGGACTGTCAGATTGTTACTGACTAAAAACCACCCCGTTCCTACTCCTACCCTTCGAGCCGGAGCCCCGACAACCCGTTAAGTCCTTCGCGGCTCCGTATCGGCATCAGCCCTATTTTTTTATTATTTTTTTTAAGGGGGGAAAAATCATCGAATGGCTGCTCCCGTCTGGGTGAGGCGGGAGGGAGTGTCAGATTCTTACTGACTAAAAACCACCCCGTTCCTACTCTTGTACTTCGAGTCAGAGCCCCGACAACCCGTTAAGTCCTTCGCGGCTCCGTATCGGCATCAGCCCTATTGGGCCCCATCCGTGGTGGTCTAATGGCCCTTAGAGGCATGAGCGCGACGCGCTGTACCCTCGGGTCTGGTTCTGGTCGGGCGGCAGTGCGTCCACATCTGGCGAGTGTGCTGCGAAAGCACAAGCGTAGCTTGCTGCAAATGGTTTGGTGCTCAACTCATACAAGGAAGGTTCATACAAATATAATATTAAATGCACGCGCGCAGTTCGCGGTAGGCTCGCGAGCAGAGCATTCGCGGAGCATTCGTCGGGTGTAGACGCACCCTTAGCTACCCAAGTTATAAAAATAGGGCGGCAAAAAAAGCAAACGGGTGACTAAGTGATTAGCATCGCTTATGGACAACAATATAAAATCACTAGGTAGGTCATTAATTTAGGAGCAAGACTGAATAAAACAACGTTTATCAATTTTTTCGGCGACCTACACAGGTTCTCAAGTTATAATCAAGCGAAAAATTGTGAACAAACAGAATTATCGGAAAGATTTCTTGATTAACTAGTTTTTTTATTTAATTTAAATATCCGTAGCATTCATTTTAAGGTAATAATACATATAACCTACAACAAAAAACTATTAGAATAAACATAAACATGTAAATAAATGAATACTGATCGTCTTCATTAATCCTAAAGTTATCTCATATTTATACATTTTTTTTTACATTTGCATTTCAATTTTAACGACCAATAAATTACAAAAAAAAATATCATAGCTTAGTTTCTAAGTGAGGACCTCCTTCTGAGGTAGGAAGGTAGGTATGCTAATCTCTAAAATCTAGCTGGGATCTTTTACAATACATTAGGTAAGATGTACATTAAAATGGATCTTATATCCATTGTAACATTTGTAAATATCCTGTTTAATTATGATAATTAATCAATCACAAGAGCGGTAACGGGATCCACTTGTTCACTATTTATGTTATGAGTCCCATGTAATAGGGGGTGAGCCTATTGCCATATCCCGGGCACATGTCCAGACTCCGTGCTACTACTGAGATACTTAACCCGACTAGACCCGGGAATCGAACCCGAGACCCCAGTCGCACTTGCGACCACTCGGCCAACGAGGCAATCTGTTGCACTAACATGTGGTATTATTGCATTTCAACAAACACTAGGAAATATGGTTAAATATTAGTTAACATCTTAATAGATAAAGTCTAGACAAAATGACTTTTCAGATATGACTTAGAATTTGATTATAATACTTATCTTGATATTTGTTTATCTTAAAAATCTCTTAATCGTAAATAATGACTTACCAACGTTCATTTAAATATTTCAACATAAATGGCAATTGTTTTTTTTACAAACTAATCGTCTTGTTGCTACCTGTTGAGAAAGAGGTCTAATCTATATCTTGAGAAATGATTATAACATGTTTCAGTAAAAAAGGAAGTTAAGTTTAAGTAAAAACAAGGAAATTATTAATATTCTAAAATTATTACACCGACTCAAAAAATGTAGCAGAAAAAAAAGTGCCTCGTTGGCCGGGTCGCAAGTGCGACTAACGGGCAAGGGGTCTTGGGTTCGATTACCAGGACAAGCAAGTTTACTTGGTTTTAAAAAAAACTCAATAGTAGCACGGAGTCTGGAAATGTACCCGGTATATTACAATAGGCTCACCCCCTATTACATGGGACTAATAACATGCATAGTGTAAAGTGGGTGTTACATTATACAGTAGCATTAAGTGCTGTAATATGCACCTCTGTGATAAAAGGCGTGATGTTATGTTAAGTAAAAGCGTTGCAAAAAAACTCTAAAAAGATTTCTCAAACCACACGTAGATGAAATAAATCGCCACTAATTTATTCACAAGTGGTGAATAAATTAGTGGTACCTACAAAATTATCTAAATAACTGACACACGAATTAATTGAATCGTAATCCTTGTCAAACACAACTTTAATTCAACATAACATCACGCCTATTATCCCCGAAGGGGTAGGCAGAGGTGCACACAGAAGTAACACCCACTTTTCACTATTTATGTTATGAGTCCCACGTAATGGGGGGTGAGCCTATTGCCATATACCGGGCACAATTCCAGACTCCGTGCTACCACTGAGATTTTTTTTTAAAAACCCAGTCATACTTTACCCGACCCCGAGACCCCTTGCCCGGCAATCGCACTTGCGACCACTCGGCGGCCAACTTCAATTCAATGACATGTCAAAACCAATTGACCATCAAGTTAATCTGCAAGCAGACAGCAAAGGCACCTGACGTCAATCCACAATTCCATCCAATTGATTTGTCAAACTCCAAGACTTTGACCTATCAATTGAAGAAAATAATGAAACAAGAAGGTACTAGTTCCTTGACTGTCAATTACTAAAGGATAAGCTTATTAATTACAAGAATATTGTTATGACCTAATGG
This sequence comes from Spodoptera littoralis, assembly GCA_902850265.1. NCBI lineage: Eukaryota > Metazoa > Arthropoda > Insecta > Lepidoptera > Noctuidae > Spodoptera > Spodoptera littoralis. The sequence continues at coordinate 1,021,418 of LR824539.2, read as the reverse complement.
TCAATAGATTCATTGTACGACGATGCAAAATTGTTAATATTTATTGACGTAAGTGAATGAATTGGAACTTGTATGATTAATGATGGGTAGGTATTGTGTTTGTAATTGTCGTGGTGGCCCGGAGGTTAAGACACCAGCTTTTCATGCATGAGGGTGCATGTTCGAAACCTACCAACGGCAAGTACCAATGTGACTTTTTCCGAGTTATATGTACTTTCTAAGATTATTTAGACACCACTGATAAACGGTGAAGGAAAACATCGTAACCGGGGCTCCGGCTCGACGTGCAGGAGAAGGAACGGGGTGGTTTTTAGTCAGTAAGAGTCTGACACTCCCTTCCGCCTCACCCAAGCGGGAGCAGTCATTCGATGATTTTCCCCACTTAAAAAAAAACCCTTCCGGGATAAAAGGCGTGATGTTATGTTATTCATAAGGATCTGTAAAATAGATGCGAACTGGTTAGTGGACGCGAACTGGCGAATTTTAGTAGGGTGAGTGGACGCGAACAGGCGAAGTTACCCTGTTCTTTTTTTATATACAGGGTGTAAACGGAACGCTCCCGAAAAACGGCGTCACGTCATGGTAAAAAAGAAGTTTTTTTTCCATAAAAGTAAGGAATTAAATATTTCTATTATGTAACTATAGTTGTAATCAACTGATCGAAGCTGACGTTGCATGAATAACGCGAAAATAAAAACGATTTAACTCGTCGAGTACCGGTTTTATAGACACAATTAAAGAACAATAGGTTGCGGTCACCGGTGATCGCTTGGTGTTTGACAGTTTAAACTGTAAAAACGATTTCTTTTTCTTAGCGTTTTGGGAGCGTTCCGTTTACACCCTGTATATAGATTACGTCACCAAATGGCCGGAGAGCACGTTGTCAACCCTTCCCGTTGCTAAGCAACCAGTACCGTATCACGTTGGACTTCATACACAGATAGCAGACGGAGGCAATTCTATTGATAGTAGACAAACAGCTGATAATATGTTGTGCAAGGAGAATGCTATGGAAGCTTAATTAATCGATAATTGAATATTTACTTTATGTGTATGTGACTTAAGTTACATTTTGGTTACTACTGGCTTTGATGGAGTAGGCCGATGATGACGAGTATAATATTTATGTACTTTTCACTATGACTGGTATTATTATTTAGTTTAGCTTCTGTTAGCGGCTTCGCCCGCATTCTCGGCGTAAAAAGTAGCCTATGTGTTGTTACTCTAGACCATAATAGGGATGATGACAGGGTATGAAAATTAAAAATCTAATTAGTCCATAAGTTAGGTAATGAAAAAATGTTAGACACGTATTTTATTTTTTGTTGTATACTAAAATAGAACTTAAATAAAACGCATCAAAGTTTAGGAGTGGGGGCTAAAACGTATTAACGGCTTAAACGTAAACGCTACATTTCTGCATATGTACATAGAAGTGACGTCACGCGACATTTCAAATCAACATATCATCGAAACTATTTGTTTCTGGAAGAAAATAAAAAATATGTGTCTAGTGTTTTAAAGTAATCTACCAGACGGACATTAAAATAAAAATTAGGCATCTAGATACCCTATTTACCTCTGTTCCAAAATCCATCCCAGTCTCTTCAGTAGTTTTTGCATGAAAGGGTAACAAACATACTCCCACAGACACACATAATATACATCGTCAACTACTGTCGATATTGCCCCACTACACATCTGCATTTGACAGTACTCCTACGAACTAATATCCAATAGGACAGTTACATAATAATACTCCGCAGCTATCTATTCACATTTCAAGTTCAGCTTACATAACATCACGACCTTTATTCCACGAAGGCGTGGGTAGAACTCCCACGGTACGTTACGTAAATTCCAAACAGATAGGTATATATTAAGGGTTGTAAAGGTTTTCAATGAAAACTGAATATATTTGTGTATGTATTTTATAATGAGGGTTGTTATTCAACAAACAGCTGATATGTGAAAAGATAATAATATAATATTTAACATAACATTGTAATAAAATGCGTGATGTTTCACGCCTTTTATTCCCGCAAGGGTAGGCAGAGGTGCACATTACGGCACCTAATGCCACTATCCAATGTAACACCCACTTTTTACTATTTACGTTATGAGTCCCATGTGTGGGAGTGAGCCTATTGCCATATACCGGGCACATTTTCAGACTCCGTGCTACTACTGAGATTTTTAAAAACCCAGTAATACTTTGCCCGACCCGGAAATCGAACCCGAGACCCCGGCCGTCGCACTTGCGACCACTCGGCCAACGAGGCAGTCCTATTAGTTTTATTATGTAATCCAATAACATGTTATTCATGTTATTGGAATATGTATCAGAGACATTGTAGAAAAATAGAGTAATGAATGGAGTTTCTTTCTCGTTCTTCTCCATTCAAATCTACATTTTGGAATGAGCACCTAGCTTCACTGACGGATTGACTGACAGACTATTTACTTTGTATTTGTTGACGTTATAAAAGTACCAAATTATGGTTTAATTAAAATAAATGCTTTATGGTTTAATTAAAGTCAAAGTCAAAGGACTTTGACTTTAGAACCGGGTGTAAAGTTAGGTTAGAGAAAATCATAGCCTACGATAACAAACTATAAAAAAATAAAAGTCTGACTAAAGACTTACAACAATTGAATTTAAATAATTATAGCCAACGAGTTCGTAGCGACGCGACATTGACACGGTGGGGTCAGTAGACATCTACATAAGGTATACATACATACAGTTAGTAACTAACTAACTAGTAGAGATTAGTAGAGTAGGGTTTCACTAAAGAAACACGCAGTTAATTTAATCTCATTAGCTGATATTTGGTTCGCACGTTTCTTGCTAATATATGGCAATGTCACACGTGATGGTCGCCTGAGCAATTGTTATTTACTTTTAATTTTCTCATTCTTTAAATACATGGCGATTTGATATTAGATCAGTCTCCTATAAGGGCTCGTGCACAAAAATTACAACACGAATTGCGGCGATGCGATTTCGTGAGACAAGCCATCTCCCAGGGTAATAATTCCTTCGACAACCGTCAACCGTACTAAACGTATTTTAAATTGAAAACTAGGTCGCGACATGGATCGTAAAAAGAAGTGTACACTTCTGTTATTGATTAGGAGATACAGGAAAAAGAAACAAAGAAGATTTTGGGAAGATAAGGTTTTGTCGATGCGAATCAATTCGCAAGTTCTTGCGATGCGTAAAGGGAGTTCGCACATTTTTGTGATGCGACGTCGCATCGCAGTTTTGTGTACGAGCCCTAAGGCTATGAATAAATAATTTCCAATTTTTTTGTTGAACAAAAGGTGTGAAGTGTTTTTTTTTTTTTTGATGGGGGAAATCATCGAATGAATTCTCCCGGCCGGGTGAGTGGCAGACTCTTACTGACTAAAAACAACCCCATTTCTACTCTTGCACTTCGAGCCGGAGCCCAGGCAACCCGTTAAGCCCTCCGCGGCTACCAGTCAAAAGAGTAACGATGAAGTTTCTTGCTTGTTCTTCTACATTCGAAACTACACTTTGGAACGAGCGCCTAGCTTCACTGACAGATAGACGTACGGACAATTTTTGACGTTTCAAAAGTTCCTAATTAAGGAATATTTGAAATAAATGCTTTGACTTTGTTATTAAAAGACTTTGTAAGTGTGGGAGAGCCATGCTTCGGCACGTATGGGCTGGCTCGACCGGAGTGATACCACGGCCTCATAGGAAACCGACGTGAAATAACGCTTGCGTTGTTTTTCATCGTGTGAGTGAGGTTACCGGAGGTCCATGAGCAATTTGGGAACTAAGTAATATAAAAACAAGTGATTTTGCAAGAATAAACTTGTGTAACACATACAGAAACTTACATTAGCAAGTGCTGAATCGAATATGCTGGTCCAGGCGAGTGCAGCGGATAGCGCCGCAAGCGCAAGTAACGCACCACTACCCGCCCCCACCCACAGCCAGCGCGGCGTGCGTCCGCGCATCTTTTTAGGCACTGACACGCTGCAACAAAATAAATTACATTTTAAAACATTGTAATTTTTATTAAAACAGATACGGTTGGCTATACTTCTAAGAGTAGAGTATAGAGTTAACTAGAGAACGGATGTTGTTCGAGAATTGATCATACTTCTGATGTTCTAGTTTTTTTTTAAAAAAAAAAAACGTTGGCCTGCCCCACACTAGGATTTCATCCTGTGTCGTGGGTGCGTTTACAAACATACAAGTTCACATACACATGACACCCAGATCCGGAACAACGATCTGTGAATCACAGAGTTGTTCCGTGCGGGAATCGAACCCGCGACACGTTGCGCGGCAGTCAGTTGCCCAACTACCGCGCCAACCGTACAGTTATATATGTATATATTTAGATTATATATATTTAGAATAAAACTACGTTTAAAAAATCGATCTAAAAACCCATAAACTAAAAACCAAAAATATATTATTCGTTGTAAGAACCCATAATACCTACTGAAAGTTAAAAGTGGTCCAGTACTTATGGGTGCTTAGGTAAAATTGTCTAATAATATAACAAAAATTTTTTTTCCGAATAATCATATAACAAAAAGTAATGTATTTTGGACTGAGCTCTTCAAAATACATTTCGATTCTCAAATCAAACCAAATCAAATCACTTTTATTTGTTCATAGATGCATACAGATAAAGGTCTTATATATGGTAATCAAATAGAGCGCTATGCTATACCCGGAGGCGTATAATTTGTGGTGAGCACTAGGCTTCAGTTTTCAAATTAAAATCAGAGAAGTACCGTAAAATTCCGACCGTAAATACCGTAAAAAACCGTCTCTAGTTAAATTAACACATTGAATGGCGTGTCGGGCAATGATGTACGACACGAGATAGTGGTCAAATGTCGCCCCATCAAATATCAAAAAAATAAAATGTCCGACGCTAATGGAGGAATAGCCTTTAATAGTTTTTGTCAGCCGCGACTTAAAATAAGTAAAACCGCGAAAATCGATAAGGTCGTTACGATACCTAATATTTTTCCACGCTCATTGCATTTTTTATCGACTTATCACTCATTATGTATTATTGACAACATAACAACATTTTCGCAGGTGTGCAGTATTTCAAATTGATAACGATATTAAAGTCGATATAACATTCACGTAAAGTGCATTTTACTTAAATTTTGTAGCAGTAGATACAGAAAAAATATATACAGTTCAAAGTTTAGTTTCTCAACAGATCGTGACAGTTCATTAGACTATGAGCTTCCTCATTATAAGAACACAATATAACATCACTCCTAAATTAACTATAATTTAGAATTTCCAATATTATTATTATCTTTTCCAATCAGGTTCACAATACAATTCTCCAGTTACACAGTTTTATTGGTTCGATTGTGCGAGAACAATGTAACACCATATTATATGTAGTACTTATCATACTATCCGGCTCTACCTATCTAAATAATTTTTCTAAGTAAATAACTTAAACACAAATACATACTTTTCCACATAAAGAAGGACATCGAAGCGCAACATTTTAACAAAATAAAACACTACACTACAATATGTCAAAAACAAAACACGTTCCGTTCACTACCAAATCCCTAAAACTGCTAAGGTAATAATGATAAAACTTTTCACTTTATATAGTTCATTGTTTCTTTATTTCAATAAATTACACAAGCACTGTTATTCCACCGATGTTCGGATGCAAACTGAATAATGATTTATTTTATAATGATAAGCCAACACTTAGTTTATCAATAGATTAACCTCAAATGCTAATTTGTTATTGATAATACCAATTTCTGTTTGTTACTTGACATATTGAGTGATTATAACTAAGAGTCGTTGTTTAAATTAATCATTTACTCAATTAGCCTAATGATCAAATACTCAAACGCCACTCGATTAAATAAGACACTCAAATATATTTTTGTCCCTTACAAATACTTAAAAAATGACAGAGATAGCGCCATATTTAAGTACTAGCCCTATTCGGATTCTTGACTATAATCTTCCCGGTTCCAAATTGTATCCTGAAGCCTTCCGTTTTGACATGATTGAATAACAGTCATTCACACAAACTCACATAACTTTCGCATTTTAAATAGTGAATGAATTTGCCAGAAGTGGGTGATTCAGTCATCAGGTAGTAGGTATAATAAACGAACCTACAATATTGTCCGTAAAATCAAAGTGCATGCAGGTGTGTTTGTCAAAAATTTATCAAAAATAGCTGAACAGATTGTAATGGAATTTTACCATTAATGAACAAACAGTAGCTTGAACTGAAATCGGTGTTCAATGTGGCGTGGTGATAATAATTTGGATAATTCGTTTAATCTTTACAGCTGCACGATTAGTTATCTAGATACGTATTAATGAAAGAATTTATTTTTTTTATTTCATTCTCAGATATCTCGCTCGCGGTTCTCAGATATGTAAGGATCAATCAAGCTTGAGATTAAGTATTGTTTGTGAAGTATTTCCATGTGTCGATTGGTGGGCTAAAGAGCTAAATCCGTTTTGATAAGTCGTCAGATCAGTGACGGATAAAATTTAAAGAGATGGTAGGAGCACCTCGTAAGAGACCCTACTTTTTTTGACGCTGCTGTCACTCAATGGGGAGTTGTGGGCACCCTAGGCACTTGCTTAATTTGCCCTTTTTTTAAGGGGGAAAATCATTGAATGCTTCTGCCGCCTGGGTGTGGCGGGAGAGAGTGTCAGACTTTTACTGACTGAAAACCACCCCGTTCGTACTCCTGCACTTCGAGCCGGAGTCCCGGCAACCCGTTAAGTCTTCCGCGGCTCCGTATCGGCATCATCCCTATTAGGCCTTATCTGTGGTCGTCTAAAGGCTCTTTGAGGCGCGCGCTCGGGTCTGTTTCTGGTCAGGCGGCAAGCTATCCATGCTCGCCGTCCGCACAAGTTTGCCGTCGCCCCTTTTTTTTTTTTTGTTGACGGGGGGAAACCTTCAAAAGGCGCCTAGCTTTTTGGGGGGAAAAGACTAGGGAGTGTGGGCTTTTTGCCCAAGGAATAATACGGCTCTGAGCAAGTTAAACCGTACATTGTGAAACAAGCCGTAAATTCAAGAAACAAAACATTACATTAAAAAGTGAAATGCAGGATAGAGATAACGAACAAATGTTATGGAAGAAAAATATTGAAATACAAACAACTTCTAGGAAATGAGAGTTTATATCAATTTTATTGTAACTATTGATAAGACAATGTTCAACATATTATATTATTTATTGTACTGTCATGTCCCCAGTATGTGAAGGGAACTGCTTGTACAGTCGGTGATAAATTGTACTGTCCATGTTTCGAGGGCGTGTCACAGTGAGCGTTATGTACGTTGCCTATCATTGGTTGTGCTCAGAGAGAGGTCGACATGTAGAATTTGCTATTTGCAATGCATTCTGTTTTCTCTAGTGGTGTATTTTAGGAACACATTATTAGTACCAAAGACATATTTTACTTTTAAAATTCCTAACAAGTTACTATTTATTTATCTGTTTCGTTCGTCGTCGTAAATCGTTTGGTGAGCCATAACATAACATAAAATCACGCCTTTTTATCCCTGAAGGGGTAGGCAGAGGTACACATTATGAAACTTAATGCCACTATACAATGTAACACCCACTTTTCAATATTTATGTTATGAGTCCCATGTAATAGGGGGTGAGCCTATTGCCATATACCGGGAACATTTCCAGACTTCGTGCTACTACTAAGATTTTTAAAAACCCAGTAATACTTTGCCCGACCCGGGAATCGAACCCGAGACTCCTTGCCCGACAGGTGATTAATGTTCTAACCTTCTCCGTGTGAGAATAGGCCTTACTCGGCAGTGGGCATTTATAGGCTGTTGATAAATGATGAGATGCTTTGTTCGGTCGTGCAATCGTGCTGGCAGCCCTTTAGACCTTGTGAGGCTTACTCACTTATCCAACTGTTTGAGGTTGCAATGTAACCTAAGGGTTCATTATTCATCAGCAGAATAATGCGACAGACATAATTAAGTTAATTCGTTTCACGAGAATTATATATATAATATAAAATATCTTTTATAAGGGGTATAGGGTTCGATTCCCGGGTCGGGCAACGTATTACTGGGATTTTAAAAAAATCTCAATAGTTGCATGGAGTCTGGAATTGTGCCCGGTATATGGCAATAAGCTCACCCCTATTACATGGGACTCATAACATAAATAGTGAAAAGTGGGTGTTACATTGTACAGTGGTATAATGTGCACCTCTGCCTACCCCTTCGAGTATAAAAGGTGTGATGTTATGATGATAGTGATTTATTTTATGACTCATTAAATTGTTTTTCCGTTTTCATTGTCGACTGTACACGGTAACTATACATACATTCATAGATACGTATAAACAATCATACACGCCACTCCGATTACAAGTAATCAATGACATCGTTCGATATCAATCGGTTAATAAAGATTATAACGTTATTCATTCGCCAAAAATTATTATTCATCAATCATTGATACTTAATACTTTAATACTCAATGGTTTCTGTTTCATTCAATTTACAGAATAATTCAATACCTAATTGGTTTTAATTGTGGAACTTTTGGTTTACACGCCAGATATGTTGATGTTTTAAACATAGAAAGAAGAAAGAAAGAAAGAAAAACCATTTAATTTTGCGCAAAACACACATAACATAACCAAAAATAAAATTACATTAAATAAAAGCTAAAAATATAAAATGAAGTGAAGTCTTGTCCATGGTCCACAGACTTATTCTTTACTGAAATTATAGAATACTTAATATCTAACATTATCTGTGGACCATAGACAAGGAACACCCTACTTAAGTACTTACTTCATGCATGCATTTCATAAAATTGGATGGAGTATATTATTATATAAAAGTCTATATAAAGTATTATATAAAACATGAAGTCTTTGTACCTAATACATACATACATACATAACTTCACGCCTGTCTCCCATAGGGTAGGCAGAGACTATGGAACGCCAATTACTACGATTCTTTGTAGCTAGTAGATTATTAATAGATTGTTCAATAGCAGTAGATATCAATCTTATTAAATAAGGATTTTGCCAACTACTTATAGTTGTCGTGACTGCCTCGTTGGCCGAGTGGTTGCAAGTGCGACTGCCGAGCAAGGGGTCTCGGATTCGATTCCCGGGTCAGGCAAAGTATTAGTGGTTTTTTTAATCTCAGTTTTAGCATGGAGTCTTGTAATGTGCCCGGTATATGGCAATAGGCTCACCCCCTATTACATGGGACTCATAACATAAATAGTGAAAAGTGGGTGTTCACCTCTATGTGCACCTCTGCCTACCCCTTCGGGGATAATAGGCGTGAAGTCATCTTATCTTATGCTATTTATAGTAATAATGTTTTTTCGTGAATTCATTTAAAATACGTTGTATTAACTTGCTACGCCAACTTATCTACGCATGCTACGAAATTACTACGAAATATGCTACGGATCGAGAGGCTGCTACATCATAAAGGAAACGTTGAGAAATAAAGGCCGGTATATAAGAAATTAAGAAGTTATAAGTAACAGTAGCATGGAATCTTTCAGTGGTTGCCTGAACTACATTTCCTGAAGAAATTTCAAAACACAAATAACAGTTTACTTGACCCTGAAACCCGGGAACCTAGTTACGATATTATGCACATAATTATTGTTTTAATCTCGTTGCTTGTCGAATTACATCATTATTTGAAGAACTGGTCATTATCTAAATCATTCATTGCACTTTGATCAACCCCGAATATTATTTGTATGACATTAGTCATTTTAATTATTTTTCCCTGCAAAGTCATAAAGCTAGGTGAAGTTAGGTATTCCAAAATGGAGACCGGCTTGTCTAGTACTCTATTTTACTAATAAAATTATTATTTAAGAATTATTACTGGTTCCTTTAGTCCTACATCGAAATTCTTGAGTTTTGCGCTTAGCAACACATTTAGCGACTCACTTCTATTTACATATTTACGTTACTATTGATAACGTCGATATTTCCAAGGATCCAGCTTTATCATATCAAATTATAATATTACCTATAATATTACACCTTGCAATATCGTCAAAGGTGTAAAAAGTTAAAGTACAGTACATAGCAAACCCGGCGAAGTCCGTTTCGCCACCAGATGGCTTCGTTTTATGTAACACTAGCTTTTACCCGCGGCTTCGCTCGCGTCACAAAAGTATAAAAAGTAGCCTATGTGACATAATACCAATGCATACAGCACCATCTTTACCAATACTTTTGTTTTCCCTCGGGAATATCAAATTTTTCGGGATAAAAAGTACCCTCTTATTTAATCCAGACTACTAACTTTACGTCTGCAAAAATTCAATGCAATCGGTTTAGTAGTTACGGCGTGAAGTCGGAACAAACAAACAAACAAACAAACTCACTTTCCGATTTATAATATTAGTAAGGATAAGGATAAATAAGGATTTCGTTCGGTAATTAAAAAATGAAGAAAACTTTTTTTGTGTTCCTCCTCACGGAGCCCGAGACCTTTCCAACAAATGCAAAACCGTAGGAAATAAGTTCGTGCGTTCTGGAGTTATAGCATCAGGAAGGAAAACCCCACTTAATTTTACGTTGTGGCATTTACACCACAACGTAAGCCATCAGACCACCACAGATGGGGCAAAAATGGGCCGATACCGATACGGAGTCGCGGAGAACTTAACGGGTTACCGGGGCTCCGGCACGAAGTGCAGGAGTAGAAACGGGGTGGTTTTTAGTCAGTAAGCGTCTGACATTCACTCCCGCCTCACCCAGGCGGGAGCAGTCATTCAATAATTTTCCCCCCTTAAAAAAAACACCCACTTGCATAGGCAGTATGCATATTATACACCGTGAAGTCTATTTCGTTTTCATCTCGCTACTAAACAACTTGTCATAAGAAGTACTTTCTATGTATAAAATAAAAACAAAAAGAAGATGTCACACCTTTTAGTAAAAAATAACAATTTGTGGAAATACGCACATGAAATACTACACGTAAATTTGTAAGCAGTATTCCCATCGCACGTGCAACTCGGCAAGAAATACCTCTTCGAGAGTACATAGCCTGATGTTTTGATAATGTACTATGAGTTTGTATGCGCTTTCAAAGTTGCTTTTTGCAATAGTTCACTTGTTATTTTTTGTTTAACATTTTATTTCTTTGTTAAACTATTGTATTACCGAGACAGAACCATTTTGCTTCAGGACGAAAACGAAATAGATTTCACTTACATATACCCAATTTTAATATGTACCACTTATACCAATAAAGTCCATTTTATTACGTAACAAGGTCTAGGCTATTTATAATCCTTCTTCCTATCTTTTACTCCCTAGCGAGCAATCCCTACTCCTGTCGACCCTGACACAGTAAACCTAGGAGTTATTACATAAGGACCTGCCGACCGCAACCGCGATCGATATGAGTATATCGTATAACGCATCCATCGTGTCTGTGTGTGTGAAACTATTCATGGTATGGGCTGTGATGTCTTCTTGCCGTGTATATAGAAAGTCAGCACCGCTGGTATTGTGGTGGGTATCGTTGACTAAGGGATTACATATTTATAAAACACCGGTGTCTGCATAAGCCTGGATGGTTTCAAGTTGTGATCTCCAATGCTCCTATCAAGCGTGGAGATACTGTTGTAAAGAGGAGGCCCTTAATTCCACAGTCACAAACTGTTTATGATAATTATGATAACTAGAAAGGGTATATCATTCATGCATACATCATTCTGCTAAGGTGTATGATTAAGGTTTATTTTATTTTAATTATTGAACTTTATTTTATTTATTTAGTCTTTAATGTACACAATTTTAATATGCCACATAAGGCGGACTTAATGCCATATGGCATTTTCTCTACCAGTCAACCTTAGGGTTTAAGTAGAAAATCTGCGAAAAATAAGATACGAAGAATAAACTAACAGCAAAGAGAGAGAGGAAAAAAAAATAAAAAGGTAATTCTTAAATAATAATTACATAATAGTAAATAGTATATATAGTCATATGCATAAAATATATAGGGCACCTTTATGCAACAAGAGTACATAGGCGGGCTTAATGTCATGGGCATTCATACTAGCCAACCAAGGTTGTCATAATTTTCCAGGAGGAGCTCCAGCTAGATTGTGACGACATCCGCAAGAAGGCTGGCAGTGGTTGGATGAGAAGAGCTGAAGACCGAGCTCACGCCTTTTATTCCCGAAGGGGTAGGCAGAGGTGCCCATTATGTCACTGTACAATGTAACACCCACTTTTCACTATTTATGTTATGAGTCCCATGTAATAGGGGGTGAGCCTATTGCCATATACCGGGCACAATTCCAGACTCCGTGCTTCTACTGAGAATTTTTAAATATCCAGTAATACTTTGCCCGACCCGGGAATCGAACCCCTTGCCTGGCAGTCGCACTTGCAACCACTCGGCCAACGAGGCAGCGAACGAGGTCAAAATGAGAAGCTCCTTTATTTTGAAGTCGTTTAAAAACTTTCTCAAGGTCTTTCAAAAAGGTTGTTATTAATAAGAAACTGATAGAAAGTAGTACCTAATAATAATAACGCGGCCCACACTCGAAGAATACGTCTATTCAGATTATGATTACATTAGAGCTTCCTCTGGGGAAATATATAGCTCTTTAAGTAATTTATGTAGAAGCTAGAACAGCTTTATGGTTAATATAAAAAGTTTTTAGTATATTATATTATAGAAACGTCAATTAATTAAGATTGATAACTGTTGATGAAGCGAAAGAAGTATGTAGGAATCGTAGTAATTGGCGGTCCCTAGTCTCTGCTTACCCCCATGGGAGACAGGCGTGAAGTTATGTATGTATGTAGAAACGTTTAATAAAATCCGTTTCGTTATGCTTATTCCGTCGTTGTCGAACGAACGTCGTCGCCGTCGTTCGTCCGATTTGACGTGTAAAAGTTTATAACCTATTTGTATTGTAGAAATAAATATCATTTCATTTCAAAACTTTCACGAGACATTGAAAAATAATTATTATATTTTCAGCTTACACACGTAATTACGTGGCTAGTTGAGTAGTACGTAGTCGAGTTGAACCCCCAACAATACTCATTTTGAGGATTGTTGGGGGCCTAATCACCAAAAGGTCGGTAACGTATTTGTAACAACTCTGGTGCTTCATGTGTCGAAACTAGTCGAGTTTCTCATCAAACAGTTAAGGCCCCCAACAATCCTACTGTGGGGCAACGTTTAAAAAAACCTCCGGGCCACCACGACATCTCTTTGATTCAGATTTTTGTTATATTTTAGTAAATATTTCGACGGCGACGACTAGTTTATCCCAATGTAATCTAAAGCTGTGTATATTGTTACATTTTCTGTAGATAATATTCATTAGTTGTATTTTATTCAAAAAGATGCATCAAACTTTCTTATCTAGATCTAACATATCAAACGATATAATAATTTGTTAACTGTTTTTCATGCTGTGTTTTATATTTATTACACATCATCATCATCAACAGCCTATAAATGCCCACTGCTGAGCAAAGCCTCTTCTCACACGGAGAAGGTTAGAGCATTAATCACCACGCTTGCTCAATGCGGGTTGGCGATTTCAAACTTATAATTAGAAATTATAAGTCCAGGTTTCCTCACGATGTTTTTCCTTCACCGTTTGTCAGTGGTGTCTAAATAATCTTAGGAAGTACATATAACTCGGAAAAAGTCACATTGGTACTTGCCGTTAGTAGGTTTCGAACCCGCACCCTCATGCATGAGAAGTGGGCGTCTTAAACCTCTGGGCCACCACGACATTTATTACACAACAATAATGTAAATATGTACCATATCTAATATGCAATATATTATTCATATAAATATTTATTATAATAAAAAAAATAAAGAATATGCATTTTTAACACCAAACGTATAAGAAAAATATTAAATTATGTTGTTCTCATATAATTTAATATTTTTGTTATTCTTATATATATCTTATTTACTTGTATCAAATTTCGAAGATAAAAATTTGAGAGCAATAGTCTCGCGATCTTTATCTTAAAATACTAAGATATGCTAAGTATGCACATAAATTAATCTAGATAATTACAGTATATCTAAATAGTTTAGATTTATATGAGAACAGATTATATCAGTTCACATAATGATATATAAAACTACCGGTCTGTTCTTAAAGTTTATTAAAACATAGATAAAATTATAATAGGCATATTGTACGCTTTTATAATAACTATCGTGAGACATACTAAATTAAATATCGCGGGTTACTCACGTGATGAAAAGCCCCTCTATGGCTCGAAACTAGTAGAGCTTTTCTCAGTAAATTCACAAGAGTAACCCGCGATTTTTAGTTAATAGACGTAATATATGCCTGCCTCGTTGGCCGAGTGGTAGCAAGTGCGACTGCCGGGCAAGGAGTCTCGGGTTCGATTCCCGGGTCGGGCAAAGTATTACTGAGTTTTTTATAACTTCTCAGTAGTAGCACGGAGTCTGGAATTGTGCCCGGTAGTTATATGGCAATAGGTTCACCCCCTATTATATGGGACTCATAACATAAATAGTGAAAAGTGGGTGTTACATTGTAAAGTGGCATAATGTACACCTCTGCCTACCCCTTCGGGGATAAAAGGCGTGATGTTATGTTATGTTTAGACATAATATATGTAATTTTATTAAGAAGAATATATTTGTGTATATATATAGGTGTTTGCTGACCTGAGTTGCTTTGCTTTGTAACGCATACTTTTTTAAATGAGACACAAATAAACGGTTAGATTTAAAACGACTTTTTTATTGTTGATTAGCTTCTGTCAGTATAAAAGTAGCCTATTTGTTATTTTACATAGTACTCTACCCCTGTTCCAAATCATTCCCTGTTTCATCCTGATTCCTTCAGCCATTTTTATGTTTTTGAATAACAACAGAAAGACGGTACAAAAATATTAAATTATATGAGAATTTTCTATCGCTAATACCACGGGGAGTGCTCTAAGGAATTGTTTGACCTGATACCTCCCGCATCTTTTCGCCATCGACCCTCACGACAGCATTTGCATCCCAATCATATAGATGGTTGGCAGGCCACAACTGTGCGCTTCTCACGTAGCTGTGGAACGATCTGCCGTCGGCGGTATTTCCGAACCGATACGACCTTCAAACTTTCATGAAAAGAGCGTATTCCTTTTTAAAAGGCCGGCAACGCACCTGTGACTCTTCTGGTGTTGCGGGTGTCCATGGGCGGCGCTGATCGCTTACCATCAGGTGATCCGTCTGCTCGCTTGACACCTATTCCATAAAAAAACCCAAATACACACACAATCTTTCAATTCCAATCATTTCAATACTATTTATAAACCAAGTACCTAGTTAGGCACATACCTTACTTTTACCAGTTGTGCAGACCAAAGAATTCATTACTTTTTAACTCAAAACGTGGTAATACCAAAAACACTTCTACGAAAACAGTCCTTATTTAAGATACATACAAGGTCGACAAAATAGCAGTTTTCAAAGACGTGCCGCTCATAAAATAAGGGTTCACGGTACTCGGTCCACGATTTCCGCAAACACGTAGCGGTGACGTCATTAAAAGTTAAAATAATAAAAAAGTTACGCCGTATTGTCCTGAGGTTGATGAAAGGAAGAAAGCCGTAGAGTTTAAATTAACCACGGGAGAAATGGGGGTCAAAAATAACCTTTTTATTTCACTTTTTGGCCAATAATTAAACTTGATTTCTGTAATAGAAAAGGTTTTATTACAGTCATGTCACGCAACAGATGTCCTTCGTGTCAATGTGTGTGTGTTCTGCGTGTAAGTCTATAGTAGCCAGGCGCCACATTCGTTGCTTCAAGAGACTATGTCCGCCTTTTTTTTAAACGTTCTTCTATACAATAAAAGTAAGTATTTTTCAATTCGATATACTATGCTTTTGTAAGAAGCCATATTCGCTTTTTTGGTCACAACAACATAACATCACGCCTTTTATCCCCGAAGGGGTAGGCAGAGGTGCACATTATAGCACTTAATGCCACTATACAATGTAACACCCACTTTTCACTGTACTTATGTTATTGAGTCCCATGTAATAGGGGGTGAGCCTATTTCCATATACCGGGCACAATTCCATATTTTTTTTGATTACGTGATGCCATAATAGAATTTCTTATGTAGTACTTATAGTGTTAGCTACTTCTTATACCTAGACGTATTTACAAACATGAACACTAACCCGGAAAAACAGTATGTGGATACAAAAATCTTTATACAAAGAGACAAATAATCTTATTTGTTACAAGCCAGATTCAATTTAAAAGAGATTATTTTTATTAATTCGAGGTTACAGAAGCACGTGGACTGGGGAACGATATCATGGGGATATATTTAGAACGTTACATCCATTGCGATGGTGTGAAAAATATTTGACAGATGTCCGTTCTATAGTACTTGGAACAGCCACTATTCTAAGTAGAACCGTGAATGAGCCAGTTTTAGAGGGAAAATTTCACATGTTTTGGTTTTTCTTGTACGTTTTCGACAGATGGCGTATAACACAGGTGACCATTACGTACGATTTTCTGGATAACCGTTTTTTTATATTATTTGCAAGTAGTTTTAAATGTACCTGCTGTATTAGTGATATTACTCCATATGGATCAATGTGGATATCAATAAATATTAATTTTAAGACGAAACTTGGCATATTGCACTTCGTTCACTTTAATAGCCTTAAAAAAGGGTTTTTATCAAGCCAAAATGTTGATATTTATAGGTAAGTATTGCAGGACAGGATGTATTAATAAATATGGCGCAAATTTATTATCTTCAGTATTCAGAACAGACATCAGATATTTTGATAATGATCAGTATAACATTGAGGAGACAAAATGGTTTTGTTTTTCAAAATTAGCCTTGCAGATAGTAGCAGAGGTATGTTTTATTATAACTATCAAAATAATCAGGTAATGTAATATTAATTATATGATCATTGCCAAATGCCACTTTAGCTCTTGTCTACAGAGAGAGTAGAAGACTAAATGTATGGGGATGACGCTGACAAGTGTCAAAATTTACGTCAATTCCATATAATTTGGGTTTCTCCTCTATAAGTACAAAAGCCCTAAATGGCATTTGGCTACAGCTGCTGGATAGATCAAATTAATAGCAGAAACATAATACTATTAATCATATGTTATCTAAAAATCTGCTAAATATAAGAAAACCATAAAAATATTTTTTTACGTTTTAGTTTAGGTACCTACATATTAGATTACTAATTATTAATATTTTGCATTATTTATAAACACATAACTAATGTTGAATTATTAATTATTAATTTATTGTTATTTGTGTATCTAATTTATGTCAACTAGTTTCGCTTATGAAAACGAAGGCTATATAAAATAAAGTCTAATTAATAAAACTTTGCCTAAAAATACTACTTATTTGAATATTTTTATCAAGATAATTCCGATAGACACGATAATTCGATAGTACGACAAATCAGACCTATTAACAGGTTACGCATATTTATATGCAAAACGAAATGAACAAAGATGTATTTCATTTTCTAAATTAATTTTCTTTTCATATTGTGCTATTGTGGAGTCCCTAATTACTACTTGACCCTTTAAGTAGCGTCATTATATAGACACAATTAAAGAACGGTTGCGGTCACCGGTGTCCTCGCGGTGTTTGACAGTTTAACACACCCTATATAAAAATGGTTGTGGGGGCCCTGAGGCTTAAGAAGGCACTTCTCATGAATGAGAGCCCTTGTAAACCTACCAACGGCAAAGTACTTTCTAAGATTGTTTAGACACCACTGACAAACGGTAAAGGAAAATATCGTGAGGCAACCTAAGTTTATAATTACTAATTATAAATTTGAAATCGCCAACCCAAGCGAGCAAGCGTGGCGATCAATTAACTAAAATCACGGGTTACTCACGTGAATATATTGAGAAAAGCTCTACTAGTTTCGTTTAAAAAAAAAAATAAAAAAAATTGCTACGCATATTACCCAACTCTTACATAATAAACATGCTAATTATACATCAATACTTGTTTACATTGCAAGTACTGCGCACGCGCCGCTAAACTGCGATTTATAGTGACCTTGACGACATGTGTACTGATTCATTAATAATGAATCATTGTCATTACTTTGTAGTAAGCAGTTGTATTGTAGTACCGAAATATATTTACGTTTGTGCGTGGCGCTAGCGTCGTCATTGAGATGTGTGAGTGAATGAGTTGGAGATGGTTCGATTTTTTATTCGTTGTCACTACATAGTATAAAACAAAGCCGCCATCCGTCGTCTGTCTGTCCGTATGTATGCTTAGATCTTTAAAACTACGCAACGGAATTTGATGCGGTTTTTTTAATAGATAGAGTGATTCTTAATGAAGGTTTGGTTGTATAATAAATGCATATTGCACTTGTGCGAAGCCGAGGCGGGTCGCTAGTAATTTATATAGTGCGTACATATGTACTTCTATACTATATATACAATATATGTTATATTATAAAGCTGAATAGTTTGTTGGTTTGTTTGAGTGCGGTAATCTCAGTAACTACTGGTTCAAATTCAGAAATTAATTTTGTGTATGATAGCCAATTTAGAGGTATTGAGGAAGCTATAACCGCAGACTACCTCGTTGGCCGAATGGTCGCAAGTGCGACTGCCGGGCAAGGGGTCTCGGATTCGATTCCCGGATCGGGCAAAGTATTAGAATATTGTTATATACATATGACAACAGACACTAACATGGATTTTAAAAAAAATCTCAGTTGTAGCACGGAGTCTGGAATTGTGCCCGGTATATGGCAATAGGCTCACCCCCTATTACATGGGACTCATAACATAAAATAGTGAAAAGTAGGTGTTACATTGTACAGTGGCATTAAGTGCCGTAATGTGCACCTCTGCCTACCCTTTCGGGGATAAAAAGCGCGATGTTATGTTTATTTTATGTTATGCTATGACCGTACCATGAGGAGACGAATAGCGGATAAAACAGCGCGGAAGTTACTATATTTTTTTAAACATGAAAAGTAAATTATCTTATGATCAGCTTTTTGATTCTTCTATTGATTGGAGATATTAATTTCATTATCTGCCTGATGTACACACGGCTACACATCAACCTATACAAAACCAGTTTATCCTGGTGTCGCGTCGCATCATCTTTCCGCACATTTAACGTTCAGTTTATACTGGTTATGTAAAGCTTGATATGTAGCCGTGTGTACAAGTAATAGTATTCAATGCTATTGCTTTCACAATGACGAATTTTGACCTAAATATTTGCTATCAAAAATACTACTTTCTTCAATGAAGTTGTTTTATTGAAGGTCCTACATTGACCGTGTCCTGCATTAATAAAATAATTTTAATTTAAAAATAGTCACAAGTATTAATACTCCAGTATATCTGAACTAAAAATATAAATACCTATAAAAGTTTCTTATTAATATTAATACAAATGTTTGTTTATCACAATCAAATTTTCACTTGACAACCAATATCCCTAATGGGCACATATAATTAGGAGTGCGGAAAAAATAAATTATTATATTTTCGGCTTACTCACGTAATAATTTGACGAGGAACTCGACTAGTTTCAAGCCATGCTAGAGGCTCATATTCATGAGCAGCATTTCGCGACTCGCGACGCGGCGACTGTCGCGCTGCTACTCAGTAGCAGCAGTAGCGTAATAATGTATAAACTACGTTTAAAAAAACCGATTTCAATGCCCCCTTTTATGGAACTCGGTTAATTAATTATTCTCATTCAAACATTGTTCTAAATGTAACAAACAGTTTACTGAAAACCGCATCAAAATCGGTTCCACCAATCGCGAGATAATTGCGCACAAACATACCCACATACATACAGGTCAAGCTAAGAACCTCAATTTTTATTGAAGACGGTTAAAAAGATAGTTCCAATTATTCCCACCTGCAAACGTAAGTTGGTAATACTTTACTCGTGTTTGATACATAAGACTTAATCGAGACATAGTCACCATCTTGTTATTGTTTACATGTCACCATCTTGTTTGTGTTTACCAATATGCTGTGTCCATTAATAAGTCACAGTTTTTATTAGGAAAAGTCCCCATGCTTAGTGTAAAGATACTACGCAGTAGGTACAATACGCTTTGTTTATGTTGATAGCACCATGAAAGGCTACTCAATAGGGATGATGACATGGTATGAAAATTAAAAATGTAATTAGTCCGTCAGTTAGGTAATGAAAAAATATAAGACACGTATTTTTTTATTTTGTTGTATAATAAAATGATAATTAGATAAAATGAATCAAAGTTAATCTAAGGAGTGGGGACTAAAACGTCATTTCTACGTATAAAATGTACATAGAAGTGACGTCACGCGACATTTCAAATCAATATATAAGATACCTATTAGGTACTTATGGTGTAAAATAGTAGGTAAATAAGTAACATTTTTTATTGTTTAACTGTATAATGTTTTGGCTTGTGCTGTAAAGTTATACATGTGCTTATAAATAAATAAATAAATAAATATATCGTCGAAAGTCGTCGTTTCTGTAAGAAAATAAAAAATAGTCATCTGCCCTATTGTTTTTGTACTTAAATAATATGCCATAACTTTTACTACATGCATGTGAAGAATATACATACATAACACTTTTGTCTGTCTGTCTATTTGTACAAGCTAATCTCTGAAATGGCTGGACCGATTTCACGGCACTTTTATTGGCAGGTAGCTAATATACTAAGGAATATCATAGACTACTTTTATTTTAGTAAACCGCAGACGAATTTGCGGTTTCAGCTAGTAGATATACAATATAAATCGGCAATGAATTAACTTAACATAAGTAGTTGAACAAAAACAAGTTGTAATCTAATATGGATTAGGACGTTGGACAAATAATTGACTAATTAAATAAATTGCAATTATATAATAGATACACTTCAATGCAAATATATCTGACATCAAAATTGATTACTAAATTAATTTCTTCCTGACTTGTCACTACTTATATTACAAGTGGGTTATCAAAAAATAATTCATATCACTATCTATCTGTCTGAGTATTATCTATGTCTTCACCTGGTTAACATAATATTGTGCTAGATTGTGGGTACAGATAGTTATTGTCTATATTACTTAAAAATCCTAGTAGAAAGTAAAAGAAAGAAAGAAAAAACATTAAAAAAAACAAATAAATACACATATATAATATAGATATAGAAAAAAAACAAGGAAACGACAGAGTATAACAACACAGTGACAATACAATAACGAAAGAAGTATACAGAGCGGATATGAATGGTATGGCCGTCGGTAGAGGGCTCCCTAGACGGACATATACTGACCAGATTGACGATATATTAAAGAAGGGCCAAATTAAAAGTACCCTTAACCGACGAGCAGGCATGAAAAGATTGATGACTGTTAATGAAGCGAAAGAGGTATGTAAGAATCGTAGTAATTGGCGTTCCTTAGTCTCTGCCTACCCCCATGGGAGACAGGCGTGAAGTTATGTTAAAAATTAATAAAAACAAGATATAAATAAATAACATTTAACGGCGCGTGCCACATGCCAAAAGGGCCTCCATCTCAGCATTAAGTTGAGCGTACATGCCCAATGCTGATTTTCAGATCTAAAATGGCGTATGTTTATTTGTTTATTACTCGTCCACGTCAAAAAGGCTGAAGGGATTTAGATGAAATTTGGAACAAGGGTAGATTATTGTCTGGATTAACACATAGGCTACTTTTATCCTTATGGCACGAAAACGTGGGTGAAGCCGCTGACTGAAACTAGTTGGTCATAAAATAACACATAACATAACATAACATCACGCCTTTTATCCTCGAAGGGGTAGGCAGAGGTGCACATTATACCACTGTACAATGTAACACCCACTTTTCACTATTCATGTTATGAGTCCCATGTAATAAGGGGTGAGCCTATTGCCATATACCGGGCACAGTTCCAATATTATATAGTAGGATCAAATGCGTAATATATTCCCTCGGTGAATTACTGCAGGAGACAGAGTGAATTTAGCCTAGAGGCACAAAAAAGAGACTGTACAACTGGGTGAAGCCCAGTCGCCAAGCACCACGGAAATTTGATTAAAAACTAAGTGGGTCCTATGTGTGAGCTGTTATACTTGCTTCCAATAATAGGTATACCTCGGTCTACCCCTTCCGGGATTAAAAGGTGAGACGCTATGTTATTGTGTAGTTTACATTATAAACAATAATCCTTGAACACATGACAGGTATTGTTTTACCAAACAAAAAATGACCTTGCAAACTGCATTTAGAATAGCGTCTAACATTTTGACTGACATTTCAAGACTTATTAGCGATTATAAATATAAAAATTAATTAATCTAATCTTTAAATACTAATCTGTCAAAGCTTGAGAGCCTTTTTCGTTTGATCGATCGTGCTGATCTCTGAAATATGTGTACCTACTATGAGTCATAAGTTGTAAGCTATGGAAAATAAAATATTTTTAATCTCAATTTATTCCGTAAGGCTTTCAAAATTTTGTTTGCACACTGTTTGAAATATATCTTAAAAAATATATAATACATCTTAAATTGAATTAATGTTTAGCTTTTCACTAAAGAATACTCTTGAATCGGTCTCGAGTAGTAAGTAAGAATGTTAATATAGAAAAACAGAACTACTAGCGGTTCGGTAGTAGTACTAGCTGGAATCTAGGGATGTGCTGTAACAGGCGTTGCAGCTCCGTAGGGGCTCCGGAGCAGGTCTCTTCTAGGCTAAGAAGTGTTCGATTCGTACCTCACTAAAACCACCCCGGAGGCTACCCTCAGCACCTGTAATGGGGCCCTAGTCTTTCTCCCTAAAAAGCTCGGCGCCTTTTGAAGGATTCCCACGCCATTAAAAAAAAGGTACTAGCTGGAAAGTAAACTTTTTTTTATGGTATAAGCCGGTAAACGAACAGACGGATTACCTGGTAAGCAATCGGCGTCGCCCATGGACACCTGGAACACCACAGGCGTTACAAGTGTGTTACCGGCCTTTTAGGGAATAGGAGTTTGAGGATCGTTGGGGATTCAGGGATTGGGGAGATTGGGGAAGGGTAGGGTAATTAGGCCTCCGGTAACCTCACTCACACGACGAAACACAATGCAAGCGTTGCTTTACGTCGGATTTCTGTGAGGACGTGGTATCACTCCGGTCGAGCCGGCCCATTCGTGCCGAAGCATGGCTCTCCCACAATTAAGAAACTACCAAATTGTAAAAAAAATATTCAGCTCCGTCGAGTAATTTCGGAGTCTATTCAATGCAAACAAACATTCGAATCAGTCGTCTTTAAACACGTTTCAAACGAACAATTCCCAACACCAGCTGTTACAAATTACCCAATAAACAATGTCTCACGAGACCCTCTTGTGTTTCTGTCCAGTGCTGGCCAGTACATGTGCACTGGAAGACATACCAGGGCAGGTCTCAACGTGACGATGATTGGAGCAATCATCCAATCTAGTTATGATGTGTAAGACTGAGGAGGGGAATTGGAACATCCGTTGCTGGTGCGTAGGCGCCATACTTTCTTTCTAAGACCCACAGATGGACTGTGACCTGTGGGACGGGTATTTGTTGATGTCTGTGTGATTTTTAATCTATATATTCTTCTGAACAATCATTTATTACTGACCATTATCACACTAATATTATAATTGTGAAAGTTTGTTTGTTTGGATGTTTGAATATTTGTCCGTTAATCACGCTGAAATTACTGAACGGATTTTGATGAAATTTGGTACACAAGCAGGGTTAAATGCTCCAATGGAATAAAACAGGAATCATATTCTACGCGGGCAACTACTAGTTCGAAATAATTATTGAGAAGAATGGCTTAGAATAACTATGATTGGCATTTTAACACTAGTCGTACGTCGCGTAGTCGAAGGACCGAATTGAAAATTCGACATAATATTATGACATTCTTCTGTACTCAGAGTTGTTTAAATGATTAGGTACAGATTGACTATCAGCGTTTAATAAATGCTGTTTATCTAGCATCTACTGGATTGAAAAATATATCTATTATCACATTTGTAGGTTCAGTCCCAGACCCTACACTACTGATAATATCAAATACCAAACTACCATAAACAAATACCTTATTTATAAGACTTAGAACCGATTTTTCCAACGCCGGTTTTAATTTTAACTGAGGAATGACTTTAATAATTTAACAATTCTACCATACTAAAAACTGTCAAATTTTACATTTATTCTTCAGATAAGATTTAACTGATGGTTGAAAAATCGGACCTTAATGTTCTTGATAAATGTCATCACATTAGTCCGTCATTAGCAACTACGTATTTAACTTTTAGTGAACAGAGAGTATAGTTTCCTAAGATCGGAAAAAGAGGATCCTCCGACCAGGCGAGGTGATCGTGTCTGGCGGGCTTTCTGCCCAACAGTTGTTCATTGGGATTTTCTATCCGTATTAATTTGCATGTAAACTTTGCATATGCGATGTAGGATTTTTGTGACGTCATCCGTTGACATGTGCCATGTGTCGCCACAAACTTATAAAATGATATTGTCCTCCTATTAAGTACCTGGAGAAATAGTAAGGAGCAGTATAAAAGATCGGGTACCTAAATAAAGTGGGCACGAGAACCCAGCCAGCGACGGAGCTCGGTCGATGATCACAAACTCGATGGACACAAGTAGGTAATGACCGCGTCCGGCCGAACCGGCGTGAGCCCGCCAATATCACAGGGCCGGACTACATCAATCACAAAACGATAAATTAAGAATTACGAGTGTAATATTGTTATTGTTATTGTCAACAAGAACAATACATAAACTCGTTGGTAGGAATGAGATCTCGGATCCGTTCGATTAAGTGGACTCTTAACTTTACCAACTGTACGAACATTTGTAATCGCAATTTGTATTGTTAAATTTGTAATTTGTATTGTTAAATTTTTATATTGATGATTGTATTCAACCCAGCGAGAAGCAAAAGTGTGATATATTTGTTTTAAGAAGTATTGGGATTTTACTAAGAATTCTGATATGTAATTTAAAACACTTTTTTATTCTTTCAAGAACCAATCTTACACGAACAAAACCAAAGTCAGAAAGAAAACAAAGTCCACGCAAACCATAGATGGCAAAGAGAATACAATACTCTATAGATATAATTGTACAATTTATAACTTTACAAGAAGTAAACTGTCATGAGATCCTGGGTTTAGGAAACGAGAAAAGATTCTTAGATTGAGTGAAATTAACTCGTCGAGTACCGGTTTTATAGACACAATTAAAGAACAATAGGTCGCGGTCACCGGTGACCGCTTGGTGTTTGACAGTTTAATAGTTAATTTCTCATTTCTTTATAATTCTGTTTCCTTTATATTTATACATTTTTACATTCTCGAAATATCTTTTTTATTCGATTGCTTAACCTGTGTTTGTACGTTTGAAGTAATAAATGATATCATGAATATTTATCATCGCATCAGAATATAATATCTCATGATTAAATTGACAGTTTTCGACACAAAAGATCATTAGCCTATGAAACATGTTGTCAAGTGAATTGATGCAATATTTCATTGTTAAAAATAACACAAAAAAATGGCTACTAAAGATTTATGTTAATTTATTTATTGAGCAATTCTTATTATTAATAAATTGTATTATAGTATATATAAGTTGACATTATGTTTCGATTGATGTTTTGCAAATGAATTGAGCATAATTGTCACTTTAATATTTTTAAAACAGCTTTTAATGATTTGCTAAACAATAACCTTGATAAATGAAGGACTTTTAAAATTTCTTTAACGATATATGTATTTCTAAAATCCGTCCCTGCGCACAATATCAGACGACCAAACTATGCAATACTGACCCTCAGTCGTTTGAATCATAAGTATTATCATGCAGACACTGATAACTAACTAAACTCCTTATCTTATTACTATAGTATAATTAATTTTTAACTTACGAACTTATACATATACAAAGGCCTTTATAAATATTATATAACACTAACTTCCACATGGCTTTACATGTTTTATCAAATAAAAAGTAGCCTTTTTTATGTATGTGCGCTACTTTGAACTATTAAGTGTGGAAGAGCCATGCTTCGGCACGAATGGGCCGGCTCGACCGGAGTGATACCACGGCCTCACAGAAAACCGACGTGAAGCAACAGCGTTGTGTTTCGTCGTGTGAGTGAGGTTACCGGAGGCCCAATTGCCGTCCCCTTCCCCAAACTCCCAAATCCCTGAATCCCCAACGATTTTCAAACTCCTAATCCCCAAAAGGCCGGTAACGCACTTGTAACGCCTGTGGTGTTCCAGGTGTCCATGGGCGACGCCGATTGCTTACCGTCAGGTGATCCGTCTGCTCGTTTACTGGTTTATGCCATAAAAAAAATGGGCGGTACATCGAACTATTATAATATAATTTATCACCATATTCTAATTTTATTCAAATTCGTTCAGTCATTTTTGCGTGAAACAGTAACACAGTTCACAAATTTTCACGGATTTTCACATTTATAATTCTAGTATTTTATTACAACAGTTTAGTAAATGTTTATCCTCCGAACTTTCGCGCAAATATTTATAAAACATTACCCATTCATACTGCTAGAAGTTAGATGCGTATGAATTTATGAATACCATTAAAACTTAGTTTTCAAAGTGTGTTATAATTTGAATATGAACTGAACTAGTGGCCTAGCGGCGTAGAATTTGCAAATTTTTCATAGATTCATTGCAATAATATTGGATATTTTGAAATAACATAACATAACATCACGCCTTTTATCCCCGAAGGGGTAGGCAGAGGTGCACATTATGCCACTGTACAATGTAACATCCACTTTTCACTATTTATGTTATGATTCCCATGTAATAGGGGGTGAGCCTATTGCCATATACCGGGCACAATTCCAGACTCCATGCTACTACTGAGAATTTTTTTAAAACCTAGTATTACTTTGTTCGGGTCGGGTCGGGTAAAGTATTACTGGGATGTAGGTGTTACATTGTACAGTGGTATAATGTGCACCTCTGCCTACTCCTTCGGGGATAAAAAACGTGATGTTATGTTAATGTTAACTTATTGACAAAGATACTTTTTAGATAAATAAAAACAAATATTATTCCCTACATCAATGATTGATGAGCAGCCTGATAAGGGTCCATACGGTGCAATGTGTTTATCAGAGAGAGGGACAGACCTTATCAGTATCCGAAATAACATTGATAAGGAGAAGTAGGTCTACTGGGTGGATACTACGTGGTATTATTGTGATAAAGGTCAAGAGTTTTATAGTATCACGTTTCTTGTGCATGAAGGGGATAGACAGAGGTGTACAGTTAATGTAATATTTGGTTTTAGATATTATTTGTTACTACCGACGCGTCCTGGCTTCGCACGGGTGCAATATGCATGTATTATATATATAAACCTTCCTTAAGAATCACTCTATCTATTAAAAAAACCGCATCAAAATCCGTTGCGTAGTTTTAAAGATCTAAGCATAGGTACATAGGGACAGACAGATGGCGGATAGCTACTTTGTTTTATACTATGTAGTGATTTAATGTTAAACATAATTATGTATGTTGTTACAGAAAGCCAGCCTGTTGCCATATACCAGTTATATTGCCAAATGCGGCGCTCTTACTGACATATTTTCAAAAATCTGTTAAAATGTCTATAAGACTTTCTTTGACCTGAGAATAAAACCTGAGAACTCTTATTCGAAGTGGTTTTTTTTTAAGGGGTGAAAATCATCTAATTACTTCTACCGCCTGGGTGAGGCGGAAGGGAGTATCAGACTCTTACTGACTAAAAACCACCCCGTTCCTTCTCCTGCACGTCGAACCGGAGCCCCGGTTACCCGTTAGGTTCTCCGCGACATTCGAAGTGGTTTAAAACCTACATATAATATTTTTATACTAGCCCGTTTGTTACCTGCGACCTCGTCCGCGTAGAATATAAATTGTAGGACATAACGTTTTTTGTTTCAATTTGCCAAAATAAAAGTAGCATAAATTACTCCTTAGTACAGCTACCTGCCAATAAAAGTCTTGCAAAACCAATGGTTTAGCCATTCCAGAGATTAGCCAGTACAAACCGACAGACAGACGAATATTGTAAAAATGTGATTTTGGTATGTGTATCGTATGTATATTCATATGCATGAATTAAAAAGCGGTTATTTTAATATTACAAACAGCCACTCCAATTATTTTACTTACCTACCTGTATATATTCACTTCACCTTTTACTACTTTATAAGTAAGTTATGAACTTAATTAAAATGCATCGCGTAGCGCTACGGACGCTACGCCTGGCTACGAACTACGCCGTAGTACGCGCGCCCTAACATCTAGCCTTTGAAATATAATTACATACTAACGTTCTTTGAAAATAAGGCTTGCTGTGTTTACATAAATAACAATTTTAATTGTCAGTGGAAGTCTGTATTAGAATATTATATTACTTTTACTTTAATTTGTTCATGAAATATTATACTTTCTACAGTCATTAAGGGTTTTCATGAAGTCATAAGAATCAGGGTTCCTTCTATAAATATCTTTGCTTTTTAACAAGTCCGTACTTAATACCTACACAGAATAAACATAACATACATAAATAACACAACATCACGCACACAGAAGTGTACATTACGGCACTTAATGCCACTGTACAATGTAACACCCACTTTTCACTATTTATGTTATGAGTCCCATGTAATAGGGGGTGAGCCTATTGCCACTTACCCAACACAAATCCAGACTCCGTGCTACTACTGAGATTTTTTGAAAAAACCCAGTAATACTTTACCCGACCAGGGAATCGAACCGGCAATCGCACTTGCGACCACTCGGCCAACGAGGCAGTCGTAGAACATCAAACAACATAGAATAAAATGTATTATCTATGACATTTTTCTATAGGTAAAACTCATGGAACCTTATCATTCATAACTTAACCAATCTATTCTTCATCTTCTGTCTCTTTTTCTTCTAGGTTCCGATGCCTAGTGAATATTGCATGTTATACGTACGATTCACCATTTACATCAAATCTCCCATGCAAAAAGAGGGATCCATTACTAAATAACATATATCATTTTGATCTTAATGAATAGGTTCAACAGTTGCCTAACGACCACGACATCTACGACCAAAAAATTCAATAACTCTTACTCACCATGAATGAACTAATAATGTTCTGGAACTACATAAAAATCACGCCACTGTCTGGCTGTCTATCAGTCAAAGATAACCAATCATTTTCTAATATTTGTTAACCTTGCGATGTACCTTCTATGTCCGACTGAATCAATTTTTATCTAATCTTTCATACATATTTTCAATATTGTTAATATTACGTCACAGTTGAAATATTATCTTTAGTATATCCGTGTTTGAGAGGTACATATATATGTTGGTGGAGTGGTCGAGAGGCGTTGATTGTCAATACATTCGAAGTAATATTTTTTTGTATGTCGTGATGGCTCGGAGGTTTAAGACACCCGCTTCTCAAACACGAGAGTCGGAGTTCGAAACCTACCAACGGCAAGTACCAATGTGACTTTTTCCGAGTTATATGTACTTTCTAAGATTATCTAGACACCACTGACAAACGGTGAATGTAAACATCGTGAACTATAAGTTTGAAATCGCCAACCCGCATTGAGCATGGTGGTTATTGCTCAAAGCAATAAGCTCAAACCTTCTCCCTGTGAGAAGAGAAAATCACTGCTGAATCTTATGCTCGTAGAAAGTTGACAGTCAAGGTTAATGACTTCTTCAGGGACTGTGGGAAAAACTACGAAAAGATTTCTCGGAAATTCCTATGGGAACCGAGTAAAAAGGATTTTTATGTATGCACAAAGTCACTGGTAAAAGCTATAGTAAATAGTAATCTTTATTTCAGGCTCAGAGCTCATAAACGGTTAGTAACAATTTACTTATACAACTAGTGTTAGTAACACAAATTTGATCATCAATTACAATTACTATTATTATACCTACAATCAGATTTCAATTAAAAAACAAATGATAAATGTCATTGAAAAATAAAAATGTATGTTAAATTGAAATTGAATTAAACTAAAATAAAATAAAAACAATAATGAAATACATTAAAATAAATATTGATGTAAAATTAAAATAAAATTAGAATAAAATTGAAAAATTAAAAATTAAAAACAAAATTACAATAACAAAACATTAAATATAACGTGAGACTCCACTAGCATGCAACTTCATCCATACCTTTAAAAGGGGCAGATCCCATCGCTCGGACAATACCCTCAGCATGCTATTAGTGCTACCACGCAGGCGATCAAGAAGTGAAACGCTCCGCTTTCTAATTATGGCGAAAAAATCATCAGTTCGTGCTTCAGCAAACATAGCTGAAGCACTACAAAACGTCGGTAACCCCAGCAGCACTCTGAAGGCATTGTTGTACTGTACACGCAGTGCGCTATACGCCCGCTGCGTGTAATTGGCCCACAGGCTGCACGTAGTAAAGCATAAACATAAAACGTAACACTGAACATCAATCGTCATTTAAATAAATCTGATTGAAAAAGAGTAACCTATAGAGTTTCTTGCTCGTTCTTCTCTATAGGAATCTACACCTTGGAATGAGCAAATAGCTTCACTTTTAAACTTTTTTTGTTAACGTTCAAAAGTGCCTTCTTGGTTAATTGAAATAAATGATGTTGACTTTTCATTCGATTCGTCCGACTTTTCATTCGTACATTCGATGAGTCCCCCCCCCCATTTAAAAAAAATAAAACCCTTCTCTTAAGCTAATATTTAAAAGAAATGATAAATCACACACGTACAAAACCCACGTCCAATAAATACTCATTCTACCGACCTCAAAAGACCCTACAATACATTAGAATGGACTGTGAATAGGATTACGTTAGACCAGTGGTTCCCAACCGAGGTCCATAGAAGACATAAGACTACACCTCTATCCAATAAATACCACGGTTACAACTCGAATTAAATTTACGTCAAAGGAATCTTAGCGTGGGACCACATAAAAAAAATTTAATAATAATACTGGTCCTTGACCTAACAAGAATGATACTTGTGGATAAAATAGATTAGAATATAGTGAAGACATAACATCACGCCTTTTATCCCCGAAGGGGTAGGGACATTGTACAATGTAACACCCACTTTTCACTATTTATGTTATGAGTCCCATGTAATAGGGGGTGAGCCTATTGCCATATACCGGGTACAATTCCAGACTCCGAGCTACTACTGAGAATTAAAAACCCAGTCATACTTTGCCTGACCCGGGAATCGAACCCGAAACCTCTTGCCTGGCAGTCGCACTTGCGACCACTCGGCCAACAAGGCAGTCAGCCAAGAAGTATATAATAGTGAAGATTAATAATCAAGATTGGGAGTGTGTACCAAATATCAAATCGATTGTCGTCCGGAAAATTAAAATTACTAAAGACCCAAACAAACAAACAAACGAGGCAAGCTAAATGAAACTGTTTATAAATAAGTTGTCCTTGACCAAGACAAGGTTGGGAACCTCTGAGTAAGACTATTTGAAGAAGTCCTTCTATACGTGCGTTTCATACAACCATCCCATTTCCCTTTCATCTTTATTTAAGCTCGAATAAAACTCGACCTTGTCCAAATTCCCTTTCTACGTGACAAACATACTAATGAAGTAGACTTCTCTTTTCTTTCGTCGCCTGTCGCCAACTAAATACATTTGTAACTTTTGATTCAACTTTATTTAATTACTAGCGGACCCGATAGGCGTTGTCCTGCGTATATATGAAAGGAAAGACCAATAAAATAACTATTATTATTGTTAGCATAACATAACATAACATCACGCCTTTTATCCCCGAAGGGGTAGGCAGAGGTGCACATAGAAGTAACACCCACTTTTCACTATTTATGTTATGAGTCCCATGTAATAGGGGGTGAGCCTATTGCCATATACCGGGCACAGTTCCAGGCTCCATGCTACTACTGAGATTTTTTTTTAAAAACCCAGTAATACTTTGCCCGACCCGGGAATCGAACCCGAGACCCCTTGCCTGGCAGTCGCACTATTATTGTTAGCTTAGGATAAATATCCTAGACACCGACTGCAGCGCCATCTGCCGGGCTGATTTGTGAATCTAAACCATTCCCAGATCCCCTTGAACACACACAAAAAATTTCATCAAAATCGGTCCAGTTGTTTGAGAGAAGTTCAGTGACATACACACAATACAAATACAATATAACAGCAGTAGTAGTAAAATTATTATTGAGTTCTCGGTCGTTATAATATGCAGTGGACCAAATAATGACCCCTGTGGCACTCCTGTTGAATGTACAGAATGCCATCTTCCCTTTGTGTGTGTCTTAAGATGAGATTAAAATTAAATGCTGACGTTGAATAAAACAGGAATCATATTCTTCGCGGCCGAAGTCACGGGCAACATCTAGTTTGTAATCTTAATAGAATTTATGTAAATATTTGTCAACATAAATATGTTGTCCCATTATTATTTTATTCCAACGTCTGTTGCTATCTAAATTCAATCCTTTTTTTCTTGTACTATTTCTATAAGATCCTCATTAAAGCCACTTTTCAGGTTTTATTGTTGTTTACATTTAAAATTCTTTAATAGTTCGTGTTGCAGAATCAATCCAATGTAGACTAAGTTATGGTACCTACTAACAACAAATTTAAATATTACTTTGTATTAGAATTTCATGAGCTAAAATCTAGTCATCAACATGAACTGGTCTAGACAATGATGATAACGATTTCGGAGACTGTATTCAATGACCCATTCATAATTAACTCGTCGAGTACCGTCATTATAGACACAATTAAAGAACAATAGGTTGCGGTCACCGGTCACCACTCGGTGTTTGACAGTATAATTAATGATTAATCATTAACCAAGATTAATCATTAATCAATAACTAAGAGACTACACAATTGACATATACATATTATATCATTAAGGCCATAAGTCCGCTGTTAAGTGTAAATAAAGTAAAATAAATATATATTTCCTGAATGGTATATATAATCTGGGTGTCTTCAAGGCCCGAGTGACTAGGTTGCTTATGGGACGACGTACTCCATCGTAGACCGCATCATCGCTTACCACCAGGCGAGATAGACGGCTAACGTCGGACCATTAAATGTAAAAAAAAATCAGGCAGCAGCGCTCTCCTATAAATAATGTATTTATTTTGGTGAGCACTAGATTATTCTTAATCAGAACCTTTAAAATGTGATATCTAATTAACCCACCAAACTTGAAGATTATACATAGTATGTAAAAGATATACCCTCTTGTGGAAGCACGAAGATTATGGCAAACCCTCCTGTGGGGGAAGATCCATATTCAAGTGTAATCCAGCAGTGACCTGGGGGCTTACTCTTGAATCCAATTCCGATCGATCGACATTGGTATTGTGAAATTTCGTACTCTTGAGTTACAACACTAGCGCCCATTGCATCCGTATTGCGTGGATATTGAATAAACAAAATGGTATTGAGTTTGGCTTTATATTCCGTACTCTGAATGCTACTTTAACAGCTACGATAGGGGTTGTATAGTTTGTACATTGAATAATTATTCAGATTTTATTGGATTGAAATTGCATTGAGATTGACTTCAAGAGTAAGCACACTGTTTCGAGCTGATGATGATGATGATCAAAACTCAATATTTCACTACCTATTTCTTGAAATGATTTAACAATTTACAAAATGTTGCAATGTGCTCTTATTTCCATTGCTGATCTCATTACTGATAAAATCATATGATAGGTATCTGTTATTCTATATCACATGTTCATAGGTTTGTTTTAAGGTGGGGAAAGTCATCCAAATACTTCTCCTGCCTTAGGTGTGAAGAGAGGGAATGTCGGACTCTTACTAACTAAAAACCACCCCGTTCTTACTTCTGCTCTTCGAGCCGAAGTTCCGGCAACCGGTTAAGTCCTTCGCGGCTCCGTATCGGCATCAGCCCTACTGGCCCCCTGTTGTGGTGGTCTGATAGCTATTTGAGGCGCGCGCCAAACGCAACGCGCCGTATGCTCGGATTTGGTTCTGGTCGGGTGGCGGGTTACCGGGGCTCACCGTCCGCAGGCCCGGTGACTGACAATTATCCATTGTAATAGGTTTTTTAAGAGGGGATAATCATCGAATGACTGATAAAGTCAGACTCTTACTGACTAAAACCACCCCGTTCCTACTCCTGCCCTTCGAGCCGGACTCCCAGCAACCCGTTAAGTCCTCCGTGGCTCCGTATCGGCATCAGCCCATTGTAATAGGTTAGGTGGATAAATACAACAACTTTTATCTTAGTTAGAAATATAAAAGAAACCGAAAGGTGCATTTTTATGACAGCAAAAAAGGAATTGTATTCGTGAACAACATCGTATATTATATTATAGTTATCTGCATATACTTAAGATAATATCGGCAAAGATTAGCATGAGAAGTGTTAAGTAAATGCTAATATGTAGTTTTAAAACAGAAGGACTTTTTTAAAAGCTGTTACTAAGTTAATCAATGATAGTTTAGTTATTAATCTATAGATATAAGTTATCTTATTTTGATCATCTCGTTACCTATACGTCGTATAGAACGCATTTTTATGTAATGTTTTAAGTGTATAATCAGGAAGTACTGACTCGATTTCAAAAATTATTTAAGTGTTAGTATGCGTTGCTCTCGTCCGTGCGTCACTGCAGGGGTGCCGACTGAAAATCAGTGTTGGGTGCTCATTGTGCCCAGCTTTATGCTGAGTTGGTGACCCGTTCGGATTGGGCATGTCCGCCAACACCGCGCACCTGAATTATTGGCTTGTTTAAGTTTTAGTTTTATAATTAAACTTTTATCTTTTATTTTTCTGTTTTTATACTTTTTTATATTTATATGTCTTTTCTGGTGTGCATGTCTTATGCCGAATAAACGTATTTCATTTCATTTCATTTTAGATTGTCCATTTATCACACTATGAATCAAAAATCAAAAGGAGCAAACATTTGACTGTCATACAGATTTGAAATTCTATGATCCGTGAATACTTTTACGACTTTGCGAAAATTTTCCACTTGGCGAAAACAAAATTGTCAAAATAGACGTGAAATACTTAAAGTTATAATTATGACCTTTTTTGTTATGAATGTATAATATTGTTTTTATATTAGTTATTACATAATTGTATTATTAATATACATACATATGTAGTATAAACAACACGTGTGCATTTAAATACTATACATATAGTAGCCGTGTAATAATAAATATGTCACTTTATATAGTTATATATGTACATTTGTAGATTTATTGAACAATTTAGTTTAAATAAGTTAATTTAAAATTCTAGAACTTTATTGTTTCCTTGTCATGATGGGGCTTCTTGAGATGGATTTTACTTTTTTAATACATAACATAACATCGCGCCTTTTATCCCCAAAGGGGTAGGCAGAGGTGCACATTATACCACTGTACAATGTAACACCCACTTTTCACTATTTATGTTAAGAGTCCCATGTAATAGGGGGTGAGTCTATTGCCATATACCGGGCACAATTCCAGACTCCGTGCTACTTCTGAGATTTTTTTAAAAACCCTGTAATACCTTGCTTGACCCGGGAATCGAACCCGAGACCCCTTGCCCAGCAGTCGCACTTGCGACCACTCGGCCAACGAGGCAGTCTTTTTAATATCTACATATATATACAAGATGTTGTTTTAAAGCCGCGTCATTTTCTAGGAGGTAACTCGGCTATCGATTCTGAGTCCGAATCAATAAAAAAATTGTAGGTAAATATTTTTATTTTTCTGTAAATTACGGAAATCCGTAAGTGTGAACTACACGCCGCCGTCTTGTAACTAGCTTGATAACGCGGTTTAACACACGCAAACTCAAACACGTAATTGATATTATTCCTAATTCCATAAAACTCCAATAAGAAGCATTGCTGTCGCTTTTTCTGAAATACTGTCCAACTTAAACGATTTATCATAGCCGTATTTTTTACTATTGGCCCAAAATCTTCTGTTACATTGAACCTTTATGACTTCTGTGACATGTCCCCGAGAAATGACACGGCTTCAAAACTACACCTTGTAGGTATAATACTTTTGTCAAAGCAGTCGTGGTCAAAGCTGACTAGCTGCTACTTAACTCATAAAATATAATAAAACTAAACCTACTAAGTGTTCGTGACCGTTTTACCAGTTAAAAACTTAATTTATATTTAACGACTTTTGATAACAGTTATTTTTATTCACTTTTATTTTTGTTAAGTAGTGTTCTATAGTTTTTAATGTAGGTATATATTAGTCATATTTTTATCAAATTAGAAAGAAAAAATTTGTTAGTAATAAGAAACCTAATATAAATCATAGCCTAATTAAATAAAAGGCTAAACACGATTTAGGACAATCGCGGTTCACTATGTCTTTAGATAAGAGGATAGAGAAGTTAAGATCTAGTTTAAATTATACACTTATACACGTCAACATTAAAAAAACTAGATGAGGCCGGAGGCCGGCTATAAGTACGTACCAATTTAGACCTTAATACAATACAGTAATTTCGATTGCCCTCAATAATTTAATTTAGTGTTACACTTTCAAACCTGTATTATGAACAGATACGTATGCGCAGCTATAGAGCATCGCGTATAAATCTTAATAACTATGTTCACTATCATCAAACAGTGTATAAGTAGCTACTGCTGACTAAAGGCCTTTCTTCATGCGAAGAAGGTTTGAGCATTAATCACCACGCTTGCTCAATGCGGGTTGGCGATTCCAAACTTAAAATTAGAAATTATAAGTCCAGCAGCTGTAGCCAAATGCCATTTAGCGCTTGTCTACATGTAGAATAGAAAACCAAATTATATGGGATTGACGTAACTTTTGACACTTGTCAGTATCATCCCCATACATTTTGATTTCTACTCTCTCTGTAGCCAAGCGATAAAGTGGCGTTTGGCTAAAGGCCCAGGTTTCCTCACGATGATTTACTTCACCGTTTGTCAGTGGTGTCGAAATTAACAGCTATATTAATCTGTCAAACACCGAGCGGTCACCGGTGACCGCGACCTATTGTTCTTTAATTGTGTC
This sequence comes from Spodoptera littoralis, assembly GCA_902850265.1. Lineage (NCBI taxonomy): Eukaryota > Metazoa > Arthropoda > Insecta > Lepidoptera > Noctuidae > Spodoptera > Spodoptera littoralis. The sequence continues at coordinate 984,198 of LR824539.2, read as the reverse complement.
TATAAAACCGGTACTCAACGAGTTAATATATGTACGACATATGACATAATATTAATATAGGGTCTGTCTAACTGGACATACCGGTTACATATAGTAGTTAAAACTATAAATAAAGTGATCAATATTCACTTAAACAGTATATTTTTTGTGTAAACATTTCCTTGTATGTTCATATCATATAACTAGCTACTCGTTCTGCTCGGCGCCTATTAATCGTAGCGTGATATTTTATAGCCTATAGCCTTCCTCGATAAATGGGCTATCTAACACAGAAAGAATTTTCAAATCGGACCAGTAGTTTCGGTGATTAGCGCGTTCAAACAAACAAACAAAAAAAACAAACTCTTCAGCTTTATAATATTAGTATAGATACAATGTTTTTCTCGTTAGGGTAGACAGACTACAGAGGCAGAGGTACTACACTACCTAGTGTGATCCTAACAGATTTCCTTAGCTTCCATTACATTCAAGAGTACTATGATAATAACGATGGTATTATTTTTCGTTTGTAAAGAGTCAATATTTGACCACTACCTCGCCTGGTGGTAAGCGATGATGCGGTCTACGATAGAGCACGTCGACCCATAAGCAACCTATTCACTCGGGTCTTGAAACAGACAGAATCTGGTAAAGACTAGATTGGTAGCTACGTAAGTAATTGGTGCAAATAGGTATATTAATAGATATTCTAAATGAAATGAAAATCCAAATCCTAGAAGAGTCTAGAATATTTTAAAAATACTTACTTATATTAGTTTTATTTTATATTATTATTCAAAACAGTTGTTTTAGTTGAAAAGTTTTTTTAATGGCATAAGCCGGTAATCTAGCAGACGGATCACCTGAATCAGCAATCGGCGTCGCCCATGGAATCCTGGAACACCAGAGGCGTAACAAGTGCGTTACCGGCCTTTTGGGGATTAGGAGTTGGAGGATAGTTGGGGATTCAGAAATTGGGGAGATTGGGGAAGGGGAGGGTAATTGGGCCTCCGGTAACCTCACTCACACGACGAAACACAACGCAAGCATTGCTTCACGTCGGTTTTCTGTGAGGTCGTGGTATCAATCCGGTCGAGCTGGCCCATTCGTGCCGAAGCATGGCTCTCCCACACTTAAATATGAAGTGTTTTAATCATTTTTACATTAAAATTTTTGACTATTTTTAGAATGCATCTTCCATTTTTAAATAAAATGAACTTTTAATTAATTACAATAAAAAAGATGTAGACAACGTATTCGTTTTTTTTATATAAAATATCCGGTTAAGGAAAATGTCAAAATTAAAAGCGAATTTTTCAAAATATTATCTCAAAAATTGAACGATTAATCGTCATTTATAATTTTCGTTAATTAAGTTACATATCGTATCTAATAATTAATTGATATTTATTTCAAATAAATGCATTTTACTAACAGATGGTGTATTTTTGTTTATCTATTTTATATATACCTCTAAATATTAATTGACTATTTCGTCAGTTAATTGGTCAATCAAAAAAAAGACTGTCTCGTTGGCGGGCAAGGGGGCCTCGGGTTCGATTCCCGGGTCGGGAAAAGTATTACTGGGTTTTTAAAAATCCTCAGTCAGCGCCGAGTCTGAAATTGTGCCCGGTATATGGCAAGGTCGGTACCCCCTATTACATGGTACTCATAACATAAATAGTGAAAAGTGGGTGTTACATTGTACAGTGGCATAATGTGCACCTCTGCCTACCCCTTCGGGGATAAAAGGCGTAATGTTATGTTAATTGGTCAATATTGCAACTAGTAACCTACCAATAATACTATAAATGCAAAAGTATATAAGTTTGTTTAATTGTTTGTTTGTTTGTTTGTTTGTTGCTTATTCACGTCAAAACGGCTGGATGGATCGGGATGAAATTCGGAACAAGAGTAGATTATAGTCTGGAAAAAAACATAGGCTACTTTTTATCCCACGTTAACGCGGGCGAAGAAGCTGGCAGATGATAGTTGTTCATAAATGCGAAATTGACAAACCTACATTATTATTTTGATGTGGTATATTGAGAAAACCACTTTAAATTAAACTACTTAGCATATTTTTTGTTTTTGATATTCACAATAAGTAGTGAATGACCTAATGACATAATAATACCTATTCTAATATTATTACTACTTATTTTTAAACAATAATGTTATGTAACATGAATCATTTTTGTAGATAAAAGTAGGTAGTCTTATATATTCTGTGTATGTTATTTACACCTGACCCTGTTGTAATTGGGGCGAACATCTTCATTAACTATGTTGTCATTAACTAGTTGCAATTATTATCAGTATGCTACGTACCGTCGGCATTACTTTGCCCGACTCAACAGTAAAATCTAAAACCACTTAGTCCACTGTAATACTCACGGGAACAGTTTAACACGATTCCTTTTGGTGTATTCTCCTAAGACTGTAGTGTCAGGAAAGACAGTTTTCTTTATTTTTTTTTCTATTCCTTTCTTTCTATTTTTATGGATTGTCAGTATGTATATGTGAGCACCATGTTAGACTATAAGATTTTTTTATTTTAGTAAGGTTTGTAATTAATACCTACAATGCCTCAAGCGTGTCTTTGCATTGTTCTCACATATACGTACAGTATTGGAATATCCATACGTATAGTATTGGCTTCACCTAGCTTCACTGACGGACTGACTGACAGACTATTATTTATAGTGTATTTATTGACGTTTCAAAAGTACTAAATTATGGTTTAATTTAAATAAATGTTTTGAATTTGACTTTGACTTTATCACATGTGTGTGTAATTCCTAACTTTTTAAAACTCACGTGTAAATTTTATCGCCAACAATAAATCGAACCTGTTGTTTGTACAATGAAACGAGTTAGCAATATTTACTTATTGAGGCCTTTTTAACACTATACAAAATTTGGAGACACCAGCAGAACAAGTTACCCTATTCTGTCCAATAACTCTAACAGATTTTCAATCTTAACACATTGCGATAAAGTAGTAAATCGATTGTATAATGGTAAGGTTGATGTGCTGTAGTTTATACAACTGGTTAAATTTAGTAATGAACTGTATAATTAACATACATTATCAATGACACGTTGTCGTTTGTATTCATAATGTTATTAACTGTTTGAAGATTTAACATGCCCATTTCCTACGCAATTTTTAAGGGGCTTCATGTTTTTTGTTAATACCTAAATCCTCTTCATGTTTTATACCTGAGTCCTATTTTTGTCTCAACATAATAAAATACCTTAATTTTACAGAAACCTCCGGATATCTTTTTGATTTAGATTTTTTTTAAGGGACAGTTGTATTTTATTTACCTTCAAAATATTACTGATTACTAACTAAACCATGAATACATATACACTACAGTTACCAAAGTGATTGATCAATCAACTTTATCAATTAATTCATGCATCATTTTTAAACTTTTTCTACATAAATATATAACAAAGAAATCGTATAAATTGCTAAGCTGGGAGTAGCAAAACGTATAAAGGTATTTTGTGACAATAATATCAAATCTATGATACACCTCACTCGTCACTTTGAAAGACTATCACAAATATATCGCGAAGGACCCTCCAAAGGTAGGGGTTCGCGGGACGATCTCCGGCTACCGTAAGCGCGGGCCTGCGGACGGCCAGCATGGGTGGCTCGCCGCCCGACCAGAACCAGACCCGAGCGTACGGCGCATCGCCAAAGAGCCATCAGACAACCACGGATGCCCAATAGGGCTGAGGCCGATACTGAGCCGCGAAAAACCTAACGGGTTACCAGGGCTCCAGCTCAAAGTGCAGGATTTTTTTTTAGGGACAAGCCCCCCACAACCTCCCAAAACCGCTACAACTCCTGTAAGCCAGGACCTACAGTAGATACAACCATGAAAACACCGGAACACTGAAGTCCGGCGCGTCCCAGGGACATGAATAACTGTCTTCGAAGTGCAAGAGTAGGAACGGGGTGGTTTTTAGTCTGTAAGAGTCTGACACTCCCTTCCGATTCACCCAGGCTGGAGAAGTCATTCGATGATTGTCCCCACTTAAAACAAAAAAAACACACACATACATTCCAAAATAGACATAGTATAATACACACAACAGACTCAAAGTCGCCATAAAAATATTAAACAACGTAGACATTTCATTTCGGTCTCCTTCAATCAGCCGAAGTGGATCTTTAATCCGTCCAATAACTAAATGCGACCATCAATTGCTCGAACTCACGACATGTCGGCCAATTTCTATCACAATAGATGTCTGCCGCTATATATGTAAGCCAAAATAATACTTTTGGTATTCTAAGAAGTGTTATTTTTGTGTATAAGCACTTTATGATATCTAATAATTAAGATATGTTTGTCGAGGAGTAGGTAGGTATGTGGGGTGACTATTTTTCATTTCGTGTCTTGTAAAATACGTATATTTTGATGGAACCCATTGTTAAGTTTGTAGTCACAGTTTGACTCGGTTGGTGCGGTACCTGGGCAAGCAGCTGCCGTGCAACGTGTCGCGGTTTCGATTCTCGCACGAAACAACACTTTGTGTGATCCATACACAAATTGTGGAGTCACACTTTGTGTGATCCACAAATTGTTGTTTCAGAACTGGGTGTCATGTGTATGTGAACTTGTATGTTTTTAAACGCACCTACGACACAGGAGAAAATCAGGGAGGGAGTGTCAGACTCTTACTGACTAAAAACCACCCCGTTCCTTCTCCTGCACGTTGAGCCGGAGCCCCGGTTACCCGTTAGGTTCTCCGCGACAGACAAATAATGTGTAGGTTTATTTCGACTTGCATTCACATGACGAGGTGGCCGAGAGGTTAAGGCGTTGGACTGCTAATCCAATGTGCTCTGCACGCGTGGGTTCGAATCCCATCCTCGTCGACTGTTTTTGCAGTGTAATAGATGCTTTATATAATATCTTGAACATTTCATAAACCTTAAGATTATCAGGAAAATGTCATTTTAGATAACACTGCCTGTGAGCACATTTCTTTATGACTTTATTTTTATTGTGAGTATGCATAAGTATTTATAAATTACGTAATAGGCACTAAAGCATTCTGTCTATTTCTCTGATTAATGTAATGACATGAAAATTGGTTTTATTTAGCTTGACTTGTTTGTTTGTAGACCTTTAGTGATTGGATTTTTGTCCTATTATTATATATTTTTTCTAACTACAGATCGATCTAATTTTTTTTATGGCATAAGCCGGTAAACGAGCAGACGGATCACCTGATGGTAAGCAATCGGCGTCGCTCATGGACACCTTTTTTTTGAGGGGGGAAAATTATCCAATGACTTCTCCCGCCCGGGTGAGGCGGGAGGGAGTGTCAGACTCTTACTGACTAAAAACCACCCCGTTCTTACTCCTGCACTTCGAGCCCCATGGACACCTGGAACATCAAAGGCGTTACAAGTGCGGTAGCGGCCTTTTGGGGATTAGGAGTTTGAGGATCGTTGGGGATTCAGGGATTGGGGAGATTGGGGAAAGAGAGGGTAATTGGGCCTCCGGTAACGTCACTCACACGACGAAACACAACGCAAGCGTTGCTTCACGTCGGATTTCTGTGAGGCCGTGGTATCACTCCGGTTGAGCCGGCCCATTCGTGCCGAAGCATGGCTCTCCCACACTTATCAAATTTTGGCACTCTTTTTGTCATAGCACATTAAAATCGTTTAACATAAAAAGTATGTATAACTTGATTACTAGGTGTTCTACATCAATTTTAGTATTGATTGATTGAGACTGCCGGGCAAGGAGTCTCGGGTTCGATTCCCGGTTAGGGCAAAGTATTACTGGGTTTAAAAAAAATCTCAGTATTAGCACGGATTCTGAAATTGTGCCCAGTATATGGTAATAGGCTCACCCCCTATTACATGGGACTCATAACATAAATAGTGAAAAGTAGGTGTTACATTGTAACAGTGGTATTAAGTGTCGTAATGTGCACCTCTGCCTACCTTTTTGGGGATAAAAAGCGTGATGTTATGTTACGTTTCAGTATTGATTGAAATAACAAAAAAATGGTTTACTACCTAACCTCTTCAGTAGAATAAGAGGCGTCATAATGCCGTTTCTATTTAGAGGACAGAAATAACCGATTTGATTGATTGATATAAACACCACGGGATGATGACCTGTGCCCACAATTTGTCCAGCACTCATATAAATAGCGACATAAGTATGTATGTACGTTTATACTCTCAATTGTGTTTTCATTGATTCATTCTTTACTTCTAATGGCCACCAAGTGGCTGGCAAAATTATTTCTTTAGACGTAACTATATTTTAAAGTCTGACGAGAGCCTCGGCTAGTTTCAAGCGCATTGAGCATTGAGCAAGCGTGGTGATTAATGCTCAAACCTTTTCCTTATGAGAAGAGGCCTTTGGTCAGCAATGGCTACTTATATATAGGCTGTTTATGATGAATAAAACACGTGTGGGTCTCAGGTCCTTATGTTGTGAAGTCTGATATCTTTTATATCATGTATTTTGATACATTACGTTTATATACTTATTGTGTAAAATGACATTTTGTATTGTGCGGTTTTGTATTCTATTGTGTAGACTGCCTCGTTGGCCGAGTGGTTGCAAGTTCGACTGCCGAGCAAGGGGTCTCGGGTTCGATTTCCGGGTCGGGCAAAGTATTACTCGGTTTAAAAAAATCTCAGTAGTAGCACGGAGTCTCGAATTGTGCCCGGTAGGTATATGGCAATAGGCTCACGCCCTATTACATGGGACTCCATAACATAAATAGTGAAAAGTAGGTGTTACATTGCATAGTGGCATAATGCGCACCTTTGCCTACCACTTCGGGGATAAAAGGCGTGATGTTATATTATGTAAAATGACGTAAAAACAAGTAATTATGTAAATACAATCAAGTTTACGTTCCATATTGCAAACGGCTCTTTAATGAATTGTATCGTTAAATAAAGATAATTACGTTATTTGGGTACATTTTGGACATATTTTGTATTATAAATATGTTTATACGATACCAGGTAGGTAGAGTTTTATTTATAATTGAAAAACCTGTTATTGTTTTTCCAAGATAATTTTGTAATCGTTAAATCTCCACGAACTTGGGTCAGATCCGTGCCGAATTTAGAAATAATTATAAGGGGGGTCCCTTTTAATTATTGCACGGTTGGTGCGGTGGCTGGATAACCGGCTGCCACGCAACGTGTCGCGGGTTCGATTCCCGCACGAAGTAACTCTTTGTGTGATCCAATTTGTGTCATGTGTAACTTGTGTGTTTGTAAACACACTTACGACATAGGAGAAAATTCTAGCGTGGGATATTATATTCCGTACTCTGAATACTATTTTTTTAACAGTTACGATTGGGGTTGTATAGTGTTGATATTGAATAATTATTGAGATTTTATTGGATTGAATTTAACATTGACATTGAGATTGGTTTTAAGATTAAGTGAAACAAGTGAATTTATTTCTGCAAATAAGCTACAAGGCAGCACTTTTACACGTCAATTTTATCAAGCGAACGATGAGGTAAGCGCCTTGATTTGATTCCCAAATTAGGCAAAAATGTTTAGAGAAAGACACACCTTTGTATGCTCTTCTGCACCAACTGAAAGATGAGTATACTTTTTTTTCTAATCTTTGTTTGTATCTTAATTGAGAGTATCTTAGAGTTTTATTACAACGCGATTTAGGCAATGATGACGAAAATATAAAAAATATTGCGTAAATTTAGTGTTGAACGTAAAGACATTGTTTGTTAACTTATTACGGCTAAACTAATAAAGGGATTTTGATGACAATAGAAAAAAATAATATTTCAATTAAATTTTATACAAAGATCGTAATCAAAGTCAAAGTCAAAATCATTTATTTCAATAACACCAGGAAGGCACTTTTGAACGTCAACAACAAAAATTTAGAAGTGAAGCTAGTGGCTCATTCCAAGGTGTAGATTCCTATGGAGAAGAACGAGCAAGAAACTCCATAGATTACTCTTTTTCAATCGGGTTTACAATACAATTCTTTAGTTACATAGTTTTGTTGGTTCGATTGTGTGAGAACAATGCAACACCTAAATGCAGTCAAAGAGATTGAATCATAACCAGAATTATGTTATAGTCATAGTATAATAAAAAAACTGAATCAATAAAAATATAACTATTACAATTCAATAATATAGGAAGTCACAATGAGTAACATTGGCGATAATAGATAAAGCAAACAAAAAAAAACAATATTATAGAACTTACATGTACCTAGGTGTATATGTGTGTCCAAAGATCGGATAACGGTGAAAAATCTAACTATGTAATTGTACTATTTACATAAGATAGTAGGCTGATGTCACAAAAATTTCAAAGATTACAATATACAACATAGTACATAGTCACCATGACTCAGCATATACAAAGTCTAAAGTATACGTGGTCATGGTAGTTTTTTAGTCATGAATGATTCATTCATAGTAAATGTAGAATTTGCAATGGAGTTTTTTATCAAAACAAATTAAGCTTTTATTCGATTTCATTTATAACTGAAAGGCTACTAAATTTTAAGCGCTTAAATATAAGATTTAAGGGTAGATGACTAATTTTTATTTTAATGTCCGTCTGGTAGATTATTTTAAATCATTAGACACGTATTTTTTATTTTCTCACAGAAACGAATACTTTCGACGATATATTGATTTGAAATGTTGCGTGACGTCACTTTTATGTACATTTATACGTAGAAATGACTTTTTAGCCCCCACTCCTTAACTTTGATTCGTTTTATCTAAGTATTGTTTTATTATACGACAAAATAAAAAAATACGTGTCTAATATTTTTTCATTACCTAACTTATGGACTAATTATATTTTTAATTTTCATACACTGTCTACTACCCTATTAAATACTACAATTTTAAGTGCACATGACCTAACAATAGACACGTGAAACTAACATAGGAACACTACACATCAAGCTATGCTAAACCAGTATAAATGGATCGTTGAGTGCGCTGAAAGATGATACAAAGCTAGACCATAGTTAACTAGTACACTGTGGCTTGATGAGTACAGGGTACATCGCTTAATCTGTGTTAACATGGTGCAATCGTAAACTGACGAGGCGTAGACAAAAAACTAAATTATAGCCGAAACTATGACTTATGTTGTGACCAGTTACTATGGATGATAACTGACGTGGCTGAGTTGTAGATGACCTATCATAGATGGCTCTGTCCAAACCATACTGTGACGGTGCTGTTTAGATCTATGAGTTCGTATGTAGTTTGGACAGATCCTAATATTTCTCGCTACTCCAATATTAGGATAGATGTATTTTTATTTTATTGTCCGTCTTTTTTTAAGGGGGAAAAATCATCGAATGGCTGCTCCCGCCTGGGTGAGGCGGGAGGAAGTGTCAGACTCTTACTGACTAAAAACCCCCCGTTCCTTCTCCTGCACGTCGAGCCGGAGCTGTTTTCTCTTTTATAAAATCTATTATTAATGTTTTGTTTTTATTTTGACTGTATTTTTTATTTCTATTGTAATGATCCTTGTTTTCGTGTGCCAATGGCCAAATAAATGCATTTTCTTTCTTTCTTTCTTTCTCCAAATGTCACGTGTGCACCCATTGGATCATAAGGAACGCGGACGCTCGACGGGTTAATACTTATTATACTCTTTTTTTTCTTTCTTTTTTTTCTTCTTCTCTTGTTATATCTTCCGATTAACTTCGTTGCAGGAACCAAGACAGTTACTCATGTCCCTGGGACGCGCCGGACTTCAGTGTTCCGGTGTTTTCATGGTTGTATCTACTGTAGATCCTGGCTTGCAGGAGTTGCAGCGGTTTTGGGAGGATGTGGCGGGCTTGTCCCATTAAAAAAAATATCTACTCTTTGGGAAGAGCCGCTGTAGTGACAAATATTTTCTTTAAACAAGCTTCTTCTCCTACGCGGCCTACGCCACACAACGCAAGGTGAAGTTCCAATAATGGACGATGTTTATTCATTGATTTTCATCACCTCAATTATGCATCTAAGTAATCTATATTCATTTCAAAACATATTACTTTTAAATTTTTCATAATTATGTCCTCGAAACACCATCTGGTGTTAATATAATCTTGTTATTTAGGTATTATTATATGTATTTAATTTCCGTACCAGATTGGCATTGCGGTATGATGCACTCGCATGTAAATTATTCCTATTTATGCACAATTTGCAATAAGTATTGTTTATTGAATATTAAATAGAATATGTGCCTAAAATAACGTAACAGATGGACGGACAAGATGCACAGATGTTTTTAGTCGACACATTTAGACTTTGTAATGAATTCTGTGCTTCCGAATAAGGTCGAATTCAATGCTTTTTTCGCAATAACGAAAACAATAATTTGATTACATTGATTTTTTATGAGTTTGCATGCTATTTGACGTCAATTATCTTATTAATAATTGAACTTAATAACACATTCGTTTCCTAAGCAAATTAGCTGAATATTTACGCAGACATACCCTACTTATATCTTTAAATCAAACAGTTTGAAGTGTGATAATTTAAAATGGTTTTTATGTATTTAAAAATAGAAATAATTATATATTCTTCTCCAAGGAAGGAGTCAAACCACTTAGTAATTAGTGATTGATTATTGTGAGATAATTAATTAGATACTTAAGTATAATTATACTAAACACTAGATAATTGAATGCGATTAAGAAAATAAGACATATATATACATTATTATAAATTAAATAAATATATAAACTACATAATTTAAATATTTACATTACACTTGATAAATTTCATAATATATTATTTCTATAAAACACATAGATACTATCACTTTTTCTTTGTCTAAAAAACTACTAATAGATCAATTTTCACAGCTTAATTTAACTTGTTTCTATGCAAATCGTGTAAATTTGCGATTTTATGCTTTGTTTAACAAATGTTTTAAGCATTTATTCGTGTTAAACTAAAAATATTAACAAAATAATGTAAATATTCTAAGATACAACAATAAAAACTTTTACAAAATTCTGCTTTAGTTTATATATCAATAAGGTGTATTTTATTTTATTAATGAAATGAATTAATGTTCAAAATTACGCAAAATTACTTGTACGTCCTTGCAAAATATGCGTAAACGTTTACGCATGTTTAATTTAACAAATGCAAATAAGATCGTGATACGTTCTAAAAATATAATATCTATATTAATGAATTGTGATACGATTTGACGATATCAATCATGATGATCAAATTAGAGGTTATCTATCTATTATTTTGCCGCGGAGGAGTTAACGGGTTACCGGGGCTCCGGCTCGAAGTGCAGGAGTAGGAACGGGTTGGTTTTTAGTCAGTAATAGTCTGACACTCCCTCCCGCCTCACCCAGGCGGGAGCAGTCATTCGATGATTTTCCCCCTTTAAAAAATCTATCTATTATTTTAAAATAATCTTGGCTATTTTATATAACTACAAAAAGCCTATGTATTATTATAGAACATCACTTTTTTATCCGAAGGGGTAGAGGTGCATATTACGGCACTTAATGCCACTGTACAATGTAACACCCACTTTTCACTATTCATGTTATGAGTCCCATGTAATAGAGGGTAGAGCCTATTGCCATATACCGGGCATGATTCCAAGCTCCGTGCTGAGAATTTACCTATGTATTATGCCATAGCATAATCTATACCTGTTCAGTGTTCACATTTGAACCCGATCCCTTTAAATGTTTTATATATGTATATATATTAGATGGGACTGACGTTTGACATGATTAAGTCACAAACACACAAACTTTAGCATTTATAATATTAGTAAGATAGTATTAAATAACTATGCAATATATATGTAACTTACGTTAACTGGAATTAATATAATTTAAATTTGTATGTTAATAGTATTGTGTTGAATGGGGGCCATTGTTGATTATTTCATTCGTAAACACACAATCGTACATTGTGTCTGTTACAATTTTTATCTTCTTAAGTAAATAAATATTCAGGTGTGGATTATCAGTGATATAAATCTAATTATACCTATTTTAGAATCATTAATACTTATTATCAAATAGGTACAAACAGTCTTATTTGTATTATACGATCGTAGCGTAAAAATAAAAACATCAAAAACAAAACTTACCTTTTAGAAATCCCGAAGGAAAATCAAAATACGCCAACAAAACTTCAACTTATGTCTGAATTGATACTTTTTTAAAACACAGTCTTATTTGAAGCACTATTTTGACAAAAATAAACACTCGAATTTATTTTTTAACACGCACAAAGCACACGACGTGATTTACAATGTTTTTGACGCGCAGATGACGAGCGTGCGCCCTCCTCGAACGAACAAATGTAACTGAATGAGTGAGTACATTGTCTGTATATAAACATAAAAGATAAAAGTACATATATTAGGATCTTGTATACATCAGCTATCAAATTGAATGATAGCTAATAGCCTTATTGACATTCCGACCAATGAGTTTGAAGGAACAATTTGTCAAAAATAAACGTAAGTGCTCATTTAATAAGACCATATTTTCCTTGAACCAAAATTCATTAGACTAGCGGTGTGGTGACAGCAGAATTGAATCCATTTTTCACCATCTCTAGTCTTCTCATGGGTCGCATACCTATATTTTTTTTCATTTTTTTCATTTGCATGGTGAAGGAAAACATCGTGAGGAAACCTGGGCTTATAATGTCTAATTATAAGTTTATAATCGCCAACCCGCATTGAGCAAGCGTGGTGATTAATGCTCAAACCTTCTCCGTGTGAGAAGAGGCTTTGCTCAGCAGTGGGCATTTATAGGCTGTTGATGATGATGATAATGGTTTTTTTAATGGGGCAAATCATCGAATGACTGCTCCCACCTGGGTGAGGCGGAAGGGAGTGTCAGACTCTTACTGACTAAAAACCACCCCGTTCCTTCTTCTGTACGTCGAGCCGGAGCCCCGGTAAACCGTTAGGTTCCCCGCGACCTCATGTGTCACATAAACCCTGACTAAACAAGAGACAGCCGTTCTTTCTGATAAACCTGAACTAGAAATAACGATGTCCAATTCATCTACAAAGCGTGTTGTAAATAAGGGAAGCCCTTCTTATGTAGAGAAGGTTTCTTGTCCAGAAGATGACGAATTTCTTTAAATATTTTTGCTGTTCTAAAGTTTGGAAGAAAAGAAAAACAAGGTTATGTATAACTTCTTAGTTTAAACAGATGTTTTATATGTAATTAATGAATCAGAAACATGTTTAGTTTGTTGAATTAGAAGTAAAGATAAAATGTGTATTTGTTTATATTGAAGAGTTTGTGCGAACTGAACACAGCTGCTTGTTTAAAGAATGTATTGGATACAATTATTTAAGTGTTTTTTTTAACCTTTTACATAATATGATGCTTTTTATTTCATAGAAGAAAGAGTGCCTAAGTAGAGGTGTTCATTGCGACCATTTGATTACTTTTAAAAATAAAACGTAATATCAAGCTTTATTTATCCTCGAAGGAGTAGGCAGAGGTGCACATTACGCCACTTAATGCCACTGTACAATGTAACACCCACTTTTCACTATTTATGTTATGAGTCCCATGTAATAGGGAGTAAGTCTATTGCCATATACCGGGCATAATTCCAGACTCCGTGCTACTACTGAGATTTCTTTTTTAAAACCCAGTAATAATTTACCCGACAGTCACTTTCGACTACTCGGCTAACAAGGCAGTCAGTTTTAAAAATATACAAACAAATAAAACTGTAAGGCATTTAAAACCTCTATGTTTTGATTGAGGTGCAAATTGGATTTCTGATTTATATTTTTATTTGTATCTTTGAACTTTTGCCTATTAGGTACCCAGTGATTGTCATGAAATATTTCATAACAATTTCCTAATACGTTTTTTGATAATCAACCTCAAAATATCAATCTTAATTGCCTTCAACATGATTTAGTTTTTGTGGCTGCGTACGTTTTTGTTTTGTTTTTTCAAAATTTTTATCACTTTGCCGGATTTGTTGCCAATCATTATAAATTTAGGATGCATGATGCATGCACATGCGACCTATGCATGATATAGGTGCCACCGCGAAGGACACACCGGGCGTCGGGGATCGCGGGACGATCTCCGGCCACCGTAAGCGCGGGCCTGCGGACAGCGAGCATGGGTGGCTCCCCGTCCGACCAGAAACAGACCCGAGCGTACGGCGCCGAGCGTTCCGCGCGCGCCTCAAAGAGCCATCAGACCACCACAGATGGGGCCCAAGAGGGCTGTTGCCGATTCGGAGTCACGGAGAACCTAACGGGTAACCGGGACTCCAGCTCGACGTGCAGGAGAAGGAACGGGGTAGTTTTTAGTTACTAAGAGTCTGACACTCCCTCCCGCCTCATCCAAGAAAACCTAGTGTCCAGCAGAACATTGTCACGAGCTGTTAATAACATTACATCACGCTGTTTATCCCCAAAGGGATAGACAGAGGTGCACATTACAGCACTTAATGCCACTGTACAATATAAAAAATCCCAGTAGTAGCACGGAGTCCAGTATTGTGCCCGGTATATGGCAATAGGCTCACCCCCTATTACATGGGACTTATAACATAAATAGTGAAAAGTGGGTGTTACATTGTACAGTGGCATTAAGTGTCGTAATGTGCACTTGTGTCTCTTCGGGGATAAAAGGCGTGCTGTTATGTTATGTTTATCTATGTCTCTAATAAAAAATAACAATGTTATTTGTTTATTACTCGTATCTAAGTTAAACGTGAATACAGAGGGTAGTAACCGCTTATCAGACAGATTAACTGCAGGTTAAATGTCACAGTTAGTGCTGAGGATTACTCAATATGTTATCGATGCACTGTCTCGGTACTAATGTACTTAATTGAACTAGGAAAATAGACCTTTACACCGAAGTGTTAATGTCTAATTTTACTCATGTATATGGGTGGATATGTACTTAGTGTACTTGACTCTCATGCTTTTGTCCCAAAAGGAAAATTATAGGGTATGAAAATGAATTATGTTTAAGAGTGGGAGAGCCATGCTTCGGCGCGAATGGGCCGGCTCGACCGGATTGATACCAGAAAACCGACGTGAATCAACGCTTGCGTTGTGTTTCGTCGTGTGAGTGAGGTTACCGGAGGCCCAATTACCCTCCCCTTCCCTAATCTCCCCAATTCCTGAATCCCCAACGATCCTCAAACTCCTAATCCCCAAAAGACCGGTAACGCACTTGTAACGCCTCTGGTGTTCCAGGTGTTCCATGGGCGACGCCGATTGCTCACCATCAGGTGATCCGTCTGCTCGTTTACCGGCTCACGCCAATAAAAAAAAATTAAAATCTAATTAGTCCAACATGAATATACTGCACCACCCAATGGTCGACTGTCAGAAAACGCCTAGGGCATTAAGTCCGCCAATTTCACTGTATGTGCAATAAAGTTTTAATAAAAAAAAAAATATTGGTAATTAAAAAATATTAGACACGTATTTTTTTATTTTGTCGTATAAGAAAACAATACTTAGATAAAACGAATCAAAGTTTAGGAGTGGAAGGTAAAAAAACAGCTACACACAGCCTTCTAGCACGACAATACTAATTATAGGTTGTAAAAATTCATAATACAGGCGCAATTTTGAGAATTTTTTTACTAAGGCACAATTTGTGAGTGGGTCGGCAGTTATTAACCAATTATATGCGTAGATATGGCACTAATAGGTATATAGTATGATAGGTATGTACATATATGTCTTGTAAACAAAATAGAAGACGCCCTTGACAATGTATTGTGTGTTTCGGCAAAACATTTGAGTTTTGAAGGTCGAAGGTCATCAGAACTGTGTTCTATTGTTAGCAAGTTAAATAAGTTTTTTTAAAAGTGTTCGTTAGGATGTTGTAAATTTTTTTTTTTTCTAAAATTTTTATTGTGTTTAACAATCATCCTCCAAAGGACTTGATAGAGGTTGACCTAGACTTTTACTAGGTACTAGACTCTTTTTTATTTATTTATTCATATTGCACAATATAGGTACATATAATAAGAAGTATTACATACAACTAATTCAGTACATTACGCTGTTAGCGTGCAGCAATTTAAAACGTTACAAAATTTAATGTTAGCTGAAATTTATAACTATTACTTAGAGCTATACCTAAGTATATATTAACTATTCGATAGTTTTTTTTATCTTTATTAATCTTTATTTAAGGGATTTAATTACATAGTGATATTGTCACACCGTGACTAACAATGAACTTATCTAAAATCTAAATATACTACCACTCTATAATTGTTTACATTAAAATTAAAAACTACATACATAACATAACATCACGCCTTTTATTCCCGAAGGGGTAGGCAGAGGTGCACATTATGCCACTGTACAATGTAACACCCACTTTTCACTATTTATGTTATGAGTCCCATGTAATAGGGGGTGAGCCTATTGCCATATACCGGGCACAATTCCAGACTCCGTGCTACTACTGAGAATTTTTAAAAACCCAGTAATACTTTGCCCGACCCGGGAATCGAACCCGAGACCCCTTGCCCGGCAGTCGCATTTGCAACCACTCGGCCAATGAGGCACTGAGGCAGTCAGAATTAAAAACTAATAATCAATAAAATGCTTGGACGAAATCAAATCTTTACCAACTTAATTAGAATCCTACTAATATTATTTGTATGTTTTTTGGTTTGTTAATCACGTGAAAACGACTGAAGGGATTGGGATGGAATTTGGAACAATGGTATATTATGATATGGATTCTAGAACGACACATACCTAGGCTACTGTTTACCCACGGAACAGAAGCTAGTATAGGTACCTACCTTTTTTTTTTTTTTGATGACGAGGGGAAACCTTCTTAAGGCACCTAGCTTTTTGGGGATAAAAGACTAGAAAGTGTGGGATTTTTACCTCACTAAAACCACCCCGGTGGCCACCCTCAACACCTAAATGAAGGCACCGGGTCCTCTAAAAGACACCTGCTCCGGAGTCACCATGATGCAACGCCTGTTACGATTACGACACATCCCTAGAGAGACGGATGTCTCCTCCTCTTTGTTGTGTACGGCGGCACGTGACCACTGTGCCACCGTCTTCCCTGAGACCACAGGGTTGGCACCAGTCCCCCCTCTACGCACCCGTGGCCCCAAAGGTCCGCCTGTCCCACGGAACAGAAGCTAGTGTTATACCAATACATAAAGTAGGTATTATATATTGGTATAATGCCTTAACCTTAATCTTAGCTTAATCATAAATCATTTACAATAAATAGTTTAATAGAGTTCACAGCAAAGCAAAGCATGAAACATGAGCAAATAATACGAAATTCGTTGTCACATAATACGAAACATTGTTCGTTTCTTACAGGGAAAGAGTTCACTTGTTTGAGCCAATTTAATAAAATTAATACAGCGAAACGAATCTTCTGGGAGTCGTCCGTAATGCAAGCCACAACCACGCCCATTTGTTGAATTTATAACCGTTAAGTGGTCTACTACAACAAACAAACAGTACCCTATTTGTTCCACACCAGGCGGCGGCCGACTTAATGGCGACAACGGTTGCGACAGTCGTTGAGAGAATCCGGCAGTTGGGACTCGAGGTGGCGCTCCACAAGTCCGAGGCCATGTGTTTTCATGGCCGCGGGAACGCGCCACCTCCGGGTGGGTCCCAAATAACGGCGGGAGGAGTTACCATCGGCGTCGAGACGACGATGAAGTACCTAGGACTCGTCCTCGACAGTCGGTGGAACTTCATAGAACACTTCCGACGTTTGGCTCCAAAGTTGGAGAGGACGGGGGCTGCGTTTAAACGCATCCTCCCCAACCTCGGGGGGCCAAACGCCTCCTGCCGGAGGTTATACGCCGGGGTCGTGCGGTCCATGGCCCTCTACGGCGCCCCTGTTTGGGCGCCTAACCTGTTGCGGCGTCCCGCTCGGACGCTGCTCATGGCACAGAGGGTCATGGCGATCCGAATGATCCGCGGATACCGCACGATCTCTGGGGAGTCGGCGAACCTCCTTGCCGGATTACCGCCGTGGGATCTGGAGGCGAAGGTGCTCGCGCGCGTGCACAGCATGCGCGCGGAGGCACGTCGCCGGGGCGAAACTCCGCTGCCGCGCCAGATAAGTGCGTGGCGGGATGAGCTCCGGCGCGATCTCATGGCGGAATGGCAGCAACGACTGTCGCAACCGAGGGCTGGGCTCGCTGCCATTGCAGCGGTAAGTCCCCTCTTTGAGGAGTGGCTTGAGAGACGCTACGGCGTCCTCACCTACCGCCTGACGCAGGTCCTCACCGGACATGGCAGTTTCGGGAGGTACCTGTGTCTGATGGGGCGGGAGGAAACGCCCGGGTGTCATCACTGCGAGGACCGCCCTGAGGACACGGTGCAACAATGGAACGGTGGGAGAATGCCCTTCGTGGGCTGAGCACCGCCGTGTCCTCAGGGAAGTGATCGGCGATGGCGACCTCTCGCGTCCGGGCCTAGTGCAGGCCATGATGCGGAGCGAGGGGGATTGGGATGCCGTCTCCTCCTTTTGCGAAGCAGTCATGCTAGCTAAGGAGGAGGCGGGACGCGTGAGGCAGCGAAGCGCTGCCTCCTCGCAACCCAGCCATCGCGAAGGACACAGGGCGTCGGGGATCGCGGGACGATCTCCGGCCACCGTAAGCGCGGGCCTGCGGACGGCGAGCATGGGTGGCTCCCCGTCCGACCAGAAACAGACCCGAGCGTACGGCGCGTCGCGTTCCGCGCGCGCCTCAAAGAGCCATCAGACCACCACAGATGGGGCCCAATAGGGCCGATGCCGATTCGGAGTCGCGGAGAACCTAACGGGTAACCGGGGCTCCGGCTCGACGTGCAGGAGAAGGAACGGGGTGGTTTTTAGTCAGTAAGAGTCTGACACTCCCTCCCGCCTCACCCAGGCGGGGGCAGTCATTCGATGATTTTCCCCCCTTAAAAAAAAAAAAAAAACCCTATTTGTTCATGTGATTGTGCTAAATGTGTTTTTAGTAATATGTAGAATGCGAGTGTTAGCTTTAATCGATTGTTTTTTGTTTGATTGTTTAAGATGACAAAATTGTAGCATAAGAGTAAAATTTTGTTATTTTTATATGCTAGACTAGATAAAGTATAAAAAAATAAGCTAGAGAGACTGTCGCGGAATACCTAACGGGTTACCGGGGCTCCGGCTCGAAGTGAAGTAGAAGGAATGAGGTGGTTTTTAGTCAGTAATAGTCTGACACTCGCTTCCGCCTCACCCAAGCGGGAGAAGCTATTCGACGATTTCCCCCCCCTTAAAAAAAACTATACAACCCCTATCATAACTGTTAAAATAGCATTCAGAGTATGGAATATAAAGCCCAACTCAATACCATTTAGTTCATTCAATATCCACGGGAATGGATAGGGAGTGTCAGACTTTTCCCCCCTTAAAAAAAGACTAGATAGACTGACTTGTGTTTCCAACGGGACTATATCATCCGAACCTTGACCTTAGCTTAGCTTAACCTCGATTCCGTTCGAGTATCTTTGTAAAATGTAAACAGTCGACACGAGAGGGCCACGTGTCGCGCTAGTAACTTGTGTCACAGTACTCCACTGTTTACTGAAGTCTGCCCGACTCAGACTAGGAAATAATTTGATAAGAACAAAGAACAAATACTACGCTTGCAATATTACACTCGTTTTGTTTGTGAGCAAAAGTGTAAATATTTAATGTATGCCATCTGTTATTATTGAAATTGACGATAGGTTTTGACTCAGTATTTACAGTAGTAATATTTAAGCTGATCACCTCGTTGGCCGAGTGGTAGCGATTGCCGGGCAAAGGGTCTCGGGTTCTATTCCTGGGCCGGGCAAAGTATTACTGGATTTTTAGAAAAAAACTCAGTAATAGCACGGAGTCTGGCATTGTCCCCGTATATGGCAATAGGCTCACCCCCAATTACATGATACCTACCCATAACATAAATAGTGAAAAGTGGGTGTTACATTGTAGAGTGGCATTAATTGCTGTTTTGTGCACCTCTGCTTACGCTTAGGGGATAAAAAGGCGTGATGTTCTGTTATGTTATGTAATATCTGAGTTTTAGTCAGTTTTGGTTTTACTTTGTTAATTAATTAATTGTGCGAGAGCCATGCTTCGGCACGTTGTGTTTCGTCCTGTGATAGGTTACCGGAGGCCCAATAACCTCCTACCCTTCCCCAATCCCTGAATCTCCAACAATCCTAATTTCTAATTCCGAAAAGGCTGGTAACGCACTTGTAACAACTCTGGTGTTTTAGGTGTCCATGGTCGATGCCAATTGCTTACCATCAGGTGATCCGTCTGCTCGTTAACCGGCTTATATTATACTATTATATAAAGCGGAATAGTTTGTTTTTTTGTTTATTTCTTTGAACGCGCTAATCTCCGTAACTACAAGTCTGATTTGAATAATTATTTTTGTGTTAGATAGTGCATTTATCTAGGATAGGTATAGGCTATAAAACATCACGCTACGATCAATAGGAGCTGAGCTGAGCGTGTGAAACCGCTCGGAAGTATCAAGTCCTATAATAACTGAGAATTTAAAACACACCGGCTCCCATACAGTAGGTACGAGCTCTGGCCTTACCGCCTTATATAAGGTAACTAGAACATCCCCAATTACATACGTCTCACAATACAACAATCTTGTCTTTTATCTCTTAAAGGGATAGGAAAAGGTTTGCATAATAGGAACATCCACTGTTTATGAGGCCTATGTTATAACAAAACTTTTTTTACAGAGGTATAGCATAAGCCGGTTAAGGAGCAGACGGATCACCTAATGGTAAGCAATCGGCGCCGCGCATGGACACCCTAAACACCAAGGCGTTACAAGTGCATTACCGGCGTTTTGGGAATTGAGAATTTGAGGATTGTGGAGGATTCAGGGAATCGGTAGACTAGGGTCATTGGGCCTCCGGTAACCTCACTCACACGTCGAAACACAACGCAAGCGTTGTTTTGCGTCGGTTTTCTGTGAGGCCGTGGTATCACTCCGTTCGAGCCGGCCCATTCGTGCCGAAGTATGGCTCTCCCACACTTAACTTTTCGCCAATTGAGTATGAGTCATGGGAAGTAACATAGGAAACACATCGTCTAATTTACATGGTACACTACAGCCTATCCCTTCGTAGAACATGACGTAGCACTATCTATGTATTACGTTAAACATCAGACGATACATTTCACAGTAATTGTCAAATATATCTATCTCTTATTTTATATTAATAATTTCGTCAGGGGGTACGGTAGACTCGATCGAAACATTACCTGAATAACAAAACATAAAAAAATATCGATTTCGAGTCGACAACATATATCCGCAAAATTCGGATTACGGAGATTATTTCGTTATATTAATTCATTTTAATGACACTGACAGGCAAACCGCAGTCGCCATCTTGAGTAGACAATAAACGTTCCGTTTCATACTAGCTCTCAAACACGCCTCGCCAATCAACACGTTGTCGCGTCAAAAAAGTATAAAATAAATTAACAAGAAATATGGATAATTTCACGCGAACGAAGTCGCGGGGAACAACTAGTAAGAAAATAATGACTTCACCATACAATCGATCTAGAACGTATAGAACATCTTGAAATTCTTTTAAACACACATAAGCGTCGACTTTTCCTCAAATAGTCGGAACTGTTAGATATCAACTGATATTTGGACTTATCTATACTTTTTGATTTTATCTGTTACATTCCTTGCTAAAGGTACGAATAGACTGCAACACCAAGCTGTATATACTCAGTTTTTAAACCGAATGTCTATGTATGAACACGAAAGTATGTAATTGGGTACTTTTCTTAATCAAAAATAAATTATTTGGACTGTTCAATACAATAACATATTAACTCGTCGAGTACCGTATTTATAGACACAATTAAAGAACAATAGGTCGCGGTCACCGGTGACCGCTTGGTGTTTGACAGTTTAAAAAATAATCACACTTTCATTAATTGATTTTATGACCAAATTAATTTTAGTATTTTTCCAGCAAATTTTTAAGAAATAAGTACGCTGTTTGACTCTTAAAAAACGTGACGTCACAATACACAATATCGTACAAAATGCATATAAAACTGTAGTTTTTTGACCGTTCAAAAAGCGTATTAAATATTGACTAGTTGGCAAGTACCCAATTTAAATCAAGGCTGGGCAACTGGCTGCCGCGTAACGTGTAACGGGTTCGATTCCCGCACGGAATAACTCTTTGTTTGATCCGCAAATTGATGTTTCGGGTCTGGGTGTCCTGTATATGTGACAGGAGGAAATCCTAGTGTGGGGCAACGTTTTTAAAAAAAGAAAGAAATAAAAGAGTCTATTTGTACCTTAAGTAGGAATCCGTTAAGTTGGTTTAAACTTCTAGTTGTTTCTTTGTCAATGTTTGTCATTATCTAATCAGGGATCGCCATGTGTGGATCAACGTGATGGGCTGATGGGTATGTATGTACTTACAATTCGGGGCAATGCTCGCTTATTGCTTTGATAAACGTGTACTGTAGTAAATGTACTTATATACCTAGGCGACTGTGTACACATCAAGCTTTACATAACCAGTATAAACTGAACGTTAAATGTGCGAAAAGATGATGCGACGCGACACCAGGATAAACTGGTTTTGTATAGATTGATGTGTAGCCGTGTGTACATTACCGTTGGTGCATTTGACCTGAGTGTTGTGAAGGTAAATGAAAGAGTTACAATCTGTTATCAAACAGATTTTTAGGTGCCTATAATACTTATTACGAGTTAAAAGTAGCCCAGAAGACTGGCAAAATCGTAATAAAAAATGTCGTATCACGCCGTGTTGTTTAAAAATAATTTACTAATATTTAAACAAAATACCGTTAAGGAGATCTAGTTTTTACTTGTTATATGTCATATAAAACGAGGAATCCCTTTTCTGAGTGGGAAAAATCATCGAATGTCTTCTCCCGCCCGGGTGAGACGAGAGGGAGTGTCAGACTCTTACTGACTAGAAACCACCACGTTCCTACTCCTGCACTTCGCCGGAGTGCCAGCAACCCGTTCAGTCTTCTGCGGCTCCGTATCGGTATCTCAATTGGACCCCGCCCCCATCTGTGACGGTCTGACGGCTCTTTGATGCGCGCGCGGAATTCGGTCTGGTTCTGGGCCGCGAGCTACCCTTGCTCGCCGTCCGCAGTCCCGTGCTTGCGTTTGCCGAGATCGTCTCAAACCCTATAGACTCTTTACGATATCAGTTGTGTGGTAACTACTTCACTCAAGTCAAGTTACCAACAAGCGTCTTTCTGTAGTCCTTTATCCCGGGACTTTCACTAAGGTATTACCTACTTAGTTACCTCTTAATCTTTAAACCAACATCTTAAATACTTTACATTTTACACTCCACGAACTGCGCATCAAACCCGAGACTAGTACGATTGCGTATTTACCAACTAGTAATAGGAGTATACTTTTTCGAACTGTCAAAAACGACAGTTTTCTATGAATATTATGACGTCACGGTTTTTTAGCGTCAAACAGCATACCCATTATTATTTTTTATTTATGTTTGTCATTTCCTTTTCTGTGTGTACTATATTATTAATGGTGTACAATAAAGTTAATTCTATTCTATTCTACTTGTTTCTTAAAAAAATGCTTGAAAAATACTAAAATTAAGTTGGTCATAAAATCAATTAATGAAGAAAGTATCTTTAGAAAGTTATCTTTTAATATTTTATTCTATTGAACAGTCGGAATAATTTATTTTTGACCAAGGAAAGTACCCCATTAATCATTGCCCAATCACTCACCCAATCTTTAAGGAAATCGCAGTACCTAAGTAACAGACAGAAGAGGAAACATTATCTACAACGCGGATGTGATAACATCGAACTGTACAAGACATTATATTTTCTACAATTTGTATGCGATGCGACACCATTGTATGGTCTGGTCAAACAAAGGCCTGGCAAAGTATATCAGAGCCCTTGGTACTTGGAGTAACATTGATTGAACTAGGTCATGGTCAACTTTGTACCAGATTTTATTCTAATTATAAAAAATAATATTTGAAATATTCTATTGCCATATACCGGGCACAATTGCAGACGTCATCCGTGCTACTACTGAGATTTTTTTAAAAACCCAGTAGTACTTTGCCCGACCCGGGAATCGAACCCGAGACCCGAACGACCCGAGAGAACAGTCGCACTTGCAACCACTCGACAACGAGGCCCTATTAAATGGGACTCATAACATAAATAGTGAACAGTGGGTGTTACATTGTACAGTGGTATAATGTCTACCTCTGCCTTCCCCTTCGGGGATAAAAGGCGTGATGTTATGAAGTATGTTAAAATATTCTTAATCCCCAATAAGCCGCTAACGCACTTGTAACGCCTCTGGTGTTCCAGGTGTCCATGGGCGACGGCGATTACTTACCATCATCAGGTGATCTTTCTGCTGTTTATCAGCTTATCCCATAAAAAAAATCATTCTCATTGTTGAGAATAGTAAATAATTGTAATCTTAATAGATGTTTCTTATGCATATGTGGTGCCATCTGGTGGCTCCAGTGTTAAATTGTACACTTTATGATTGTTGGCAATTATTACTTATCTATGACAAAGCGCTGGTCTATGGAAATAAAAAAAAACACTTTTCCCTCTCTTCAATAATGGCTGCGAGTGTGAACGGTGTACGTATTAAATAAAACTGTATTAAAAGTGAAAAGGAACAACAAAAGTCAAGTTAAAATACTCAAGCTTAAAAGCTTTTAATTTAACACTCATAACGAACAAAACTACAACACCTCCAAAATACTTCGTCCTCAAAAGATAAACGCAACGAATATAGATACTTACTTAGATAGTACTGTAGTCCCTTGTTTGTTGGTAATGTGAGTCATTAAGATAAGCAGCTAGTCACTCGGCATTATAATTAGAAGATACGCATCGAACTGAATGAAGCTAATGGTAATTATGTTGTAAACTGGCACGTGTAATTAATACAAGCTTGAGTACCGTAAAATCAGGGGTCATCCATAAATGACATCATACGAATTTCATGAATTTTTTACCCCTCCCCCGTCCTTGTCACAGCTAGTCTCATTTGTGAGACTGGGGAGTCTCACAAATGAAAATTGTGCACAATTACGTACCTATGTATAAAAAATTTTAAACGCAAACAGCGGTTCCGAAATCAATTTTATTTCTAATTAAAAATAAAAAAATAAAATATGAATACCAAATAAATATTAATACGTCGTTGCCTCGTTGCCTGCCTCGTTGGCCGAGTGGTAGCAAGTGCGACTGCCAGGCAAGGGGTCTCGGGTTCGATTCCCGGGTCGGGCAAAGTATTACTGGGTTTTTAAATAATTCTCAGTAGTAGCACGGAGTCTGGAATTGTGCCCGGTATATGGCAATAGGCTTACATGGGACTCATAACATAAATAGTGAAAAGTGGGTATTACATTGTACATACAGTGGCATAATGTGCACCTCTGCCTACCCCTTCGGGGATAAAAGGCGTGATGTTATGTTATGTTATGTTATGTTATTAATACCAAATCAAACAAAATAAAAAACATTAATACAATTATACTTCGTGTTTTATAATAGTTTTTGAACTGTGACATCACAAAGTTTAGGATCCCTCCCTCCCCTTTGTCACACAATGTCACACTTCGGTACCCTTAACGTGTGACGTAATTTATGGACTAACTAAATTGATATCCTTTTTACGAGTCTAACCTCTTACAAAACCTTACAATTTAGTGATCTCGGGCAACGTTCATACATCGAATTGTTGACGAGTTTTTATATTCCGAGAAAAGTGTCGACTCAATAAAACTAGACTAATAAATCATCATAACTAACAGGCGAAAACCAAACGGTGGCAATGTGGACCTTTAATAAAATCTCCGCCTCCGGCTCGAAGCGCAGGAGAAGGAACGGGGTGGTTTTTAGTCAGTAAGAGTCTGACACTCCCTCCCGCCTCACCCAGGCGGGAGCAGTCATTCGATGATTTTTCCCTCCTTAAAAAAAAAGTCAGTCAAAAAGACACTTGCAACTTTGCGACAGTTCTAATATTGCAGGTGTCTTCAGGTGACGCTGATAACTTACCATCATCAGGTCAATGTATAATTATTGAGATTTTATTAGATTGTAATTGCATTGACATTGAGATTGGATTCAAGAGTGAGCACCCTGGTCTAATTGGAACAAATGATTTTGACTTTGACTTTATGACTAAAACAGTACATGAAAAATAATCATCTATCTCTTTCCCACGTTTCTATTCACGTGTTACGATTCGGAGTTGATACACATGATGAGAGATAGCCTTCTAACCTTTACGAATTGACCTATCAAATTTACATGATTTTTCCAATTCCGTCTGCTGGTTTAAGAGATAACAACGTTTAAACAAACACTCTTTACCTTTTTTATTTAAATAACACTTACGTACTTATGTGTTTAGTTTCTAAGTGCTGAAGCGTGATGTTAATTATAATTAATAGCTTAAGGTATAACTCTTCTTAAGAATTGATTAAAATAATAACCCAGAACCCGTAAGACATTACCTTTAATCATAAGAATTGCCGAGAATTCATTCCGGAAATCATAAATTTAACTTACTTAGGAGTTAGGTAAATCTTATCCCGCAAATAAAAATCACATACAAAATAATATAATCATATTTAATACCTAGGTACGTACCTAGCGTGCATAAATGAAGACTAAACTTTAGTAGGTACCTACCTGTACCTATACACCGTGAAATGTGATCTGGGAGCTTAGGTACCTACTCTTGAAACCAATCTCAATATCTATGCAATAAAATCTTAACAATTATTCAATGTCAACACTATAGAACCCCTGTCGCGGAGAACCTAACGGGTTACTGGGGCTCCGGCTCAACGTGCAGGAGAAGGAACGGGGTGGTTTTTAGTCAGTAAGCCCAGGCGGGCAAAGTCATTCGATGATTTTCCCCCCTTAAAAAAACACTATACAACCCCTATCATAACTGTCGAAATAGCATTCAGAGTAATGTAATATAAACATAAGCTCAATACCATTTAGTTCATTCAACATCCACGCAATAGGGATACAATAGGCGGTAGTGTCGATCGATCGGAACTGGATTCAAGTGTATGGCTTACTCTTCGGCCACGCTGATCGCTTATCATCAGGTGATTCGTTTGCTCGTTTGCCTCCTATTCAATAAAAAAATCTATTTCGTTTTCGTACCGAAGTAAAATGATTCTATCTTGGTTTACAAAGAAATAAAATAAAATAACATAACATAATATCACGCCTTTTATCCCCGAAGCGATAGGCAGAGCTGCACATTATGCCACTGTACAATGTAACACCCACTTTTTACTATTTATGTTTTGAGTCCCATGTAATAAGGGTTGAGCCTATTGCCATATACCGGGCACTATTCCAGACTCCGTGGTACTACTAAGATTTTTTTTAAACCCAGTTATACTTTGCCCGACCAGGGAATCGAAATCGAGAACGTCCAGAGAACCCCTTGCCCGGCAGTCGCACTTGCGACCACTCGGCCAGCGAGGCAGTAGGAAGAAATAAAAATTTTACTTAAAACAAAAAATAACGGGTGAACCGGTTCAAACTTCAAAAGTGCATACTTACAAACTCATAGTACATTATCAAATACTAAAATCTTCTACCAAATGTAACAAAAACGTTTCTGAAACCCGCATCAATATCTGTTCAGCCAATCGCGAGATATTTGCACACAAACATACATACATACATACAAACAGATTCAACTGAGAATCTCCTATAAGACTTTTTGAAGTTGATTATAAAATAACAAAAATTGTCCTTAAAGTACCGATGAAGTACATCAGTACTTAAAATAATATTTCTCCTACTTCTAAATAATTTTGTTTTGCCCAAGTTAATACGGAATAAAGCAGATTAAAGGACTTTAAACTCTCTTTCGTCTTATCCTTATAGATAATATTATTATAAACCAATTTAATTATTTATCTTTATTAGTAACACATACGTAGCTTGGGTATTATTATTAATTTATTATCAGTCACATTGTACATAAGTAAGTCATTTTTGTTTTGATTTCGTGTGGGATCATTATGTGTCTGATTGATTAAATATTTCATTTGTTTATTCAACGAGGCAGCCCATAAGTACCTATGTAGGCGCCTTCTTAATAAATTGAACTTTTTATTAAACATAAGGTTAAGGTTTAATATTAATTGACATAATTATACGGCTTACTTACGTGAACTCACTAGAAAAACTCTATTGGTTTCAAATCAAATCGGGACTCTTACTCATGAACATCGAATAGTTTTTGTGCAGTGATTCACATGAGTTTATTAATATAGAACGTCTCATAATAATTATAAAAAAAGGTTTAATATTAATATAATATAAGAACTCAGATTGACTATCAATTAAACCTTATTAAGGTTATCAAAGTTATCGCAAAGATAATAGGTACCTACGAACATTCGCAATTTGTTCAATGTGTGATAAAGACTGGCTTGATAATGCATGTTCCGATAATTGATATACTTTGATATAAATCTGAAGCGCCATTACACTTATCTAGCGATAAATAATGTACTATAACCCTCACGACAGAATATGCATCCTCACCATATAGATAGTAGGCAGGCCAAAACTGTGCGCTTCTCTCGTAGCTTTCTGCCTCGCACAGCAAAACTGTGGAATGATCTGTCGTCGGCGGTATTTCCGAACCGATACGACTTTCAAACCTTCAAGAAAAGAGCGTATTCCTTTTTAAAAGGCCGGCAACGCACCTGTGACTCCTCTGGTGTTGCGGGTGTCCATGGGCGGCGCTGATCGCTTACTATCAAGTGATCCGTCTGCTCGAAACTATAAATATAGCTACAGGTATCCAAAGAATGTATAGTTTTTTCACCATTACATGAGCAACAAGCAAGACGCCCACCGCAGAAAGATCTCCCGCAACGACTTTCGCCGGGAGCTGCTGGAACCGACCTACATCTCCCTGCGACTTTTATTGTGTGAGATTAGGGATCTTAGCTTTGCAAATTACATATAATGAACCTTTCGACGAGGAAACTGGAAATTATCGTTTTTCTTCTCCTCTTAATTCCCAGACAGTCTATATCCATAGCAATCCAATTTGTTTTCGTAAAGTAATTCGAGTATCAAATAAATAAATAAATGTAAAAAAAAACTGAATAAACTTAGCCAAAAATATCTTCTGATTTATTTCGTTGCGGAAACCAAGACAGTTACTCATGTCCTTGAGACGCAGTAGACTTTGGTGTTCTGGTGTTTTCATGGTTGTATCTACTGTAGATCCTGGCTTACAGGAGTTGCAGCGGTTTTGAGAGATTGTCACGGGCTTTTCCCATTAATAAAAAAACTTTTATATAAAAATGAAGCTTTGTAGACATAATCAAATGTGTATGTTTAATTAAATAATTATGAACATCATTTTTTTCATTCTACCTAAGTATCATGTATTAAAAGGTGAACCGTGAACCGAAAACGAGGCTAGTACTGAAAATTACCTCATGATACTTCGCTTAACTGAGTATAGAAAAAGGTCGTGTTAAAAGGAATTAAAAAGAAAAAAACCACTTGAACATTTTTTTGAAAAACGTTTATTAAATTGTTTAAAAGTTTCAACGGCATTTTGTTCATTAATTAATTAGGAGATAACAGTATAACAAAGTGTACCTAAGTAATATAGATTATTGTTGTCCGTCTGTACCTAAGTTGCGCATAAATCGCTTATTTTATTTATTACCTATTAATGTAAAAATATCACTTATTTATTACATTAAAACTCTGATTCAAACATTTCATCCGAACTTATTTAGTATTATTATAAAAATGTACAAAAATGGTAAGAATTTCGATATAACAAACATTATTTTTATTAAATACATTCATTATATTTTATATTTTAAAACTTTTGTGAGACATACTAAATTAGTTTTCGGCTTACTCACGTAACCGTTTGACGAGGAACTCGACTAGTTTCAAGCCATGCTAGAGGCTCATATTAATGAGCAACATTCCGCGACCCGCGACGCGGCGACTGTCGCGCTGCTGCTCGACGCTATGGCGGTGCGAGCCCGAATTACTCGTCTAAAAGTTACGTGAGTATTATTATTATTATTTTCCGGACCTTTATAAAGCAAAAGACAGAAACTAATTCACAGGGTTCCATAAGACAATCTACTTAAATACATCATATTACTTACAAATAAGGTAAATAAAAAAGAACATATGGAATTACAAAAAAAAACAATAGTTCATATTTTTAATAACTATCGTGAGATATACTAAATTAACTAAAAATCGCGGGTTACTCACGTGAATATACTGATACATGTAGGCTGCGCGATATCGCCGCGACCGCGCACGCTGCTCATAACGAAACTAGTATAGCTTTTCTCCGTATATTCACGTGAGTAACCCGCGATTTTTAGTTAATAGTTCATATTACTTATTTTGCAAAATAAACATGATTTCACTTTAAAAAAAAAACTTTGCCCCAAAGTAGTATTTTCTCCTGCGTCGTGAGTGCGTTTACAAACATACAAGTTCACATACACATGACACCCAGACCAGAAACAACAAACTGTGGATCACACAAAGAGTTGTTCCGTGCGGGAATCGAACCCGCGACACGTAGCGCAGCAGCCAGTTGTTTACTATAAGTAAGTTAAGTTGGTAACGTAATTTGACTTGTATACCCTGTTTTTTAGTGAGGTAATATTACTTTGGAGTACTGGACTAACCTGAATGCATTACAAATAAAATAAGAATTGCAAACAAACATATTATTATATTTTTTTATTTCTAAACTTTCATGAGACATACTACATTAATTATTATGTTTTTGGTTTACCCCCAAATCCCCAAGCGGTCACCGGTGACCGCTCTCCACTAACTACATTATAGACCTTATTTCCAATGTTTAGAGACTACTTTTGTAGGGTTAACGTAACTATTAGACAAGGAACTCGACTAGTCCGAGTCCCTAGAATGGCTTGAAACTAGTCGGGTTCCTCGTCAATTAATTACGTGGGTAAAACGAAAACATAATAATTAAAAATATATTTATTTTGTAGTTAGCAGAAACTAATAAATAAAAAGCAATATCAAATTGGTGGTGTCAAATTTTGTTGAATAAAATAAAAATCTATACCCGCATATAGAATACATATATTTAAATAGCCAATGATTTACTTTGGGCAATTACATTATATTACTTTCAGGTTTTTTAAGGAGGGAAAATGAGGGGGAATGACTGATCCCGCCTGGGTGAGGCGGGAGGGAGTGTCAGACTCTTACTGACTAAAAACCACCCCGTTCCTTCTCCTGCACGTCGAGCCGGAGCCCCGGTTACCCGTTAGGTTACGCTCTCCGCGACTCTGAATCGGCATCGGCCCTGTTGGACCCTACCCGTACCCTCGAGTCACTTTCAGGTTTAAGATCATGATTAGGGTCGAAAAGATTAAAAAATATAGTTTCATTCAACATAAATGTGTTAAATATTTATTTTATAAATATAAACATACAAAACTTTAATAACAATATATGTATAGATTATAAAATACATAAATACATAGTAAATAAGTAAGTACATAATATTGTTACACAATATATATTTAGATACAAATTATTTTTAATTATATTAAATAATACACAAAATAAAAACATACTTAGCTTACGAATTAGGTATAATTATCTTAATTATTTTTTCGCAACACGCAGTCTCACTTTTATTAACATGCAACCCCATACTTTGATTTTGATGTATTGCCAGCACTAAAAAAATCTACTTATAATAAACATAAAAATTATATCAGGTAGATTTATTGGCATATTAGTGTATTACAAATAAATAACGTAATAGTTGCTTAAAAGTCGAAAGGATAAGCAGAAATGTAAGACATACTGCCATATTTATTTATTTTTAGCCACGGTCGTCCCACTACAGGAGAAGATGATAAAGAAGATGGCGGGATGAACTAGACGCCTATGAAAAGGATTGGCCACAGACAGCTTTAAGAAGAGACAAGTGGAAGGAGGGTAGGAAGGCTTTTGCCCCTGCAGTGGGATTGCCATATCTATCTTAATATTGCGAGTCCGTGACTATGCTCAAAAGAAGCTATATAGACTCGTTACTACAAACTTTGTCTAACTCAGGAATCAAATAGCAATCTTAGTTAATAGGAAGCTTTGCTACCACCAAATAAAATTTCATTTAACATAAGGTAAAATTGCAAGTTACTCACGTGAATATACTGAGAAAAGCTCTACTAGTTTTGAACCACAGAGGGGTTCTTCCTCATGAGCAGCGTGCGACGTCGCCCACCCCTCTGTGTTTCGAAACTAATAGAGCTTTCCTCAGTATGTATATTCACGTGAGTAGGTAACCCGCGATTTTATTTAATTCATTTAACATGATCATATTTAACTGTATAAAAAAACGATCGACGTGATTTGTTTTAGTAGGTACACAAGAAATTTCATTTCATTTAACATTTTTATATTTACAATGTATAAAAAAAAATATTTTAATACAAACAATATACCATATAAAAACTAAGTACAATATAAACTAAATTGGAAGAATACATAGCACATATACAGCGTGTTACTAAAACAGTTTCATTTACTTACAGCCGTTTTTTATTTACAATACATTTATAGTTTACAAGGAAAATTACAGCTTTCAGCATTTCAAGGCACTTACATACAAAAAATACGAGCTAGCTCTGAAAGTGTCAATATTATAGAGTGTTTTAATAATTTCAGTTTTGCACACCCTGTATGCATCTGGAACTTTTTTATGGCAGTACAAGATGTTAGGAAGCTCATAATTCTAGTTTAAAGCTTAAATTATTATGGTTAAGTCATTTTTAAGCAATATTTGCCTTATTATTATTATATTTACCTACTTCGTAAAAGGAGGAGGATTTTAATAATCGATTCTATTATTTCCGATTGTATTCAGAATCGATTTTTCAGTATCGACTTTTAAATGGCACTGCAAGCCAAAACAGATAAAAGTTATTCTATTCATTTGTTTTACATACAAAAACCAAGAACAATAACCTCACATAGATGGCGCTGTCATCGAGTTAGAGCCACCAAGAACATTTTAGTATGACAGCATCATTTCTCTAAAAATCCGCATTAAGGTGAGATTTTCTACAAACATACATATAAAATCATGCGACTTTCAGTCCGTACAAAATAATCACTAGTTTCACTTACTTAATACATTCACTATCACTGTTTATCTGTTTGTGTGTCACTAGGATTCTAGACTTTCAGTGGGGCGTGAACTCTCTGAGGTTATGAGCGGCGCAGTGTCGGGGGATTTCATTAGTTTTCTTACTAATACAGTGATACCTCCTACTAGTAGCGCTACTCCGATTGCCTGCAAACAAAGACACAGGAGTTCAATGGAATGCTGAAGTGAATTTGTGTTTTGGAAATTTAAACATAATGGGCTGGTACACAAGGACGTTGAAACAATGGCGGAGACATTTTTATGGGATAAGCCGGTAACGGTAAACGAGCAGACGGATCGCCTGATGGTAAGCAATCGGCGTCGCCCATGGACACCTGGAACACCAGAGGCGTTACAAGTGCGTTACCGGCCTTTTGGGGATGAGGAATTTGAGGATATATGGGATTTAGGGATTAGGGGAGGGTGAAATTGGGCCTCCGGTAAACACATACTCGAATATTGAAACGCCACTTAATTCTAAGTCGCGCGTCCACAGAGGTTTTGGTGCTTCAACGATTATCTAAGGTATTTTGTGCATAAGCCATTATGCAAAATAAAAACAAATAATAATATAAGATGTAAGCATGTCGTGGTGGCCCGAAGACGGCTTCTCATGCATGAGGGTGCAGCAAGTACTAATAAAGTAGCTTTTTGCGAGTTATATGTACTTTCTAAGATTATTTAGATACCACTAACAAACGGTGAAGGAAAACATCGTGAGGAAACATGGACTTACAATTTCTAATTATAAGTTTGGAATCGCCAACCCGCATTGAGCAAGCATGGTGATTAATGCTCAAGCCTTCTCCGTGTGAGAAGAGGCTTTGCTCAGCAGTGGGCATTTATAGGTTGTTGATGAATATAAGATGACAAACAGTACTTACAGTGAGTCCGTAGAGCCCGTACGGCACCCAGTAGCGCAGGCGCAGCGCGGAGCGAGCCATGGCGGCGTACTCCGGCGTCACGGCCGTCTCCTGCCGGAACCGGAACATCGGCACCATCGTGTCCGGGTCCGGCAACGCGTTGTTTATACTGCGAATGTTCGTGAAACGTCAGTTTAATTACCAAAAGGATTTTTTTTAAGGGGGGAAAATCATCGAATGACTGCTCCCGCCAGGGTGAGGCGGGAGGGAGTGTCAGACTCTTACTGACTAAAAACCACCCCGTTCCTTCTCCTGCACGTCGAGCCGGAGCCCCGGTTACCCGTTAGGTTCTCCGCGACTACCAAAAGGATAGGCACTTAAGGGACTACGGAAAACCGTAGAGTTCAATTAAACGGCGACTTCGGCTTGGATCAGAAGTAGAAACAGGGTGGTTTTTAGCCCCGATGAGGCTTGAAATAACTCGAGCTTCGTCGAAAATTGAACCGTACATTTCAATTAATTTAGTATGTTTTTTTATGGCATATGCCGTAAACGAGCAGACGGACCACCTGATGGTAAGCGTCGCCCATGGACACCGGGAACACCAGAGGTGTTACAAGTGCGTTACCGGCCTTTTGGGGATTAGGAGTTTGAGGACCGTTGGGGATACGGGGATTGGGGAGATTGGGGAAGGGGGGAGGGAACTGGGCCTCCGGTAACCTCACTTACACGACGAAACACAACGCAAGCGTTGCTACATGTCGGTTTTCTGCTCGTTGGTGGTATCACTCCGGTCGAGCCGGCCCATTCGTGCCGAAGCATGGCTCTCCCACACTTAAAGTATAGTAGTTATTATACAAAAAGGAGCGCTTTTGCCACACCGTACACAAAACTGACAAAAATACTTGAATAATAATAATAATAATAATAATAAGCCCGCAGGGCACCTTGAGGCGAGGTGACGGGCATTAGCGATCCCGCGGGCTACCATCATCCCGAGTGCTCCAGGGAGAAGTCACCGTTCCTTCTTCTCCGGCTTGCCTTAATTGGCTGGCTGGAGTGAAAGATGACAAGGAACAGGTCTCCCACCTCTGGCTTGCCTTCATTGGCCGTCCAGAGTGGAGTCGCGAGAGCAGTAATCCTGCTCGGAGGGTAAGAAACTATTCGTAAGTCGCGAGTGGGCCAGGGATGCAGGAGGCTTCGGCTGGAGCAGATGATCTGAGTAGAAAGCGGTGGTAGTTTCTTAACCCTTCAGCCACTCACATTCTCGTTGCCCCTCTGTTGCTATATCTAGCAACCATTCCCGGGGCCCGGTCAGTGAGTTGGCGAGTCTCCGCCTGCCATTTTTACGTGTAAAAATTACATTGTTTCGGCAGGTGCCATAGTCATCCATAGTTCCCAATTTACCAGTCCACAGCAACCCATCCATAGCCCCACGTTCTTTTTTTTCCATTATTCACAATAGTCCTACACTAACCGGGGACTGTCCTTGGGTGCATTTCCATAGTGCATACAGGGATAGTCGCCGGTTTGTGTGTCCATTACATTTATATTAAAGTTGTCTAAAGGGCCTCTGCGCAGTTGGCTTCGGCCCCTCGTATGCCTCCCAAATGACCGGGACCCTGTGGTCCCGTGAATGGTAAAGACATACATAATAATAATAATAATAATACTCACGTGATCCCACTAACTCTCCGTACAAGCAAGTTGATCTGTAACTGCGCGGCTACAGACAGGGGCATGCCGGTGAACATCTCCAGCGCTAGTCTGAAGTTCATGTCTCTGCAATAACACACGTTATGGTCTTAGTAATAAGTATTAATTTTGGTTAAATTGAAAAAAAATTGATGTTGCAATTTTGAATTTAATGTAAAATTGCAATATTTTTATTTAACAACATTTTTAAATTGACTGTTAAAGTATAACTTTGGGGTTTCTTGTTCATGGTCCAACTTTGGACCGATGCCCAGAGCAGAGGTTTTTTACTTTTTTATTGGCCTATTAAACGTTGCTCTTTGGTCTAATTGAAATACATAATTTAACACCATCGACCCTCACGACAGCATATACATCCCTATCATATAGATAGTTGGCAGGCCATAACAGGCAGGCCGTAGTTTCCTGCCTCGCACAGCAAAACTGTGGAAAGATCTATCGTCGGCGGTATTTCCGAACCGATACGACCTTCAAACCTTCAAGAAAAGAGCGTATTCCTTTTTAATAGGCAACGCACCTGTGACTCCTCTGGTGTTGTTGGTGTCCATGGTTTCCCTCCTATTCCATAAAAAAA
The DNA here is from genome assembly GCA_902850265.1 of Spodoptera littoralis. Lineage (NCBI taxonomy): Eukaryota > Metazoa > Arthropoda > Insecta > Lepidoptera > Noctuidae > Spodoptera > Spodoptera littoralis. The sequence continues at coordinate 947,727 of LR824539.2, read as the reverse complement.
ACATTGCCTAACTGGCAACCACTAGACTAGCAAAATACAATTACTTTTCTTTTTTCATTAAAAAGACATAACATAACACCATGCCTTTTATCCCCGAAGGGGTAGGCAGAGGTGCATATTATACCACTGTACAATGTTACTTTTCACTATTTATGTTATTAGCCTATTGCCATATACCGGGCACAATTCCAGACTCCGTGCTACTACTGAGAATATTTAAAAACCCAGTAATACTTTGCCCGACCCGGGAATCGAACCCGAGACCCCTTGCCCGGCAGTCGCACTTACGACCACTCGGCCAACAAGGCAATCAGATTCATTAAAAAGATTTTCCAAAATAATTGAATACTCACTCAGTAGCATTCAAGCCATCAATTTTGCTGGCATAGATAGGGTCGGCGTGTAGGAAGTGAGGTAGTGACACGAAGGCCGGGGCTCCGAACCGACAGTCCGACACGTTCAGGGCTCCGGCCGGCAGGCACTCCTCGTCTCGCACTACGTCACAGTAACATGCCTGGAAAAAACAGAAATATTATTTAGGCAAAAAGGTACAGAACTGTACACATATCAAAGTTTTTATAGCTTCTATTCGAGACAGCAGTTTTTTTAGATAGATATTGGTAGGTTGCATTCAACTACACGTTTTTTTAATTTCCTTTTTTGTTGTTATATATTTGTTTTGTTTTGTGCATTTTATTTTGTGTTTTGGTCTGATTGGTGACTTGTTCGTCCGCGAGTCACTTAAGGGGCCAGTAGAATACCAGCGCGAGGCCCTGTCTTGCACATGCTGAACTGGTCCCATTTCACCGCAGACTTGGGACATTAGTAGATGTACTTATATAAACTTATATGTAAAATCTGTACGTGTCACCTGTTTTAGCGTGTGAAATAAAATTTTTCTTTCTTTCTTTCTTTGACGTGGAAGTAAACAGCTCTGAAAAGAACTATTGCTGCTGTCTCTCTATTCGTTAAATTAATAACTTTAATGCATCTACCTAAATTGTGTACAAAGGCAGTCTATGATTACGAATTTAATATAGGTTACCTATTACGACTTGGTTTCTGATTTTTTTCTATATGATGATGATGACCCCAAAGAACTAGATTTAATACTGCTTAAAAGATAGTTTTTTTCCAATTAAAGTTCAAGTTCAAGTTATGGTATATATAAAAATTATTAATACCTTTTAGATAGGTACCGTTAAATAATACCGTAACCTACATAACAATAATATAGGTATTTAAACATAAAAAATGAGTTATAAAAACCTATATTTTGATACAAGTCTTGAAATAATGCTAATTATATGCAAGTAGGTACGAAACACAAACGGTATAATTACAATTATATCATAAGTATTTGATTAAGATCTTTACAAAGGTAAATGTAAATAAACAAAGCCATGTCACGTGAATGCAATGCGCGTGCGCTGCTATTTGCGCTTAAAGATACTATCAACGCATTTTTTAAATCGAGACCTTGTTTATTTTGTAACTTTCGTGAGACATACTAAATTAATTATTATACAGTCGCCGCGTCGCGAGTCGCGAAATGCTGCTCATGAACATGAATATACCTCTAAGCCTCTATCATGGCTTGAAACGATCTCCGGCCACCGTCCGACCATAAATTGTACCAGACGGACATTAAAATAAAATTTAGGAAACCACCCTATTCTGGGTGCTTAAAATTTTAAAAACTAGATATTTTCATCGTGATTTTTAAGTACATATTGTAACGTGAGCAGATTACTGAAGCGCAAAAGGCTGTAAGATCGAATTTCACTTGTATCATTTGCTTTGTTTTTAAACTCGCATAAACACGTACCATATACAAAAACTGATAGTTTATTGTACTCCCAGTGCTAAATAAAGATCTCTTATCACTTATGAATAACACAATCATATATAAAACATACGTACCATCCTCGGGTATTTGTATCCGTTGTCAAACACTGAGTCATTGGCTGCATACTGCACTCCATCTATACCTTCTACTTGCACATCCCGGTCTTTTCCAAGAGTTAGGTACCTGGAAACAGAAATGAAATTGATGTAGTTTATTATAGGTAAAGTGCTTCACATAGGACAACCGGCCCAACCGGAGTGATACCACGGTATCACAGGAAAATGGCGTCATACATACATACATACATACATAACATCACGCCTTTTATCCCCGAAGGGGTAGGCAGAGGTGCACATTACGGCACTCAATGCCACTGTACAATGTGCGAGTCTCATGTAATAGCGGGTAAGCCTATTCCTATATACCGGGCACAATTCCAAGCTCCGTTCCGAATGTTTAAAAACCCTAGTAATACTTTGCTGGACCCGGTAATTGAACCCGAGATGCCTTGCCCGGCAGTCACTCGGCCAACGAGGCAGTTAAAGTATAGGGAAGTATATGGAAGGTGCATTAGGGTAGACGACTAATTTTTATTTTAATGTCCGTCTGATAGATTATTTAAAAACATTAGACACGTATTTTTTCTTTTCTCACAGAAACGAATAGTTTCGAAGATATGATTTGAAATGTCGCGTGACGTCACTTCTCAGTACATTTTATACTAAGAAATGACGTTTTAGCCCCCACTCCTAAACTTTGATTCGTTTTATCTAAGTATTGTTTTATTATACGACAAAATAAAAAAATACGTGTCTAATATTTTTTCATTACCTAACTTACGGACTAATTATATTTTTAATTTTCATACCCTGTCATCATCCCCATTCCATGGCCTCACAGAAAACTGGAGTATTACAATGTTTAGCTGTGATGATTGAGGTTACCAAAGGAAAATTACCAAAACTGCTCGATAGGATTTTAAATCGAGAGCATCAGTGGTTTTCCCAGTGGGCTACAACATGAGGTTCTTCAAGAGGGCAGTGAATAGGTTTCTTAAGGGTTGGCAAGACGCATGTAATGCCCCAAGTGTTGCAGGCGTACATAGGCCACGGTAACCGCTTACCATCAGGTGGGCCGTGTGCTTTTTTGCGCCGGGGTATAAAAAAAAACCAATTTATTTTCAGAAAACATATAAATACTTAAACTGTCAAATACCAAGCGGTCACCGGTGACCGCGACCTATTGTTCTTTAATTGTGTCTGTAAAACCGGTACTCGACGAGTTAATTAGTACAAGAACCGATTGAATAATTTTGAAATGAAAAGAAATGTCAAAGACCTACATTTTGTATCGCTGACGTTAATATAAACATACTCAATTAGCGACAAAGTAACAAGATGATGAACTTTTATCATGACGCCTAGTATTAAATAAACGCAGTTAAATATTGTGATGTAAACGTAAACATTAAGTTCTAGATGATAAGTTAGACTTATTTCCTTTTTAAGTCTCTTTGGCAAGAAGTAGTTATTAGAACCTATTACAAAGTAATTTTTAATTTGATTAATAACATAACGTCACGCTTTTTATCCCCGAAGGGGTAGGCAGAGGTGTACAATATACCACTGTACATTGTAACACCCACTTTTCACTATTTATGTTATGAGTCCCATGTAATAGGGGGTGAGCCTATTGCCATATACCGGGCACAGTTCCAGACTCCGTGCTACTACTAAGAATTTATAAAAGCCCAGTAATACTTTGCCCGACCCGGGAATCGAATCCGAGACCCCTTGCACGGCAGTCACACTTGCGACCACTCTTCCACTACTTCACTACATAGTATAAAACAAAGTCGCTATCGGCCGTCTGTCTGTCCCTATGTATGCTTAGATCTTTAAAACTACGCAACGGATTTTGATGCGGTTTTTTTAATAGATACTGGTGTTCCAGGTGTCCATGAGTGACGCCGATCGCTTACCATTAGGTGATCCGTCTGCTCGTTTACCGGCTTATGCCATAAAAAAAGGATAGAGTGAGTCTTAAGGAAGGCTTATATGGATAGTACATGCATATTTATTGCATTGTCACTAGTCATCTATATAGTATCATACATCTTCCATTAAACATTATATTTTAAGCTATGTCACTTGTTTGTATCTCAAGCATTTGTAAGGTCATTGACCACATAATTTAGGCCACGCATCATTACAACTGGTTTTTGGAAATGAGTAGAATTTTAACGGTACTGCCTCTAGCACTATTCGGTACTGTATTATCGTAGTATACGGGTATTGCTGTATATATATTAGGTATGTGTGTTTTTTTTATGTTTTGCATATAGGTAGCGCATCTGACTAAATCTATACAATGATATTATAAAGCTGAAGAGTTTGTTTGTTTGTTTGAACGCGCTAATCCCCGAAACTACTAGTCCAATTTGAAAAATTCTTTCTGTGTTAGATAGCCCATTTATCGAGGAAGGCTATAAGGCTATAAAATATCATGCTAAGATTAAAAGGCGCCGAGCATAGCGAGTGAAACCGCGCGGAAGTAGCTAGTAGTTAGATATTGTTTAATCTATCTTCTTTACATTTTCAAGTACAATTTTAGAATAAAATAATTGATATTTTAAGTGCGGAGAGCCATGCTTCGGCATGAATGGGCTGGCTCGATCGGAGTGGTACCACGGCCGAGTAGAAAACCGACGTGAAACAACGCTTACGCTGTGTTTTGTTGTGTGAGTGAGATTACCGGAGGCCCAACTACCCCACTTCCCAATCTCCCCAACCCCTGAATACCCAATAATCATCAAACCCCCAAAAGCCGGTAACGCACTTGTAACATTTCTGATATTTTAGGTGTCCATGGGCGGCGCCGATTGCTTTCCATCAGGTGATCCGCGTGCTCGTTTGCCAGCTTATCCCATAAAAAATAATAGCACGAAATTTTGAAAATTCGTAAATATGGGTATGCATACTAACAAATCAATTATTACAATTGCAAAGATTCTAAAACAAGCAAAATCTTGGCACTGTTATTGTTTAAAGTTTAAAAAAAATACAATACAAAAGACAAAGCCGTGTCTAATAATGAATGATTGTTTTGTTTTGATATCGGAAAACAAATATTTCTATCAAACCTACATACAACAACATGCATATGTGATCTACTCTATATCCGATTGTATGAGGTGATGTGTAGTATGCATCCTTATCTCGTTGAGATAATGGCGAAATTCCGATATCAATTCTTAGAGGAACGTGAGGATAATTAGGTACATGTTTGTTCGGATAATCGTTGATTATTTTCTTATAGCAATATGTTCTTGAATGGATTAATATGTTTCATTGATTAGGTAATCGTTATTGCATTAACACGGACAATTAATTTCTTTCAAGGTTTCATATTTTTATTAATGACAAGGATTGAAAAGAGAATGTTAAGCTGGTTTGGAACTTTGGACATGTAGAAAGGATGGATGAAAGTAGAGTAACGAAAGAAGCATACAGATCGGATATGAATGGGGCCAGTAGAGGGCGCGCTGTCTAGCGCGCCCTCTACTGTCCGTCCGGACACAGACTGAACAGTATGTGTCCGTCTGGACACATACTGACCAGATTGGCGATATATTAAAGAAGGGCCAAATTAAAAGTACCCTTAACCGACGCGCATGCATGAAAAGATTGATGGCTGTTGATAAAGCGAAGGAGGTATGTATTGCGTTCCACAGTCTCTGCCTACCTCCCATGGAAGAAAGGCGTTGTTTGAATTGATATTGAGTTATATATATATTCGGAATCAGCGAATTTTTCTCCGTCGAATATATATAATAACTCAATATCGCCCAAAATGTCGCTTAAACCAAATAGTCCGTTACCCCTCGATATATTTATTTATACTTATTTTCGAAATAAAAGCTTAGAGAGAGATAGAGAGTCCACACTTAAAACCACTTGAATGGACTCGGGAATTATTACTCCTTTCTCGACAGCCATATTTAATATAAAAAATAATAAAAAATGTTCCACTCACGTGCAAATATCAGAAGCGAACACATTCACCTCTGGCTGTCCATACTCTGGCGCCCAGAGCTCTCCTGTAGACCCCTTCACTTCCCCACATTCGTCCCTGTAGTCCGTCCTATTGGCGTATCTCCACTCCTGCACGTTGCCAAGCTGGGAGAAGTCACTGGCTCCAGTATTGATGTTGAATGAGCCGTCGAATTCTAAGGAGCCGTTGCGCTGTGGAATAATGAAAAAGAAAATTAGTCCAACTAACTAATATTATAAGAGTCGATTTGTCCAAGAAATAACTGAAAACTGTCAATTTTATTCTACATTCAGAAAATACGGTACTTTCCGTAATCAAAAACAATTTCTTTCGACTGTTCCATACAATAAAATATAAAAAAAAATTATCACACATATTTCAATAATTGATTCTATGACCAACGAAATTTTACTATTTTTCCAGTAAATTTTAAAGAAATAAGTATGCTGTTTAACGCTAAAAAAAACGTGACGTCGATGATTTCATAGAAAACTGTTGTTTTGACTGTTCGAAAAAAGTATTGAATTTTGGCTAGTTGGCAAGTACCCAATTAAGAATTGTATGTTGATTGATAAATCAACCCTAAATGTAAAAGTAATTAGATGATGCTATGATTTGGTTGTATTGTAGCAATGTCGACTGTATGTTACCAGCGAATGCTTGGATATTTCGGTCACATTGCCCGCCGCCAGTCAGATAACCTCGACAAATTGGTTGTTGTTGGTAAGGTGGAACTAAAAAAACCACGTGGGCGATCACCTAGCCGATGGTGTGACCAAGTTACCAATTACACTGGACTCTCTGTTACGAAAGCCCTGAAAGAAGCCGAAAACAGGACAAGATGGAGGGAAATAATTTAGAGAGCAATGAAAGCCTTTCAGGGGCACGACCTTCAGAAATGAAGCAAGCGATCGAGAAGAAGTAGCTATGTCATTGTGGATCAAGGGGATCAGCTTTTTTTAGACAACAGAGTGTCTGATCCCAAGACATCTGTATGGGAAGACACATCGTTTTGTCGACCTTATAACTTTATAGTGACAAAAGGAAAAATGAAAAAAGTTTTTTTTAAATCGTGTAAAAGTTTGTAAACTTTAATATGGTATAAAATATGAATGGCGATTATCGGGTCAGCTGTTGTAATACGACATTAATTATCTCCATTTTATAATCATGTATCTGTTATCAAAACATAAGCTGGCGTGGAAAATTAATGAAAGGTTTCACGTGGCTGATTAAAACAGATTTACATGATAATCAGCTCAGCAGTTCGGACATAATTGTGTGCGTCACATACCTACCTACTAACAATCGTATCATTAACATTTGTGTAGTTATTACGTCCTTAAGAGTAGAGTTTTATAAAAAAAATCTTAATCTTAAACTTAAGCGACTGCTAGTCGGCCGAGTGTCCGCAAGTGCGAGCGGTCTCGGGTTCGATTCCCGGGTCGGGCAAAGTATTACTGGGTTTTTTAAAGAAATTCTCAGTAGTAGCACGGAGCCTGGAAATGTGCCCGGTATATGGCAATAGGCTAACCCCTTATTATATGGGACTCATAACATAAATAGTGAAAAGTGGGTGTTACATTGTACAGTGGCATAAATTGCCGTCATGTGCACTACCCCCTCGGGTATAAATGACGTGATGTTATGTTATGTCCATATATCCACTTAACGATTGTGGCATATCTCTTTCGCTTCATCTACATTCATCAATACCTTCATGCTTGTCGATTTCGAGTGCTTAAAAGAGGACCCACTTTTAAGTTACTAATACTACTTATATTTTAATGATGAACTACTATATTTTAATGTAGTTGTTATTGAAGTGTTATGTATAAGCATTGTCTTTCAATACAATGCACTACTTTATACAATATTTTTGCTTTAAATATTGCACCTAAGCACTAGTATTCTGTTCTAGTATTCAAGGAGTATTAACTCCTTGACGTTTCTACTTATTTGCACATAATATTAATTTGGACATGCAAACCACATGATTGAACGTAAATCCCCTAGCATACCATTACGTTATGAACTGCTTAGTTAATGTTTGAAAAAAAAAAACAGAGAAGACGTAATGTACCTATTAAAGTTGGTATTGTATGAATAGTTTACTATTTGCCTGATTGTGAACAGTCGTTGTCTAAATAAATGAACAATTCAATGAGGAATGATATCATCGGTAGTTGTTTGGTACATCATATATGTATATATTGTTCGACCATTGCTAAATGCATGATCTTTGTCTTCGGTATTATCACAATTCTAAACATCTTGTTATTACTTAGAATTATGAAAAAAAAATCACAATAGTTGTCGAAGCCGTGAATCGAACCTAAAAATTATGTTTATAATAACTAATAAGTGTGAGAGAGCTATGCTTCGGCACGAATGGGCCGGCTCGACCGGAGTGATACCACGGCCTCACAGAAAACCGACGTGAAGCAACGCTTGCGTTGTGTTTCGTCGTGTGAGTAAGGTTACCGGAGGCCCAATTACCCTCCCCTTCCCCAATTCCTGAATCCCCAACGATCCTCAAACTCCTAATCCCCAAAAGCCCGGTAACGCACTTGAAATGCCTTTGGTATTCCAGGTGTCCATGGGCGACGCCGATTGCTTACCACCAGGTGATCCGTCTGCTAGTTTACCGGCTTATGCCATTAAAAAGACTATCATTAGACATAATTAACTAAAAATTATTACTCGATAGTTCCACTTGGTAAAGCAAAAAGCAAAATAATCTTAGCGAGAATTATATGTATATATTGGCTATGTGAAATATCTACACTTTTGAAAAATACAACACTTAGAAATTATTCGCAGTACACTCAGATTTATACATAGATAGATCTTATGCACTTGACATAAATTATGAAACACTAATAAATGTGTAACTTGTGCACGCTACATCTGAAAGAGAAAGTTGTGCAATACTACCCAAGGTAACATACACAAAAACCTACCTTCTCATGTACTTAGGTTATGAATGACAAGTTTGAACGAGTTTGGGAGAGCCACGCTTTGTCACGAATGGGCCGGCTCGAACGAAGTGATACCACGGCCTCAAAGAAAACCGACGTAAATCAAAGTATCATCGCTGCCGGCGACCACCGCGTGTGTTAGGTTACGGGAGCCCCTATCTAACACCCTCCTATTCCCAGTCACCAATAAACAAACCCCGTTCTCCGAAGAGTCAGCATTAGTAACGCTTTTGTGACTACTCTAGAGTTGCAGTTGTCCATAGGCGATGTCAATGCTTGCTTACCATCAGGTGATTCGACTGATCATTTACTACCCTATTCTATAAAACTGGATACTATCTAACTAGATGTATCTTAACTAACCCTGTATAGAGATCACAGTTTTTTTTATGGCATAAGCCGGTAAAAGATCACCTGATGGTAAGCAATCGGCGTCGCCCATGGGCACCTGGAACACCAGAGGCGTTACAAGTGCGTTACCGGCCTTTTAGGGATTAGGAGTTGGGAAGATTGGGGAAGGGGAGGGTATTTGAGCCTCCGGCCACCTCACTCACACCACGAAACACAACGCAAGCGTTTCACGTCGGTTTTCTGTGAGGCCGTGGTATCACTCCGGTCGAGCCGGCCTATTCATGCCGAAATATGGCTCTCCCACACTTAGCTTTCATTATCATCATCATTAGCAGCCTACAAGTGGCCACTGCTAACCAAAGGCCTCTTCTCATACAGAAAACATTTAAGCATTAATCACCACGCTTACACAATACGGGTTGACGATTTCAAACTTATAATAAAAAATTATAAGCCCCGGTTTCCTCGCACAGTTTTCATATCATGTGCCATTAGTAAAAAAAGGTTAAGTTAGTAATATTCCCAGCCTAATTTCTAAGTAAGTCAGTGGTTACACAATGGAGAAAGTAGCTCGTTCGATCCATGAAGGAATTCTGCCGATCGTAACTCTGTGTGACGCAATCTATCATTGACTAGCGGCTAGCGTGCATTGTTTTAGGACGCTCCTACTAATATTGTATTTGTGGAGACAAGAAAAACATTTCTTTTTCAAGTCAAGAGACGAAGTACAGTCATCGTAAACGCACATCATGTTAGCCAGCATATTAGCTATTCCCATTTGAAATGTGTAAACAATCTTTTTCTCGTGAAACAACTCAATAAAGTTTTAAAAAAATGTATGCTGTTAGGACACCTATGTTCTCCAACACACCTGCCCAGGGTGTATAGTATAGTATGGCAAACTCTTTCATATAGAGGAGAGAAGAGACCCAAATTTAGCAGTGAAGTGTTACTGTGCTGATGTTGGGATTTGGGATGTCGAAGAACATCAAAAGTCCTAAAGTTGCGACTTTAATAGTCATATATATTTGTTAAATTTTAACAAAATTAAAATCACAGCAATGCTTACTACGTGACATAGTGTCTAACATACCTTAAATAGGTACGATAAAACAAAATCATGCTCAATGCGCATGCGCAGCCTAATAAGTATATTGAATTTTGATCCTATTTATATCACTAACGAGATAAAAATCCTAATCCCTAAGCTTAAAATAGATTATAAATATTGTTTCCATTTACATCAGTATACTTTGTTACCTAGGTTCATTAAAAACTATTTACCTACCTAGATACATAGATATTAATATTAAATCCTAGATAAGAATAATTACTATGACCTTAAATAGGTGATAAAGTACCTGATTTCTTGAAAAACCCAGATAGATTAGTCCTTAAATTAGATCCAACTTTAAATGTGTCCATGGCAACTATTGACTAATTCTATTTCATTTTATTTAGTTATCATAGTCTTTATTTTTCAAGGCTTCATATGATATGACTGCCTCACTGGTTCAGTAATGGTAAGGAGCCTGAAATTGCGCCGTCTATGGCAATAGGCTCCTCCTATATGAAACTCATAAGACACCTTCTATAAAGTGGAAATTACACCGACAATGTGTCCATTTATTTATTTATTTATAAACACATGTATAATTTTACAGCACAAGCCAAAACATTATACAGTTAAACAATAAAAAAAAAATATGTCCAAAAAATCCTCTGTCTACCCCTTCAATGTGACATTGTACGTAGGCAATATAATTCGTGTGTCGTGGTGGCCCGAAGGTTTAAGACGCTAGCTTCTCATGCAACGAGAGTGCGGATTCGAAACCTACCAACGGCAAGTACCAATGTGACTTTTTCCGAGTTATATGTAGGTACTTTTTAAGATTATTTAGACGCCATTGGCAAACGGTGAAGTAAAAACATCGTGAGGAAACCTGGGCTTTCTTAGTAAAGTTTGAAATCGCTAACCCGCATTGAGCAAGCGTGGTGATTAATGCTCAAACCTTCTTCGTATGAGAAGAGGCTTTGCTCAGCAGCGGCCATTTATAGGATGTTGATCATGATGAATATAATTGGAAATAATCAATTTAATTGCCAGATTAGACTACCAATCCTGCTATCATTACTAGACTTTCAACTTTATACTTTTCTAAATAAAGTTGGTAATCAATTACACGAATTACACAACTTAGTATACCTTGATTAGCTGCTGGTATAACGTGTTCATTGTGCCGTGACATTGACAAGTCGGTCAGACGATCCATTGCATTATGTAATGTCCGCGCAATTCACGTTGTGAAATATTATTGTAATAATACGCGCCATTTTTGTTACAACTATTGCTTCTCTATTAACGGAGTCGGCAAATTGTTTATACATAGGTTCAAGTGTAGGACGAATGGGCCGGTTCGATCGGAGTGATCACGGCCTCGCAGTAAAACCGACATGAACAAAGTTTGCGCTGTGTTTCGTCGTGTGAGTGTCGTTACCAAAGGCACAATTATCCCCTCTAATCCAACTTCCCCAGTCTCCGCAACAATCCTCAAATTCCTAATCCCCAAAAAGCCGGTATCGCTTGTAACTCCTCTAGTATTGCGGGTGTCCATGGACGACGTTTGCTTACCATCAGGTGATGCGTCTGCGCGTTTACCGGTTTCTCCCATAAAGAAAGGAGTTAATAGAGATATTTATGAAGACTAAAGAACCAAAGACCATCAACAGGTTGTAACACTGCTTTCTTAGCCTCTTAGTAGAGGCCTCCTTTATATGTATAAGTGGGGTTTAAACTGTCAAACACCAAGCGGTCACCGGTGACCGCGACCTATTGTTCTTTAATTGTGTCTATAAAACCGGTACTCGATGAGTTAAAAAACAATTAATTATTGTTTTTACGCATATAAAACTAAAAATTATTGGCGTTAAATTAGTCAAAGAAATTAGGCAAAATGTAGCAATTACTTAACAGGTAAGCTCATTAGTTTAGGTACTCTAAACTTCTGTATGCCACCTTCTGGGAAAAATATATAAGATCTAAAATGACCAGTATAACTATCGAAACACAACGAAAATAAACCACAAGCATCTAACAACAAATTGAATGCAAAGTTTCTATAAAAATTACATACAAAATGTAACACAAAACCGCAGACATGAGTCCTTCGTGAAACGATAATGTACAAAAACAAATACATAAATAAACGTCTTATTTGACCTTTGAAATATTAATACACAGCACACTAATATGCGCAGACTTGCAATTATTGGAAGTACAAAAAGTGATTAAACAAGAAACTAAGCATTGACACCGTGTTTTGTGAATGTATGATCATTACTAAAATTATAGTTCTAATGCTTTATGCATTTTAAGTGTGAGAGTCCCATGCTTCGGCACGAATGGGCCGGCTTAACCGGAGTGATACCACAGCCGAGCAAAAAACCGACGTGAAACAACGCTTGCGTTGCTTCACGTCGTGTGAGTGAGGTTACAATCTCCCCAATTCCCGAATCCCCAACGATGCTCAAAATATAAAAAAACAACAAATTATCAAACTGCATCCTTAACTGAAGTCATGTATCAATTTGCCTACCAATACATTTCATTAATTCATGCTTTCGATGTAAATAATGTTATCTATCTTTTTAGTAAAAGTGTTACTTATGGTAGTATGCACCACTTGTTTATAATAAGTTACCGAATATTTTTGATAATAAATATGGTGAGACATGCTAAACACAGAGGGGTTCTTCCTCATTGGTCATTCCTCATGGTCGCGGCGATGTCGCGCATCCTACTGAGTAGACTACGCGCACGCTGCTCATCAACCCCTCAGTAGAGATTTTCTAGGTATTTTCACGTAAGTAACCCGCGATTTTTAGTTAATTTGCGGAATAATGCACCAAAAGTCAAAAGTCAAAGCATTTATTTCAATTAAACCATAGTTTGATACTTTTGAAACGTCAACAAGTACAAAATAAATAATAGTCTGTCAGTCAGTCCGTCAGTGAAACTAGGTGAAGCTAGGTGCTCATTCCAAAAAGTAGATTCGAATGGAGAAGAGCGAGTAAGAAACTCCATTCGTTACTCTTTTTAAAAAAGTATGTTCTACAATGTCTCTGATACATATTTCAATACTGTACGCACCCAATAATAATATGTACCTACATTTATTGCAAATAAATAAATCTAAACAATTGTATTCTATCTTATTAGATAAAAGTAATAAAACTTAATTAACATAATCTAATTCCCACACTTCTCGACACGTACAAAATATTTAGCTACCTAGATACTTCATTAATTGTTTATTTATAAAAATGTCAATAAAAAAGTTGCCACAATCTCATTTCAAGGCTAAGTCGAAATCTAGATTTTATCAAGACGGTAAACAATAAAATAAACAAATACGTCTTTACTATCAATAAACCTGTTGGCGACTTCTAGATTCAAAATTATTCACTAAAATAATATTTAACCACATTACGTTATGTTTCTATTTTCCATATAAAATTATATTATTTTACCCACCCATAGTGATGGTTCGATTCCCGCGTCGGGCAAAGTATTACTGGGTTTTTAAAAAAATGTCAGTAGTAGCACGGAGTCTGGAATTGTGCCCGGTTTAAGGCAATAGGCACACCCCAGGCATTTTCTACCAGTGACCTTTGGGTGATGCAGAGAAGAGTAAACCATAGGTGCAAGAGGCAAGCAATGATTTTATTTCTAAACCATCTCAGCTCTAAGATATTCAAATCCATCAACAAAGACAGTAAACCCATCATCAATGAAACGTGACCATTAATAATCAAGAGTTACAAAACGTGGACCACAGACAAAACAGACTAAAGTTCAAATGAATCACTGACAAACAAATTGCTAATACCTATCATTTTGTCACGGCCGCACTTTGCTCCCAGATAATTAATGAACAATATTGTTATTGCAAAAAGAATCACACATCCTGCAACAATTAGGTCAAAACTCAGAGATAACAAAAGTATATACAGTTAGAAATAAATAAAACCGCTTTACCTAGTGTTTAACCACAACTTTGTCCTTACGCAAAAAATCAAGTTTTATCCGTTATGTTATTAATTATTCAACGATTCATTTTGGATTCAATTCGACGAGTAATCGATCGACGTCGACAACTGTTTGATACTTCGTTTGTTACATAATATTATTCATGACTATGAGCCCCTGGCGTGGCTCGAAACTAGTTGAGTTAAGACGTCAACTAATACCGTAAGCCGAACATTGACCTTTTTATGAGACAGGGTGCAAACGCGAAGTTCTATCGCTTGATGGTAAGCAACATACGTAGTAATAAGACAAACAAACACGTAAACAGTCAATATCTACGACTCACCTCGTAAAACCATCCGAATTTATCATATGGAATGTCGAAGGGAAGTTCAGGGATCTTCAACGCGATGTCCAGGACTCTATCCTCTATGCCATCAAAGAGCCAGGATGTGACGTTGGCCGTCTGGAACATGTGCGGATGGAACATCCTCAGGAACAAGTCCACGGACACCTTCAGTGGTAACCGCTGCTTCCTCATCAGGTATGCCACCGTCTATGAAATAAATTAACAATATTTAGATATAACAGGATTAAGTGGCCGTTTTTACCAACCACACCTAAACCATGTGTTATCTAATAGTTACTTAGCGAAAGGGGCACCTAAATTAGCCCTTACCCGTACTGTTACTAATTATAGGTAGCTGAAACTGGAAATGTCGTCGAGTGTCAAGGAATCTTAACTTAGCATTAGAATCCTATTTTTAAATCATGCTGTTAAATAGAAGATGAAGTAATAAATATGTATTTAGGTCACATTATTTATGTTTTTCTATTGTTTAGCACCGTCTACATTGTAACATTCGTACACACACTGTGTAAATAATACAATCGGTCATTCTCAGATCTCTTATCAGTTGACGAGGAATGTACAGTATGACAAGTTTCGAGGTTTGTCCCGGTGTAAAGAAAGAATCATGATAATAGCCACATGTGCCAACTGTACAACTATATTTTTAAACTTATCCCACACTTTTTTTAAGGGGGAGTGTCAGACTCTTACTGACTAAAAACCACCCCGTTCCTACTAATGCACTTCGAGCCGGAGCCCCGATAACCAGTTAGGTTCTCCGCGGCTCCGTATCGGCTTCAGCCTTATTGGGCCCCATCCGTGGTGGTTTAATGGCTCTTTGAGGCGCGTGCGGAACGCGACGTGCCGTACGCTCGGGTCTGGTTCTGGTCGGGCGGCGAGCCACCCATGCTCGTCGTCCGCAGCGCAATGTACCGTGATTTTGATCATTGCAATCTGCAAAATCGGTTGCTTACCCACTGTGTCAATCAGCAGTTGACATCTTGTCTTTTGGCTGATATGCTGATAATGATGAAGTGCCAACTTACCTAACGTGACCAAACGTCCCATTTAACAGGACTGTCTCTATTTATTGTCCCCGAAATGAACCCCAAAACTCAAAATTGTTACGTTTTTGAAAACCGCGCGAAAATTTTGATTAGTTGAACGACGGGACGGCCTTTCGAACGGTTCGACTGGTGTGTGAGAGGTGGGTGGAGGCGAAGTGTAATGTTTGATGCGACACTTGATTTAGGTACAATTTGTAATCATTTATTTGTTCTGTTGTGCAGTGTTAAAATTTCAATCAAATGATACTTATTTTCGCATACCTACCTGAGACACTAATTTTTGACGAAGTAACGTCGAAAAAACGTTATGTACCTCCATTTTTTGTGCAGTTAGTAATGTTAACCTTTTTATTGAGAGCAAAGTTTGTGTACAAGATCTACAATAGGATGTAGCTACCAGATGCCTGACTATATCTAAATACGAACCCCGTTGTCCCGTTGAAATATGTCCCGTTTTGTTATCCCGTCAATAAACAAATGGTGACGTTAAACTTACCGCAATAACAGGGTTGATGCTGGTGATATTATCACTGATGGTTCCAACTGACATTTCAGGTTTGAAGTGCCAGAACCGCTGGTTGTAGAACGTGAGGGTACTGTTGTCATTCCACGTCAGATTCACCTAGACAAGAATGATTTGAATATAAATATTTTTATATATTAGACCATCAACCCCGGCGAACTCTGTTTCGCCACCAGATGGCTTCATTTTATGTAACATTTGGTTTGGTGATTAAAAGTGAATTTTCTTTGCTATAAACCTCATGGAGCCCGAGACATTTCCAAGGCATGCAAAACTGTGGACATTGGTTCGTGCATTCTGGAGTGATAGCGTCAGAAAGGAAAACACGACTTATTTTTATATAGTAGATGAGACTGACGTTTTACTATATCGCCTGGTGGTAAACGATGATGTGGTCTACGATGGAGCACGTCGACCCATAGGCAACCTATTCACTCGGGCCTTGAAGAAACCCAGGTTACCCTTCAGGAAATACAGACTATGGCAAAGAATTCCACTCCTTCAGCTGTAGCCAAACGCCATTTAGCGCTTGTCTACATGTAGAGTAGAAAACCAAATTATATGGAATTGACGTAAATTTTGACACTTGTCAGTGTCATCCCCATACATTTTGATTTCTACTCTCTCTGTAGACAAGCGCTAAAGTGGTGTTTGGCTAGAGGCCCTGAGCAGTACGCTCAAGGAAGCCTGATCCGATGCGCTTCGTGCGCTAAGACTAATATACTTACAAGGAAAATACTTAAGGTTAATATCTAAAAGAACAGGTTAGTTTAAAGTATAGTTTCCTCCTATAGAACGATTGTTTCGTTATCAAATTTGTAGCTGGCTGATACCTGGTAAATAATATTTAGATGTTCCTTAAATAAGTGAACCTTTACCAAATGACATGTTTTCCTGTTCGCTTCACACGTATGCACAATTTAAAATTAAATATCGTTTAATTTAACATTGGCACTAAGAAGGAAAAAATCAAACGACTGAAGATATTTGTTTTAAAATTAACTAAAATCGCGGGTTGCTCACTTGAATATACTGAGAAAAGTCAGTGAGCTGCGTGCCGCCACGATTGCACACGCTGCTCATGAGGAAGACCCCTCTGTGGTTCGAAACTAGTAGAGCTTTTCTCAGTATATTCACGTGAGTAACTTAATTTTCGAGGTCCGAAACCGCAACGAACAGATCGACAGTCGATCATTTCAAATATAACTTAACGTAATAATCGCGATCATAAAGTCATGCGTTGGACGATGATTACAATTTTCTCGCTCTCACTTTCGGATCGTGCGAGCTAAAAGAAAAGCAGGTAAGCGCACGCGCAGCGAATTAGATATCTAAACATTCGTTGTAGATGTAGACAATAGTAACACTACTACATTTCATCTATTATTTACTAGGTAACATTCGATTTTATGGGCCTAAGACAACATAACATCACGCCTTTTATCCCCGAAGGGGTAGGCAGAGGTGCACATTACGGCACTTAATGCTACTGTACAATGTAACACCCACTTTTCAGTATTTATGTTATGAGTCTATAAGAAGTGAGCCTATTGTCATATACCGGGCACAATTTCAGACTGCTATTACTGAGATTTTTTTATAAATCGGGTAATACTTTGCCCAACCCGGGTATCGAACCCGAGACCTCTTGCCTTGCGACCACTCGGCCAACGAGGCAGTCAGATTTTATAGTCCTAAATATGGTATAACGGTCAAAAAGGGTGATTTAACTCTCACTTAGACATCTTGAAACACTGAATAATACGACTATTCAATTAATGAATTAATTTAATTTTAAACTATGCGATGTTCTTTTTTACGGAATAGAACAGCGCATTTTTAATAATGCATTACTTGTTATATTGAGAATATATAAAGTATCCATGGGACCGAACTTGCACGCATACTGAATCTCGAATACGTAAATTATAATTTCGTAATTTGAGAAGTAAATCATTATCGATAATTGCTTCCGTATATTATGATAACATACATTTTGTCTATTCTAAACAGAATGAAGATACATCAGTCTAGAATGACTAGATTCTAAGCTAAAGGTCACAAATGAGTCATTTGACCTCGACCTCTTTCGATAACTAAAATTCCGTCGTTAGTACTCTGCTCATGTGAATATTAACTGCAATAATGATTCATAATTACTATGTTGACAAAACACCAATACAATCTAAGTATAAGTACCTAGTAGAAAAATCAAGGTAAATAATAATTAATTAGATACTAAAAAATGTATCTGCATAGTTAATTTTGAGAAAATAAGGTTGGTAGTAATGTAATCTGTAACCCAAAGTCAAGCGTGGAAAATTGGAGAATATTGCAAAGTTTATTTCAATTAGACCAGGAAGGAAGTTTCGATTGTCAACAAAAAAAGAAAAAATTAAGCTATTGGGACTCATAACAAAAATAGTGAAAAGTGAGTGTTACATTGTACAGTGGCATTAAGTGCCGTAATGTGCACCTCTGCCTACCCTTTCGGGGATAAAAAGGCGTGATGTTATGTTATGTTACGTTATGAAACTATTGGCTCATTCCAAGGTGTAGATTCCTATGGAGAACAACGAACAAGAAACTATTATGTACCAATAAAAGCAAAAGAATAAGGGAAACAATTAAGGTTAGGTAATACTATATAAAATTATAACATGTCCCATTTATTACCATCTGTTGCCAAGTATAATTTATTTTAATAACACAAGAAATAATCTAACAGATAACAATAAGTAGTATAAGTTCAACTGCAGTCAAGGTGATCGATTAACCTTGGAGCTTGGGGCTAATCAACCGAACTCAGCGTGTTAGAAATAAATCTTTATCAGTCACTTATCTCTTGGATTAAATTAAGTAGCTGACAATGTAACTAATTGCCGTTTCCATCTACCTTTTTTATGGGATAAGCCGGTAAACGAGCAGACGAATCACCTGATGGTAAGCTATCGGCGTCGCCCAAGGACACACATGGACATTGGGGATTAAGAATTTGAGGATTGTTAGGGAATCAGGGATTGGGGAGATTGAAGAGTGTGGGGGGAGGTAATTAGGCCTCCGGAAACACAACGCAAGCGTTGTTTTTCGTCAGTTTTCTGTGAGGCCGTGGTATCACTCCGGTCGAGCCGGCCTCCTAAATTCTCTTAAATTCAACCTCTCCTTAAAGGAACGTCTAGAAAGTCCTAAGTGACACCTAACAGTACAAGTAAGGGGTTAGTTTTGATACTACGTCACTCTAAGTAAGTTTTAAGGGAGATTGAGTGAGATTAAGAAGCATTATAATAACTATGCTGACACGTCATATCATGACGACACCCGGCCCCAGGTTAAAATCATTAATGAGGATCACCGGTTAAAAAAATCAATATACAGTCAAGTACATTAATTAGATTCTTAGCCTTACAAAAGAATAATAAGATGGCGCATAGACATAGAAACAGTGACGTCAACATTGATGTCATAAAAGTACAATATTATTTACTTTTTATCTGTAGTGGAAGTATATTTACATACAAATGCAGACACATACATAACACATTACATTCCATATATTTATAATTATACTGAACAAACACTATTATATTTCTGAGATAAGATTTATATCATAAAAAACGAATGAAGATTCTTACTATAAACTCATGTAATTTATTGTTGTTTAAGCCTTGAAGAAGGCTACAAAAAAAGTATTAAATAAGTAAATAGATACAGTCGCACGGAGTCTGGAATTGTGCCCGGTATATGGCAATACGCTCACCCCCTATTACATGGGACTCAGAACATACATAGTGAAAAGTGGGTGTTACATTGTACAGTGGCATAATGTGCACCTCTGCCTACCCCTTCAAGGATGAAAGGCGTGATGTTATGTATGTATGTCTGTGAGGAATCTTATTAATTACTGTCATAACTGCTACTGCTATTGAATAAGAAGGGTTATTCAAAAAAGGATTGAATAACAAGGGTTATTCTTTTTGTTACAATATCTTGAAAACTTTATACGAAACCAAAATCAATTGAACTAAATGTGTGGCAATTAGGACCATCATCATCAAAGTCAATGTCAAAGCATTTGTTTCAATTAAATCATCATTTGGTAATTTTGAAACGTCAACAAATACAAAATAAATAATAGTCTGTCAGTCAGTCCGTCAGTGAAGCTAGGTGCTCATTCCAAAATGTAGATTCGAATGGAGAAGAAGGAGCAAGAAATTCCATTCATTACTCTTTTTAAAAAAGTATGTTCTACAATGTCTCTGATACATATTCCAATACTGTACGCATATGTGAGAACAATGCAAATAATCGCTTGATCTTCCAGTCCTTATCCCAAGTTACTTGAGGTCAGAGCATTATATCATTATCTTCTATCGGACAACATCACAACACCATCGTCTTTTACTAAATAGCAATGAGGCTCATATAAATTATGATTACATATTTATTTATTTGTTCTACCCAAAAGATAACCGTAAATGGCGATTAAGGTATTCTCTGACAGTCGACCATAGGGAAGTGCAGAGAAACGATACGAAGCCAGAACACAATTAATAAAAATATAATGTATAATAAAATAATCATAATACACCAAGGAACAGTACCAAAAGGACCAAAAATTATACTACACATACACACAATTTTCATTCACACAAAAATAATCAACAAACGCATTCAAATGCAGGTAGGACAAGTTGTATAACAAGTAATGTTACATGACATACCGTAACACATGTGTGCACGCGCATTTTTACGTTGTTTCGAGTGTTACGGAACAAGAATCAGGTTAATTAGTTTCGCGGGCTCAGGCACACTTACATACATAAAAGGGTCAATCGCCTGTTTTATAAATATAGGACTAATTTCTTCAAATCAGTTAAAATACCTTATTGTACTTATAATATTGTAATATTTTTTGTTAAATTTGAGTCTCTAATAGGACTATATTTTTACCCTTATGTGATGTGTCTGACTGATCGTCAGATGACATACGCCACAAAGGACCAAATTTTGAAATAACAATTTCATTAACTTTTATTAACTAAGAAGTTGGTCCATTCTAAGTGCCCTTTTCTTTCTCACAACAAGAACTGACTTATTCTGTTTTAACATTTAATCTCATTACTGTCATTATTAACATTTTTTCTATATGAATACTATAACTATATAACAAAAACCGCAATCGTACACAACTGAGATAGTAATTGACATTGACCAAATTGTGTGATAAATTCACACGAAAACCTGTTTGCAAAATGCGTCGGTTGACCTTTGACTATTTACAACTTACTACTTAAGCAATACAGCTCAAATTTGTGCCTAGGTATTAATTTAATAATTAAACTAATCATGATTTCTTTATGGATGAAACTATAGAAAAATTCCAGCGAACCTACTCCAATTTGTCAATTATTTACCTTATTTCTAAACGATAGAGTTCGAAATCTAATAAGGAAACTACTGTACCAATACTTGTATATAAAAAGTCTATTCTGTATTCTAAAAGACGAAAGATATAAAACATAATATGAATCATAATGTTCTTTAATTTAACTGAAATTACATTTACTAAAAAAACAAAGCAGGAAAATGAGAGAGATCTTAGGTCAATATGAGTAAATCAAAATATTAGAATTCTCAAAACAACAACATAATAATACAATATTATAGTAGGCAGTATCACCTTTCCCATAAGAGCACTCGGGATCTGTGTCCAGGGCCATCCTCAGTGAGCCCCGAAGGACCAACAATTTCTACGACAACAGACATACAACCGGCTTCGCACGGAGCAAATCTTTGAGTAATCCACAAACTGTGGTTTCGGGTCTGGGTAGCATTTGTACGTGAACTTGTATGTTTGTAAATGCACCAACGATACAGGAGAAAATCCAAGTATGGCGCAACTTTAAAAAAAAGACATATTTCAAAAATGCCTCGAATTATTGTTTGTGTAAAGACCCCAGCGTAGTCAGGCCCTGGTAGTAGGTATGTACACAAAGCACCGCTAATTAGTTTGCAGCGCTACACATCGACACTACTGTCATTTACACAGTGTACATGTGTGGGTAATTTCATATTACTGTGTATAAAAATATTCGTCCACCACGTTCACATTGGTATTTTCATTCTTGTGTCGGTATACGTATTTTTATAATTTAATGCATAGGTAAGGTTAAAACTATTTACAATCATTGATATGACCCGATATTTTTACAGTCATTATCGTAGTGCTCGTGGTCGATTGGTTAATGAGCACGCTTTTATCGTCTTTCAAGGATCAATGATGTGGGTTCTATTCCAGCTAAAAGTTTATTTTATTTTACCTTGCTATTTTTCTTAATTTTTTTTTTGTTTTTTGTCATAAAATATAAATATCAGGCTATAAAATAAGCAAATGAGTCGGTAAATAAAACAATACTATTTTTTATTACAATTAATTTATTTATTATACAAATATGTTGTTTTATATTCAATATTTATATTTAATAATTAATTATATACCACATGTTAAGTTTAAAGTTCTTTAAATCACTATTTTATTTATTTAGTTAATTTTAATTACATTAAAAAATATAAATAAAAGATATTATAGGTATAAATAAATCTAAAGTATTTACTATTAAAATTAACATAAGATTTAGAACAATAGGATAGGAAAAAAAAGAAAAGATTTAATTGTTTCTAACTTCAATTTCAAATTTCAAATATTTGATAAATTAATACTAAAACAACATGTGAATGCTGGAATCGATCCGGCGGCACTTTACTTGACAATTGGAGGCGATAACCATTGCGCCAAGCGCGCTGCAGATGAAATCACCGAAATATTGTATATCATTCAGTAACATAAAATTACAATGAGAAAGCACTATAGTTATATGGGTATTGTATAGCTCGATCGTTCATTATTTTTGATTTCGATTTATTCAAAGTTCGTTATGAGTAATTTTATCTTTACCCTCGTTTTTATTTAAACTTATTGACTAAATTATTACGTATACCGACACAAAAATGATATTTAAATACCAAGATGTGTGTGATAGACGAATGTTTCTATACATATCTATTGATATGAAATTACCCACACATGTATATTGTGTAAATGATAGTTGTGTCGATGTGTAGCACCACGAACTAATTAGCGGTGCTTTGTGTACATACATGACTACGGCATAGTATAAAGAACACAGTAGGTTATCTAAGGCCGCCCGCCGAGTTATTAGCCTACTCTTGCGTTGACCCCCAGGGTTGTCACTTTTACTTTTAGTTAATATTTTCGAACAAGCAGCACTTGATCTAAATTTATGAAATGAAAAGCATATTATTATGATTGAATATTTTATCAATTTATAAATTTAGTAAAAATTAAAAGCTTATAAAAAGATTATTAACTTCTTAAAATAAACTTTAGCTCTATACATAGTATTCAGAAAGTAAATTTGGGAATACATTTATATGGAAAAATGCGACTCGGCTACGCTGTTAACAAATCAGATAAACTGTGAAATAAACAATACAATACCACATTTTCTTATAATATTTAAGTATAGTAGGTAATTACATTTCTGGTTGAGTAGGAACTATGAAGAATGATAAGAGTAAGAATAAGTAAGTAGGTATCTCATCATCAAGTACCTACAAATTATATTATGCTAGAAAAAGTGACTAGCTTACCTTTCTTGTTCAATAGGTACCTAATCTGAACAGAGACAGTTCTGGAATCGATTAATTATTAAGACACCCAAACACACAGCAATACGTTCTTCTACGATTATCAGACATTTTTTATTTCATTGAACAGTACCGAAAAGCCGTGAAGCGCGCGCGAACCTCGTACAGTGTCAGCCCTGCCTGGCGCACTGAGAAACGGGTCGAGATTTTGTTAAAGTGTGCGTGCGTCGACGCATAGATACTATGGCGCACACATATAAGCCGCGCGCGGAGCATTTGTATGAAGATAACCTACTTTGTTCTTTATACTATGACTACGGGGAATAACAAGAAAATTCTTTAGACACAAAAAATATTATTATTCATAATTTGAGCAGCCATGTTTTGTCATCTGATGACGTCACACACAATAATGATGATAGCTCACATTGTTAGAAAAACGTTTGAGCTATTGTGATGTAAAATAACAATATACAAAATGTATTGCAAAAACTGGAAATTGTAGAAAGGTGTAACTATTGCGTGTTATGTAAACTTATGATGAATATAAACAAATGTCGGTAATTTACGTTTGTAATGTCTGCAATGAGGAACGAACAACAAACATTACCTCTTTTCACTTTAGTCTTTTATTATGTTTATAATTTACGCTTCCTTAGGATGACAACTTAGTATAACATCACGTCTTTTATCCCCGAAGTGGTAGGTAGAGGTGCACATTACGGCAATTAATGGAATGTAACACCCTCTTTTCACTATTTATGTTATGAGTCCCATGTAATATGGAGTGAGCTTATTGCCATATACCGGGCAACAATTCCGGACTCTCGTGCTACTATTGAGATTTTTTAAAAAAAACCAGTAACATTTTGCTCGACCCTAGATTCGAACTCGAGACCCCCTGCCCGGCCAGTCGCACTTGCGAACAGTCAGCCATCGAGGCAATCCGTCAGCAAGTATCGAATGATTGGACTTTATAATAGGACATCTTACATCATAATCCGGATATTATGACGCCTTATCGTACCTCGATAATTCCTATTCAGATAATAATTTAATTATGTTTTGGAATTACACAACAAAATATACTTTTGAATTGCGCGTAGAGACTCCAACAATCTGGAGAAGCTTGTGGTTGTTGGTCAGGTTAACGGGAAAAGACCTCGTGGTCGCTCACCTACCCGGTGGTTGGATGCTGTACAAATCCTAACCGTCCTGACAGTTCCACAAGCCATAAAGACCGCAGAGGGCAGGGGCGTTTGGAGGAGGGTTGTCATCAAGTGACGCGTGCACCAGACTAGACACGACCTTCAGTAATGAAGAAGACGATACTTTTGAAATAAGTTTTTGTAGGACCACAAGCAAATTAGAATTATTTCTACACTATTTGCTATCCTAGTTATTGAGTTAGATTCCCAAACCAATACTGAAGTTAAATGAAAGGATAAAATGATCTGAAACCGAAATCTTTGGATCGAACTAGATTTTAAAAAAACGGACTCCAACCCACTCTTTTTTAAAGTCAAAGCATTTATGTCAAATAATGTTAATTACGCACTTTTGAAGCATCAAAAATTTAATTTTCCGTCCGTTTGTCTGTCAGTGAAGCTAGGCACTCGTTCTAAAGTGCCGGTGCCGTTAAGCCGGTTAATTAATTGTAACAAACACTATTCTAAAAACTGCATCAAAATCGGTTCAGTCAATCGCGATAACTGAGAGTCTCCTTTTTTTTGAAGTCAATTAAAAAAAATAGAATTATTACATTACATTAGAATCAAATAAATATTAGTCTAATCATACCAATAAGGATTCAATAACAATTATATCTGGAATCTAATAATCCCTAATCTCTCAATGGAATGTAGGTAATCAGTAAAGACACTGAACGAGTTATCATAAAATAATTAATTCACGTACATTTTACGTTTGTCGTAGATTTTGTTATGTTAGCGACGGCAATGAGGATTTTATTGAAACCTCTATCCAGAAGTGTGGGAGAGCCATACTTCGGCACGAATGGGCCGTCTCGACCGAAGTGATACCACGGCCGAGCAGAAAACCGACGTGAAACAACGCTTGCGTTGTGTTTCGTCGTGTGAGTGAGGTTACCGGAGGCCCAATTGCCCCCTACCCAGTCACCTCAATCCCCGAATCTCCCACAATCCTCAAATTCCCAATTCCCAAAAGGTAAGTAACTCACCTGTTTGTAATTCCAGGTGTCCATGGGCGACGTCTATTGCTTACCATCAGGTGATCCGTCTGCTCGTTTACCCATAAAAAAGACGTATGTAATGAATGGTATCTGACTGTCTGGTAAAGAATATATAAGTTCCTAAGAAAAGACAAACAGAAAGTTAGAACACATGAGATACCTGCGATAAATCTTATGATGAAAGAGAGTACAGGATTTTAGACAGAAATATGATATAACTGGAAAGCACAATCTAGTAAACTCAATACAAATCTTCCTGCTCTTATCCCAAAATCCCAAGTTACTTGGAGTCGGCACATTATCACTCAGGTGCCTAGTTATTAAAATATCTGTAACATCTATCCCAGTTAGATTACTCGAAACATTTCCTTACAACAGACATTAGCATTAAAATTGTCATTAAAAAAATGTTATCAACCTGAATGAGCTCATTGGAATACTAATTTATTCATTATTGTTTTTATCATTAAGTTCTTTTTCCGTTAATGCATATATCCAACTACATAATCAAATAGGCTGATACGCCAGAGATTTATTTGATGTAATCCGATTAATAAGAACACGTGTTTCTAAAATGATGTCATTATTGAAACACTAGCTATTCCGCGAAGTTTCACCCGCTCTGCTCAGCTCCTATTGACCACAGCGTGATGTTTTATAGCCAATAGCCTTCCTCGATAATTGACTATCCAACACAGAAATAATGATTTAAATCGTACCAGTAGTTTCGGAGATTAGCACATACAAACAAACAAACTCTTCAGCTTTATATAATAAGTATTAATAGGACCCGCAACTTCGTCTGCGTTTTACTAAAATACAAGTAGCCTTAGTATATTATATATTAGCTACCTGCCAATAAAAGTCCTAGCAAACTCGGTGCAGCCATTACAGAGATTAGCCAGTAGAAACAGACCGACAGACATAGAGACAAAAAATTTAAAAATTGTTATTTTGGTATATGTATCGTATATTCATATGCATGTAGTGAAAACGCGGTTATTTTAATATTTCAAACAGACACTTCATTTTGATTTATCTGTACTAAGTATAAGAACCAATGATTAATTGTCCTTTGACAAATAATGTTTTTATCCCACGCGAACTCGGGCGAAGCCGCGGGAAAGCTAGTAAAAAAAATTACTTAATATGTAACTTTATATATAAGACCTACCTTAGTATGAGATTCTTGAAACACGTACGGTCCCATTTCCACGACTTTGAGCTTCTCTGCCGTCCCACTTAGTATTTCGTTTACATTACTAATATTGAAGAAGAAGATCTCCAAAAACATAGGAATCGGTGTTTCCCTCCAAATGCCGAACGATACAGAATCTGGTGCTAGGATCATCATCTGAAACAAATGAAGAAAGTTAGACTGAATGCAAGTTTGGTCCTTTGTGGTCGTTTTGGTCCTTAAGTACAAAGGTCGGTACTAGACGTCGTAGCAAAATAAGAGTGGGATAAAGATCGAATTTAAGTACATATATTTATATTACACAATGTATTTAATATAGTAGGTACTCCGTAGGCAAATTCAATTCGATATGATGCCTGTTGTCAAACTTCTAGAAAATTTAAGAAGTGTTGGGATATTTTCTGTCCCTGGAAATATAACATAACGGCACTTAGGAGATGATGCGGTCTACTTCGCCCGACCCGGGAATCGAATCCGAGTCCTCTTGCTAAGCAGTCGCACTTGCGACCACTCGGCCAACAAGGCAGTTTATAATTACAATATATCCCTGGAATTATAATTATATCTTAATACTCCGTATACGAATTGAAATTAGAACTACAAACTAAATGACATAATAAGTAGTAACTAACTATTATCTAATCTGTAAACTCGGAAAAAGCCACATTCCACACATTTCGCTAACAATAAATTATTATCCGAATGACTATTGCTGCAATAAACATTTACTGCGCACAGAATAATCTTCACATAAATTAAAAAGCACATTATTTATTGATTACTAAGATTTTAAACAGGATCTAATTTTTATAATAACTATCGTGAGACATACTAAATTTACTCAAAAATCACAGCCTCTACTAGTTTAGGAAGAACCCCTCTGTGGTTCGAAACTAGTAGAGCTCTCTCAGTATTTTCACGTGAGCAACTCGCGATTTTGAGTTAAGGTTCTAGTTTCTTGGTCTTTTCATACACCACTTTATTTATGGTAGGTATCGATTATAAAGAGATAACAAAATCTATTAGGTATTTCTCCGACCCCTAACGACTGAACTATTAATAATGGATTTGGATCTCAAATCTAGACCTCAATAACTCTAGATAACTTTTTTACAGTACCTCATTTTACAGTTATTGTATTGGTATTGTAGTTCTATTGAGATTGGTTTTATAAATAAAGAGAACCGGATAAAAGGTCAAGAAGACAAATAATAAAGCGATGATGCGTCTCGTGTACACACGGCTACACATCGAGCTTTACATAACCAGTATAAACTGAACGTTAAATGTGCGGAAAGATGATGCGACGCGACACCAGGATAAACTGATTTTGTATAGATTGGTGTGTGGCCGTGTGTACCTATTTAATCATAATACTCACTCTTTGTAACTGGCTGTCGAAGATCGCTGGCCAGAAGACCACCATGATGGCGCCTGATACAACCAGCAAAGAGCCGAAGCCCAAGAAGAGGCCGCTCCTCACTCCCGCTGACTTCACACACATCTTGGTTTATGTTAATTTACCTGTGGACGTGAAAAAGTAATAAAATAAAACCTTAACCTTCAGTAATCTATAAAACAAATCGAATTATAATCCCGTTGTAATACATTGTACTCATGAATATGGGCCCCGGCGAGGCTCGAAACTAGTCGGGTTTCCTCGTCGAACAATTACAGAAGTCAAAACACCTTATTAACTAATTTAGGAAAGAAAAATAACAATTCGGTTTTGTTGTGATATCATTTGGTCTTAACATAACGTTTTTTACTCTACAAAGAGCCTAATACCAAATGTAAGACCTACTTTTTGCCAGATGTACATTTTACAGTAGGCCGCAAATCAACCTACACTCTTCTGTCAAATTCAATTATTAGATTTTCAACTCTATCGTTGTGGCCCGGAGGTTAAGACACCCGCTTCTCATGCATGAGGGTGCAGGTTCGAAACCTACCAATTGCAAGTACCAATGTGACTTTTTCCGAGTTATATGTACTTTCTAAGATTATTCAGACACCACTGACAAACGGTCGGAACACGGAAAACATCGTGAGGAAACCTGGACTTATAATTTCTAATTATTAGTTTGAAATCGCCAACCCGCATTGAGTAAGCGTGGTGATTAATGCTCAAACCTTCTCCGTGTGAGAAGAGGCTTTGCTCAGCAGTGGGCACTTATAGGCTGTTGATGATGATGGTGAACTCTATCGTTTTGGAATAAAGTCGAAAATCGAATGACAAATATCGATGGAGTAGGTTTATGTGCTGGCCACTGTATGTGCTACTTATTGATGACCTTGATTTGAATGTATCAAGAGAACTCTTCATGTTATGTTATCCTACCGAAATTGCATAATGAGATTGCATTCATTAAAAATAAAAATTGATACGCATTTGATTAACGATTTATTGACGGTAATAAAAATACAAGCAATGCAACAATAGCGCCTTAATGGATTATTATTCTATTACCAAATAAAATGGATTTTTTTGGATTTATTGACACGTAAAATCCTACGTTAATGTAGTTATATCTTGCTCGAATAATTTTAATAGTAAGAATAAGACCATGGAGTTTCTTATTTTGACCTCTATGTATGTTTGTGCGCATTTAACTCGCGATTAGCTGAACCGATTTTCAGAAAAGTATTTGTTACACTTAGGAAAAGGTTTTAGTTTTAATATTAATTAACCGACTTCAAAAAAGGGGATTGGATGTCGTTTTTTTAAAAGAATTATTTATTGTAGAGTTGTCATATTGTACAGCATAAAGCAAAATTTCCTGCCCATCATATGCCCTTCTTCTTAACAATATAGGCTTCGGAACGAGTCGCGGAGAACCTAACGGGTTACCGGGGCTCCGGCTCGACGTGCAGGAGAAGGAACGGGGTGGTTTTTAGTCAGTAAGAGTCTGATACTACCTCCCGCCTCACCCAGGCGGGAGCAGTCATTCGATGATTTTCCCCCTTAAAGAAAAAGGCGAGCGATTAGTGAGTTAGAACTAATTTGTTAAGAAGTTAGAGGGCATGTCATTTAACTAAAGCAAAACGTCTGTCTCACTTAGGTCCATATTTAAACATTATCGGTTATCTTTATCCACCTATGACAAGAAATATGACGACATTTAGTACTAACTAAACATAATAGTTCGTTATATTAACAACATTAATATCTCGGTATCAGATACTAGACTGTGATAAGAATTATTTACAGACAAATTGTTCCGCAGATCATTCTAGAAACTCTTGGTGAAGGAACCGCAGTTTTACCGTCTTTTTTTTATGGCCGGTCAACAACGGATCACGTGATGGTAAGCAATCGACGTTGGCCATAGACACCCGGGTACAACAGAGGCGTTACAAGTGCGCTTCCTGGCTTTTGAATTCAGGGATTTTTTAAGGAATAGGAGGCTAACGAGCAGACGGGTCATCTGATGGATGCAACACCAGAGGAGTCACAGGTTTGGGGAATTGAGCCTCAATTATCCTCACTCACATGACGAAACACAACGCAAGCGTTGCTTCACGTCGGTTTTTTGTGAGGCCGTGGTATCACTCCTGTCGAGCCGGCCCGTTCGTGCGGAAGCATGGCGTTCCACACTTGAAATTTAATAAAGATCTAGATTAGTAGTTATTGTATGTAAATTTACCTTTATCACGTTTAAAGCCTAATCAGTTTTAATTTGATGATTCAAATCCGTCCTTTGTACCTGCTTACCTAACGTCCATCAATTGATGAGTGATACGTAGTTACCGACAAATTTCGCAATGAATTCTTGTAAGTAGGACTATCAGATATCCGTCTGATTCGGTCATACCATTTACATTTTTTTTTTATAGCATGAGCCGGTAAACGAGTAGACGGATCACCTGATGGTAAGCAATCGGCGCCGCCCATGGACACTCGAAACACCAAGGCGTTACAAGTGCGTTACCAGCCTTTTGGGAATTGAGAATTTGAGGATTGTGGAGGATTCGGGGATTGAGGAGACAGGGACTAGGGAGGGGGGTATTGGGCCTCCGGTAACCTCACTCACACGACGAAACACAACGCAAGCGTTGTTTCACGTCGGTTTTCTGTGAGGCCGTGGTATCACTCCGGTCGAGCCAGCCCATTCGAGCCAAAGCACGGCTCTCCCACACTTAAAAAGAATTTCATACATATAATAAAAATTTCTTTACTTTACTTTACTAAACATAAACACTAATAGTGTTTAGGTAAAGAAATTCGTACTGATAAAACTTCATCATCAACAGCCTGTTTTCGTCCACTGCTGGACATAAGCCTCTCCAATGACGCGCCACTGAGCTCGGTCTTCAGCTCTACGCATCCAACCACTACCAGCCACTTTACGTATGTCGTCGCTCCACCTAGCTGAAGGGCGCCATACACTACGTTTGCCTGATAAAACTTATATTTACAAATTAGGATCTATTTTTTGGGATTTCAAGAAGCGATTATAATCTAAGCTACGGCACTTTGTATGATATGACACTCCTCGAGTTCGAGGAGTATGAAAGAAGCTCAGGGTTTAGTTGAGGTAGAGCACCAAGGAATAGTTTTAGACCAGTTTTAGTGGCTTTGGCTAATAAATTGCAAATATATTTCAGTTCATCATGATCAACCCGGGGACAGGGGACATTGTTGGACATGTAGCATGCCGTTGTCAGTTTTTCTCATACAAGCAATGGGAACTCCGGTTGGCGGTAATGCAGAAAAAGATTTTGTTTCAAATATTCAACGTCCAATGGCGTGATATGTCGTGGTGGCGGGAGGTTTAAGACGCCCGCCTCTCATGCATGAGAGTGAGGGTTCGAAACCTACCAACGACAAGTACCAATGTGACTTTTTCCGAGTTACATATACTTACACATGTACTTTCTAAGATTATCTAGACACCACTGACAAACGGTAAAGGAGAATATCATGAGGAAACCTGAGCTTATAATTTCTAATTATAAGTTTGAAATCGCCAACCCGCAGTGAGCAAGCCTTCTCGGTGTGAGAAGAGGCTTTGCTCAGCAGTGGGCACTTATAAGCTGTTGATGATGATCATGAATGGCGTGATATTAGCTTATTCCCTAATGGACGAAGAACACGAGATTCACACTAGCGACATCTGGTGATTTTATGTTTATCACCGGCCGTACCCAACAGATACGGATCAGGGAGACGGAATCTCTTACATACAGAATGCATATTTGATTGATAATCTCAATTGTGTTTAACAGCAATGTAAAAGGATTATAATAATATATCAATATCCACTTCAGTCATCACTCATCTCTAGTGTGTGTCGAGTATCGATGTTTCAAGAGATTTTATCGATAACTACCTACATGACCTATTTTTTATATTGAAGATAGCAAAAAATGGCACCTGTTGGCAATATCCAAGATAATACTAACTACCCTGACTGCCTCATTGGCCGAGTGGGCAGCATTCCGCGACCCGCGACGCGACGACTGTCATGTCAGTATCAACGCGACAGTCGGCTGATGAGCCCCAAGTATGGCTTGAAACTAGTCGCATACGTCATCAAAATTACGTGAGTAACTAGGCCGAAAAACATAATAAGTAATTAATGATTGAATTAAAATTATATTTAAATTAAAAAAAAACTGCCTCGTTGGCCGAGAGGTCGCGAGTGCGACTGCCGGGCAAGGGGTCTCGGGTTCGATTCCCAGGTCGAGCAAAGTATTACTGTGTTTTTAAAAAAAATCTCAGTAGTAGGACGGAGCCTGGAATTGTGCCCGGTATATGGCAATAGACTCATCCCCTATTACATACATGGGACTCATGACATAAATAGTGAAAAGTGGGTGTTACATTGTACAGAGGCATAATGTGCACTTCTGCCTACCCCTTCGGGGATAAAAAGTTATTTTTAAATAAGTTTTTATCAAAGGTTTACTCAACGACGATAATATAAGGATAAAATGGTAGGTATCTTTTTATCATTTGACTAAATTTGATTTAGACTTACTAAGGATTAAAATATTTACTAAGATAACAATAGTTATATCTATGAAGCTGTATAACTAGTGGAAAAGATTGGGGAATTGGATTAAAAATCAATTAGTTATAATAACATAGGATTTTACTATTTAATCTATTTATCTATCTATGATTTAATTATATATCTAAACTAAAGTAGGTGGTCTAGGTTACAGTGTTTTCAGTAAAATTACTTTATTTAGGTATTAAGTTTTTGATTTTCAACTCTATCATTTAGATATAAGTAAAGTCGAAAATGTAATGAGAAAAATTTACACATTGGCACAGGTTGATGTACCGGCCACTACTTACACTAAATTGCGAAAGTGTTTGTATCTACCTATTTGACTAATTTAAATTAACTTTGAATTACTTTTATTTAATACTATACTGATTTATTGATGAAAATTGATTTAACAAAACACAAATAGGTAGTTAATAATACAAATAAATAAAAAAATACTTCGTACCACCTAATAAACCTGCAGTAATTTGTCACTAATTAATCTTAAATTCTTGTTAAGTAAATATGGAAGAATATAAATCAACAAACACTAAAAGTCATCTTCAACTATTTAAGAATTATCTATTTATCGTCAAGACTGCCTCATTGGCCGAGTGGTTGCAATTTTCTCTATTTGAATTTGAATTCAGAACAATAAACATTAGTCTAATAAATTAATGGCTTTTGTCAACCAAACAAAGGCACTAATCATCACAAATAATGTTACATGATGTCACCCTCAACAGAAATAAAAAATATTTTAAACATTTATCAAAGCATTTGGCCTAGACATAATTAATATTAGCAAGTTTATGATTTATTTTGTATTATTTAAAGCTTATTAGATAGAAATTGTAAACAAACGAAGCATGTAGGTCGTTAAGATAAAAAACATAATGGTGTCATAGATGATAAAACGACACCTAAATAAAAAATTAAAATGGTGTTGGTTCAATTTTGCACTCTTCACTAATTGTTATAAGATTCAATGTTAAAAATCAATTTACTTAATACTTTTTAAGAGATTCGAAATTTGAAATAGTTATCTGCAGATGACTAGACTACTTGTTTAGACACGTAAAGTAAGAATTTAAATAAAGAAATCGTTTTATTAAAAAAAACGAGTCAACTTGATAAAGAAACAAAAGATAGTAAATAATTATAAGGTGGCGTTTCCGATATAAATAAAATGACAACGGTAATTCGAGGAATTAGGTACTCTGAACTATCATTATTACGACTCAAGTCATATGACTTAGCTAGGCGTAATTTAATAAAACAAATTAGTATACTTACGTTTTACAGCATAAATAAATTAAGAATCTAAACAACTTTGTTCACCCACGTTTTATACACTTTTCATTTGCTATTTGGCACTTAAAATCAATCTAAATCACATGCACTGCTTATTAACATTTTCGCTTACTTTTCTAAACAACACTATTTAGATTATTTTAGTAAAAACGTAAATAATATTTGAAATAAACTTCACGTGTTTTCACTGTAAAGTCTATTCGGAGAATAAAAATATACTTGTAATAACTGTCAACGTCAAAGTCAAAATAATTCGGAGTGACATTTGCAGTGTTACTAGCATAAAGTTTATTTTCTACTAATGATATATAATAATAATGATATCAATTAAATATTACGATGCATATCAATCAAGCTTAATTAGCTTGATTGATTAAAATTTTAGGGTTATTAACAGATCCATTCCACTGACTCGTAATTCTCCAGGTACTCAAAACGATTTGATAGCTCGATTTGAAAGCCCTCCGGACAACCGATACGTGCATTTTTTTGAAGGTTGCAGCATGGACTTCATCAGACAGGATCTTTCCAACTTCACATTAATATTCAATGTGCCTCTCGGTGCCAGTCGGTGATCGCTACTGGTTCTTACCTTATGGATCATTCAATATCTGTCGCTTTGTGATCATGATGAAGTCGATCTCATTTTTGGTGGAACCGTCCGGGCTCATAGGTCCTCCTTCTCCAGGAATTCAGCCAGCCTCTGTCCCCTATGGTTCCGTTGCCCATATCCAAATTGCCCCACTCTCAACTCTCACTATCATTGGACAATTTATGAATATTTATATGGATCGTTATAGAGCCTACTCCAAAGAGATAATAAGTATAGGAGTAGCCTACTCTATTTCATTGGGACTTAGTGTATCAACGTGGTACCTGCTATATTGGCGCGGCTGTGGTCTTTTAACTAAACCTTCGGCACGGTGTGCTCTTAGCACACGACCTTACGAGCAGTGAGACATACCAAACGACAAAAATAATTTGGTCATGTCATGTCATTCACGCCATTGGTTTAGGCATGACAGGAAGGGAGAGATATCTCTGCAGTCCTTTGGTGGCAGAGTGAAATGACCAATGAGTTGAGTGACTAGCAACATCTTGGTTGCGCCTAAGTGAAAGAAATCAGTTTTACTAATGTGTTAGGTACTAAAACAACATTTAAATAAAACAAATACATGCCTACATATTTCTTTATTATTGAATAAATTACAAAAATGCTATTAATGTAAAATTCCATTCAGGCAGTATATCTGCATAATAGATATTCCTCAAATTAAGTAGGTACGCTAAATAAAACCTAAAACCGAAAAGTTTAAACTGCATTAAACTTACTGAAAAGCATACTTTGGAATGGTCCACAAGCCTACAATTTGAGACAAGCATTACATGTAAACTGAGTAAAATCACAGTAAAAAAGCGATGACTTTTAAATACCTAATTAAGTTTCATTCAACATTTGGTAGGCGAAAATCCATTTCAAAACTCGATCTCCATGTTAAAGTATCCGAGATGGCGAGACTCTGAATGTATACCCGAATCGATTAAAAAAACCGTATCCTGTGCTGGATATAAAGTTTATTTAATCGTTTTGCTAAATGCAAATTCTCCTACCCGTGTACAAATAAAATAATCTGAGAAATGTTGCCAGCAACAAAATATTTGCTGAAACTATTTCATCATAAGTTTTTCTAATCGATTCGAATACTAATTAATATAAACCTAATCTCTAGACAAGGTGTCCGTAAACTAATGTATAGCGATGAGGCCGGATTCTAGAAGCTTCTGAATCTTAGCGGCAATGTCTGGGTTCTTGAGATGGTCCTGTAAGGCGTGGGGATCTTGTTGCATCTGTTCGAGGATGCAGCGCATGGCTGGGTCGCGGAGGATTTGTTGCACTTCTGGGTCTGCCATTGCGCGTTTGCGCACCTGTAAGAGGAAAGATCGTTAGATTATTTCCTGTAAATATTAATTTACAGATCTGAAGATGGACTTCAGTGGCGTGATACTGTCGTACGCGAATCTATATCTAACACTGAAAAATTACGACATAGTTTACCACATCTTTGAAAAAAAAAACGATTTGGGGTTCATGCTACCTTAAATCGATACTAGATAGCGCCTATTTAGTTAAGAGGTGAGAAAATTAATCTATAAATTGTGAATTATCTTACCTCCTCAGGATTGGAGTTCAGTTGAGTAGAGCAGGCACGGTAGCCCTCCAGGGCCTCAGCATTGCTTGGGTCTAGCTCGAGGGCCTTCTGGTATGCGGTTAAAGCTTTGGAGTGCTGTTGCATGCCCTAGAAAGAGAAAGATATATTTTGTAGACTAAAGTAAGGTTTTCAAGGAGTTTTCAATATAAAAACCTATTAGATTGCATCAAATTAATTGATTTCTTACTATCAAAAAGTACCTCTTAAAGAACTTTAAACTGTCAAACACCAAGCGGTCACCGGTGACCGCGACCTATTGTTCTTTAATTGTGTCTATAAAACCGGTACTCGACGAGTTAATGGTAAGCCAAAATAAAGTACTAATTTATATACTGAAGTACCTACATATATAAATTATCATACTGTAACTTCTATGCAACTGCCAAATCTGTAAATGTTCGAAAAAACTAGTCAGTCCTTACCTGAAGGATCTTTCCCTTCCGGATCCATCCCTTGATAAACTTAGGGTCCAGTTTGCAGCACTGGTCGCAGTCTTTAAGACCGAGGTCGAAAGCGGCCAGCTTCGTGTAGCAGGCGGCACGGTTGGAGTACAGCTTCGGGTCATCAGGGTTACGCTTGATGGCTTCAGTGTAATGCTTTACGGCGGTACTGTAGTCTCCTGATGATGATAGCGGAATAAGTTATACATGGGGTACTCGACAAGAATCAACAGATTTATCTTTTATTTACAAAGATTTCTTTTTTGTTTTTTAAAAACGTTGCCCCACACTAGGATTTTCTCCTGTGTCGTGGGTGCGTTTACAAACATACAATATCACATACACATGACACCCAGACCCGGAACAACAATCTGTGGATCACAACAAGAATTGTTCCGTGCGGAAATCGAACCCGCGACACGTTGCGCGGCAGCCAGTTGCCCAGCCACCGCGCCAACCGTGCAGTCATAATGTAAGAATCGCCAAGTGCTTCGTATTTGCTAAGTAGTAAGCATGTCCATAATACCCACATGTGACTATTTGCAAATGTTCGTTATTTAAAGCGGAGAAAAATGCCGACAATAACGCGAGTGAGGAGTGACGAACACCCATTTCCATTTAACGTAGAAAAATTCAATAAGTTTGAAGTCCCTGATATTGTTGCTGAATTATTGAATCTTGATGCTGAAATGAGAACATAATTTTGTAACTATTTACCCTTCTTAAAGAAATCGTTGCCAAGCTCCTTTTCCTGCTCGGCCTTCACTGGGTCGATGTAGGCCTTCTTCTCCTCCTCGACTATCCGTCTCTCGACCTCACTCAGCAACGTCTTGATCTCAGGAGTACGGTGCTCAGACATGGACTTCTCAAAGTAAGTCTTGGCTAACTTCCATTGTTCCATCTTCTTGTATGCATTGCCTGGTTAGAAGGATAAATATAAGAAATGTGTGAATTTCTATAGAACATACATATAATAAGTTATTAAGTAAACAGGTAATAGTGGTTGTGGGTATGAGAGAAGCTCAAGTTGATTTCCAAAACAAAGATTTAATACTTTAAGGGTCAATTTTCCAATGCCAGATAAATTTAACTCAGGAATAACTTTGAACATTTAACAATTGTGAACGCAAATACAACCTAAAACTCTGACCAGTCACTAAAGAACGAATAGTAGCTTCCCCTAAATTGTTAGCAACTTAACTGTGATTCCTAAGCAAATCCAATAAGCATATCGCCATTAAACATTTTGATTAAAAACTTAAAGAAAAAGATCCTAATCACTACATAAATTTAATCTTTTTTAAAATAAAAAACAAGATGGACCATTTTGGCAACATGTTTGTTGATTTACGCAAAACCAATACCACTGAATAAACAATTTTATCGAAATATTCTATTAAATATTTTGGCTTATAGCCAGGAACCACATCATCATGATCCTAGGGATATTTATTAAATTATTGGCTCAATTGACCTAGTTATTTACCAATAAGATAAAGAGAAATACCTGACGCATCTTTTCCATTTTAGTAAGACAGGGATTTACTGTGAGTCAACTTTTTATATAGTCAATTAAAGTGAAGATTGTCCCCAACATTATAAGCATTCAGGTTTATCAGATGTTGGGGTGCTTATTAATAAATTATGTAATCACACTAACATTATGTTTGTAATATTTCATGTTTGCAAATGAATGCAATGAAAAAGAAACTACTGAATGGATTTTGATAGTTTTTATCCCGATTAAATGTTCCCATGGGATAAAACAGGAATACGGGTAAGGCCGCAGTTAAAAGCTACTGTAAAAATAAAACTAAATTAGCGCTTTTATAATATGGCATAACTAACTGAGTTAGTTATGCCATATTATAAATACTGAAATGCTACTCAACTTTAACTTGTTCATCTCTGTCATTTTACAAAAAAATTTTAGAGACATAATTAGGTACTCTTGAGAGTCTCTTAAAATGAAGTGACGTTTGAGTATATGAACATGAGACGTGTAGTATCAATCGGCAATCATTTGTGTACATTTTAGCTTAACCCTAGAGACCTACTGACTAGTATTGACCCTATTGTTAATAGATAAGTAGGCGCCGATAGTTATAATATGCGGTTCAAAACATAATAGTGTAATAATTAACTTATTTATATTAATATTAATATCACGAAGTGTCACTAATTTATTATTAGCTAACCAAATACTTCACTACATAGTATAAAACAAAGTCGCTATCCGCCGTCTGTCTGTCCCTATGTATGCTTAGATCTTTAAAACTACGCAAAGGATTTTGATGCAGTTTTTTTTAATAGATAGAATGATTCATAATTTCTTAAAGAATCACTTAAGAAATCAAGAATCATTCAGGTTTATATGTATAATACATGCATATTGCATCCGTGCGAAGCCGCTGAAGTTAAAAATTAATTAAAAACACTTGGATACACAAAATAAATAATTTCTGGTAACAGCATTTCCGTAGGTCCTGATTATTTTCGGTTGGACATTTAAAACTTTTATCCAGGAAGAAACCTAATTTGAATTTTGTAATATTGACCTAATTTTGGCAGCCGACCGTTCTTATTTTGTGTGTAAATGGCACAGAACAGTTTTAAATACAATGTAAACAGAATTATAATTCATTAAAAGAAGCCATGTCATTACTAACTGGAAACGAAACCAGTCGTCTTACGTTTTGATTGTGAACTTCCGATAGTTAGCTATCAAGAAACATTTTGAAACGTTTAGAACACTCTTAGCGATTTGGAATATCTAGCAGGGATAAAGGCTTAGAACGCATTATCACCAGTTATTATGATAAATGTGTATGCCGCGTACCGAAAGCTAAAAATCGATAAACCTACATGCAATACTATTTAACAATTGACCCTTCTGTATTACAACTCCAGACGTCCATTGTTCACACTTTTTACTTCTATTTCCCTAACAATAAGAGCGAAAACCGTTAACCACACGCACGCAACCACAATAATAGAAAACCCACAATTCTCGGAAATAAAATAAGCGATTCTGACCCCAATTAACATTTTCCATGGCTATATCAACTTGCATAAAGTAAGTATGTACTGAATGAAGTCTATTTATAGTAATAAATAACGAATAAAAATATTGATACACTGTTTTGACTTATTAATCTAAGGACATTGAACTTGTACTAGATATGGCCGACGCCTATTGATAGTAGATGAAGGGGCATTACTAGTCTTAACTATTCTCATGTGTAGGGTAACGCTACCATTTATTTTTTAATTCAAAACGGAAGGAACATTCGTTTATTAAGACTCAGTCAGGCATTTAGTACCTAGATTCTATTATAGAACTTGTAAACATAAACTTTGTGCCCACAACAAAAAGGGTAACATTACTAACTACATAAAAATGTAAAGAATTTAAAGATTTTTGTACTGTATTTCATCAACAATTAGCGAGCTATGTTATGTATGACGCTGTATCGCTTTCGCACACCACTCGAGTCCTCCGTTTGGTCGTCGCGAAGGTTTGACTATTAAAATTTTCGCGTAATTTCCGAATACGAGTCAATTTTGTGTCCGAGAGTTCATTTCGGGGACAACAGGACTCGTAATTATATAGAAACAGTCCCGTTCATAAAGGGACGTCTGGTGACATTAGGTAAGGGGCAATTGAACAAAGTAATCACCTGATGGTAAGCAAATCGCGCCGCCCTTGATCACCTGAATACCAGAGTAATAAAACGCTATGCTGGTTTGCAATCAACTGAACTATATTTGAATATAATTGAACACATTTGAACATTACTCAGCCGTTCATCCGGTCTGTTCATTCTAATGTTATTAAGTTAACATAAGCGACACTAGATGGCATTAGCAGTAACTATAATGATTGATTATTTTGTTATATCTATTTTACATCCTGACCTAACAAAATAATCCAAAATCCCAAAAAATAATAATATTAAGACAGTAATCACAATAAACAAGTTTTCATGACACATGTACATACACTATACTTTTGAAACACCCATTAAACTAAGAAATTTATAATGTTTTTCTTTACATAAACTCTTAGTGAATATATCTGCTGGCATACTATTTGTTGATACATATTCAATTTTAACTTTATTATCAAATACACATTCCCTAACAAAGTGGTGTCTTATATCAATATGTTTGGTACGTTTATTATGGAATAAAGGATTACAAGCTATTTTAATAGAACTCTGGTTATCACTAAATAAACATAATGGTATATTGGTACACTGGACAAGCTCATTTAACAAATTCTTTAAATAAATGCCCTCTTTACATGATTCTGACAAGGCCATGTACTCGGCTTCAGTGCTGGATAGTGCTACTGTCTTCTGTTTTCTAGATTCATATGAAACTACAGAACCCGACTTAATAAAACAATATCCAGTGTATGACTCCTGTCCAAAGAACAGCCCAATCAGCATCCACAAAGCCGTGCAAATGATGACTGGTCTTCTTATATACCAAACCATAGTCTTTAGTACCCTTTAAATATCTTAATAAACGTTTTAAATGTTTCCAATGTGTCTCATTGAAGCAGTTATTATATTGGCTTAAGAAGCTTACACTGAATGTAATATCAGGTCTGGTTAATACAGATAAGTACATCAAACTCCCTATTAATTGTTGGTATGGGTATTTCCTATCTGGATTGCTGTTTACATCTTTATCCAACTTTAAATTAATTTCCATAGGCGTATCACTACATAAACAATCTGACATATTAAATCTGTTCAGTATAATCTCTATAAATTGTTTCTGGTCTACAGTAATATGGTCTTTATAAACATTTATATTCATGCCCAAACAATTTTTCATTTGACCCAAATCCTTAATTCTAAACTTATTAACTAATTCACTAATTAGTTCCTCATATGCAGTTTTACTGTCATAGAATACAAAGAAATCATCCACGAATAAAGCAATGTAAACTTTACTATTTTCAACATTTTTTACAAACAAACATGGTTCATACCTAGACTTTTTATAACCTAATTTCAACAAACAATCCTCAACTCTATTATACCAGGCGAGAGCTGACTGCTTGAGGCCATAAATTGCTCTCTTGAGCTTCAATACTTTATTATTACAATTTTTAAAGTCTGAACATTCTGGTACTTCCATATATATGTTTTCATCTAGTACACCATTAAGAAAAGCGGTTGGAACATCAAGATGATTCATGTTTAAATCTAATTGAACACTCAAAGCAAGTAACAATCTAAATGTAGAAAATCTAAGAACTGGTGAGAAAGTATCATTATAGTCTATACCCTTTTTCTGCGTGAAACCTTTGGCCACCAGCCTGGCCCTGTACCGCACTTCACCATCACTGTTCAACTTTCTTTTAAATACCCACTTGTTTTTAACCACTGTTTTGTCTTTTGGCCTAATCCACCAAGTGTCATTTTCACGAAAAGATTTCAGTTCATCTTTTATTGCGTTTTGCCACTGTTCACTTTCAGCACTATTTAACACTCACATGGTAAGCTGTCCATCTAACATTTCCGCGCACATATTTGCAATACCGTAATAGTCTGGTTTGCGTCTCGTACGTTTTTCAGGCACATTATTATGAACCTGCAGTGCTAGCCAAATGCCATTTAGCGCTTGTCTACATGTAGAGTAGAAAACTAAATTATATGGAATTGACGTAAAATTTGACACTTGTCAGTGTCATCCCCATACATTTTGATATCTACTCTCACTGTAGACAAGCGCTAAAGTGGCATTTGGCTA
This sequence comes from Spodoptera littoralis, assembly GCA_902850265.1. Classification (NCBI taxonomy): domain Eukaryota; kingdom Metazoa; phylum Arthropoda; class Insecta; order Lepidoptera; family Noctuidae; genus Spodoptera; species Spodoptera littoralis. The sequence continues at coordinate 904,712 of LR824539.2, read as the reverse complement.
GAGGCCCTGAGTAGACAGATCCTTGTCTTCTGGTGACAATGACAAGTAACTATCATCAGTGTCACTTGATGAATCATTTGGAATGAATGTTTCATCCTTCTGGCTTGCACTGATATCTTGTTCTTCACTCACAGGAACTTCTTCCTCTTTCACCTCATCAGCTTGCCTGCTTTCATCAATGGTGATGGTTGTTGTTGAGTTGTCATCTTTATTCTCCATGATTATGACATCTCTGGCTACAATAACATCTCGTGCTATAGGATCATATAAGCGATATCCCTTGACATTCTCGGAATATCCAACTAGGAACATTTTCTTCGCTTTCTTATCCCATTTCCTGCGTTTTTCCTTAGGTACGTGTACCATTGCTGGGCTGCCAAATATTCTCAAGTGATCCAATTTTGGCTTTCTGCCTGTCCACAACTCAAAAGGTGTAGTATTTTCTCCAATACCTGCAGCTGGAGCACGGTTTATGATGTACACGGCTGTATTTACAGCTTCTGCCCACATGTATTTCTGGAACTGAGCATCAAACAGAAGACAACGTGCTTTCTCGACTATTGATCTGTTGTACCTCTCACATAGTCCATTTTGCTCCGGTGTGTAGCTATTTGTCTTCTGGTGAACTATACCACATTGTTTTAAATAGTTCTCCATTGCCGCCGAACAGAACTCTCCTCCATTGTCGGACCTTAATACTTTAATTTTTCTTGTTTGCTGGGTCTCAACAAGTTCTTTATATTGTTTAAAATATTTGAAAGTTTCATTTTTCTCATGCAGAAAATAGACAGTACACATCCTACTGAAGTCATCCACGAACAATAGGTAATATTTGGCTTTACCTAGCGATGGGTTTTCCATTGGCCCACACAAGTCTGTGTGAACCAAATCCAGGACTCCATGACTTCTGTGTGTACTACGAGGGAATGGTAGCCTCGTTTGCTTTCCTTCACAGCAAATAGTACAGCTATTCTTGCTGATGTCACACTTGTCGTTGAAATTTACACCTTCAACTACTCCATTCTTCAATTTCTGTATATCAGTGGCATTGATATGTGCAAGACGCCTGTGCCAAGTTGTACTAGATACTCTAACTGATGCTGCAAGCACTTCTTGCTCAGTTTTCACTAGTAACCTATATACACCATTTTCTAGCTTCGCTACACCAATACATTCGTTCTGTGAGTTATAAATTGAACAACCATGTCGATCAAATTCGACTCTGTTTCCGTTGGCAATTATTCTACTCACTGATAGTAAATTGGTAGTGAGGTTAGGCACAAACAAAACATTGTTGACATTGATTACGTGATTCTTACTACCGACACACGTCGTAATCTGTAGATCACCAGAGCATTCAACAGGCACTATCGTATTATTTGCCACAATAATCTCCTTAATCTTGGGTTGATAACAAACATTTGACAAGAAGTTAACGTTGGAAACCAAATGAGTACTTGCGCCGGAATCCAAGTGCCAGTCGGTTTGACTGAATGTTTTTGAGAGAAACACTGCACTAAATGCATTTGACTTCGCTTTTTCTATATGTGGACATCGATTTTTAAAATGTCCAGACTGCTTGCATTTAAAACAACGGATTACTTTTGTTTTTTCTGTTGTGTACTTGTTGCCGCCTCCACTGACATTGACAGTTGATGTTGACGGATACGTTCGGTTTCCGTTTGTTCCGCTGCCGCCGCCATACTGTGAGTGAACGGGTTGATTTTTGTAACCGCCATATTTATGAACATTTTTTCCAGCGATAAATGCACCTTCCGACTTAACCTCAAAACTCATATCCAATAACTTTGTTTTAATAGCATCTGCGTTTATGTTGATCCCCGAATGTTCTATTGCCATTATCATTGGCTCGAATTTCTCCGGTAATCCGGCCAACATTAGTGATCCAATCCATTGGTCATTTATCTCGAAACCGGTTCCTTTCAGTTTCTGCGCGGTTTCCATAAGCTGGCTTACATAGCTGGTCATCGAATCGCAGCTCTCTAGGCGTATATTGATCAGGTTTCTAAGCAAACTAATTTTACGCGAATACCCGGAATCGTCGAACATGCTCTTCAAAGTTTTCCACAGGTCGTATGTTGTAGCACATTGCTTGATGTGAACGTACAAAGAAGCGTCGATCGTTAAAATTAATTTTGCTTTCGCCTTCATATCTTCTGCCTTTTGCACTGATGTAGCCGTTACTGCTAATGGCTGCTTGATAGCGTCCGCCATGCCTTCTAATACTAGCACATTTTCCGCCGCGAAACTCCAGTCGTCGTAATTTTCACGACCTTTCAACTTCGGAACGTTTGTTAAGTAATTAGTCGACATTTTAGTCCAATTGCACTGATTGATCACTTATAGAAAAAACTTTTACGAGCCTGGGCCCATAACCTAATAAAACGCTATGCTGTAGACATGGGTAGCTCGCGAATGAGAGATAAAATTGAGCTAGCTCTTTGATTTCAATCTAGCTCCCAGTAGCTCAGTCGTTCTCGGAGTAGCTCACTAGCTCATTTAGCTCAGTCGCTCATTGACTCTATCTGTAGTATCTGTGGCTTAGCGAGCGAGAGCGAGTTACGAGTGAAAGAGTGATGCCGACACGCGACGATACACGCCGAGAGCGGCTCGACTTCCGACAATGCCCGAACGGGACCGAACTTCTCCGATGAACGTGAACGATTTCGCATGTCGCTCGCTAACCGACTCTTCGGCTCAATACGTCATTGTAAAATAGCTCTTATTACATTGCCGTAAAGGATAAAAATGCTTTATGATTTTTTTGCAAGTATGAGAAATTTGAAAATTCTTATTGGAATACGAGTTTATGGTTTGTTTGTAAACAAAATAAACATCGTTGTTTTGTTATTTCTAAGTTAATTCAAATATTGTTTAGTTAAAAGTTTAATTATTCGTTTTAGTTAGTTCGGACTAGTAAAAAGTGGTGTTTTATGATCAATGATTAAGTGTTTTTGAAGAAAAAGACTGTGTAAAGTGTAAATACCTAAGTACTTTGCTAATCATTATGACTTCTCAAAGAAAAAGAAGTGCCCTGTGGAATCACTTTGAGGAGACAGAACCCAAAATGGCCAAATGCAATTATTGCAGACAAGTAATTAAAATATCGACAGGCAATATAGGAAATTTGGGAAGGCACATGAAAACTAAACATCCCACTATCCCTTGTTATTGAGAGGCAAGTTTTGAATACTGGAGCACAACAGCCAGAGCCAGAGCCAGGTAAGTGCTGGTATAAATTTCGTGCCAGTTCCTTCAACTTCTCATTTAATTTCGCAGCCCTCAATCAGAGAGTTTGCGCAATCAATAAAAAATATGCCACCTCGAAGGGCTGAAAAAATTGATGAACAATTAATGCTGATGATTGCCAAAGGATTTTATCCCTTAAGGATGGTAGAAGATAAAGAATTTCAAAAATTTTTAAACATGCTGTGTCCTGGATACTCATTACCAACAAGAAAAACCTTGTCGGAAACCCTTTTGCCGAAAATTTATGAAAAACAAAAAGAAAACGTAGAATTAAAATTAGAAAAAGCAAATGCAGTATGTTTAACTACTGATAGTTGGACGTCAATAAATAATATCAGTTTTACTGCAATGACCGCTCATTTTATGATTTCAAATCTAACAGAAACAAAATTGGAATCAGTACTTATTGGATGCATCGAATATTCGGACCGGCATACAAGTGCAAATCTAGTTGATTTTTTAAAAAATATGGTTAAAGAATGGAAAATAAATAATAAAATTACTGCAATCGCAAGTGATAATGCTGCAAACATATCTTTAGCAATTAAGTCGAATTGGCGTCACATTCCATGTTTTGCCCATACCTTAAATCTTTGTGTGCAAGGAGCACTAATGCATATTAGTCCTACAATAAACAAAGTCAAGAAAATCGTAGAATATTTTAAAAGAAGCTCTCAAGCCCAAAAAAAATTTGAAGAGATTCAAAACCAACTGAATCAGCCAAAATTGAAATTGAAGCAGGATGTGTCGACAAGGTGGAATAGCACCTATGACATGCTGTCACGTATATTGATTTTAAAAGACGCTGTTATAACGACAGTAGCACTCATTAGAAGTGAATTAAATTTAAATGATAATGACTGGAACGTAATTGCAGCCGCCGTGCCAATTTTAAAGTTATTCTACGAAATAACAGTAGAAATAAGCGCAGAGAAAAATGTTACCTTATCAAAAGTAATACCACTTGCAAAAATCATATCACAGCATATTAAAAATTTAATAAGAGACCCACAACAAATAAATCTGCCAGAAATAAAGTGTATGCTAGAGGCACTTAATAAAGAAATAGATCGGCGATTTGCTAACGTAGAATTAAACCAATTAAATGCAGAAGCTACGATTTTAGATCCTAGGTTTAAAGGAAGAGGTTTTAAGGACCGCGAAAATTACGAAAAAATTTTGAACACTTTGAAATTAAAAGTAGGCGCAAGTACTGAAACATGTGCCCAGCCTCTTACAGCACCCATAGAAGAGGTTCAGCAAACGCCGACGCCTAGTGCGTCATCTGTTTGGAAGGAGTTTGACGATGAAGTGGCAAAATTAACTCCAGCAAATGCAACAGCTGCAGGAATAATCGAATTAAATAACTACATACAAGAGCCTCTCCTAGCAAGAACAAAAGACCCTTTTACATGGTGGCACGAAAGGCGCTCCATATATCCACACCTATTTAATTATGTGCAAAAACGATTAAACTTGGTAGCTACATCTGTTCCCTGCGAAAGAATATTTTCTAAAGCAGGTTACACTTTAAATGAAAGACGAAGTCGGCTTACTACCAGCAAATTGTCGCAGTTATTATTTATTAACTGTAATTCACAGAACAGTTAAATACGTACGTATGAAAGAAAGGTCCCAACGTACAACGAACTTGTAAAATTATTGTAAATATTAGAAATTGATTTGTCCATGCACAATTATTATAAAAAGCTGATTGATTTTTAAATACGCCAATCTAAATGATATCATTGATGATTCATTTAGATTGACAGTCCTAAGCCTGTTCAAGTATGAAGGAAAATCATTGGCTTTTATATAACAAAATATGTGAACAAAACAAACCAATGAGTCTAATTTTATCTATAGCTCGCAAATGAACTAAAGAACTTAAAAGATTATAAAGAGCCGTTGAGCTATTTGTCTCGTTTCACTCAATTCGATCAATTGAGCTGAAGAGTTAAAAGAGTTATTCGGTGAGCTAAAGAGCTAAAAGAGTGATATAGCTCTTTTGATCAAAAGAGCTATATCTCTCTTTTCTTTTCAGTGAGCTACATTTCGCATGTCTACTATGCTGGTTTGCAATCAACTGAACTATATTTGAATATAATTGAACACATTTGAACATTACTCAGCCGTTCATCCGGTCTGTTCATTCTAATGTTATTAAGTTAACATAAGCGACACTAGATGGCATTAGCAGTAACTATAATGATTGATTATTTTGTTATATCTATTTTACACAGAGGAGTTAAAAGTGCATTACTGTCTTTTTTAAAAGAGAATGCGGTATATACTTTAATTTTGAATGATTACGGACATTAGGTACTTTGAATCATTTTTTTTTTCAAAAATATTGAATGGAATAGGTGTTAAGTGTTCGAGAAAGAGGCCATGATTTTTGTTGGTAAAAATAATTACTGTTATGTTAACTCAAACAGTTTAGTCATGCCATGGCAACAACATAGCTAACCACAGAATATGACAAATTATATTATCTAAATTCTAACACAAAGTTATCAGTAATGGCTGATAAAAAAGTGTGGGAACGGCTTATAAAAAACTTGTATAAAATGTTAATACTGCAGAAACAATAGCATACAAAAACGCAATTATCTAAACAATAAAAAAACTCAAATGGGATAATTAAATTAGCACTGCCAAAGTAGCAAATAGCGTATAATGTAAACTTGGAACATTATTTATATGAATGCCATATTTAGATAAGTAAAATATCTGTAGTTTTCAGACAATAACCACCCACCTACCCATAATTACTGTATGCAAAAGGATTCTCCATAGTGCCCAAAAGAGCCAGCACAAACTACAAAATACTAGAACAAATAAATAAATGCTATATGCAAAAAAAAACATCAACTTACCAATTCTAGTAAAAGCCTTGGCTATTAACTTGAAGTCTGCTCTATTTTCCCTTCCAATATCAATAGCTTTCTCGCACTCCTTAATACATTTCTCATACTCTTTCTGCTCAAAATAGACAGCGGCCATGTTTGTGTAAAAGGTTATGTCAGTGGGATCATGTTCTACTGCCTTCTGATAATGTTTCAGAGCATTATCTAAGTCTTTCTTCTTATAGCTTTCATTCCCTTGATCCTTCTCTTGTAATGCTAGCCTTCTGTTCTCTGGCAGGTCATCGTACTTCGGTTTTTCAGGCTCCTGCTTCTTCAGTGGCTCCTCAGTCTTTTTCTCAGGTGCTGGTGGGTCTACATCCATAGGCATTTGAACATCTAGGCCAAACATAATGCTAATTGTAGTGAGGACTCTTTTGTCTTCTAACATATTGCCGAGCTTTTGGACATCGAAGGGATTCTGGACTATTTTCTGTAAATATAAAAGTGGTGATATGAAGCTGCCAATTTTTAACATGATGGGTAGGAAAAAAGTATTGATACTATATTTGACACAAAGATGTTTAGAAATTAGAGACATTAGCCAGACAATAATGTTTAAACTGTCAAACACCGCGAGGACACCGGTGACCGCAACCTATTGTTCTTTAATTGTGTCTATAATGACGGTACTCAAAGGGAAGAACATTAGCCAAAATAGGTTTTATACTCTATATCAGTGCTGTCCAAACTATATAACCTCACGGGCTAATTAAATTTATTACAAAATCTGGAGGGCCAGAAAAATGTTCTCAGTAGTATAATGACGTTTAACATTATGTTCTTTACTCAAAGACAGAACTTGTAGATAAATGACACACTGAATTTTATTACTGTTGTTAACTTGCTACACATAAGATGAAGATGTTGAGAATGTGCATCACTGGCCATATGAAAACAAGCCTATTTGGACAGCCCTGCTCTACCAGGTAAATTTTACCTGTTATGTTGAAATACACAAAACAAGGCTTTTATTAATCCACTGGTACTTGGACATGGGTCACAATAAGATGACAAATTGCATTGCATTAATTATACTCCTCATTATGTTGATATATCATAATGCAAATTCCCCAAAATTTGATCATCTAAAAGTACTCTCTAAACATCGGAAATATGGTCTATAATGAAGTTAGTTACGAGCAGTCACCGGCAACCGCTTGGGGATTAAAACTGATCAGATAAAATGTAAAACAAAAAAACAAGTCAATATTTAGACATATTTCTACTGCTTCAAAGCTGTGTTATTGGAGGACTCCCTGCCTCACAAACAAAATAATTGAATATCCATATTATAATATTTAATGACACACATATATGTGAATTTATAAATCAGTCATCCAGTATGGGTAAGTTCAACCTCATTTACATAGAATTGCTGATTGAACTTTTTACATGTAATTTAGATCTCACATGTATTGAGGATCAAGTACGCAATTAAACCAGAATTCTAAAGAACATTATCAAATGATGGGACTACTAAAAATAATTAAATAATGCTTTTTTCTTTGTCCGCAAGCAGTAGTCATTTAAAATATTTGATCAACTGAATATGTTAATAGTACATTTCCTTTATCAAATGCTAATTTATGCACAGAACAAAAGTATAAGTAATAAAATGGAAGAATATAGTGAGAAACAATAGGAATAAAGGTATTCAACAAAATGATTATGATATAGATTCAACAATTATGTAGTAATTTACTTACTTCAACAATTTTACAGTATTCTGGATCATTTAACCAGTCCCTCGTCTTTGGGTTATTCCTGAGCTTCTCAAACACCTGTTCTAATTTGACCTTATTGTCAATAATTGTTTGCTGTACATCAGCCAAGCCTGTGGCCAACTGTTCATTGTTAGGGTCTAGCTCTAAACCCTTGTTGTAAGTCTCTATCGCCTCTGCATGCCGGCCCAAGTACGCCAGCGCAGAACCTTTACGGGAGTACCCCTTGGTCCAAGTAGGGTTAAGAGCGATGGTCTGGTTAGCATCCTCTAAAGCTGCTTCGTAGTTCTGAGCCTTAGCATGAGCTGCCGACCGGTTGCTATAGAGAACGTGGTTACTAGGATCCACGGCAATAGCCTCCGTGTAGAATTTCACGGCATCGTCCAACTTCCCTGCTGCTAATGCCGCATTTCCCTTCTCCTTTAACTGAGTCGCCTAAAAATATAACCACGCTAGAATTGTGCTACTTCATTTAATATTACAGCCTCAAAGCATCGGTATAACCTCTTACCTGATCCATAATAGGTTCTTCTAAAAACTTATCAAACCAAGATGCACTTGCAGTAAAATATTAACTTTTAACTATCTTAAGTTTTCACTTAGCAAACCTTTCTTTATTTCACTAATTTGTTCGCGGAGTTCAAACAAGCAATACGAAGTCTAGAACTGACACTTCAAATTCGAGAAAATTCTCGCCAGAATGCGATAAAGAATGACTTTCCAGAATTAGTGTACAATTTTTAACATTTCAATGCAATAGTAAATTCCCAAAATTATATTGTACTCTGTCTCACATGCAGAATTTCACGTAAAGCTATCTCGCTTAATAAAGAAATAAGTTTTTGTTTCTGAATGATTGAATACTAGTCTTTTTAGTTCACCGACTGATCGACAGCTGATTTTGTCAATGGTTTGTTTTAGGTTTTTATTTTGGTATTCAATCAAAGCTTTTTCTTTTCACCACTAGTTCATTACCTACGCTTGTTTTTTTCCTTAATCTTATTTTACCCGTAACAAACTTATTTTCGCATTTATAATACTAGTTGTAAGTTGTAAATGGTTGTAAAATTCCCGAGTGCAAGGGTTTGAGGCTTGGGTTGTGCATAGTGCAAATTAATCAATATGTTTCCAGTGAAACTTTAATAATTTATTCAATTCAAAAACAAGGTCATTCGTTTTTTGCGCAGGACTCAGAGCATTTTATAATAAAACATTATTATTCCTTTATCAATTTTTCCCTTGGCATCCCCATCATCGACATTATTTATAAATTCTGTTTAATCTGTGCACTGAAAAATGTCTCCTGAGTTGTCTTAGATAGCATACTATCGAGTGTTTTATTTTATTTTTGACCAGCTTTCTCTAATCTAAATCACACAAAATTAATTCAGCACCTACCGCAGGGCTGTGAAAATAGTGAGTTTGTAATTGGAGCCTTGACAATTGTGTAGTAGTGTCGCCGTTAATCATTTAATAGGACCGACGCTTGTCACGCTAATCATTATTTTGTAGTGTTCGTAATTGGTTCCTAGACGTTGTGGGGAATACCAAGTGGTAGTTGGGATCGATGGCAGCTTGAGTGTTTCCGTAGTGTGATTATTGGGGGGAGAGAGGCTGCCCCTGTTCGGTGACTCATTCGCGGGCTGGTGCGTTGGAAATCATGGATACCGATGATGGAGAATCCTCGAGCAGCGGTCCTATGTCCAGCCTGAACAGCCTGTTCTCGTTCACAAGTCCCGCCGTCAAGAAATTGCTGGGTTGGAAGCAGGTATAGTAACGAAATCACCCTTATTGTAATGTGTTGGCTTTGTAAGCAGTTTGTGTGTTATTTTCTATCCTGTAAGCTTTAAAACAAATCATGAATCAATAAAAAGTAATAGCTCTCTGAGAAAGTAATGAGTGATAGAACATCCCATTCATAATATTATTAGAAAATACCATGCATATCCTCCACATTGTTAACTGGCCATCGGACTTAGGATTATAAGGTGAAACCTTCTTATTCATAAAATAAATAACATGTGGTTGATAGGCCCAAGAATCTATTGGAAATTCTATTCATCAATTCATTATTTTCTATAAAGTTGTCTTAGAGATGATTTTAAAGAGAGTTCCATAAAAACATAACATAACATCACACCTTTTATCCCCGGAGAGGTAGGCAGAGGTGCACATTATGCCAGTGCACAGTGTAACACCCACTTTTCACTATTTATGTTATGAGTCCCATGTAATAGAGGGTGAGCTTATTGCCATATACCGGACACAATTCCAAAAAAAACATTAACTTTGGCCAACTCGAGAATCAAACCATAGAGCGGTCGCACCTGTGACCACTAGGCCAATGAGGCAGTCCATAAATGTGTAGGTTTTTACAAACTTAATTTCTAATTTTTTCCTTGAACATCAAATAAGGAAATATTTACTTAAGTGCTGTTTGAAAAGTTTTAAAATAAGAAAATTTCTTTCCTTGCTTTAACTCGTCGAGTACCGTATTTATAGACACAATTAAAGAACAATAGGTTGCGGTCACCGGTGACCGCTTGCCTGGTGTTTGACAGTTTAACACTTAAAAAAAGCCTAGTGATTCAAAGGTCTAAGGACATCATAGAATTTAATCCTTAATAACTACATAGTATTTATTTATTTATCATTTATGTACACACAACATAAAGGACAACACATATATAAAAACGAGGTACATAGGTATATGAATATGTTGTCAGATATTATGTACATGTTTGCAGTTAAGTCCTCAAAGGTTTGTTTGGTTACTCGGTCTATCTTTGATTGTTTTATTATCTATGGAATTATGATAAAAAAATAACAATTCAGATGCAACTGTTTTGCAACTTTATTCTACGAAACAAACATTTAAGTATCTGTAAGTTAAACAGTTACTGCTTTCTGATTGTAACCAACTTCCTTTCAACTCTATCTCCACTCCAAGTTTTAACTTGATTACCAGTTAATCTGACGCACTGTTTGTCTATATAAATGTGTCAAACATGAGTCAGGTGTGCTAACACAACTTTTCTTGGCAATGGTGAAACATCCATACAGTTTACAATTAAATATTATTTCTGTTACAAAATATTTGGGTTCGATTCCCGGGTCGGGCAAAATGCTACTGGGTTCTTTAAAAAAATTGTTGGTAGTAGTACGGAGTCTGGAATTGTGCCCAGTATTTGGCAATAGGCACACCCCCTATTACATGGGACTCATAACATAAATAGTGAAAGGTGGGTGTTACATTGTACAGTGGCATAATGTACACCTCTGCCTACCCCTTCGGGGATAAAAGGCGTGATGTTATCTTATGTTATGTTACAAATTAGTTACAGCAATCAATCTATATACTTAATATTGTAAAGCTGAAGGGTATGTATCATTGTTGGTTGGAACTTCCTATTCTCTGGAATTACTGGTTATTGAATAATAGTTTTTGTGTTAAATAGTCCACTTATCAAGGAACACTATAAAACATCACTACAATGAATATTTTATATACTTAGTAGTTTAACAACTACTTCTTTCAACCGGTGTATCTGGAAGTCAGTGGCGTAGGCCTATGTTCTCGACAGATCAACTTTGATTATTAGTTAATTAGCGACCCGCTCCGGCTTCCCACGGGTGCAATATGCATGTATTATACATATAAACCTTCCTTAAAAATCACTCTATTAAAAAAAACCCCATCAAAATCCATTGCGTAGTTTTAAAGATCTTAGCATACATAGGGACAGACAGACGGCAGATAGCGACTTTTGTATACTATGTAGTGATTGTAGTTAAAGTTATTGATAAAAAAGTGAAATACACTGACATTTTTTTGACTGACTATGTTACCAGTAACATAACAGTATTGATTGAACTAACATATTCTACAAATGCAACAGAGTTCCTGTTTATCCAAGGTGTTAAGCTCACAGGGCTTGGGATATTCCCAACACTGAGAACTTATAAAAGCAACAATAAATCATATTGGTTCAATATGAGTCATACACAGTCAATATGTTCCTAGGAACTATGAGTCATATGTTTCAAAATATGTTGTTTACTATCACACAATCAAGATTTCTTTTATTTCTTAATATTATTGAAGGATATTTTGTTTACAATATATTTGACTAACATAATTGATTTCCGAAAATTTTGCTGTGACACATATCCTGTTATTGTTATTGCTTCTTCTGACTGCCTCGTTGGCCGAGTGGTCGCAAGTGCGACTGCCGGGCAAGGGGTCTCGGGTTCGATTCCCGGGACGGGCAAAGTATTAATGGGTTTTTAAAAACAATCTCAGTAGTAGCACGGATTCTGGAATTGTGCCCGGTATATGGCAATAGGCTCACCCCCTATTACATGGGACTCTTAACATAAAATAGTGAAAAGTGGGTGTTATATTGTACAGTGGCATAATGTGCACTGCAACCTACCCCATCGGGGATAAAAGGCGTGATGTTATGTATGTTATTGCTTCTAACTCTAAGTTAATATTTGGTTAAAATGCCTTGCTGGCCGCACAAGAACTCATAAATGATATTTACCTTAAACAAAAATACTTATTATCTACCTGATTGTTTTGAAACATGTCAATAACAAAATCTTTGAAAATCTAAATCTACCTTTTGAGTCAAGAGCCAAAAATTTATTATATAAGAAAATTGTCTAATTAATTTGTAAGAGATGCAGCTGCTGCATAAGCATCTTTATTAATCAACTGATAAGGCACATAATTACTAACTACTAATAAAAACTAGCAAAGCCTACTGCATTAAATAAAATAGGATTTTATGGGATAAGTTGGTAAACGAGCAGACAGATCACCTGATGATAAACAATCAGCGTCGCTACTGGACAGCAGAGGCATTACAAGTGCGTTACCGGCCTATTGGGACTTTGAGGATTGTGGGGGATTCGGGGATTGGGGAGACTGGAGGGGGCTAGTAGGGCCTCCGGTAACCTCATTCACACGACGGAACACAACGCAAGTGTTGTTTCGCGTCGGTTTTTCTGTGAAGCCGTGGTATCACTCCGGTCGAGCCGGTCCAATCGTGATGAAACATGGCTCTCCCACACTCAAAATATTATTTATTTACCCAACTTACAGCAAGCAACACCATTTATTTCGATTAAACCATAATTTGATACTTTTAAAACGTCAACAAACATCCTTACTATAAGTCGATATAAAATGGTGAATGAATGAATTTCTAACATTTAATTGATTCATTTAACATCACCCGTGCATTGTTAATATAACAGGCAGTGGTAGACATGTTTAGAATAAGTGATTAATTTACCAGTTTACTTGGTTTCCTTCCTTAATCTAAAGTTGAATGTAAATAGGAAAAATGGCAAAGACTTTATTGCTCTAGAATAGTTTTTTTTTATGCGGTCGACGTATTCCATCGTAGACCGCATCACCGCTTATACACCAGGCGAGATAGTGGTAAAACGTCGGCCAAACAAATAATACAAAAAAAAAATATTTGACGAGGAACTCGACTAGTTTCAAGACATGTTAGGGCCTCATATTCATGAGCCGCATTCCGCGACCTGCGACGCAGCGACTGTCGCGCTGCTAAGGGTTAAACTAGTCGAGTTCTTCTTCAAATAATTACGTGAGTAAGCCGAAAAAAATTATGCTCCGGAATATTATTTTAACTAGAGCTGTTTAATTATTAAAGGTTCTGAGAACATTGTGATTAAGGGCCTTGTTCTGTGATACTAATGAAGTACTAATATCTTTAAATTGGAAAAAGATTAATTCTGGATTTTAAGTATTTAATAGGAAAATAGTAAGGTCTATTTTCATTAAAAGCTAACTGTATTATGTAGTTTGTATGATAAATGGTCAAAAAGAATCAAAATCTGCTTCATTGGCCGAGTGGTTGCAAGTGCGACTGCCAGACAAGGGGTCTCGGGTTCCAACCCCGGGCCCGGAAAAGTATTACTGAGCTTAAAAAAAATCTTAATAGTAGCACGGAGTCTGGAATTGGAACCCCTTATTACATGGTACATTGTACAGTGGCATTAAGCACCGTAATGTGCACTTCTGCCTACCCCTTCGGGGATAAAAGGCGTGATGTTATATACATTTTGAGTTTGTTTTGGTGTTTCTTCCCAGAATAAAGTGAGGAAATACCATATTACTTGGCAGGCCATTTACTGAATAAATATTGTTTATCGCAGGTTGCTAATACCACGAATTCGCAAAATTGGGACTGATAATCGTAACTGAGTGTTTTGTTGTTCGTACCTATAACCTATAGTTATTATCCTCAACACACACTTAAAAAGTATCTTTTTCAATAAGGCAACATTTTATCTTAAAGTTTTTGAATACTTTCTAATATCTACTTTTTTCGAAAAAGTTTCGTTTCTATTTCAGAAATAAAAGCATCTAAAAAATTTTTCTATAAATCTATAACATCGTTGGCCGAGTGGTCGTAAGTCCGATTGCCGGGCATGGGGTTTTGGGTTCGATTCCCGGGTCGGTCAAAGTATTACTGGGTTTTTTTAATATTCTCAGTAGTAGCACGGAGTCTGGAATTGAGCCCGGTATATGGCAATTGGCTCACCCCTTATTACATGGGACTCATCACATAAACAGTGAAAAGTGGATGTTACATTGTACAGTGGTATAATGTGCACCTCTGCCTATCCTTTCGGGGATAAAAGGCGTGATGTTATGATGTTATGTATAACATTTTTATAATTTATTGCTTGATTTTATAAATTATTCCTGTTCCAATTACAGGGTGATGAAGAAGAAAAATGGGCAGAGAAAGCGGTCGACAGTTTGGTCAAGAAATTGAAGAAGCGGAAAGGTGCTATCGAGGAGTTAGAACGAGCGCTGTCGTGTCCTGGCACGCCGTCCAAGTGTGTCACTATACCTCGGTCACTTGATGGGAGGTTGCAGGTACGTAACAACCTCATCACCCAGGAGACTTAGAAGATATTCGGCGATGCCTAAAAACAATTAACTAATATTTCAACTTTAAAATTCCAGGTATCGCACCGTAAAGGCCTCCCTCACGTCATCTACTGCCGTGTGTGGCGTTGGCCTGACCTTCAGAGCCACCACGAGCTCAAACCCTTGGAGATTTGCCAGTACCCCTTCAGCGCGAAGCAGAAAGAAGTGTGCATCAACCCTTACCACTACAAGAGAGTCGAGAGTCCCGTCCTGCCACCAGTGTTAGTACCTAGACATTCTGAATTCGCTCCAGGACACTCCTTACTACCTTTCCAAAGGACGGCAGAACCGTCGATGCCTCACAATGTCTCGTACTCCGGGTCCGGGTTCCCTCCTTCAGCTAGCTCGGAACTCCCAGACACGCCGCCTCCAGCGTACTCCCCGCCCTCAGATGACTCTGAACCACCTGGAGAAGTCGCCCCAGTTTCCTACCAGGAGCCTCTGTACTGGGCATCCGTCGCGTATTATGAGTTGAACTGCCGCGTCGGTGAAGTTTTCCATTGTAACTCCCATTCGGTTGTGGTCGATGGGTTTACGGATCCCTCGAATAATAGTGATAGGTTCTGCCTAGGCCAACTCAGTAATGTGAACAGGAATTCGACGATCGAGAACACACGACGTCACATAGGGAAAGGAGTACATTTGTACTACGTCGGAGGGGAAGTTTACGCAGAGTGCTTGTCGGACGCCGCCATCTTCGTCCAGAGTCGAAACTGTAATCATCACCACGGCTTCCATCCTTCCACCGTGTGTAAAATACCTCCTGGATGTTCTCTAAAGATCTTCAACAACAGGGAGTTTGCACAACTGCTGTCTCAAAGCGTCAATCATGGTTTCGAAGCTGTGTACGAGCTGACGAAGATGTGTACTATTCGTATGTCGTTCGTGAAGGGTTGGGGAGCAGAGTACCACCGTCAGGACGTGACGTCCACTCCTTGCTGGATAGAGATCCACCTGCACGGTCCACTGCAGTGGCTGGACAAGGTGCTGACACAGATGGGCTCCCCACACAACGCGATCTCGTCAGTGTCCTAGCCGCGACGCGCGCACTCGACCCCTCCCCCCACCGTACTTTGGTATCCGGTATTAAAATTCTTTAATCTCAAAAATCATTTCAACCATTGCATTTTGTATTTTATACGTGACAGAATATTTTTAATCTTTTTTTTAATGTTTTGTGTTGTAACATAGCCCCAATTGGCATTTAACAATTATGCAGCTCAAACCATGTGTCCAATTTATTGAATCGTATTTTGTAAGCGTATTATAATGAATAAAGACATTAAGGTTTACTATACTCGTCAATATAATTTATGACAAGGTAAAAAGATATTATTGGTGTAAATAAATAATGCTTATATAAACTTTTTGGTAATGTCAAGCACAAAAGTCTAAGTTCGCCATAAATTCGTTCGATATTGATGATATTATATTTTAGTATATGATTATAAATATATTTTTAAGATAAGACATATGTATGTAAGTTTTCATATACATTACGTGTAGCTTAGGTATAGTTTTAATGCAATTTTTATTTTTAACTAACGTAGAAATCATTATTTTGGTTTTGTGGCTCCTTGGGTGAAAGAATAACGAGTTATATTATACAACATAAAACAACATTCAAGTGATCCTTGAATTAATGGAATATAGACATTTTTAAATAGAGGCACCAAAAATGCCATTATTTGTTTATAAAAAATATGAATTATTTTCTCACACAACTGGCCACAAAACTTCATTTGACATAGTAGTATAATGACGAATATGTGTTCTATGTATGTTTAATTGTATTTATGACTATACTAAAATGTCAGATTAGTTTTTTCGACTCGGAACTTGCATGCAGTGTACATTATGGGTAAGGAATAGAGAGTATAAGGAATGTGGCCAGTGGGAGACATGGTCTGTGATGTTTTTTTAATAAATATCGTGAGACATACTGAATTAACTAAGAATGATGGTTACTCACGTACATATACTGAGAAAAGCTCTCCTAGTTTCGCGTCACAGAGGGACTTTTCCTCAATAGCAGCGTGCGCAGTCCCAGGTATGCGCAGCCTAGCCTAGTAGTTTATCTC
Source organism: Spodoptera littoralis (assembly GCA_902850265.1). Lineage (NCBI taxonomy): Eukaryota > Metazoa > Arthropoda > Insecta > Lepidoptera > Noctuidae > Spodoptera > Spodoptera littoralis. Next base: position 887,752 of record LR824539.2, on the reverse strand, counting down.
GTCATGTTTACGTGAGTTAACCGTGAATTTTAGTAATTCAGGGTCTGTGATATCTAAAGTAAAGGAAAGAAAGAAATAGGTTAACAAAATAGGTATTAGATAACGTTCGAGTCGATAAAACGATTTGACAATAATTTTAAATCGTGCCATCGTAAAAGTCGACAGAATTAATTTTGTCTTGTAAATTTTAAAAAGTGAACGTTGCAATTTCATTTTAAATCATTTATTTCGTAGTTGTTTTTATTCAAAATGTTTTTGTTTTAAAAATTTAATAATCTCGGATGTATTTGGAATTCTTATAAATGTCGTATAGATTCAATGCAACAGTTTTTGAAAGAAGTAGTTGTTAGGAAAGACAGTTTTACTAAAAAAATATTAAAACCAAATCAAGGGGACATGTGCAGAGTAATGAAAAAATTGTGATTGATCTCAAATCTATTGAATAAGAAATGTTTTAGTTCCTCAAAAGAGTGACTGTTGCGTGTCCCGTATAGTAGAAATATTCATTAAACTTATATATTTTCTACTGAGATATTGCTGAGACTAACGTTTCCGATTCTTGACTAATCATCGGCCAATTAAAACTTATATTTATGGAATAAATCACCTTTAGCCCCTGAACATACATATTTTGATCATGCATGTTCAAAAGAATTTAAGATGAAAAATACGCGAAATTTCTCGTATTTACAACTAACTTGTAAATTATGGAAACATGCCTAACAGATGTTCTTTTCATAAATAGTCTTGAAATGTTCTTTCTGGACTTAAATCATTAAAAACAGGCCTATTAAGTACCTACCTATAAAAGGGATGCACATAGCAACAGTATTTATTTCATGCTTGCGTCTTATTTAATTCTATCATCGCTATAGCAACATTCTGATTGATTGAATTGAAATCCAGTGAACATATAAACGTATTATACAAATTATATAATTAAAAATAAAATCTGTCCACGAATATGCTATTGAAAAGATTTTCTAGAAGTTTCACAATGAACAAAATATTTATAGTAGCCATATTGGCGATATACGTCACATAAATAAAATGGTTGAACTCGTGATTAAAAAAGGAACTTAATTAGGTTGTATGGCTAATGTTGAGCATTCTACCCTTATGGGTCCCAGGCGTAACTCGAAAACAGTCGAGTTACCTTGTCGAAAAGTTACGTGAGTAAGTTGTACAACATAATATGTTTCAAGATAGTTATAATACAAAAATATAAAAGTAGCGTCAACCATATACTTATAGCGGTTTTCATATACATTTAAAAGTTGTTATTAGAAATTAATGGCCTATAGAGATGTGCCTAAATGTAGCATAAATAACCGTCCACTGAAGTAATTGATTTTTTGTATGGAATTTGTCTATGTTTTGTTTGAGATTTTGTGAAAGATAGTGTTTTGTATGTGTGAGTGTATACACTGAGTAAAACATGTTTTAGATTTACCCTTAAAGTGAGGTTTCGGACAGTGTTTTTGAGAATGAAATCTTTATATGGCCAGAGTGTAATTGGTATACACTTATACATTAAATGCGTTTGATAAGATACGATTTTAGTTTTATGATTTTTTGGCATAAATAATAATAACAGGGTAATCGTTATGAAATATTTAAAACTTTTAACTTGGCCCTTCTTTCATAGTTATATCGCCAATCTAGTCGATATATGTCCGAATTGAAAGTACCCTTAACCGACGAGCATGCATGAAAAGATTGGTGACTTGATGAAGCGAAAGAGGTATGCAATGAATTGTCTCTGCCTACCCCCATAGGAGACAGGCGTGAGGTTATGTATGTATGTATGTATATTTAAGACTTACATTGACAAAATTCATACAAAAATCAGCTACATATACACCACTTGAAGTATACTCTTCATATATTTTCATTTACGTAATGTTATTTCATATGATATTGGCTTGTCATAAATACACGCAACTTTATAATTATAAAGTTATTGTTAAAATAGTGCCTTTAAAATTTGAACTTCGATAAATGCCTTATCGTTTTAATTATTACAATTGAAAAGTATTCATATTATTATATTTGGAATTATCTATGATATTGCATTTTTTTTTTGTTTATTTTTTTATTATTATAATTTGACCATAATTATAATAGTGCCTATTCTTATAAATTAGTATAAATAAAATACCATTTGTATGCCTTATTTTTTCGAATTCATATTTTAATTCGTGGGGTTGTGTAAAATGTAACTATTTTATGAATATGAACATTTATTATAATAGTCTTCACAAGAATAATTACTGTGGAAAAAGGCAAACAAGTGAATTTTACTATATTACTTTTTGCACAACCTCCTGTATATGTCTGTTAAACGTAGAAATCTGTAAACTTATTGCTGATATTACAATGTATATTTACTATCTACTTCAGGACGATTGTACCGAATGATTGACTCACTTAATCGAATCAAAAGCATCCAAATAATGTAGTATTTCTACATCTTTTGACATTTTTGACATGTCATTTTGACTTAAGTCAAGATTATACAGGTTGTTCTCTTAACCTATGCTGGTGTTCAATCACTATGGCATTCAGCCTATAAATATTTAGAAGTCAAAAACTGTATTACGTATAATTATTTGTATGATATTTACAAAATCATTTAAATAAAGATCTTCAAAAAGGTGTTCTTGTCTATCTTTCTATCGGTATAATCGTGTCTAAAACTATAAAATACTAATAATGGTTATAATATGCGTTAAATATGGAGTGTCGTGTAAACTTGTACATAATGTTTTACAGCGTGGCAGCGTGCTCTTTGTTATGTAGTTTTCGTTTCGAGAAATTTTGGATTTGACAACCTTCTTGAAAAAGGGTTTTTAACTTTCAATGTGATTCTTGGGTTCCTCTTTTCTTTTTGAGCTAAGGGAAGTTAAAAGCGAATAGCTAAGTACTTTCATTAGGAGTTAATTAAATTATATAATTATGTTATTACGTCTTGATTGGATTATGAATTACTTTTTTATGATGATAAATTGTATTGTATTAAATCTTTCATCGATTTTCTATGCGTTTTATGAATGGTCAATTTTATATTATGATTTTTTGAAAGTTGTCAATTCCAAAATGTGTCTGTTTGTTGATTTTGTGTAGAAGTGGCTGTAAGTGTCGTGTTGTCGAGTTTATATGAAGTGAGCTTAGGGAGGGATCTGTGGCGTAACCGATTTAGAGCGCACAAGTTTTTAAAAGAATGTAAATAGTTGCAAAAATGACTTAAGGTCTATTGGCAATGAATGTAACACGATTACTGTCCTTATTATTAATGTAAAAAGGCACAAATTGCTATGTGAATGTCTAAATGTAACGCTGAACGCATATACTAGAGTTTTGTGGACAAAAATATTATTATGGTTGTCAAAAATGGACGTTACGCCACAGTGTGCAAGGAGCTTTGTGTACAAAATTGTGAATGTTTTCTTTCGCTCTATTTACTGTAAGATAGTGTAAGCGCATAGAAGCCATTGTTCATGTAATTTTTAGTATATTTTTTCTCTGTTTAGCAATTAATAAATTTCTTTTATTGATATAATCTTTGCGTTTTTTTTTTACGAATTTTCTATGAAAAATAAACAAATCCCTCTATTAAGTAATATTAACGATCATACTTGACGAGTTAGTGCCAAAAACAACACCCAAATGTAATATTGACATCGTAATCCAGCTTGCACCACATCAATGCCATTTTGTTGCAATGCGGTAGGAACTTAGAATTGTGCCACTAAATCATACATAACACTATACGTGTAACAAGTGAAATAATATGCAATTATCGGTTACTGTTTCGTATTTAGTCTGTGCGACGAATACCAATGGCCGCGGTGTCATGGCCGCTCGCGCACGCGCGTTGCAACCGTAATGTGGTGAAAATTTGGCGCGCAATCGACAAGAATTTTCTGCAGATTGTATTGTTGATTTGCTTTGATTGGCGTGTAAGGATATTTTGTGTTACACTGAGATTTTATACACGGTATTTGCTTTGGTATTGTGTTTTAAGAAAATTCAGGATTTCCTAGAAACAGGGATTTCCGATATAAGTTGTATGTTGCAGTGAGGAGAATTAATGTACCAGTTCTTGCCTAGTCTTAATTATAATGCAAGTCCGTCCATGTGCAGTTCAACTCTAGAATAGAAATAGCTAGACTACCCGATTAAATCAAATTGCGTAGGTATCGGCCTTTTTGTCTACCTACTAAGTAGGTATTGGAACGATGCCAATTTATTACGAAAGATCCGCCCTACGACATTGAGATCCAAGTTACAATTCTTGTCGCGGAGAACCTAACGGGTTACCGGGGCTCCGGCTCGACGTGCAGGAGAAGGAACGGGGTGGTTTTTAGTCAGTAAGAGTCTGACACTCCCTCTCGCCTCACCCAGGCGGGAGAAGTCATTCGATGATTTTCACCCCTTAAAAAAAATAAAGTTACAATGCTTGAATGCAGCTTGGATCATCTTGAAATGATGAATATAACGGCATTTTTTCAACTCTCCGGAGCTTATGACGTTAATGTTGACTTTCTTTACTACTACTGTTTGTACCTCATTCTTGTACGATGCAATGCAAGGTTAATATGAAAAGAGGCTAATGATTCTTGCCGGCAATGATAACGAGTTATCACCTGGTGGTGGACGGTTCATGTTGTAATGTAGAAGTTGCTACATTGCACTAGTTTTACTGTTTATGTGGTAGGTAATATTTAGCCATGAGTTTATAGTCATACTTAGTTGTTTTCTCTTCTCTTTAGCTATGTAATGTTTTGCTATAATTATTTCGTAAGTCAAACTTATTGCCTGATCTTCAAACAAAAAAGCTTTTCGATTATAAAGACACGAGTATAAACAACGCGTGCGTTGTGTTTCGTCGTGTGAGTGAGGTTACCTACAGGAGGCCCAATTACCCCCTCCGTAATCTCCCTAATCCCTGAATCCTCAACAATCCTCAAATCCTCAAATTCGTTATCCCCCAAAAGGCCGGCGACGCACTTGTAACGCCTCTGGTGTTCCAGATGTCCCTGGGCGGCGTCGATCGCTGACCAGGTGATACGTCTGCTAATTTAGCGGCTTACTTATCCATTAAAAAATTTTTTCTCGTTATTGATAACTTACCTACTTATCACGTAAACCCATATGCCATCACATAAGGACAGTTACAATGCGTCACCATGGCTTTGGACGCGGAAGTACTCTCACTGTCCTTGCGACAATGCGACCATAATGTAAGATTGTAAGGTATCAACTTTTTTGTTTTATTTCATGTTCCCAGAAGACAAATCTGACGTCAATTTTTGCGTAGTAGGTAGGTACTCAATTGCATTCTTTTATTTTTTTCAAAGGAACTGAAGGAAATTATAACTAAAGTGTTGATTGATAGGTATTTTAATTGGGAAACACTGATATAAAAACATAGGTATCTACCTATCTGCATTAGTCATCTAGACCAGATCCGGCTTTTTTGCTCAAGGAATTCAATTAAATGTCATTGGTCTGAGTATGAGAGATAAGAGACGGTAGTTAATTGTAGACATTATTCTATTATACTATCCTATTAAGATCCTACTCCTTTTTCGTAGTCTTTAATGCCTACCTAAATTAAGTAGGTAGTTGGTATGTTTCTAGACCAAATACTACCCAGAAATATATTTATCTTTGTAGTTTAAACATGCGTATCTAGTTTGGCTACAACTGCCGTAGTTCCTGACGTGTTTGCATAACCAATCGTCACGGGTGCTTACCTCACAAGTTATAGGAAGGATTATGATACATATCAATAATCCTATACTTATGTAGTAGGTAAGTAGACTTCTTGTAACTTCCGATACGGAACTATAAAGTTAAAGTTACACTAGTTAAAGTGTATCATCTTTGAAGGCATTATTTTTAAAGAAGATTGCCTTATTACTTAAGTTGTCGCAAGTGCAACTGTCGAACAAGGTGCGTCGTGTTCGGTTCTCGGTTCGATTAATTTGTTTTTTATGAAGATTGGGGGGCAGAAGTGCTCTTAAATAAACCTGAATCTTTCAAATTGCGATCTCGGAACCGTCTGCCAAGCATGACATCTAGAGAAGACACAAACACTAGCAGTAGATTGTTGGTTGGCCTGGTTGATGATGATACTAAACGATACAAGCCTTCTAGAACAATTAATAACAATAATACATAACATAACACGCCTTATATCCCTGAAGGAGTAGGCAAAGGTGCACATGCCACTATACAATGTAACACCCATTTTTCACTATTTATGTTATGAGTCCCATGTAACGGAGTCTCCTATTGCCATAGGTATACTGGGCACAATTCCAGACTCCGTGCTACTACTAAAACCCAGTAATACTTTGCCCGACCCGGGAATCTAACTCGAGGCCCTTGCCCAATCGCACTTGCGACCAGTCGGTCAACGATGCAGTCAACAATAATACAAATGCTTATAAATATAGTTTTGTATACAAACAAACAAGTTTGTCCATCTATAGCGTGTAGGTCAGTCAGTCTGTCCGCTTTGTAGAGTGGAACGGTTGACACAAGCTACTTGTAATAATAATTTATGTATGTTACTAATATTACATACTTAGATTCTTAATTACTAGGTATTTTAATTAACTAATTCTGTTAAGTAATATTATAGATGTTATGTTGCATAATACCTTATGGGTTAAGTGTTTTTTTTAAGGGGGGAAAATCTTCGAATGACATCTCCCGCCCGGGTGAGGCGGGAGGGAGTATCAGACTCTTACTGACTAAAAACCACCCTGTTCCTTCTCCTGCACGTCGAGCCGGAGCCCCGGTAACCCGTTAGATTCTCCGCGCGATGGGTTTATTGGTTACAAGTTAAACTTTTGAGCGTAAAGGTCCTAAATTCAGGTTTGACTTTTAATGGGATCATTCAGAATTTATTCAGAACAAGCCCATCCCCTATTATAACGGAGTTACCTATAATGGAGCTCATTACATACTTATATGCAAAAGATAAATCTATTAATGGCGTGCCAAAACACACATATTTAATCACCTACGCCACAATAAATAAAAAGCTGTCGCTGGAATGCGCGGGAGATGAAATCTGTGTCCTTTATGCGCGTACGCATACATTACAAGCACTTGCGGCGATTCTAAGACGCAAGTTGTAGTCGGAGAGCTGGTGAATGTCCGGTATTAAACATCTGGGCAGGTACCTAGTATGTTGATTGCAAAAAATACGCAAAGAAATTCACCATTTACCTATGAAAGATATCTTTATAAATCTTAGGTACTTACTTAATTATATTTATGTGTATCGTAGAATAGTTGGAAGTTGCAAATGGACAGTAGGTAATTAAACGCAGAACTATCTTAATGTCAGTTAATAAAGTAAGCTGTTGAAATTATTGTTCACATTAAAACATAATTGCTGTAAATTTTTGGATTCAAGTAAGTACTTAGATAAAACAAGTTACCAAAGGACGTGCAGTAGCGTCCTCTAGACTGATCATCTTATGACCTATATAATTCTGTGATCCCTAAACCGACTGCTACGCGTGGAGATGACAACCATTCCCCAAAGAGAACGGTTATTTTTCAAAGCTTTTTAAGTCTTTGTCATTCATTTAACAACTATAAAATAATTTCGAAGTATTTTAATAAGTTTGACATTAATTATTTTACTACCTCGGCTCCTAGCCTAGTTGTGTGCGAGAGGCTGACCGGTTGTACTTGGCCTTGCAGTACCCGTCTACAGGTTTATGTGGGGGCTCCAAGGGACCAGTCAGTTGTAATAAACAAATTACTTCGTAATATAACTGTCAATGAGTTTTATTTACTTCCTAATTATTTGTTGTGAGTAATATAGAGCGTAAGATTTACAGTAGAGCATCTACGGCAGATTTTTTCTATACATAGGTCGACGTTTGGCTCGGATCTCGCCTGGTGGTAAGTGATGATGTGCACGCCTACCTATGAGCAACCTGTTCACTCGGGACTTGAAGACACCCAAGTTATACTTGTCGGGAAACACACATTCCGGCAAGGAGTTAGCTGTTCGCATAAATAATGAATTCATACGATATATCTTTAGTCTCTGAAAGAATTGGTAGTGGTACCTTTACTAATAAATGTGTCGTTTAAATTTTATTTCCAACCGGTCCGGTTAGAAAGAGGTGCACATATGTATAATGTAACACCCACTTTCGATGCGGAGTCGCGGAGGACTTAACGGGTTGCCGGGGCTCCGGCTCGAAGAGTGGGAGTAGGAACGGGGTGAATTTTTGTCAGTAACGGCCGTTCCCAATATTCAATCCATAGGTAAAGATAGATAGCTATCCTCGATAGTCAGTTAAAATCTATCTATCTTTAGATGTCGTCCCAATAACTAAAATGTGTCTTTGCTATCTCTAGTTAACAGTAGATAGGGTGCCTATCTGAGCCCTCCCGTGTGTTTCAATATATGCAGAGCTCCACAGAGTGCCACTAAGTTACAATAATGTTTTTAAAGCATCTTGTCATGTTTATATCAGAAACATTTTGAATTAATTAACGAAACCTTATATTTTGCACTAATTTTATATTATACAATATTTTTTTAGGTTTAATATAACGAAAACTTCATGTTTGAGACTGGAATAGTGCGCGACTTGTAACGGAACGTATTTGTTAAAAGATTGACATTTGACATTGTTGTTTGTTGATTTTGTTTACAATAAATTGTGATAATTTATTATAACAAAGAATTGTTTGTTATAAAAATCACCTCAGTAAGTATTACAGTTTGTGCTTTTCTAGCTTTAGATTGAAGCTATTGAAGTTTTAAAGTTCTTGATTACATGAACATACATGTGACTAATAACTCGTGTTTGGTGCACTCATTGCAGCAAAAGAATATGCTATTGACGAAAGAAGAAGTAATGCAGCTGGTACAATTGGTGGAGGCAAATCCATTGATGTTCAGCAAAGCCACAAATGCAAGCAATAATCAGCTCAAAGATGCGACTTGGAGCATTAGGTATCACAGATAGTTTCTTGTGTATTTCATTTTTGGGGTTTGGTATTGGTTATGACTAATTACTTTTCAATACTGTTTGGTTACAAAACTTTTATATGGTGGTTGTAGTGAGGACCAAAATGGAATAATACACTGAATAATATTTTTCTAGGAAAACAGAAAAGACGAGCTGATGCAGATGAAATGAGTCAATTACAAATTGAAATCAGGCAATCGCAGAATATTACTTCCAAGCCAAAAATAAAACACGACGATGAAATACATGCATTAAAGAAACGGAAACTCTAGCTAGATATACTGGAGAAGGAGAAACAACCCAATAATAATTCATGTATTTAAATAAATTAAAACAGTTTATTCTAAACCATCTTTTTTTTACACTGTGTAATTTTGCAACACATAATAATTAAAATAAATATGTAGGTAAGAATAACTGACCTATCTATATTGATACAATTATAAATTTCTCAAATTTAGTCTTCTTAGCCTAAATCTATACACAAACTCGTAATCGTCATATCAATACATGTAATTAACACGCCCTTGATATGATCGTGTTGTGGTGTGGTGAGCACATCGTCCTCGTCAGATCCCCAGTTCCTTATTTGTTCCAAAATATCAATAGCACTTGAACTACTACTTGAACTGGAGACCGACATGATTTTTTGTTTAACTCGTCGAGTACCGGTTTTATAGACACAATTAAAGAACAATAGGTCGCGGTCACCGGTGACCGCTTGGTGTTTGACAGTTTAAATCTGATGTATTTTTAAGAAATAGAAAAGATATGTTACTGATCTTCAATGATAACTATACTCCTATCCATCAAAATCCTGCGATAGAGCTATAGCCTACTAGGGATAACCAAAGCTACTGACAGATAGCACCTTTGTTATTATTGGGACGCGTGAACTGTCAATTTCATAGTAAAAGCAATCTGTAGATAACCTATCCGTCCTCCCACAGGTAATGACAACCATAGATTAGTTTGCCTATCGCCAGTAAGCTTATTGAGACGGCAAATTTAAAGATAGATAGATTTTTCTATCTCCAGTAGGGCAAAACAAGGGATAGATAGAATATTGGGAACGGCCGTAAGGGTGATACACCCTATCGCCTCACTTGGGTGGGATAAATCATTGGGTGATTATTATGACTCCATGTAGGTAAGAGAAGATGAGCGTGTTCCCATTAACTGAATGCAATTTCAGACTACGTGCTACTACTTACTGAAAATTTCTTCATAACACATAACCGAAAAGACCTGCAACGTTTACTCAAGTCAATAATAAAATGATGTGATTCGTTTTTAATACATATAGATAACCTCCTTTTGGGAAGGCGTAACATCCGCTACAACTGTTAAGGACTTCCTAGGCCATTAAAATGTAATATTTTTTAATTATTATGTAACTGTGTCATAAATAAGCCAGAGGAGGTAATCAGTCGATAATTAATGTATAAAATATATATCTATTACAACCTACTTTGTCAATAGTAAAAAAAACGATCTACATAAGTTGGTTTATTACATACATACATAACATCACGCCTTTTATCCCCGAAGGGGTAGGCAGAGGTGCACATTACAATGTAACACCCACTTTTCACTATTTACGTTATGAGTCCCATGTAATAGGGGGTGAGCCTATTGCCATATACCGGGCACAATTCCAGACTCCGTGCTACTACTGAGAATGTTTACAAACTCAGTAATACTTTGCCCGACCCGGGAATCGAACCCGAGACCCCTTGCCCGGCAGTCGCACTTGCGACCACTCGGCCAACGAGGCAGTTTATTACACCGTTACTCCAAAAACGAAAAATGGCGTAAAGATAGATTATGTCGGAAACAGCACAACTCTACAAAGGCTACGTTTTGTTCTACATGAACGATGTCGCGGGCAACAGTTTCATTAATTTAAAACAACATAATTCGATCATTCCTTTATGTAAGGAAGCTTTTAAGACTGATTTATAGAACCTGTACCTATTAAAATTATTTAGAGCGACGTCAATCTGGTTTCTAGTTTAAAATATGTAGGTAGTTTAAGGATAAATACCAGGATGCACATTCATTAGATTTTTTTTTGTATCATCGAATGACCTTTCCCGCCTGGGTGAGGCGGGAGGGTGTGTTAGACTGACTAAAAACCACCCCGTCCCTTACCCGGGTTACCGGGGCTCCGGCTCGACGTGCAGAAGAAGTCCTGCACGTCGAGCCGGAGCCCCGGTAACCCGTTAGGTTCTCCGCGACATTCATTAGATATAATCATCATCATCATCAACAGCTTATAAATGCCCACTGCTGAGCAAAGCCTCTTCTCATATGGAGAAGGTTAGAGCAATAATCACCACGCTTGCTCAATGCGGGTTGGCGATTTCAAACTTATAATTAGAAATTATAAGCCCAGGTTTCCTCACGATGTTTTCCTTCACCGTTGGTCAGTGGTGTCTAAATAATCTTAGAAAGTACATTTAACTCGGAAAAAGTCACATTGGTACTTGCCGTTTGTAAGTTTCGAACCTGCACCCTCGTGCATGAGAAGCAGGTGTCTTCAACCTCCGGGCCACCACGACACTCCATATTAGATATAAGATAGACTTTATATAGGTCATCTTCTTTGGTCTGTTTACGCCCGTTGCTGGAAAAGGCTTCTCCAATGTCAAATTATTGTGTTCGATTTCGGCAACACATCTTCACATCCAAACAGCTAATAGTACGTAGCTGTAGGGTACCTTATAGGTACTACGGTTGACTATGTAGGTATAGACAGACCTTTACAAAAAAGATTTGATAATTATCTTTAAAACAGTACATATAAACAATAACAATACGGAGCACGCACTATGCTGATTCCATCAAAATGATCAATAAGCCTGACGATATACGCTATGTTACGTTTCATACATATTAACTTAAAATCTAAGCGAAACTCGGCAATGCCCGAAGGTTTGTAGCAGTAAACATTTAAAGGTTATTATTTAAATCGTTTCAATTCACAATTGGACACTCAAAAGTTCAACCACTCGGATACTTGATATAGATTACAAAAATATTTAATCGAACATTGTTCTAGTTAGATTTTGTAATGTAAAAGTTGAAATATTATGACTCTACTTAATTCAGGGCTCCTTCGAAAATCCTTCATTATCATCATCATCAAAATGTCAGTCACAACAAGTCCACTCCTGGACATAGACCTATCCCAGTGACTGCCGAATCAGCTGATTAGACGCAACATGCATCCAACATGCTTAGCATACCGAGGTATTTAATCTTAGCATAACTAGTGTAAAATGAACTAAAACTCGCGGGTTACTCACGTGAATATACTGAGAAAAGCTCTACTAGTTTCGAACCACAGAGGGGTTCCTCCTCATGAGCAGCGTGCGCAGTCGCGGCGATATTCACGTGTGTAACCCGCGATTTTTAGTGAATTTAGTTTGTCTCACGATAGTTATTATAAAAACATAGCGTAAAATGGGCGTCATATCGTTTATGTGCACCTTTCCCTATATCATTAAGTACCTATATTACCCTATATATTACCTAAGTTATGTTACCTATCAACAGGTAAGCCATTGGGAATCAACCAAAATGGCCTTCAAGGAGAAATGCGTGACCGCAGTACATAAACACGCAAGTTTTAAACAATAGCCTTTAGCTTTGACCCCGTTTTGTGCATCAATGATATCTTAGTGCTTTTATAGGAAAATGTAACAAAATAAACTGTATCTGTTGTCAAGAGAATAGAGATACTGTAGTATTCTTCATTATTTATACGTATTAAGTCTAAATAGTCTAGGTTCTGTTGGGAGTCTTGAATATTCTAGTCTCAATTCTTAAAGATAATGTTAACACTAATGTGCACCCAGTTCAAGAAGGCTTTAAGAATTTGTGGCATGTAAATTATTTTTATAACTAAGGAATTGTGAAGTCGACAAACCACAGTAGATAAATAGTGGGACCTTGAATCCCGGAAAATATTCGGTTTCTGTATTATGGATTTCTTGTAAACCAAAACTTAGCTTTGAAAGTTAATTACAATAGCCTTAAAGATAATTAAAATACTTAATGACTTTCATTGATCCCATTACAGCAATGTCACAACACCGTAAAAGCCTAGAATGCAACCAAACTGGTTCCTTGAAAAAACTAGATTAAATGTCCAGCATATTTCCCTCATGAATCATTTGTAAATGTGTCAACATGAGCATAACTGGCCAACGGGGGTGTTACGTTACCATAGGGCTCTGCGGAGAATAACAATATCGGAGCAACCACTGTGGTAACTTAGCGACATTATAAATACAAGTGGCCGTGTACCAAACGGCAGACGTGTGTTGTGATCGCTCGCCATAACGCGCGCGTAAACGCGGGAAAATTGAAAAGCAGCCATGTTGGTTTTGAAGGTAAGTCTATGGTTACAATTTGTGGCGGGAATATTTTGACGTTTCATTCTGGGCGGAAAAATTCGATGTTACTTCTAATTGGAAAACTTTTTATAAATGAATTTTGCGGTTTTATTATTGTGTTTTCAAGTGCCGGTCATTGATAGTTAGTTTCTTATTCCTAAAAGTGTTTGTCATTGTTCGAATTGTCATGTAATGGTGATCTAATCAAATGTAATAAGCTGTGAACTTGAATGCCTATTCATACAGGAAAATAGTGTGTATTTTTGGTGGTTTTCATAAGATTAAACAACTGATATTGGACGTAATTTTTCAAGAGATTAGTGACACGGTGTTTCGACGAAGATGATTGAAATTAGGCGGCAATTTTTAAACGATACATTTAACTTACCACAGTTTAAGAATAAATTAAAACAGTGAACACACAACAAAGAGAATGAATTGCCCCACGAGTGAATGCAACAAAGTTTTATCTTAATCTAGGCATGGTGTTCAGATTAAATCATCTCATAGAAATTATACAGAAACCCTTTTCGTAACAATAATTAGAGCTTAAGAATTAATGAGTTTCTCACGGGGTGCTTGTAATTGTAATATCTAGTGCTTATGTTTGCCCATTAACGTCCAATTTGCAATGTTTGCAGCAATTCGCTCTATTTCTGAAACACAGCGCTTTGTAGCATTAAGTGGCTTTTGTTGTTGATGTCTTGTTGTAATTAGCTGTCTACTTATTTCTTTTAAATGTTTCAATTTGTTATAACTATGGTATTGTTTTGGTTTTTGAGTGATTCTTACTCTAATATTCTATGTTGACTGGTTGAGTGAGGAACTTCTTCAAAAGTTTTGGTAAAGAAGAAACACAAATTTAAAGTTTGAAGTGAAGATTTAAATATATGTAGGTCACTCAAATGACACTGTGATTGATCAATTTAAATATTCCTGTAGCTTCGTCTGCCTAGTCTCAACCCCTCGCCCATAAAATTCGGAACCAAAAGTTAATTTAATTTCAGTTACTTAAATACAAAGGTTTTTAAAATTCATTAGAAATTTTTATAGGCTATATTCTATTAAAATGATATAGATAGAAATGGAAGCTATATTTGACACAAGTGACAGGAGATGCAGTAAACTGTACGATTTCTCAGACAGCAAAACCCCCACGAAGTTGACAACTTGATGGAATATTACAATGCGTAGCAGCAGGTTGTACTTATTTGCTTATATAAAGCTTAGTGCACACTGGTGTCTAGTATCGAGTGCTCTCGACCTAAATACGTGTATAAAATGATTAGACAAACTATTTACCTATCTGTATTTTTATTCAATCAATTAAGTTTTATTCACAGGTTTAGTCTTATCGATATTCTATTCTGACACCAAGCTCTTGAAAATACCCGAAATTGACAAAGTAATTTAAAAAAAAAATCAACTTTATCGCCTGCAATAAAGTTAATCGATTATTCAGTATTCAATACTTTTAAAATTATAAGGAAATATTTAGGTTATAACTTAAAGTCATTTGCAAGCATTCATTTCAATTAGACCATAATTTGATACTTTTGAAACGTTAGCAAATATAAAGTACCTAAATAATAGTCTGTCAGTCTGTCCGTTAGTGAAGCTAGCTGCTCGTTCAAAAAATAAAATAAAAATAAATACATGATATAATACATTTAAGGAAAAATTTTAATTATATAGAATTAAAAATAATAACTTTTTTATGTGATAATATTATAAGTAGGTAGTAATTCAATTAGATTATATTTTGCTCTATATGTTGCCGTGCCCTAACCGGGATTCATATTGAAACTGTACCCAATTATGAAACACCAATATTCGAATTTGAAATTCGAATTTGAAAATGTAGATTCGAATGGAAAAACTCAATTCGTTACTTTTTTAAGAAGAGTATTTTATTGGTAACCTCTTACAATTTCCAATTATGATATTAAATGGATTTGATATTATTTTGTACGCGAGGTATCACTTTATCTACATTACGTAATTTAAATAGTTACTTGAACAGATCCTTAACAACTCAGAAATAAACAAGTTTACGTAAATGAGTAAACAAGGCCAGAAAGTGAGTTAAATTTAAAATTTTATTGCGGCTAAAATAAATGGTTTCCGCAGTTTTAAGCTTTTACCAATAAGGATGCCACTGGCGATATTAAGTAGGGCTTATTAAGTACTTTTGATTATTTTGACTATTATTGATTACATTTTTTTGCCTATTAGAGTTAACGTCTATTACGTATTTAGATTTCTAGTTGGATAATTACCTCTATCAATAGGTACTGTTTAAATTGATTTATTCATATTAAATTTACAGCATTTCCCATTACCTACCAATGACAGATTTTTTGGAAAAGAAAATACAAGAAACCCACTTCTGCTTGTTTCCAAGTGGTCGATCTATCAAGTCATCGGGGGAGATCTATGTTCAACAGTAGACGTCTGTATCTGACAAAACTTCAAATTATTCTTCGCCTACCACAAAATATACATATAACATAACATTACATAACATCACACCTTTTATCCCCGAAGGGGTACGATGATGTGTACATTACGACTGTTAATGCCACTATCCAATGTAACACGTCGCGGAGAACCTAACGGGTAACCGAGGCTCCGGCTCGACGTGCAGGAGAAGGTACGGGGTGGTTTTTAGTCAGCAAGAGTCTGACACTCCGTCCCGCCTCACCCAGGCGGGAGCAGTCATTCGATGATTTTCCCCCCTTAAAAAAAAAATCCAATGTAACACCCACTTTTTACTATTTATGTTGTGAGTCCCATGTAATAGGGGGTGAGCCTATTGCCATATACCGGGCACAATTCCACACTCCGTACTACAACTGAGATTTTTTTTAAAAACCCAGTAATACTTTGCCCGATCCCTTGCTCGGCAGTCGCACTTGTGACCACTCGGCCAACGAGGCACGCACAAAATATACCTATGTAGTATAAAATATTAGGTATACAATAACTTAAGTCCAGCTTTCTTCCCAAGTATCGATCTATTTATCAAAGGCAATTTGCCAAAACATTTACCATACAATCGATTCAAATTCCAATAATAACAGACAAGTAATCTATTTCACAAGTTACAAGGAATGTAACACAAAAGTACGTGGGCGCGGTTCTTGCAACATTACGGTCTACGATGATAGACTGCTGCGGCTATCATAGCCGTTCGGTTAAGCTAAGTATAGCCTGTGGGATAGTTTGGCTATTATATTGGTCCTGTAATTAAGAAGTAGTTATGAGCTTTTGACATCGAGTTTTGTTATAAAGCGCACATGTTGCCCTGGAAACTCTTCTGGTGTTGCGAGTAACTATGGGCGATGTTGATTGTTTACCATGGTGTGATCCGTTTGCTCTAACTTTGTCCCATAAAATAAAGATTCCAAATTATATTTGACCTATTCCTATAATTCAAATTTACAAGTTTATCAATGGTTTTGTTAGTCTTGTACAGACGACATCTAGAGCCGTTTTTTGTTCTGAATATCTACATGTAGGTTTAATCCAACGTATATAATATATTACGCAACTATAGTACTTTTAAGCTTTTAATATAATGATCTACATTTTTTCGTAAGTAATATGCATAAAAACCTTGAAAAATAAGCTGGGGACATAGATTATGATCCTGACTCACTGCTAAATATAATTGTGTTAGTTTCAAGTTACTAGGAATGCAATAAACCGAAAGTATGCAAGATAATTGCAATCTTACGGAACGGAGTAATTCCAATTAGAATTATCGTAATTGACCCGGATTATTAACTTCTGACAGAAATATTTTTATCTGTTGATCACTTAAAATAACAAATAGCACAGTTTCAACTGAAGCTCCGTACTCCCCTTTAGCTTAACTCGTCGAGTACCGGTTTTATAGACACAATTAAAGAACAATAGGTCGCGGTCACCGGTGACCGCTTGGTGTTTGACAGTTTAAGGACACTTAACACCCATAGGTAAAGGTAAGGGGTTAGTTTAGGTGCTCCGTCACGCCAAGTAACTCTTAGTTAACTCATAGTTTAGGGGTGGTTGGTAAAAATAGCTTGATCGATCAGTAAACTCAACAACAAACTTGTCGTGATCACAAGACTTTTGACTCTGTACCTACCAAAACAAACATAACCTCAAAATTAATATATTGCAAACCGGTTAACTATTCAGTTAAGTATTCCATAGACCAGGTAATCAGTACGCAAGTCTTGTTCAGCAATAGATAACGACAACATCAACCTACTTCACTTTACGTAATATTATTTACAAAAACAATTACCTACGTGGTTTTAACGGAAACCTTTGTTTTAAATTATCTTGACGTTTGACAGTTTAGCATGACAATATTGGCTGCATACGCGCTTGACTTGTCATTTGTTTTTGAAAGATGTAAAAAATCGGTCAAGAACGAGCCTTTGTTGCCTATTGCTACGGCTATACGTAATTTTATTTCTATGGCTCCGACAAATATTCTTGAAGATAAATTATTAAATGAATATTTTCTAATAATACATTTCTAATCAAACTTTCTTTTGACTACCCGTGTAAGACTTGACGGGTTGCCGGGGCTCCGGCTCGAAGTGCAGGAGTAGGAACGGCGTGGTTTTTAGTCAGTACCCTTTTCTCGCCTCACAGACGCGGGAGGAGTCATTGGATGATTTTCCCCCCTCAAAAAAATAGTCTTTTGACTACCCCACATTTCAGTTCAACAGTTTTAATTTGAGACTCAATAAAAGCACGAAATATCTGAAAAGGATTTAGACACACAGCCCTGTGTGTGATAGATGAATAGTGGGGTTAAGTATACATACATGATATACAGTTTTCTTACAACAGATTCTTAGAGACAATGAATTTGAATTGACTTTATGATGGAGCTTTAGAAGTTAACAATATGACACTTGTTTCTATGTATCTGTGTGAAATTGATTATTCTCGCTTTTGTAATTAGATAATTGATGTATTGTCTTGCAAATTATTGTCATTCGGTAATTTGCTATGAATATCAGCTAGGTAGTTGGTTAAATAATGTGACTTTGTATACATTGTATAGGTTGGCATAGTAAAGTTATTGTTGTCGTGGAAATTCAGGGGCAAATTATTATTGGGTTTTTTGATTTCAACATTCGCAAATGTTTTAGTATTGTTATGGGTTTATACTTTTACACGTATATTGCTTTTAATACCATTAGCTTTAAAGGTTATAGTCTAGTATTGTTAGGTAGTTACGCATGTATATTTTTGGGTATAAATAGCTTCAGAATCTGTAGCGGTAGATGTCAAAGTCAAAGTCAAAGTCAAAGCATTTATTTCAATTAAACCATAGTTTGGTACTTTTGAAACGTCAACAAATACAAAATAAATAATAGTCTGTCAGTCAGTCCGTCAGTGAAACTAGGTGAAACTAGGTGCTCATTCCAAAAAGTAGATTCGAATGATGGGTTGATTAACATTATTTCTACTTTATTCTTTTGCTGAATACCATTAAAGGACTCAGCCTTTTCCCTTAATGCTTGACAGCGGAACTGTAGCTGATATTCACCAAATTAGGTACTAAGAGTTTTTTTTTTATTTCTTTCTTTGGTCTTTGAACACGCAATTATTCATTTTATTGACCAATCAATACAGGTAGTTTATCAATGAAACAATCTACCAATTATTGGATTGGATTGGATAAGTGAATGTTACCGTGACTGGGTTTAACCGGGGTTATGACGAATTTAAGGAAACGTTTTAGACTTTTAGCTTTAATAAAGTGCACGTGTTTTCATTTTAGGTTAACGGTTATGAATAATCATATTACCAAGATTAAGGATATGATTGTGTCATAGATTTGTTTTAACCTTGAATTGCTACAGTTTGTTTATTTACAAAAGGTGTGAGTGTCAAATATAGTTTTATTATAAAACGCTTCATTTTGTCTTTGAACTTTGTAAATTAATAGTCTAAGTGGTGCATATACACACATACATAACATCACGCCTTTCATCCCCGAAGGGGTAGGCAGAGGTGTACATTATGCCACTGTACAATGTAACTCCCACCTTTCACTATTTATGTTATGAGTCCCATGTAATAGGGGGTGAGTCTATTGCCATATACCGTGCACAATTCCAGACTCCGTGCTACTACTGAGAATTTGTAAAAACTCAGTAGTACTTTGCCCGACCCGAATCGAACCCGAGACCCCTTGCCCGGCAGTTGTACTTGCGACCGTGTGTGTTGTCGTCGTGTTGGCTTGTATATACTTGTAAAACAGTTTAAAGATTAATAATTATACACGCAACAATCGTAATTTAAAACACAACGCAATCAGATATACAACCAAAGAGAAAAAACTTGCATCATTTCTCGACATTCCTAAATAATTAGCTACAACGAAATTATATCGAAATCCTAATTCATACTTCGATAATAATTATTTAAAACACATATGACAAGGTCTAATTATAACTAATATAGGTACAAGTG
Organism: Spodoptera littoralis; assembly: GCA_902850265.1. Taxonomy (NCBI): domain Eukaryota; kingdom Metazoa; phylum Arthropoda; class Insecta; order Lepidoptera; family Noctuidae; genus Spodoptera; species Spodoptera littoralis. Next base: position 867,843 of record LR824539.2, on the reverse strand, counting down.
ATCGATAAAAAGGTAATGATGTAAAAAAACGACCTTATAATGGATTGAGTGCGCCAAAATTAGGCCGTGGTCGCACGGTACGACACGTATTCAAATTACGTGCGACACAGACATGTTGCGACTAAATAGTAAGCTGATGAAATCTTAGCGTGGTTGTGTTCGAACTTGTTCAGTTTAATAGGCTATGTATGTATTTGATTGATTGCTTTTAGTTTAATGTCCACCAGCTAAAATTTCAAATTTGATTTCTATAATAAATAGGCTCACACTCTATTACATGGGACTCCTAACATAAAATAGTCAAAAGTGGTTGTTCCATTGTACAGTGGCATTAAGTGCTGAAATGTACAACTTTGCCTACCTCTTCGGAGATAAAAGACGTGATGTACGGTATTCTAAGTTCAAACTTATTAATTTCCGCGCCCGTCTCAAAGAGCCATCAGACCACCACGGGTGGGGCTCAATAGGACTGATGCCGAAACGGAGCCAGCCGTGGAGGACTTAACGGGTTGCCGGAGCTCCCCGGCTTGAAGGGCAGGGTTAGGAACGGGGTGGTTTTTAGTCACTAAGAGTCTGACACTCCCTTCCGCCTCAACCAGGCGGGAGCACTCATTCGATGATTTTCCCCCCTTAAAAAAAAGCAAAATTAAAAGTAGGTGTCACATTATGTGCTTTGTTGAGACGTGGACTAAAACTATACCAATATTACAAGTGCAGAGATCTTTCGTTAATGACAAATTAACATATAAAACATGACCTTAGAAGCTACTACTTTTCTAATCACACAACACAACAAAAGGTACAAACATTTATCAAAGAACAATATCTCTAATTACATATTCATTCAATACAATCATATACTTGCGACACAAGGTATAGACAGTCTATGCGTCTGTACACGCCCTTACATCTCATTTACACGCGAAGTGAACCACATTCTTAGGCAAGTATGCAACATGAAATAATGATATAAATATTAATAGGTTTATTTGAGATTCCTGCTCGTTACCTTGGCTGTCACCATCTGCGGTGATGGTCTACATTTCCTCGAAGCTTCGAGAATTTTCTTTTGTATATATATCATAACATAACTTAACATCTGGCCTGTTATCCCGAAGGGGTAGGAAGAGGTGTACATTATACCACTGTACAATGTAAAACCCACTTTTCACTATTTATGTTATGAGTCCCATGTAACAGGGGGTGAGCGTATTGCCATATACCGGTCACAATTCCAGACTCCGTGCTACTATTGAGAATTTATAAAACCCAGTAGTACTTTGTACGACCCGGGAATCGAACCCGAGACCCCTTGCCGCCGCCTTGCGACCATTCGGCCAACGAGGCAGTCTTATCATTTCCTCAACTTTTTTCAAGTCAACTTTAGGTTTCTTTGTATCAATTCCTTTATTGAACTCGTTTCTTTGTCTTGGTTGTGGTAAATGCTAAGCAAGAGTCTGACGGTTCGAGTTTATAACCGACTTCAAAGAAAATAGGTGCTCTGTTTGATCTGTATGTATGTATGTATGTATGTTAGCATTTATCTCGTGATTAGATGAACCGATTTTGATGCGGTTTTCAGAAAAGGGTTTGTTATAATTAGGAAAAGGTTTTAGTATATTAACCCCTCGAGCGTCCTTATGAGCACCCGGTGGATCATAAGAAAAAATGCTCCATGCAGCTTTCTCTTTTATAAAATCTATTATTAATGTTTTGTTTTTATTTTGACTGTATTTGTTTTATTTCTATTGTGTTGATCCTTGTCTTCGTGTGCCAATGGCCAAATAAATGCATTTTCTTGCATGCATAAGGATAAGGAAATGCATAAGGAACGCGGCCGCTCGACGGGTTAACAAACGTCAAAAAAGAAGCGGTTAAAGTTAGTTTTTATAAAAGAATTATTGTTTAATAGATTTTAGTTTCTCCTCCTCTTCAATCGAAACTCAGGATCAAGTTACCGAAATCATTTCCCCCTAAATTCATTCCTAAGGACGGCCATGGGCTCCGTCTGCTCATTTGGCGACCTGTTCCCATAAAAACATATTATTAAGCTGATCAGTCGTCGCGGAGAACCTAACGGGTTGCCGGGGCTCCGGCTGGACGTGCAGGAGAAGGAACGGGGTGGTTTTTAGTCAGTAAGAGTCACTCACTCAGACGGGAGCTGTCATACTATGATTTTCCCCCCTTAAAAAAGCTGATCAGTCAGTTTAGTTAGTCATTAATTACATAGTGTTTTTTTAAAATTTTTTTTAAGGGGGGAAAATCATCGAATGACTGCTCCCGCCTGGGTAAGGCGTAAGGGAGTGTCAGACTCTTACTGACTAAAAACCACCCCGTTCCTTCTCCTGCACGTCGAGCCGGAGCCCTGGTTACCCGTTAGGTTCTCCGCGACTTATTACATAGTGTAGGTGTGGGTCTTAACTTTATACTTACATTATAATCTACGCTTAGTACTCACATCTTAAGAACTTACCTATCGAGAGACCTAGCCAAGTCTAGAACTTAGTATTTGAATAACAAACAAGATTGACTTTTGAATACCAATAACTAAAATCGTTATAGTGTAGGAAGTATACGCCTAACTGTCCTGAATGTTACGTGAGCACTAGATCTAAGAATCTAGGTTCAGCTTAGTGCTCAAGTATTGCCTGGCTGGTGACCAGTTTGTCAAGAATTATTGGTTATTTATTATACTTAATCACTGACTAATGGAAAACTTGATCGATTCACTGATTTTATAAAGATTAAGTAACAGTGCTTTAGCTTACTTTTACTCATTTACTCAGTAATCAATAGCCGGGTGATGACGCCAGAAAGAAACTCCTTCGGCGTGTTTTGTAAAAGCTGACTTAGTGAAAACACGTCGGATAGATCGGGCAACAACCCTCTATAAAGCTGATCTGTGGTCTAAATGTCGTGGTGGCCCGGAGGTTTAAGACGCCCGCTTCTCATGCATGAGGGCGCGGGTTCAAAACCTACCAAAGGCAAGTACCAATGTGACTTTTTCCGAGTTATATGTTCTTTCTGAGATTATTCAGACACCACTGACAAGCGGTGAAGGAAAACATCGTGAGGAAACCTGGTCTTATAATTTCTAATTATAAGTTTGTAATCGCCAACCCGCATTGAGCTTGCGTGGTGATTAATGCTCAAACCTTCTCCGTGTGAGAAGAGGCTTTGCTCAGCAATGGGCATTTATACGCTGTTGATGTGTGTGGTCTAAATCTACACGGGATACTTGTATACGGTTTAAATTTGAGAATTCAAGAATAGTGGATAGCAGAGAGAGAAGAATAGAACATAATATTCCTTTTTAGAAGGTACAATGCACTTGAGACTCCTCTGGTGTTGCAGGTGTTCATGGCCGGCGCTGATCGTTCTGTATAAGGGATCTGTATATTTGTTAGTAACAATATTATTATAAAATTATTATAGAAGAATTGTATTGTGAAACTGATTGGAAAAGAGTAACCTATGGAGTTCTTGCTCGTTCTTCTCCATAGAAATCTACACCTTGGAATGAGCAAATAGGTTCACTTTTAAATTTCTATTGATAACGTTCAAAAGTGCCTTCCTGGTCTAATTGAAATAAATGATTTTTGACTTTTGAACTTTTTTGCGTTACAATTTTGATAGAATACCTATTCTATCTCTAGTGCAGCGCTAGATGTAGAATGTACCTTTGTATGTGTACGTAATTAAATAGTTACGTGCAAAAATTTAAATTGAATCCTGAACTAGTCGGGTACAGACTAATTGTAAACTTCATTGCAATCAAGCTTTGCCTATTGTTCCGTTTTTACTGAGCGTATTTTTTAGTCCGGGTAATCGAACCTACAATATCAAGGTTGACAATTTACTTGTCATTCAATGAAGTTGTAAGATTAGATTCTGATAATGGGAATGCCTTTGTTACCGTATGCTTAAGAGTATTTATAGAAGAAGCAATTCTACCCAAAGCTTTTTTATACCAGCCGCCGTGGTTTACAGTAGTTATAGTATTTTCCCATAAACCGACTATCACTGCATCTTATAAGATGCTGTCCTTCATTCTTTTGCATCTCTTTTATTCTTGCTTATAACCTTAGAAATAATCCGATTATGAGCATTAACTTAGTACTTACCCTTTTTTAGAATCTATTTGTATAATTATGCTTTGCAGCTTTTTCCCCGCGAGGTTTCGAAAATGCCTGTCCATAGCGAGTCCTTTACTAAGTTGAATCTAGATAATATCAGTGTATCTTTTTAATATTGTACTTTTTTGGTTCGTTTTAATTCGTTGTAAGCAGCTGACAAGAAGATAACATCTAATTGTTCCAAATAAAGTAATCCATTTCATAATGCCCGTCTTGTTTTGTTCCGATTAAGATCTAAAACAAAATAGTTTTTGTTAATAAATGTTTCAACACCAATTTTCCATTTAGTGCGAGCAATATTACAATATTAATAACATTGCAGTTAGGTATAAACAACGTATTATATTATGTCCGCGTTGACCACAAGGCTAAGTTAGGCCATTCTCTCTCCACTTGCACAGAAACTAACAGTAGATCAACGTAGGACAAGATTTTTTTTTATGGCATAAGCCAGTAAACGAGCAGACGGATCACCTGATGGAAAGCAATCGGCGTCTCCCATGGACACCTGGAACACCAGAGGCGTTACAAGTGCGTTACCCGCCTTTTGGGGTTTAGGAGTTTGAGGATCGTTGGGGATTGGGCCTCCGGTAACCTCACTGACACGACGAAACACATCGCAAGCGTTGCTTCACGTCGGTTTCCTGTGAGGCCGTGGTATCACTCCGGTCGAGCCGGCCCATTCGTGCCGAAGCATGGCTCTCCCACACATACCGATACCGAAGATAGGGAAATTCTACAGAATTTTTCAAGACGGCAGATGATTAACGGCTGCTAAACTTATATCATTTGTATAAACAAACTGCTTTGTATTATTAACACAGTATTCTTCAGTTGGCACAGGAACTGTTGTTGTTTACTGAACCCTATGGTTGCTGGGTGTTGCTCTTGGACGCGTAGAGCTAAAGATCGAGGTCAGTGGCGTGCCATTGGAGACTCTCCAATGGAGAGACCTATGTCTAGCAGTGGACAAGAACAGGCTGTTGATGATGATGATGATAATAATGGTTGCTTGCTAGCAGATAATACTGAATTCCCATTATTGCATTCCAAGGACCATCAAAATATTTACCGATAAGTAGGACTGAATATTTGAATGGTACTAAATTCGCAATTTGGCTTTGAAATAAAAAAAGTTATATTTAGTTAAGTACTAAGTTGGCATACTGTATAATATTTTTACTATAGACACTGTAGGCGCCGAGTCGAAGTTTCTTGTAGCATTACTTTGCTAAAGGAATTTGATTGAAAAAATGTATAGCTAGCTAGTAAATAGTTATAGCAAATACTTTGAAGTATTTGTCCTATTACAGGTCTCGATGGCGTCACTAGCTATGTTCTGTACCCGTTGCATCAACTTTTTCATCTTAGCATTCTCAGTCATTGCGTATAATCCAAAATAGTGTATGCGTCTGTGAATAATGTGAACTGTAATAAACTCACACAGGAACAGCTTAGATTTTTCTCAAGAAAGTCATTTCATTTACTTCGTTCTTGTCAAAAACTTCAAGAAAACGTACTAACCAAAAACAAAAGGTAACCAACCCTTCGCTTGACCTTTGCAGCAAAAGATACAAATCTCATAAGCAAATTATACTTTTTTTAATCTTGTTTTGCGATGATTACATTTTAATTGTAAAGACCTCATAAACTTCAATTTACACAATAAAGTGAGTTTATCTTGTTCAAAGATGGGATTATTTTATAAAACCATCAATTACATTTACAACCATATCGTAACGAGCGCGCATCGGTTACGCAACGACACCGCTCCGACAAGATCAAGGTCACGGTTTACTTTTAACTGAAATAGCTTAACGCTGTTCTTTTTGTAACAACTTTAACTGCGTAACTTTATCTAAGTTTCACGGTTTATGAAGACTGTTACGTTGTTTTATTTTACTTCCGAAATGCAACAATAATAATTGTGTTCACTTTTATTTTCAGTGTTAAATAAAACTTAAAAATTAATTTTACCCACAAGGCCTTACTTAAATTTACAAATATCACATTAAGAATTATCCTGGATAATATAATGGTTCACCACAGGACCCAAAATACTACCCTGAGGAACCCCTAACTAAAAATCGCATTCTCTCCTTCCAGGCCCTGATTCTCTGTGCAGCGTGGTTGGCAGTTTACTGCCAGGGCCCCAACGGTCCTACCACCACCCCAGTACCCATCCTGAAGCAGATCAACAGACAGAACGATGATGGATCTTACAGTTACGGATATGAAGCTGCTGACGGATCCTTCAAGATTGAGACAAAATACCCGAATGGTGATGTAGCTGGAAAGTATGGATATGTTGACGAGAATGGAAAAACTAGAGAGATCTCGTATGGTGCCAGCAGTCAGAGAGGTTTCGAGCCCGAAGGTAGGATTGTTGTTGTTTTAGCTGTACTGTTCTTGCGGGGATTATGATTTGTGATTAAGGATGATCACAACGATAGATACAGAAGTGTAGGGCCAGGTTTAGGTTTCATTTCTTCATAGCTTCTCTTAGTATTAGTTGTCTACTTTTATTTTCTTTATTAGTCTTAGTCTTAGTTATTCTCTTAAGATTATGTTGCGTTTGTAAATTCTTTGATGATAAAATGACAATACACATCTAAAATTTAACAAGTAAAAAATACGGCTTATTATAAAATACTAGGTAAATAACACTATGCGATTATTCTTCATTCAATCTCAAGTTCATATGAAAAATATTGTGGCACTACTTATTTGAAAACAAAATTTTGTATCAAAAGTTGCAAATGGTGGCTTGAAGAACGCGATGAAGACATAAACAAATACAGCTCATCAATTTAATTACCACTTCTTTCAACAACTGGACGTTGCTACCGAGTTAGCATAAGCATACCATATCAACAGCTGAGCCTAACTGGAGCGGTTACGCCATTCGTTTCACTGATTGGTCAACACATCATGGTGTAATACCATGGTGGTCCGACACGGTAGCCGATGGTCAGCTGTATATGGAGTAATAGCAATTGAACTGATATTAGAAAGAGATTAAGCTTTCTTATGAGTGGAAAGATAATTGCGGGGTTTGATATAATGGTCGTTACGTTTTTAAAAGATGTGTGTAATTTGATATTATTATGGTTAATTGAGGACTTTGTTGAGCAAATAAGAGCAGGTGTGACTGTTAATTGAGGGTTAGTTTTTGATATCGAATCTTGTGATAAACCATGGACTAATGTAAAAATAATTTTTTTGGTTCTGTTACGAAATCAGTATTTGTAAGAAATTTAGTTTGGTGCCAGGATTTTTTAACTTTTTTATCTTCTTAAACTCATGCCGATTCCCAAGATGCAAATATGTAGCACCAATTTAGTTGTCTCTCTTCATAAAGGCATTCATAAATTATTATACACTAGCGACCCGCCGGTGCAATGTGCATGTATTATACATATAAACCTTACTTAAGAATCAATCTATCTATTAAAAAAAACCGCATCAAAATCCGTTGCGTAGTTTTAAAGATCTAAGCATACGTAGGGACAGACAGACGGCGGATAGCGACTTTGCTTTATACTATGTAGTGATATAAAAGAACATGGTCTAGAAAATTATCATGAATTAGTATATCTTGCAACTTTACACTATACTTCTGCCTAGTGCCTTCAACCTTCACGGCCTGATAACTGTCCTAACTACATAATTCTCGCTAACTACAAGATTAACTTACTTAATAGTTAAGTTAACGTAACATTGCAACAGTTAACTATTTAACTTGAATACTCTTTAATTTGTTAAGCTCTCTTAACTTTGTTGTATGCGTGAAATTATTTAAGAAATTAACGTAAAATATTATGATAACTAGAATTTGAAGATAAAGGAATGAATTGGAGTAGATACCCTACATGCGTTAGTTAACATGTCTATAATTAACATAACATAACAACACGCCTTTTATCCCCAAACGGGCAGGCAGAGGTGTAGGTACATTATGCCACTGTACAATGTAACACCTACTTTTCACTATTTATGTTATGAGTCCCATCTAATATGGACCCATTGCCATATACCGGGCATAATTCCAAATTTTGTGCTACTACTGAGGATTTCTAAAACACCATAATACTTTGCCCAACCCGGGAATCGAACCCGAGAGAACTTGCGACAACTCGGCCAACGAGGCAGTCTATTATTGTGGTAGGTTTAAAATGGGTAGGCCCAAAGAGTATAATTGGGTAGGCCCTTTGAGATTCAAGCGACAACATCAAATTAATAAATTCTGCTTTTAAAACTATGATCAATATGCTTAAAAATTTCGTATCATTCCAGGCCCTGGCATCATGGTGCCCCCACCAACTCTAAACAACCCTCAATCCTCGAACGCTCTCACTGATGGCCAGGAAGACGATGGCCAGTACCGTGAAGACCCTAGCATCTATGAGGACCCGAAGTACAACAGCCGCGCCCAGCCACGACCAGCTCCCATCAGACAGTTCCACCAGCCTGCTCAACCAGCGCCTGCGAGACAGTACCAACAACAGCCCCAGTTTGCCCCAGCACCCACAGCTGCTCCAGCTCCTCAATACCAGCAGCAGAGCCAGTTTAGATCAGCTCCTCTCTACTCCCAGCAAACCAGCCTCTTCAACCAAGGTCCTCAGCAATTCCCAGCCCAAAACCAGGACTTCCGTCCTCAGAGCCAGGTATACCACCAGCAGCCTCAATTCTCGTACCAGGCTTACACTCCTCAGCCTTACCAGAATTTCCAGAGCCAGAGTTTTCAGCCCCAGTACCAACAGCAGCAGTACCAGGGCCAGAATCAGAATTTCAACCCATTTGTTGGCCACCCCGCCCAGAACTTTGACCCCAGCTCTGGGTCGTACTCCATCAACTTCACCGGTTAAGTGATTATTGTTATTGTTGTTTGATGGTGTAAGTTGTAGTATTATTGTGTTTGTGTAGACGATTCGTAGACTTTAGTAGACTTTGATGGTAGTATCAGGATTTACTACAATTATCACCGAAGTTTTTAAATCACAGGTTATCCTTTTGTCTCAATAAGAGGATAATCTCTGATTTGAATATCAGCTTACTTATGCCCCTCTTCTATTTGAATTTCAATTTAAGTCAAACTTAGTTAATACTGATTAATACTTAAATTGATTTTTAAATACCAACGTAGTATTCCATTATATTTTTCACTGCCAATTTAAAGACATGAATCGTTTATACGAATACTCAAATTTTGTACAAAATATTAGAATATTGTAAAGGGTACCTCCCAGCGTGACGAACGATATATTTTTTACGATTTTTGTATAATTTTAGTACTAGTCAATTGTTTCGGTGTATTTTATACAAATTGAAGGAAGGAGCTTTAATTATATTGTGGTTAACAAATAACAATATCAATTAATAATTTATTTATATTCTTTCTTGATACCTAAATATTAAGATTACGTACTATCACACTTAATAATTATACGTAGTTTTAATAATATGTATGTATATTTTTATGAACCATATTTTTTAAATGTTCATTACCTAAATGTGCAACTATAGCAGACATAAAAAAATCCCTAATTTAAAAAAAAGCAGATATTTATTAAGTATTTTATTAATAAGTATGTACCGTTTGGTACATACTTATTACTATATATGTGTTGTGTACTATATATGTGTTTACATATACGGACCTACATACGAAAAAGAAATGGGCAATATTATAAAAAAAGAATAAAACACTTTGCAAAAGTTGCTCATAAACGAAATATAAATATTATATTAATTTACACACAGTTTATTCCTCTATTTTTATATATTTTACACTATTTATGATACTTTACATGTGAATATTCAATAATTTTAACTTACTAAAACTTTATCAAATATTTATGTATCTACATTATATACACAAATATTAATAAGTACTTTTAGTAATTGTTTATCTATCTATGTATATATATAATAACATATATGTACTATATTATATACACTATACAGATACCACAAGTATTTGAATGCTATCATAGTTAGAATTAAAAAATAAATTAAAAAAAAACAGCTTAGACAAAACGCATGTGTTTCTGAAGCTAAATTGAATAGATATATCAAATTGTTTTTATATAAAAACTATGCTGAAACATACTGAATAAAATAAAAATAACAATTCACTCACGTAAATATACTGAAAAAAGCTCTATCTAATAAGAGTCCCTGTTTGGCTCGAAAGTAGTAGAGCCTTCCTCAATATATTTACGTGAAAAAACCGTTATTTTTAGTTAATTCAGATATCAAATTGATTCATTTATTAGTAAAAAATATTTATTCCTAAGACCTCCATTTAGGTGGGTACAAATTAATATTTTACAATGATATGACAGGGTCTTTTTATGCTGGATGCAGGTCGCTTCCAACCGGCCTGGAAGTCATTGGGGGAGGCCTATGTTCAGCAGTGGACGTCCTGAGGCTGATATGATGATGATGATGATGATGATGATGATGATGATGATGATGATGATGATGACATAGTCTTACTATGTGCAGAATTTTTTAAAGGCTTTTTTATGTGAACCATCTTGGTCCATATTCAAGGCTGTATCAGCTTGTATTTTACAGCTAATCCATAGAACCGCTATCGTTTATTTATGGCAGTCCATTTGCAGTCTACGGATTAGCTGATGTCATTAGCTTGCAGCCTCTTTTGTCTAGGCTTAATGGAAGACCTAATGTCATTCTCCTTTAGGTCTGTTTTTCTAGGTAAGTGTAAAATAATTCCAGTTTTAAGAAAAGAGGTAATTGATAGAACATGTTGTGTTATTCAAAAATGTTTACGCCCGATTAGTGATTGTCTTTTGTTTTGTCTGAGTAACCTTAGTTTAAAATCTTAGCAATTTACTTCAGAAACGCATGCCTTTAGCCTAATACAGGTGCTTTGTAAAACATTTGCAACACTATTATATGATTATAAACAAATTAATAATGTTTTTCGGCGTAATAACTGTAATTGGGTACTGAACTTTTGTAAAACTGAGGAGAAAAACTAAATCAGATTTATTATAAAGTTTTAGCGCCCAATTGATAATTTTGACGTCTGGTATAAAATTAGTTAAAATTAATTTTTAATGTCGTTTTTACTGTTCTGCCTATCTTATTGAAATATATATCACAATCTAACAGTGAAATAAGCATTCAATAAACGAATAAAAGATTACGCGCACGCGCTATTTTCAAAATGGCGGCGGTGTGCGAAATAATACGTGTACCGATTGTAAATATATGATTAAATAAAGTGTTATGTAATATACAGTGTGTTTTATTTTATTGTCACAGTGAAAGTGCACTAGTTATAGTACAGTTGGTGCTTATTTATTATGCACATGGTCGAATCGGAAATGAGTGAGTGCAATTTAGAGTAGTTGTTTGTATATTGTGCATACTGAACTTAATGATATGGATCCAATCTATGTAACTATTACGATATACGATTGTAGCCTCATTCGTTGTGTATCACGTTCGATTCCTGGGCCAATACAATTTATATAGTAAGCAATGTTATGTAGTATGGAATTGTGCCTGATGCATGCCAATAGGATCGCAAATTATTAAGTTAGAGAAAATTATAAGCCAAAGAAGGTATTGTAGATTATTTCATAGCATTCCTAGTCTTCCTAGGACATTGACTACTGCTACCGATACATACCATAACATCGCGCTTTTTATCCCCGAAAGGGTAGGCAAAGGTGCACATTATGGCACTTAATGCCATTGTACAAATGTAATACCCACTTTTCACTATTTATGTTATGAGTCCCATGTAATAGGGGTGAGCCTATTGCCATATATCGTGCACGTATTCAGACTCCGTGCAACTACTGAAATTAAAAAAAATCCATATAATACTTTGCCCGACCCGGGAATCGAACCCGAGACCCCTTACCCGGCAGTCGCACTTGCGACCATACAGCCAATGAGGCACTGTTACCCAATCCAAGTAGAAACCACTATAGTGTTAAAATGACGTCAGCTTCTCTAAAACTGCGTAGGCACATAAACAGGCCTAAAATCTACAATGAATTCTGAAGTGACAGCAAGATATTATTTACTCAGAACCTACAAACTGACATTGTATTTTGGGAAGTAATTCAATAAATTATAAAGGCGTTCACAATCTGGTAATTCAAGTGTAGAGAGGAAGTTCTGTGGGCGGCTTACATATCCGGCTCGTGAGCAGGCGGCCTTAGTCATACCAAATATACGTACGTGATAAAAGGTGTGATTGGCATTTTGTCTTATATAGGTTTATATTATTTTATCTTTTAATCCAAGGTACTATTGACGATCGATGACGATTCTTTCATAAGTTACGTGAAATGTTTGATAGAAAAGAAATGTTACTGTTCCGGACGGACGGACAGACAGGGATGCGACATCCTTCAGCGAAATGAAAACTAAATATTTTTCCAGTTGTTTGTTTTTCTTTAACTTAAGCCGGTAAAGGAGCGGACGGATCACCTGATGGTAAGCAATCGGCGCCGCGCATGGACACTCGAAACACCAAGGCGTTACAAGTGCGTTACCGGCCTTTTGGGAATTGGAAATTTGAAGATTGTGGAGGATTCGGGGATTGGGTAGACGGGGACTAGGAAGGGGGGTTGTTGGGCCTCCGGTAATCTCACTCACACGACGAAACACAACGCAAGCGTTGTTTCACGTCCGATAAACGGTAAATGTTGTGTAGCATGGATTTCCGCAAAGTAACGCCTGATTCTATTCTATATATGTACATATATTTGACGTTACGCATTTACTATAATGCTTATTTATAGTACAGGACTATATCGTCGTTTGAGTTTAAGGACCGAGTAACTATGTGTTTATGGATGTTATAAGTATAGAAGCGACAAACGGTAGCTACTTTCCCGTCATATATTTAGAAGATAATCCACTTTTAAGAGGTAGCCTTTTTAAACAGTGCACATTTAAATACAGGTCAAACGTTGTACAAGAGTATTTATATTTGCTAAATCTCTGCTGAACTCTCAAGTAAGTAATATTTATTAATCACATTAAAAGACCAATTAAGTGATTACTAACATCAATTAAAATATCCAGTACTAAAAACTAGAGCAGATTTAATGTCAATCCATTGACAGCTCCGTTGTTGCATAATGTCGTCAAAATGTCAAGAGTGAGTCGCAAGGCCGCCTCGACTTACAACTTGGGTACAAGTGATGCAGATTGTGGGTACCAAGTTCTAACATAACTTAACTTAGCAATAGGGTAGGTGCCTAAATCTTATTTTAATGTCCGTCTGGTACATTATTTTAAAACATTAAACACGTATTTTTTCTTTTCTCACAAAATTAAATACCTTTGACGATAATTATTTTTATTATAATCTGAAATATCGTGTGACGTCACAATACGCTACATTTAGTGACGTAACGACCTCCCACTCCTAAACTTAACTCCATTTTATCTAGGTATTAGTACTATTTTGGGTCTAATTCTGCCACATAGAAGAAACCCCTAATGTTTAATATACATATATTTACAGATAGCAATTTGAAAGAGTGAACTTATAACCACATACATATCTTTGACAATTTAAGATGGGATCAATTTTTTAAATAATATTTCGCCCTTCTTCATTTTCATGACTGATATTAAATACTTATAAAGTTTAATGTGAAATGAAATTAAACGGAATGATTCTTATATGTACATTAACGACGTATTTATAAAAAAAATGTAAATACCTTAATAATTACATCCGAGTTGTAAAGATAGTAATAAAATAATTAATGTTTCTGTCAGCTGGCCTTTTCAAAGGACGTAGGTAAGTATTTCCATCGTCTTGGACAGTTATTATGTTAAATACTTCCGAAAAATCTTGTTTAATTAATAATCCATTTTATATGACACCTTGGCGCTATATTTACATTTTTGATATCGTGGCCCATACAAATGTCGTGCGTGGTGTCCCGGAGGTTGAGACGCCCGCTTCTCATGCGTGAGGGTGCTGGTCCGAAACCTACCAACGGCAAGTACCACTGTGACTTTTTCCGAGTTATATGTACTATCTAAGATTATTTAGACACAACTGACAAACGGTGAAGGAAACATCGTGAGGAAACCTGGGCTTATAATTTCCAATTACAAGTTTGGAATCGCCAACTCATAATGAGCAAGTGTGGCGATTAATGCTCAAACCTTCTCCGTGTGAGAAGAGGCGTTGCTCAGCAGTGGGCATTTATAGGCTGTTGATGATATTTATATTTATTTTTGCTACCGGTTCTCCATTGTTTACTGTGAGTTGATAAGACGTCCATGACCAAAGAGGAAGAGAAAATAAAGATATCAAATCGATCCTACTTACCTGCGTACCTATCGTATATTGCATATTATCTTCCATAGGTTACTTATTTTTTACATTAAAGCTACGTTTATAATGTTGTTTTGTTTATGTCAATTTTTTTTATGTACGAGCATACGGATCTCCTGATGGTAAGCAATCGCAGCATGGACACCTAAAACACCAGGGGCGTTACAAGGACGTTACCGGTCTTTTGGGAATTAGGAACTTGAAGATTGTGGGGGATTCGGGGATTGAGGAGACTGGGGAGCGGGGGTATTTAGGCCTCCGGCAACTTCAATCAAATGATGAAACACAACGCAAGCGTTGTTTCACGTCGGTTTTCTGTAAGGTATCACTCCGGTCGAAGTCGAACCCGGCACATTCGTGCCGAAAATAACTTGGTAAAATGCCATCCAATTTAGTTGAAGTTGAGTCGATATTAATAATTAGAAACTATTAGAAGGAAACACATTGAAAGGTGTTTACTTTTTAACATGCAAATACATTAAAATTTGGCAATTCAAAATGGCCTTAATAAAGCCATTAATAGTAAGCAATAATAGCAAGCCAATATATAACTAATCGGTTTACTACTAAGGTCGGTAAGACCTCTAAACTCGAGCAATGACTCGATACAAATTCGTCGCGTAATGTCGACCACACCTTGCATGTGTGCATAGAGTAGTGCGAGCACAGAGATTTAGTTGTGACAAATTGTAAATAATTTTACGTAATAAAAACAAAAAGAAAGAGAAAGCGGTTGAAGAGGGAGACGGAAGACTTAATATCCTGGCCGATGACATGCGTGGAATGGAAACAGCCGCAGTACAAAGGATGCGAAAGATTGACCACCATCTCGCCTGATGGTAAGCGATGATGTGGCCGACGAAGGAGCACGCCTCCCTATGTAACCTGTTCACTCGGGACTTGAAGACACCCAAGTGGAAGTGGATACAAAAAAGTAGGAAACCGGGTACCGGGCACCTAAAGGAATAAACTGGGATAACACTAGGATGTTGATAATGATTCTATCTAACTTTAGGACCTGATTGAGATGCTCAGTTAGTTTTCCGGACAATTAAGGTCTCTTATTACCTGCTATACATACACAGATACATTACCCTCGAGTTCCTCTACGATCGTATAGAAAAAAATAAAAACTACGTTTAAAAATGAAAAATAATAACAAACAAAAAGCAAAAAATAACTATTATTAGTACCTACTGTCTACTGATAGGTTACCCACCCCACTGATAGGTTAGAAGTGGGTGCCCTAACCTCATAAGCACAAATGGCGGAGAAAGAAGTGAACAAACACAAAAAAAACAATCAGCCGAACATGTAGCTCCTCCTTTTTTTGAAGTCTGTAAAAATGATAATGAAAGCAAACTGAAATTTATGATTTTTTTTCTAGCCATGGTCTGGTCGTCCCACTGCAGGGCAAAGGCCGCCTTACCCTCCTTCCACTCATCTCTTCTTAAAGCTATCTGGGGCAATCCTTTATACAGGTGTCATGATCATCATCATTATTTTAATTTATGACTTACTCTTAACATTATAAAAACACAGAGAACGAATGATTACTTTCAAAAATTTTTGAAATATGTCAGTAAAGGGAGAATCTGAGTATCTAGCATGTATTGCACCAACTTGAGTGACCATGTTAAAAATGGTTAATATTGTTACAATTGATACAATTGTACAGGTACAACATAAAATGCTCTGTCACACATCTACTCTATGAACACAATTTAAATGAAGCCATACACGCATGAGCAGTAAAATGTCACTTCCTTGTGA
Organism: Spodoptera littoralis; assembly: GCA_902850265.1. Lineage (NCBI taxonomy): Eukaryota > Metazoa > Arthropoda > Insecta > Lepidoptera > Noctuidae > Spodoptera > Spodoptera littoralis. Next base: position 851,583 of record LR824539.2, on the reverse strand, counting down.
ACTTATAGTTACAGTGTAACTGTCAGTCATGTCATTACGATGGTCATATCCACACACATCAAGGTATACATAACCATTTTATCATGGTCCTCGGTAATATAACATAACATCACGCCTTTTATCCCCGAAGGGTGCACAGTACCGCACTTAATGCCTCTATACAATGTAACACCCACTCTTCACTATTTATGTTATGAGTCCCATGTAATATGTGGACCACTGGACTGCCTTGTTGGCCGAGTGGTCACAAGTGCGACTGCCGGGCAAGGGGTCTTAGGTACTATTTCCGGGTCGGGCAAAATATTAAAAGGTTCTTTAAAAAAAATCTCAGTAGTAGCACGGAGTCTGGAATTGTGCCCGGTATATGGCAATAGGCTCAGTCCTATTACATGGGACTCATGGTCCTCGCTTTGTATGATCTTATTCACATTAGATAGACACGGTCAGGTTATATAGGATGCATAAGGTAGATGTGGAGCTATGTGCCCTATACTCGTGTCCTCTTTGATGTCCTCGCCCGTCCCAAGCTCATGAATATAATATTCAGTAGGTGCTATTGCTTCTCAAAATGTCAATTGCCTTTAGGCTATTGTTGTGTTATATTTATGATAGAATAAGAATATCATTAACGATTTGTAAATAATTTTATTTAGTAATGTCGTTAATTGATCAAGTTTCTGTATATTTGCTAATTGCCAAAAGTTCTCGCATTAGAGAACTAGATATTATTATTACTTACTTATTATTTTGACTGTAGAATTCCTCAGTAACAATAATCAGGTTAGTATTATTCCCGACAAGCAGATTTTCTAGATTATCGTATGTACATCTGAACGGCCGCGGCCGCCGGACTGCCTCGTTGGCCGAGTAGTCGCAAGTGCGGCTGCCGGGCAAGGGGTCTTGGGTTCAATCTCAGTATTAGCACGGATTCTGTAATTGTGCCCGGTATATGGCAATAGGCTCACCCCCTATCACATGGAACTCATAACATAAATCGTGAAAAGTTGGTGTTACATTGTAAAGTGGCATAATGTGCACCTCTGACTAAAAACCACTAGACTGTATTAAGTAAGCTAGACAATGCTTTAATACATTAAATAAGTAAATCACGAACTCTTTAAAAGGCCAAATCATACACATAGATACTGAAAAACCTATTTACAACGCCAAATCAAAATAGAGTAAACCCAAAACTGATCAAAATTTGATAAACAGACTTAAGTACTGGCGTATATTATTATATACGGTCTGTTTATAAACATGTTTTCAGATTACAAGTTACGAGTCTATAGAATACTTATACCCGGCTCGACGTGCAGGACAAAGAACGGGGTGTTTTTTAGTCAGTTAGTGTCTGACACTCCCTCCCGCCTCACCCAGGCGGGAGCAGTCATTCGATGATTTTCCTCCCTTAAAAAAACCCACATAACCCAAAAATAGGTACAGATACTTCTTAAAGTATTTCTTAGACAAAAAACTAGAAACCTGATTAAAATATATCCATAAAAACTTTAGCCTAACTTCCGTCTCCGTCTTAGCTAATAGCCTTTATGTGGTATCAAAATAAGCTCTCGTTAATTAAGTGATACGTTTAAGTTGGGTAAATTAAATGAAATGAAATGAATGTAATTGTAACTAAGTAACAAGGTGTACTGAATATGTATGTAAAACATAAAAAGATAAGTTGTATAACAAGACTAATAAAACCTAACAAGGTGTAACTTAAGTTGCAATTAAGTGATTATATAAATGTACTTAAATTAGAGATAATTCATATGGAATTGTTACCCATTTTGATAAAATATCATATTTTTGGAAATAATCTTCTTTATATTTAATTTTATATACAACACATAATACATAATATAACATCACGCAACGTATCCCCGAAGGGGTGGGCAGAGGTGCACATTACGGCACTTAATGGCGCTGTACAATGTTAACACCCACTATTGACTATGTATGTTAGGAGTTCCATGTAATATGGGGTGAGTCTATTTTTATATACCGGGCAATGTTATTATAGACAAATCAATATATTACATCTATATACATATAGATCAGTTTAGCTTTATTCCTTAAAAGCAATTATATCTTAAAGAAATAAAATATAGACTAATAGATGAAATGAATAAATACTCTATACAATTATCCAGTTTTTATGCAAATAAGTCCAATCCTAACTGTGTTCATTTTCTTTAAAAATCGGGAATTGAACCCGAAACCTTTTACCAGCCCGTAGCACTTATAACTAGCTAAGTAAGAAACATATGTAAGTAAATTACATACGCAAATAAATTTAAAGAACAACTTAATCATTTTCATAACTTACTTAGCTTCACTTAAACGTAACTTAAGTTCACTGACAGCTTTTAACTTAACCATGACACATATGAAAGTACCGACAAGGTCATATTCACTTCCTGGTTAAGTAAAGGTATTAAGTTCACAACTTGCAGGGTAGCCAAACTGGTTTCACTTAAATGCAACTTAAGTATAAGACAGTTGCAGTTTGCAATCATATGACTTGCAATGCCATCTAGCGAACGAGTGAGGAAACGGTTGGATTGGGTGAAATAAATTGTAGGTGACCACATTTTCTACGCCTGATGTTTTACATAACGTAACAGGGTAAGCAGAGGTAGACGAATCTAACACTCTTTTTTCGATAGTGTAATGGAAGCTCCGATGGGGTATGGTGTTTTTTTTAAGGGGGGATAAACATCTAATGACTACTCCCGCCAGGGTGAGGCGGGAGGGTGTCAGACTCTTACTGACTAAAAACCACCCCGTTCCTTCTCCTGCACGTCGTAACCCGTTAGGTACTCCGCGACTCCGAATCGGCATCGGCCCTGTTGGGCCCCATCTGTGGTGGTCTGATGGCTCTTTGAGGCGCTCGCGGAACGCGATGGTTTATGGTGTATGGTTCACATTTAATCAATTTTCTTTTTACACTTATCCATATGTTTTGTTGGCCTATTATATGAGTAAGGAGAATTTTTTTTGAGGGGAATATCATCGAATGGCTTCTCCCGCCCGGGTGAGGCGAGAGAGAGTGTCAGACTCTCATTGACTAAAAACCACCCCGTTCCTACTCCTACACTTCGAGCTGGAACCCCGGCAACCCGTTAGGTTCTCCGCGGCTCGACAGATTATTCATTTCATTTTTTCATTTCATTTATTCAATAAACAATTTACATTGTATCTGAATGTCTTCATACATTATCATAAATCATAATCATAAATTACATTGCAATATAATCCATACAGCATGAATCAGTCATATTACTCATAAAACAAAAAATAAAATCAACAGAACAATTTAAATAATAATAAAACGCAAAATAATCAAATATAACATGACGAAAATCCAATTTAAAAAGAAATTACATAATTGGGTACTTTTCACGATAAGAATAGATCAATTATAAATTTTTCCGCAATTAAATGATTGAATTAAAATAAATGTCAACAAAACACTGCAGTACTACATTAAATCACTGAATTAAAATACTTGTCAAGAAAACACTTCGATAACACATTAAATTATTGAATTATAATACATGTCAACAGAAACACTGCACTAATACATTAAATTTATGGTGTATGATTCAATTTTCTTTTTACACTACAGTAGGAGAACCTATTTTGTCCGTTGGTTCCATATTTTCGCTGGCCTAGATTATGAGTAAGGGGATTTAGAAGTCGAATGAAGTGTTGTTGGTTTTTTTCCCCACTCGATTTCGCAATAATAGCAGCACGGCGTCCAAAATTTACTCACGTAGTGTGAGATAAATGTGATTGCATTTTGTGGCTTTTATTTTTATTTACAATTTTTCATTAAATCTGCCTCGTTGGCCAAGTAGTCGTAAGTACGATTGCCGGGCAAGGGGTCTCGTCTCTTTCACTTGTTTCACTTGAGTCTGGAATTGTGCCCGGTATATGGCAATAGGCTCACCCCCTATTACATGGGACTCATAACATAAATAGGGAAAAGTGGGTGTTACATTGTACAGTGGGCATAATGTGCACCTCTGCCTACCCCTTCTGGGATAAAAGGCATAATGTTATATTATGTTTTCATTAAATTACTTAACGATAATTTTTTTATACCTAATTAATTTGTTACTCTGCCTATCCTATGTTATATGTAAATAAGGTAGTTATTTCAAACAATTATCTTAACAAAGATATGTAAAATAATTTGAAGTGATTGAGTCAGTGTAGCCGCCCTGATTCTTGACCTTTGTGCAAAGAATGCAGACCTGCTGAGGTGGGCAGCTTTACTGTACTGTATCAACACATTTTATATTTATTTACAATATTATACAAGTGACTTCACAATAGAGATATCAATTTCATCAAGCCTTTAAGAGGGAACGCATATAAAAGGGTACGATGGGGCTGACTCTTTGATAAAAGTATTTTATTGAATTGACATCTATTTATTTAATACATAATTCATCGGTTTTATTTTAGTTCCAAGTAATTATAGGCTTAAATTTTGGTAATTTTTGTTGTTTTCAATCCAAAACAACCGCATTCAGAGTACGGAATATAAAGCCATACTGCGTCATTCGATGACGTTCCCCCCTTAAAAATAAATATAATATCATTTAGTTCATTAAATATCCACGCAATACGGATGCAATGGGCGCTAGTGTTACAACTCAAGAGTACGAAATTTAACAATACCAATGTCAATTGATCGGAATTGTAGTCAAAAGTAAGCCCCATAGATGCTGTCAGTTGGCATAATGAATAAGCCATTGGTGGCAAAAAAACTTATGCACAATCAGTCTACGTTTAAAAATTCATAAATTACAAACAATACCCTAAATCCTTGATGCTATTCATACAAAGTATAATATATTTAGTTGCGGTGCACATAAAAATGCTAATTACATTCTCTAGCGGCGGCTGATGCTAGATAACTTCTCATATAAAGCCGCAACCTTCATCAGCTCCTAATTGGTATAATGTCATCTGAAGGAATGCAGACAAATGCTGTTCTTGTAATTTACTGGCTGTTACTATGTTGGTAGGAAATTTTATTAGACAGGTACATAAACTGCCTCATTGGCCGAGTGGTCGTAAGTGCGACTGCCGGGCAAGGGGTCTTGGGTTCGATTCCCGGGTCGGGCAAAGTATTACTGTTTTTAATATTCTCAGTAGCAGCACGGAGTCTGGAATTGTGCCCGGTATATGGCAATAGGCTCACCACCTATTACATGGGACTCATAACATAAATAGTGAAAAGTGGGTGCTACTTTATACAGTGGTATAATGTGCACCTCTGCCTAGCCCTTCGGGGATAAAAGGCGTGATGTTATGTATGTGTATGTAGGTACATAAAATTACGCCAACAATGGTCTCTCATAGAGTCTCCGTTTCTTATTTATGACTAAACTAGCGACCCGCCCCGGCCCATGTATTATACATATAAACCTATCGTGAGACATGTCGCGGAGAACCTAACGGGTAACCGGGGCTCCGGCTCGACGTGCAGGAGAAGGAACGGGGTGGTTTTTAGTCAGTAAGAGTCTGACACGCCCTTCCGCCTCACCCAGGCGGGAGCAGTCATTCGATGATTTTCCCCCCTTAAAAAAATAATAATCGTGAGACATACCTACTAAATTAACTAAAAACGCGGGTTATTCACGTGAATTTACTGAGAAAAAACCTCTACTAGTTTCGAACCACAAAGGGGTTCTTCCTCATGAGCAGCGTGCGCGGTCGCGTCACACAGTGAGCTGCGCGACGTCGCCACTCACTCTATCTATTAAAAAACCGTATCAAAATCCGTTGCGTAGTTTTAAAGATCTAAGCATACATAGGGACCGACAGACGGTGGATAACGACTTTGTTTTATACTATTTAGTGAACGGTAGTACTTAATGTTAAATTGTTATCTTCTAAACTGAATAAACTAGATAAAAATGCACATCTAATTTTCATTATCTTGTCAAGTCTTCTTGATACATTTAATCCTAAATACCATACAATCATTGTACCGACCACTGATCATCAATTGCCTAATACAGAGAGATACATCAAATTGCTTGATATTTGTGTATTTTTTTGGTAAGATACGAATTCTATGCCAAATAGAAGTTTGGTATTCAGGGCTTAGTGTAGTCCTATCAAGGTTAAATAGGGCTGTCAAACATTTTGGTTTGCAGAACACAATATTTATTCATTTTATTGGGATGAATCGATGGTTGATAGCATGTAGTGCTACGAGTACCTAGATATTCGACCTGGTGTAAAGTGGGACTATTAGACATAACATAACATCACGTCTTTTTATCCCTGAAGAGGTAGGCAGAGGTGCACATTACAGCACTTAATACCACTGTACAATGTAACACCCACTTTTCACTATTTATGTTATGACTCCCATGTAGTAGGGGGTAAGCCTATTACCATATATTGGGCACAATTTCAGACTCCGTGCTACTACTGAGATAAAAAAAAAACAGTAATACTTTGCCCCACCCGGGAAACGAACCCGAGATCCCGTGATCGGCATATCAAAATCAAAATCATTTATTTCAATTAGACCAGAAAGGCACTTTTTAACGTCAACAAAAAATTTAAAGTGATGCTATTTGCTCATATGCAGGCCCACATGCGACCACGTGGCCAACGAGGCAATTCGACAATTAGATTTAAAAAAAAAGGAACATTACGCCTTTTAATCGTCACACACAAAACGTACCTCGGAAATAAGCCTAATTCAAACCTAATTCAATTAAACAATCATTCCATTACCATTTACAAACTACTTTAACAAACATGTCTTTAGTCGGAAGTAAAAAATAGCACCTATTGTTTATGAACCCATGACCATGAGCTCAGAAAGCGAGCATACCACCTCTGTGCCATTTGGTCCGTATAAACTAGAGCTGCCGGTGAAAATGAGACAAGGCCGCACAGATTATATAGCGGTTTCATAATTATCTGTCATGAATGAAGTTTTTTATAACGACATTTTCTTTTGTGGAAGTATATTATAGGCATTGTTGATAGGTATAAGTGATTACCTGAGTAGTCTTTTTTTTTTTAAGGGGGGAAAATCATCGAATGGCTGCTCCCGCCTGGGTGAGGCGGAAGGGAGTGTCAGACTCTTACTGACTAAAAACCACCCCGTTCCTTCTCCTGCACGTCGAGCCGGAGCCCCGGTTACCCGTTAGGTTCTCCGCGACATACCTGAGTAGTCTAGTGTTTAAAAATGTATCTAGATTTTTTCAACAACAATTTCAGGCACTTTTGCATTGTTTTCTATACATTTCATTTTGGTATGAATTCATTTCGAGGGATCTCGTCCGCTGCTACAATATTTTTGAAATATACAATTTTAATTAGTTATATGTATCGAATTCTGTCTAGCCTATTACCAATTATGTGCCGACTGCTGAAGTCGATGTGATGCATCATACCTAAATTGTGTAGATTTTAACCGAGCACGAATAGGTACGTTATTCATAAATCATATTTATGTTTGTGAGAAATAAGAAACGAAATATACGAAAAGCATTCATTTATCATTCGCTACCATAACCATGATCCTTTTGATCATTTAGATGCTTCTATGCAAAACATAACAAATCTAATTTGTATATGGCAAAAATATTTACAATTCAAACTAAATTTATATGATTAAACAAAATTTAATCTAAAATTAAAATGATAAATATAAATAACTAAAAACTAAAATATTTACACCTTAAATTTACTTTAAAAAAGTTATAATAATAAATATAAGTATCATCTTAACGCATCAAAAAATTTATCGTTATCATTGTTCTGAGGTAGGGTGCCCAAAACGCTGGCACCATTACCACGTTGGATGGCAATGCTTAACCTTTGCCCAAGGTAGCCAGCCCTTCGATCACCTGAAGTGTCAACCATCCTTCTTACAATATCTTTGTAAAGAATATGTGCATTTGGGCCCCACGGCCCTAAAGATTCAACCCCAAACGGTTCATAAACATAATTGTCGATCAGACTATTATATTTTCGCTACTTGAGGTTTTCGGCTGCAGCAGCGGCAGCACCGGTTTGACATGCTGAGCTTAGAAGTTGGGATGGCGCAAGAGTATCAACGCAAATGGCCCATACTAAAGGCCTTTGAATTAGTAACTACTTTGTATTAATTTAAATGTAAGATGAAAGTAAAGTTCTAACCATATTGTTACCAGTAACTGTTACCAATTAGATAGTTAGTACTAGAAGGTACAGCCTGCTATGAATATGCGATCAGGCACGATGCCAACGTAATGTGCCAGTCAGGAAATAACTCTCATTATCTTACAGAGGAAGCGAATGTAAGTATGTGGCGTTTTGATATTTTAATGAGGAGTTGGAAATTGTGTGTAAGATTACTTTTAATTTGTTTTGTTCGGTCTTCTTAATTTGTGATTTTGTGTGTAGATCCTAGCTTACAGGAGTTGCAGCGGTTTTGAGAGGCTGTTGCGGGATTGTCCCTATAAGAATAAAGAACATAATCCCTCCATAGTACCTCCTCCTTTTTTTAAGACGGTAAAAAGACGCACGCATCATAATGCAGAAGGTGTCCAGATTTTGAGCTGAACAGTCAAGTGACTCAACAAAAAAGACAATCAATTATGATTTATGTACGGTTACAATATACATTCCACTGATATGTATTATTGTCTGTACACGTGACTGCGTGAGACATACAGCCTTCAAGAAACGGAAGAAAGTCTCGCCACGCCTCACACATCAATGTCGGGGTTAGTCTAGACTCTAGGGAGACTTAAATCTAGTATATTATGTGTAGTTAGACCTTAGAATAGAAGGGTTAACTTGTGCTTTCTGTTAGGTGTCATAATTTGAGGGTGAGGTGGGATCATGAAGTCTCTAGCTAAAGCTTGAGTGCTCACTCTTTCAGCAGTCTATCAAATGCAGGCTTTTTTTCTCTTTTAGAAACTTATTAAGGGATAGTTCAGCTAAGTGGGGAAGTTAGGTAATAGTCCCATTTAATATGGGGCAATCCAATTGCCATAAACCGAATACAATTCCAGATTCCGTAATATTATGGACTTGGCATTTCGAAAACCGAAAAATCCGAATAATTTACTTCTTGACAGGACCCTGGAGTCAAACTGCTTATAGCTTTTATTTGGCAATAGCGTTTAGTGCTAATGCACGTCTCTGCCAAGTCTACCTTAGTCTAAAAGCGTGATGTAAACAAGTGAAATTAATCATGTTCTTGCAGTAGTGAGGTAAGCGCGATCCCATGCGCCTGTGCAGTTTTTGTCCACTTACACTATTGACCCCCTTACCTCGTATTATAACATTAGTAGTATGTAATGTTAAGAATATAGCATGTAAACATAACACATAAACAACAAAAGTACAGAAATATCATACTATGCTTTCATCTATAGCGTTTTAATAAAAAAAACTGTGTGGGAAAGCCATGCTTCGACACGAATGATACCACGGCCTCACAGAAAACCTACGTGAAACAACGTGTGTCTTGTCGTGTGAGTACGGTTACCGGAGGCCTAATTGGGCCTCCTCCCCTTCCCTAATCTCCCTATTCCCTGAATCCTCAACAATCGTCAAATTCCTAATTCCTAAAAGGCTACAGGCACTTGTAACGCCTATGGTGTTCCAGGTGTTCAGGGGTGACGCCGATTGCTTACAATCAGTTGATTCATCTGCTCGTTTACCGGCTAATCCCATAAAAAGGCATCCTCAATCGACGAGCATGCATGAGGATAATATTGAATTGAATAATTCACAGAAAGTAGGATTTATTATCAACAGCCTATGCTAGTCCAGTGTCTACAAAAGAGGTTATGCCATAGTTTGTGGTATAGTGAAACAAGTGTGAAACAAGTGACAAGTGAAACAAGTGAATTTATTTCTGCAAATAGGCTACAAGGCAGCAATTTTACACGTCAATTTTATCAAGCGAACGATGAGGTCGACGTTTCCTAACTGACTACTCTGAGAAGAAATGCCGAAACAAACTCAGAGGTCTGTCTCTTTTAAAGTCCAGACAAATGCGTAGAAATCCTAATCGAAAAGGTTTAGGATTATAAGACACTGCTGCTGCCTCTCTTTGATGCGATATTTGTCCACTGGTGGTTTTCAAGACTGCCTCGTTGCCCGAGTGGTCGCACGTGCGACTGCCAGGCAAGTGGTCTCAGGTTCGATTCCCGGATCGGGCAAAGTACTACTGTGTATTTTATAAATTCTCAGTAGTAGCACGGAGTCTGGAATTGTGCCCGGTATATGGCAATAGGCTCACCCACTATTAGTACATGGGACTCATAACGTAAATGTGGATCGTGAAAAGTGGGTGTTACATTTTACAATGGCATAATGTACATACACATCTGCCTACCCCCTCGGGGATAAAAGGCGTGATGTTATGTTATGTGGTTTTCAGTAAAGTCTCTTGTCATTAAGGTTCCTAAAATATTAATACTATCAGATACGTAGGTTTTAAAAGATATTCAGCGCCAGTTATGCTCTATACTCTGACAATTATAAGCTCAGAATGTGCAGTAACTTAATATAGTGTCAATGTACATAAACAAGTTACTAAGTTAATAACTAAATACTATTCCCAAGGTTGTGTATCAAAATCAGCTTGTCAAATACCTGAACCAAAGTAGAAGGTCAATGTTATATATTTATACCTTTATACTAACCACAATAAAACAATAAAAATTGTAGAAAATTGTATTTTTATGCGTAACAATATAAATCGTAGTTAAATAGAAATGTTGGTGGTTTATGAATCAAAACAGTTTTATTGTAGTCGAGTTTTTTTTTGTATTTTGATCGAAAATTGTGTTAGTATTTAGTAGTAGGTATATTGTTAGTTTTTGGTTTTGATATAATATTAGCACCCCCTAAACTTGGAATATATAAAATTCAGTGAAAGGTTTCGCCCTGTTCTTGATATAAAAGAGAGGTGCAACCGCGCCGCGCCTCCGACTTGCCGACATGACACCGTTCACGCGATTGGTACGTTACTTGTTTATTAAAACCTTTTTTAAATTAAAAAAAACAATAGCCGCCATTTTGATTGCAAAAGACTATTTAATAAAAAAATAATTTTAAAACTGAATTTGAATTAAGAACTGTCAAAAGCAACATTTTGTTTTGACACATCGCGAATATGATTTAAATAATTGACAGTTAAATTATCCTTAAATAATTAAAATAAGTTACGTTATTTCTTTGTTTTTAAACTGAGAGTTATTTAACTTCATAATTGATACAGAATTAATTCAAAACTTTTAAAAAGTTACGCCATTGTATTTCTAAATTAAAAACCTTACGTTCTGTGCACTAATTATTTTATTTCAGTGTGTGTTTGTATATTTTTCTTGTAATTAAGTGAAAGTTTAAGTTATGGACAAGTGAAGTTAAGTGATTCCTTTGTTATTAAGTTAATAAAGTGTGTGATAAGTATTCGCGTGTGTGATGAAATAATTAGTGCAATTACGATAATGATATAATTAGTTAGATGAAAATTTTGATGTGAAATGTGGAGATATTAACTTTATCATCTATCTAAATTGTCTAATGACATGTTTACATGATTAAGTCATTGTCTAGTCTAACTTAACATAATATAAACTACTTGGAAGTACCAAAAACCCGTCTGCTGGAAACATTTATCTTTTGATAATCCTGGCCCAATATACCAGTCTATTACGGTTGCCAAATGCTTTGTGATACGTCAGTATATAAAAAATTCAATCCTCAGTAATTAAGTTATTTAGGTAAGCATGTAGATTGTTACGTCACTTCCGTTTTCATGGGAAGAACGTGGATGCTACAAAATTTAATTAGCATAGTAACACTTAAGTAAGCATGAAAGTTAAATATGTATTTAATTCCTATCCGTCTTAATCAAGTTGAATTATTAATGAGTTCACATATTTATTTAACACGCTTATAATACGTTCCAAATCAATTTAGTCCTAAAATTTAATGTAAATATGACTTTAATGCCTTTATAACAGCATAGCATTTCAAATACATATTTTCCTATTAGCTCATGGAAATTAGATTGGTTTTCACTTTTTATTTATCGTCATCAGCATTTATCATCTTCATCATCTCGGTATTTTATCCACAGCTAGACACAACCCTTTAGGACAGCTCGATTTTGATATCTTATTTCCATCTACATTAATATTAGGTATTTACAAAAATCCTTTTCCTTTAACTTTCAACAATAGTCTACCGCCTACGATTTGAATGTGGTTGTCCTAGACTTTAGACATCTAGACTAGAACTAGGTTCTGATATAACACTGCAAGTGGTTTCCTACTCAACAGGCTAATTGCGAAACTTGGTGATAACGGATAACGCTTGTTTAGGCGTTGGTTATATTGTTTTTGCTTTTTGTTACCTGTATGGGAGTTTTAGTATGACTGACGTAAAGAGCTACCGGTAGATATTCTAGTTTCTAATAGAAATATGTAGAAGTCTAAAGGCTATGTTCTTCACGAACACAGAGGCTCTATATTGGGCATAAATGTAAGATTTAAGTAATCATTGAATGAGTATTAAGTGTGACGATCATCAATTAGCTATAGGTACTTAAATAAAAATAACATAAACATATATTAAACTATCTTTTCATATACACAAAGATACTACATATAAAATGTCTACACAAAATAGTGTCTTTCGTATTAACTCGTTTCCAAAAATCAGTAAACGCAAAGCTTTATTTTATTTATCAGTGCAGTGCCAATGGTCAGGTTACAGCAATAAGCTGTAAATCAATCTGTGACATACCACACTACCGGGGCTAGCGCCCGCTGATTGACATTGTACATGTAAGTAGAGAAGTACCAGTCCGTAATAAATAACGTATATTATGTACCTGATGTGTGTTTACAAAATGATTAAAATATAAAGTAATTAATTAACATTACAAAAATAAATAGTTTGGTTACGAAATCATAGCTGTAATATCTATTATCTTAATGCTGTAGCGTGTGCTTATAATTCTATTGATAATCAGACATCTCCTAGTAAATGCTTATAGACAATGTAAAGAGATAGTAACTGTAGTGATGATAATCTGTATATCTGTGTGTTAATCTAAACATGGAAACACTTTTTATTTTCTAGTTTTCACATCTAATATTAAATCTCAGCAGCCATATTCTCACTACGTCAAGTCAAATAAGTCAATCAATAAACATTGCAATGATATTTCATATCAATATCGATTTATTAACCTTGATAATCAAACAAAGACTGATCACTTTATATCGAAACATATAACCTTTCTGCATACATACTTTCATTGCAATGACAATTAAATATCAACCATACATTAAAGTCGCAAGCCTCACAATTGAATACCAACAAATAATAATTTTAATAAAAAATAACACTAAAGTTGCACCGGTACTAGACCTTATTAGCAATTTAAATAAAAATGAGCAGTGTTACAATGACTACAAGGATTAAATTTAAAAATCTTTGCAATCCCAAAGGCGTGGCGGAGTGGTTTTACTGGATTTTCTGCTTAGTGGCCAGTGAGCGGACCGTGGCCTCTAACTACTACTTTCCTAGCCTCTTTGTGCAGTATTATAATTTATTTATAATATAACTGGTCCACCTTTATACTAGGAAATAAAAAGTTTTATTTAAATTCTTGCCTTTGTAGGTAGGACGCAGGACAATCACTGTCACGACATTTCCATTATTAAAAAGTCATGCGTGAACTTCTTGCTCTCTTGATTTTTTTGCATTTAATCATAACGTAATATTAAGATAGCATGTAAGGGAACGTGCTTGAGCATGTTCAAAAATCGAACGCCTGTCGATTCGCAAGCAAAATCGAAATGAGCATGCTAATTTTGAGCAATATTCCGACTCATGCTACTAAGTGAAAAGTGCTTAAATGAAGCATGCTTTCTTAATTGAAATTAGCATTGTAACCTTTAAAATAAAGATTGAGCTTTATTCGGATGTACGAAGGTATAAAATTATGTACATTTTTAAACGTTTTAAGTAGGTAGTCATGAGCTTTTAAATCAAACTCGAAATAGGATTATTTTTGATGAGATAAACGACCTATGTACAAATATATACATAGTTATCTCTGTGACATAGGGGCTGTATACTATTGCTTATTTCGAAAAATTAATCAAATAGTTAATCAAATGTTGCCTACGTTTACTTATTAGTTTGTATCGATAACATCAAACCTTTTATTTGATCAGACTATTGTCGTAACACCAACAAATTGCTTTTGTGTAACACTACTCAAGACATGTATTGTTTTTATAACATGCTGCATAGATATTGTTTATTGTGGTTAACAAAACCATAGACAATAATCTTTTGGTTAAGTTACATAATACCAAAATACATTGTAATTTATGTATGTATGATTGTAAGTTATTTTGGCAAGTCTACCTCCACATATTTACGTACCTGAAATATTTTTGTAACAAAGTATAATTTGAATTGAATAAACATTACTGATAAGGAAGGAATTCTCCCAAGAAAATATGTCAATGGCACTTCCGAATGACAGAAGTATTAACTGGTATTGTTTCGCATACAGATTTCATATTTTTGACCATAACATAACATCACGCCTTTTATCCCCCAAGGGGTAGGCAGAGGTGCATATTATACCACTGCACAATGTAACACCCACTTTTCACTATTTATGTTATGAGTCCCATGTAATAGGGGGTGAGCCTATTGCCATATACCGGGCACAATTCCAGACTCCGTGCTACTGCTGAGAATATTTTAAAAGCCTGTAATACTTTGCCCGACCCGGGAATCGAACCCGAGACCCCTTGCCCGGCAGTCGCACTTACGACCACTCGGCTAACGCGGCAGTCTTTGTACAAAATGTACATAATGGTTGTATGAGATGCTGAATGAGTCTCACACATCTACAGTGGACAATTTTACTAGCAAAGTTTCTACTATTATAATTATAGTGATATTAGTATATCAGGAGATTGTAAATAGTATCATCCCTATTAAATTAGAAGTGCAGACAAATCTAACATGCTAATAGTACCATGTTCTATATCTAGGTAATAGGTAGGCAGGGATAGTAATACTATATTTATAAAATTAAAATGTCCGACTGCCGGGCAAGGGGTCTCGGGTTCGATTCCTCGGGTCGGTCCGGTCGGGCAAAGTATTACTGGTTTTTTTTTGTCAGTAGTAGCACGGAGTCTGGAATTGTGCCCGGTATATGGCAATAGGCTCACCTCCTATTACATGGGACTCAAAACATAAATAGTGTAAAGTGGAGTTACATTGTACAGTGGCATAATGTGCACCTCTGCCTACTCCTTCGGGGATAAAAGGCGTGATGTTATGTTATATTAAAACGTCCCACACAACATCAAAATAAAACAAACCGAGGTAAACAAAAGACCAGCGTACACGCACACCTATCAAAACAACAAATCAATCACAATACATCATAGCAACAGGTGCATTGTGCAACTACACACATGTAGCAATTGCAACTGACAGGTTGCAGTGCACTAATACAGTTAGAGCTAAGTCTAGATCAGTTGTGACAGACTGGTCGGTGTGGCTATATTTGACACGTTAAGCCATCTGTGCGTGAACTTTCGTCATTGGTGTGTGGGCTAAGGTGGAGAATGTAGCGTGCTTACTGGAGTTAATAAAGGTGTAAAGACGTCGACGTAGTGGCTGAGGTATAGATTCTTCGGATAAGAAAAACGGTTTTAATATGTATTTAGTAAATATTAATGGTGATTCGAACCTGTCTATCACTGTCTATTACGTGGAACCGATATTAAACTTGCAAAACAGGTGTTACAGTATTGACATCTATGCCTATAATGAGAGACGTTATGATTTGTATAAGTATAATATTTTTACTAAGGCATTAAAGTTGACAATATAATATGAATTATAGACATCTAACCTAATCTTATAAAGCGTGTATGAAGAAAACAATTGGAGGAATTGCACTTAACTAATTTATTCGGTTATTTGGTAGTTTTATCTCAATAAAAAATCCGGGGGTTGTCCTTTCCATGTAGTAATAAAAGATTGTCAACTTAAAATTATTACATTTACTACTAATACAAATCGCTTCCGCTCTTACATTGTACCACAACCAACAATAACTCCAACACGACACATTACTGTACAAAATATAACAAGTGTAGGAGTCAAGGTTTGTGCATTACACAAGTGGGCAGTAGACAATTTAATTGATATGTTTTAATACATTTCAAAAGTGTAGCTTTATAGTGCGTTTCTAATATTATGTTGGCACTTTTTGTTTTAATTGTATATTCAATGTCATGTAGTCAAGCAATGTTTTACATTGATAAGCTTACATGTATAAGTGGAATGGGGAATGTCACATGGGTGAAAGAAGAACCCTTTGGCAATGCGTAGAGATGTAGCCTCGTTGTACATTCTCTGTCGCTTATACCACGGGGAGTGCTCTGAGGAATTGTTTGACCTAATACCTGCTGCAACTTTTCGCCATCACCATCGCCATAACCATATAGATGATACGCAGGCCACAACTGTGCGCTTCTCACGATGCTTTCTGCCTCGCACAGCAAAACTGTGGAATGATCTGTCGTCGGCGGTATTTCCGAACCGATACGACCTTCAAACCTTCAAGAAAAGAGCGTATTCCTTTTTAAAAAGGCCGGCAACGCACCTGTGACTCCTCTGGTGTTGCGGGTGTCCATGGACGGCGCTGATCGCTTACCATCAGGTGATCCGTCTGGTCGTTTGCCTCCTATTCCATAAAAAAAAGAAAAATAGTGGAAAGGCAAAGGAATCATGTGATCGTCATTTTTTTAAAATGGTATCTTAGTATAGGTAATTAGAAAGGTTAAGAGTATTACAGAAAATTAAGGTCTCAGTTTTTTAAAACAATTTAATAGCGTCAACTAAACTTTAAACTGTATCTTTTCTAGGTAGTTAGATCGTATTATTAACATGTACCTATTGTGTGTTTGCGCAGGCGGTGCTGGCTCTAGTGGCGTGTGCGCACGCGCAGTATCAAGATGAGCGCTCGCCGCGATACATAGCTTCTGAGCCTAAGAGCCCGCCCACCACCCCCGTGCCTATCCTCAAGCAAATAAACAGGTAACGAATGTTATATATATCATCATTATAATCGGAATCAGACAGGTTTGGTCATTTCTCACAACCACAGACTTTTGTGGACGTAATATTTTTAAATTATGTCCCTTGAAAAAAATGTTATTGGGGTTTTATTAAGAGTAAAATATTTAGTTACTCAGTAAAAGCGTGAAGTTCAAACTTAAACTACGTTATTGACAACAGACGTATAATAGTTTCATGAAACTGGTAATTGTGGGAAAGACATCACCCTCTGTTTAAATTCCACATTTAAATCACTGAAAGTGAAACCCACCCATAAGCGTGGGTACTATAACAAATCCCTTATTAGCCTTAGGGGCACATAATCCATTCGTGACAGAGCCTATAATAGGCAAACTGGACACGTGGCTAGGCCAGCCAAGTTACTACAGTTTTTTCTTCTTCTCCTCTTATAAAATCTTCTGATTCACTTCGTTGCGGGAACTAAGACAGTTACTCATGTCCCTGAGACGCGCCGGCGCCGACGGACTTCAATGTTCCGGTGTTTTCATGGTTGTATCTACTGTAGATCCTGGCTTACAGGAGTTGCTGCGGTTTTGGGAAGTTGTGACGGGCTTGTCCCAAAAAAAGACAAGTTACTGAGGGACGCCGTGAAACGTGCGTGGCAAACTGCCCATAGAGTGGCGGGAGTGCATTAAAATAGGGCGCCTATGAATCAGGTACTTGCCTAGGATGCTCTCTAAGTTTAATCAGCTTCTAGATAGAACAAATAATAAATTTAGTAAATATATTTTCATTTGTTCCTTAGTGAAACGTCGCCGGGATATCTGTATAGATCAGTGTTCCTAGATCACCTGAATTTGTTAGCAGATCAACTGAATGACACGTCTGTTGAAGTTTTATTTTGTTTTTGAGTTTATTTTATTTTTCCTCTATATTATAAGGGACTATATTTAATTAAAACCTGTTTACTGACTTTCTGTCTAACGCTTTATAATACTCCCCAAGGAACATCATATACCTACACAGTGCATATATATATATCGAAGTTCCTCAAATTGCAACGATTAAATATTTTTATACGTTGATATACTAGCTTCTACAATGGGATAAAAAGTAGCCTGTGTTCCAGATCATAATCTACTCCAGTTCGAAATTTAATTCTGATCCCTTCAGCCATTTTAATGCGAAGTAGAAACTAACAAACAAACAAAAATACAAACCTTCACAGTAGGATGTATTTGTTTATATCTACAAATACAACATTTATGAAGCATATCTTATTCCTGCCTCGTTTGCCGAGTGGTCGCAAGTGCGACTGCCGGGCAAGGTTTAATTCCCGGGTCGGGCAAACTAATACCGGGTTCTTAAAAAAAATCTCAGTAGTAGCACGGAGTCTGGAATTGTGCCCGGTATATGGCAATAGGCTCACCCCCTATTACATGGGACTCATAACATAAATAGTGAAAAGTAGGTGTTAAAATTGTACATTGGCATAATGTGCACCTCTGCCTTCGGGGATAAAAGGCGTGATGTTATGTTATTTTATTCCTATCGTAGTTACTGTAAGCTTTTCGTTGACTAAAATATCACAATATAATTGGTTACACTTCCTTCTAGCTCAGTTTAAACAACAACCTTGATTGTTGTTGTACCCAGTCTGAGCTACCTAGGTATAATTGGGCAAGGCTTAGGTCTAAGATACCTAAGCGTAGAGAACAAGTTTGTGTAACTAAATAACTAGTTACTTATTTATTACATTGAAGTTATAATACTATTAAAAACCAGGTGAAAACTTATGGTTTAGACGAAAAATACAACGGTAAACTTAAAGAAAAATGTAATTAGAACCACTAGATAATTTTGACGAAATTGATGAAACATCAAATTAAAAAACTAATAAAGAAATATTAACTAAAAATCGCGGGTTACTCGTGTGAAAATACTGAGAAAAGCTCTACCAGTTTCGAACCACAGAGGGGTTCTTCCTCAGGAGCAGACGATCTGACGAATCTCGAACAAAAAAGGGGCGGTTATGCACTCGACATGCTTCGCGACACCGATCTACATTTTCTTCTACCTCCAAAGATTCCTAATAATACTATCATTAAGCGATAAGATTAGTATTTAGACTGTAACTTTTTGCTAAATGTATCTCGACTGTTTTACTTTCCATTCCACTTTTAGGGACCCATTGGATTCCTAAAAATCGAATTTGTACCTAAACGATCTGAACTTAAAATTTGTGGTTCCATCTATGTTTTTGACAGAAAGTCCAGAAGTACAACAAATCTCAAAAATAGACCTTAATCCAAAGATATTGGATTGAAATCAGATATTAATATAGACCTTTATATATCTCTACCCAGTCCCCAAGTAGTCACCACTTACTTCACTATAGACCTTATTTCCGATGTTTAGAGACAACTTTTGTATGAACAAATATTATAGATTTTCCATAATGGGGGATTAAAAAGTTAATGTGGTAAAGTAAATATGAGTTTTCGGGATCTATATTTTCGAATAGTATTCAGATGTAGGGAATTATGCTCTCTTATCATGGGAATTTTATCTGACGAAATATGCTATGTAAAATAAGTAATACGTTTTTCTATAGAGAGCTTATATGCATGTATATATAAGCTCTCTATACAAGGAATAAAAGGCGAGTTTTCTTGTGTCAATCTCTTTTTTACAGTTTTACAATTCTTTTTCTATTTATTCTTATTTCACTTATCTTGTGTGTGTGTGTGTGTGTGTTATTTTTTCGGGTTCTATCCTGCTTTGAATTTTAATAAGTATTTAACATAATACATTGCAGGCACAATGAGGATGGCTCCTACACGTATGGGTACGAAGCCGCCGATGGATCGTTCAAAATCGAGACTAAGGCACCCAACGGAGAGGTTAAAGGCAAATACGGATACAAGGATGATACAGGCAAGGTTTGTAATGAAATTATACATATTTTATGTTAATAACCAGATTTTTAGAACTGATCAATTGAAAATGGTATACAGTACAAAATTAAAGCGTAAAATTGGAGAAGTGTTGTACTAGATGGCTTTCTATCATCCATAAAAAACTGGTAATAGGTGTAAATCTTAGCTTACGAAATGTAGATTCGAATGGAGAAGAACGAGTAAGAAACTCCATTCGTTACTCTTTTAAAAAAATTGGTAAATACCTCTTATTTTATTCCTGCCCATTATTTTAAAGTCCTTACATATAAATTCCAGGTCCGTGTGATCGAATACGGAGCCAACAAGTATGGTTTCCAGCCAGCAGGCGAGGGTATCACTGTGGCGCCACCTACGCTCGTCGATGAAACTAAAGAGGAGAGACAGAGACAAAAACAGCAGCAACAACAGCCTCAGCAGGTTCGTTTGGTGTTCTATTTAAACAATACTAAACCATTGCATAAAATCTTTATTTGTATATGTTTAAAGTAAATCACCGATGGATTGATAGAGGCTTGTTGCTTTCCACCATAAGAGTTTCATTTCCATGTAATAGAAGAGTGACCTATTGCCCAATAAATGTACCAATAGTACTGAATTAATTCAAAAATATCTATAAGCCTAATCCTTAACCTGACCTGTGAGTTGAACCCAAGACCCCTCCTTTTGGGGGGAAACCTCTAACTCTAATCGTATTTGCAACCAGTCGGTCAACGATATAGTTGAATTAATTTCTATTCTATCCAAATTATTATTTCTAGCTAACAATAGTCATTTCTTTATGCACCAGATCCGTTGGAACTCCTTTAGACTACTCTTAGCAGCTACCTAATAAGAATAAACTATAACTGATACTCAATAATACTTATATTCTTCCACAGTCCCGCCGCAACCAATACCAGCCTGCCCCAGCTCAGACACTAGACTACGACTACGACGACCCCGCTCCACCCCCACCCCGTGCCCCTCCCGTCCCCCCGACACCCGTACAGTACCGTCCCCAACCGGCCCCTGAACCCCGATACACGGCCCCCCCTCAGCCCCAGTACAGAGCCCCTGTCCATCAGACACAGCAACAGTTTGGAGTACCATCTCCCACTCAGGCGCCGCAGTACAGGCCTTCTCCACAGCAAAGTCCTACTCCTCCTAGGGTAAGGATACTAGTGTTATATATGTCGTAGGATAATTTGATACTTCGAATCTTCGCGGACATCCTAGGGGTTTTGCGAAAACGCGGATAATTAGACATAGGCGAAAAATTATCAAATCTTACTGGACAAAGTCAGGATTTTTGCGAAAATACTCGTTACTATAGTAAGATTTGATGTGCTCAACACTGATTGGCTACAATTTTGCTGGCTGACTTCTAATTGGTTCCTAGTTTGCCGATGATTAACTTCAAGTATTGTATCATAGAGATATGAAGGTTTAGAATAGGTGAGAAAGAAAAATCACTAAATTGATTTTTATAAACCTTTTATTGAAAATTTTAGTATGTATGTTGTTTTCTACAGACAATAGGAGATCTCAGTCGTAGTAAAAAAAAATGATCCAATTTTAGGGTGTAAACCATAAATTGGATGAAACTGGTCGTTTAAGACGACGAAAAAACATTTAAGACGTCAACCAATCAGAGACGATCTCTTATTGAACGCGCTGACCGACCAATCAGCGTTCTTATTTCATAACAGCCAGCGTTTCGTTTCGCAATCTTACTATAGTAATGAGTATTTTCGCAAAAATCCTGACTTTGTCCAGTAAGATTTGATAATTTTTCGCCTATGTCTAATTATCCGCGTTTTCGCAAAACCCCTAGGATTTCCGCGAAGATTCGAAGTATCAAATTATTCTACGACATATACAAGTGTAGTTTTGAAACCGTGGCATTTCTCGGGGGCATGTCACAGAAGTCATAAAAGTTCAATTTAAGAAAAAATTTCGAACCAATAGTTAAAAATACGGCTATAATAAATCGTTTAAGTTCGACAGTGTTACAGAAAAAGCGACAGCAATGTTTCTTATTGGAGTTTTATGGAATTCGCAATAATATCAATTACGTGTTTGAATTTGTGTGTGTTAAGCCGCGTTATAAAGCTAGTTACAAGACGGCGGCGTGTACTTCGTACTTACGGATTTCCGTAATTTCAGAAAAATGAAAAATATTTACCTACAATTTTGTTTATTGATTCGGACTCAAAATCGATATCTGAGTTAACTCCTAGAAAATGATGCGGCTTTAAAACAACACCTTGTATATTACGTTTAATAAGTCTATAATGTTAATGGTTTTGTTAAGTAGGTAATGGGTTCTGTGTCCAGAACCAAAAGTTAGTGGAATAAGTATTGTTTCTGTAGATTCTCTCTTTATGTGTCATCCAGTTACAAATAGTTAAGCAAACAACAGATGTTGTTATTATCTGTGGTCTTTTAGAAATAAAACTACCTAGTTATATTACTAAATAGCATAAAATACCGGAGTAAATAAAGGGTTAAGAATGATTATCATAATTGTCTGCTAACTCTGATCACTGCTGAATATTGAACTGTCCAACGAAACGATATAGACCTTAGAGAAATACTATTTTAAAAGGCTACAATAAAACATTTTCAACAACTGTAACTTCATATTCCAGCCCGCATTCTTCGCCGGCGCAGCTCCAGTGCCAGAAGAGAACAGCTTCTTCAACCCCAACCAGCAACAGCCGCAGCCACAACGGAGACAGTACCAGAAACCAAAGCAGGACTTCAGACCTGCTCCTCAGTTCCAGGACTATAATGACCCGTACCAGCCTCAACAACCGAACTTCGCAGTTCCCAAGCCATCTAATAAGAACCACTTCTCCATGTTAGATGAACTCCTCAAGGAGTACGCCCTCCCTGCCAACGGACCCCGAGCTGTCCATGACATCACCTTCGGAAGCTACTAGGCTAAGAATAAATCTCATTGTCATTTTGTAAATATGTAGACTATTTTTTTATTAATATTAAAAACAAACTTGTTTTGTTCGTTTTTATCAAAGTAATTTTGATAAAAAAAATCGGATTTTGTAGTTTTGATGCCGTAAAATATAGGTCCAATGTTTATGGATACAGTTAATGGCCGGTCATATCTAATGAAGCAGGAATACCTTACCCTCCTTCCTTACTTATTAAAATACATGAATACCTACAATCTGCTGATTCACAGTAAAAATTCATAAAAATCTGTTGGTCAAATGCATGAATGAACGAAAATAGAATGATGATGTGTCCGTCAATCACACAATGTAAAAAGCCTAAAGCCTGAGTTTGAATTTGGAAAGCAAAAAGCAATCCTTTCAATCATTTCGTTTTTGAGTATGGTGTGTTTTTTTATTTTATGGCCGGTAAAGGAGTAGACAGATCACCTGATCGTAAGCGATCGGCGCCGCCCATGGACACCCGGATCACCAGAAGCGTTACAGTTGCGTTACCAGCCTTTTGGGGATTAAGAATTTGGAACTGTTAGGGATTTAGGGATTGATTAATTAGGCCTCCGGTAACCTAACTCACACGACGGAACACCTCGCAGTCGTGGTTTCACGTCGGTAAGCTGTGTGGCTGTAGTACTAGACTCCGGTCGAGCCGGCCCATTGGTGCTGACGCGTGGCTCTCCCACACAAGAGAAAATGGAACGAAATTCCATGAACAATATTAAGGATAGGTTATTCAATCGATATTATAATCGTCATAAATAGAATTAACTGAGTTAGGTACCCAGATAACATAACATCACATAACATCACGCCTTTTATCCCCGAAGGGGTAGGCAGAGGTGCACATTACGGCACTTAATGCCACTGTACAATGTAACACCCACTTTTCACTATTTATGTTATGAGTCCCATGTAATAGGGGGTGAGCCTATTGCCATATACCGGGCACATTTATAGACTCCGTGCTACTATGAGGTTTTTCAAACCCAGTAATACTTTGCCCGACCCGGGAATCGAACCCGAGACCCCTTGCCCGGCAGTCGCACTTGCGACCACTCGGCCAATGAGGCAGACCCAGTTACTAAATAGAAAATGGATGTACAGAATATTATTACGATGGTTTATTTTTCAGCAATCTAGAAAAGTGTTCTGATCCCAGGTAGCAGCTGGATGCACGTTGCTTTCAACCTCTTTGGAATCGCGTTGTGTGGAAGTCCCCGGGGAAAGTTTATGTTTACCAGTGACATCTTATGGCTGATATATGATGATGATGATGACGAATCTAGAATATAGAATACAATAAGCTAGAAAAAACCTCGATAAAGTTTCTCTTACGCAAAATGTGCAAGTTATAATGTCTATCTCGCTGGTTGAGTAGTAGCAGGCCAGACAAACAAGTCTTAGGGTCAATTTTCAAACTTGTATTGCCTTTTTCCATTTTCATAAACTCTCAGTACTTATTGAATTTTGAACGTTTCACAAATGTGCACCTCTGATTGATACTATTGGTCCTCCCTAATAAGTCTTTGTCCTTCACGATACTTACACTTCAAAAAGACAAGTCGAATATGATTAAAATGTCTAAAGAAACAGGCAACAAACAAACTTGCTTTCGCATGGAATTATTTATGTATGGATATGTATTTCCGAATCCTATTTTATTACTGTTCTTAGTATTAGATATTATTTTAAATACAAAAAATACATCATCGTCATTATCATCAGCCTATAAGTGCCTACTGCTGAGCAAATGCCTCTTCTTACACGGAGAAGTTTCAAGCATAAATCACCATGCTTGCTCAATGCGGATTGGTGATTACAAACTTATAATTAGAAATTATAAGCCCAGGTTTCCTCACGATGTTTTCCTTCACCGTATGTCAATGGTGTCTAGATAATCTTGGAAAGTACATATAACTCGGAAAAAGTCACATTGGTACTTGCCGTTGGTAGGTTTCGAACCCGTATGCATGCATGAGAAGCGGGCGCCTTAAAACCCCGGGCCACCACGACAAAAATTACAAGTGACCTTGAAATACGCACCTCGTAAGAAACAATTTATTGAAAACACACTTACACAAGGCATTACATTATTGAACGTTACTTTGTGTCACTTCTTACAAGCCCACAAGTGGGACGTGGGACTTATTCCCACAATTATACGCATGAGAGTTTCGTATGTACGTATGTGTGGCATATTTCCCAAGAACGTTGCGCAATAATGTACAACGTTATGCATTCGTTTAAAACATTGTCTGCTGTTAAGCAGACATTTGTTTTAAATATTGTTTTAATTGTTTATTAGGTGTTTTATTGTTTGTTTGTTAAATGGTACTCATTGTTGTGTGTTTATGCGAATTATGCGTTTTAGTTGGCAACATTTTGATTTATGGAAATTGGGCTATTAAGATAGGATCCGTGACCAGAACTAAAGCTACCGACATAGCCCAAAGGGTTAGCAAGCTGAAATGGCAGTGAGCTGATCACATTTGTCGAAGAACTGATGACCGTTGGGGTAGACGTGTTCTAGAGTGGAGACCACGTCTATGCAAACGTAGTGTAAGGTACCCTCCAGCTAGATGGAGTGACGATATTTGCAAAGTGGCTGGTAGTGGTTGGATGCGTAGAGCTGAAGATCGAGCTCAGTGGCGTGCCGTTGGAGAGGCTTATGTCCAGTAGTGTACGAGAACAGGCTGTTAATGATGAATGATAAGCTATAAGACAATAGTTTTGGGTTGAAAGTCCTTAGAGTAGAGAACTGAAACATTAGTCATCCTACTGTTATTATTTATACTTTTCCGAAATAGATTAATAATATATGACCTGAGAATTGACTTCGACACCTTTTGTTTCGCTGTTTTACTAAAATAAAATAAAAGTAAAATGAAGCATTACTCATTAGTAATGCTAGAGTAAATACCGGACACAATTTCCAATCAGGAAAGCTAATAAATTGTAATAAAGAAGCGCATGATTATAAGTAATCACGGAAAAACGAACCTAGACTATTACGACATACAATTTAGTTTTAAATACAATATAAACCTCACACTCTTACATTAGATTGTTACATGTTAAGTCATTTCAAGGAAATTACCTAATGATTCCCAAGCGGCGTGCTCAGAGGGCTTGGGTTTCTTTGCAATCTATCAAAGAAAATATTATTATATCACTAACGAGCGACCCGTCCCGGCTTCGTATGGTGCAATATGTATGTATGTATTATACTCAAAGCCTTCCTTAAAAATCACTCTATCTAATAAAAAATGCGCATCAAAATCCCTTGCGTAGTTTAAAAGATCTAAGCATACATAGGGACAGGGACAGACAGACGGCAGATCGCGACTTTGTTTTATAATATGTAGTGAAGATATTGTTCTGAAGAAAATGTATAGTATTTGTAATGTTTTTGTACTTTTTCAAAGTGGAGTCTTAACGTGCCACATATATTATAACATAATGTCACGCCAATGTAACGTCTGAAGATGTAGGCAATTCAACACAATAATGACGGCAAGGGGTCTCGGGATCGATTCCCGGGTCGGGCAAAGTAATAATGGGTTTTTAAAAAATCTCAGTGGTAGCACGGAGTATGGAAATGTCCCCGGTATATGACAATAGGTTACCTATTACATGAGACCCATAACATAAATAGTAAAAAGTGTGTGATACATTGTACAGCGATGTGATGTTATATGTTTAATTAATAAAAGCTAAAGGTTATCTGATCTATTGAATCCATTTGACTTGTATATACTAGAGACAAACCTCCCAACAACATCGACCTATTCCCCAACCATGTGAAAAAGTAAACAAAAGTTGTTTTAATTACCATCCATTCATTAATCTCTAGTAACACTATGAGATGTAGACTTCAAGGTTTTTTCCCAAAATATTGCCCACAGTTTGCAAACAATGGAAAACCTTCACGCTAGCAAGTCTTGGCCAACTGGGGTGGGCAGGTGTCTGACAGTCTGACATTGTCGCAATGTGGTACAGAATGTATGAATTGGATGTGTTAGTGTTATAAAATGTCTTCATGGGAATGTTTCGGATGAATGAATGGGATGTCATCATTTATTTATAATAAATAGATGACAATATTGTTATGGGACTGCTAGCATTATAGCTAGCGGAAAGTGATTGTGCATCATCAACATCTTCATATCAGCTACGAGATGCCCACTGTTGATGGAGTTTCTTGCTCGTTCTTCTCCATTCGAATCTACGTTTTAGAATGAGCACCTAGCTTCACCTAGTTTCACTGACGGACTGACTGACAGACTATTATTTATTTTGTATTTGTTGACGTTTCAAAAGTACCAAACTATGGTTTAATTGAAATAAATGCTTTGACTTTGACTTGACTTTGACATTGAATATAAGCGTGCGCCAATGCCCTATATCCAGCAGCTCCCTGCGACCTTTATCGAGTCATTGGTTTACCTTGGGTGATGTTTACAAAATTATACACATTGTTTTCATTGTCATCAGGATAATATAAGGTATTAGCTATTTGCCCGCGGCTTCATCCGAATATTATATAAATTTTAAGGACATTATTTTTTTTGTTACAATTTTCCTAAATAAATATAACGTGTGTTACTCCTTAGCACATCAGCTACTTGCCAGTCAAAATCGGTCCAGCTACTTTAGAGATTAGCCAGTACAAACAGACAGACAAATAATAAAAAAAAATATGTTGGTATAGGTATCGTACGTATGTAGTAAAAAGTAGTTATTTTAATATTACAAACTGACACTCCAATTTTATTTATCTGTACAGATAGATAGATAACGAGATGAAATATATGAGAATAGAAACGTTAACTATAATGAGGTTTGTGTTATATCAGACTGCCTCGCTGGCCAAGTGATCGCAAGAGCGACAGCCGGGCAAGAGGTCTCGGGGTCTCGGGTTCGATTAGGGTCGGGCAAAATATTACTGGGTTTTTAAAAATCTCAGTAGTAGTACGGAGTCTGGAAATGTGCCTGGTATATGGCAATAGGCTCACCCCCTATTACGTGGGACTCATAACATAAGTGTATGTTATATTATGTTATGTTTGTGTTATCTTATGAATAGTTTTTCAGTAAATTAGAGTAGAAAATATGGTGATATCTGGTTAATAAACAAAAGGTGAGTAAATTATACGATACAAGTGTGATGTCGAGTGACGTAGACATACAAAAATGGTGTTTATTTTGTATAAGTTTATGTGTAAGTAAGTCAAGAAAATAATTTCTTCACAATGAATGTCTTTTAATTACATATTACTTTTTGCATACATCATTGCGTTTAAAGGAAATTACGATATTGGTTCTATGTTGCATAAATAATTATAACATAGTGTTCTAGTATTTAGACTAGATGTTTTTTTTTTAAGAGTGGCTTTATTCTTATAATGATCTAGTCTATTTAGGAGGGAGTTAAGCATGCATAGTCTAGGTTTTTTAGAGTATAATGTTTAGTCTTGATCACATTACTAGGGTGTTGTATTTAATTTAAATGTTTATTGTTTAGCATATGCGACTGGTCGTCTAGGTTTCATATCTAGGTTAGCGTGAGATTAGATCCATTGTTTTTATCAAGTTAACAGTACACTTCTGATTGGAGTATAAGAATAATATAATCTCTCAGTAAGTATGTTTACTTTTATTTTGAGATTCATCAAGTAATTATTTAGAGTAATGTAAAGGAGGCGTATCTAATTTGGGACATTTCTTAAATGCGTACAGCGGATGTTGTGACACGGCTAATGTATAAATATGTGGTACCTATATTACACACACGATTCTTAATGTTGGACAGTATTTGAAACTGCTTGTTATGCTTGGGGAACACATCCTGTCAGTTCTGAATAGCGGTAGTTTGAGTATGACTGTACTCTTGGGTTAAAAGGTATTTTCATTGACTGGTTACAAGATTATTGTCTCGATGTTTCTTATTTGTGTTTAGATTTTTGTAAAAGTTCAGTCGTCACTGATTGTTTTCTTGTTATGTTAATAGGATTTAAGTTACGAAATCAAACACCGCAAAATTTTAAAACGTTTCATTACCACAAAGTTCACATAAAAAACACACTATTTACAATTACTGAATGAGTATTACTATTAAAGGCTTTACAATAAATATTTACCTCAGTGCCTCTGCTGGCGCTTGTCGTCCATGGAGCCCTCCTCGCCCAGGATCTGGATGTTCCTCACTTGCTTCCTGGGCGGAGCGGCAGTGGTCAGCTCTGTGGGGGGCGCCACCGTGGGCATGAAGTCCGGGCTGATGGCCAGTATCAGCATCTTCAACAACAAAGCCTCTCTTATTTCAGGTGGGAGGTACTCTGGCATCTCCTCGATATGGTTGGAGGAGGAGCCAGCTGTATCGTAAGGCCGAGGGTACCTCCTCCGCGGGACATAGCGCTGGCTCTCATACTGATTCTCGTAACCCTGACCCTGATACTCTTGCCTGTACTGGTCGTATCGGTAGTCGTAGCGATCATCGTCCTGGAAGCGCTGGTAACGGTAGTCGGTCTCCGGCCGATACAAAGACGGCCCAGGCATCATCTGGTCCATTAACGCTTGCAACTTATTCTGCCGTAATATCAGAATGTGTAGCAAGCGTCGCAAATCTCTGGTACTCACAGGCGCAGCGATGGAGGTCATCTCGTCCACAGGTTCGTATCTCGGCTGGAACAGGGCGGGTCTCTGGTAGGGGTTCACAAAACGTCCTTGGTAACCTTGCAGTGGCACTCCTCTATCGTCCACAGGAATAGGGATAATCCTTGTCACAGGTCGCGGGTCGTAAGGGTTCGGAGTCACTTCTGCGGACGCCTGAGATCTCTGCTGGTGTTGTGGGGTCTCCTTCAAGTACTGAGGCTCTAACACTTTGTTCTGGAATTCATACTGGATGAAGGGTCGCGTATTCCCGATAGGCACCGGAGCTCCAGGGTTGTCTCTTAAATACTCCCGGGTACGGAAATGGACTGCTGCAGGTGGTCGTCTGTAAATAGGTTGCTGGTATACTTGGTCGTTAGGATCCCTCTGAGGTTGGATATGAACTACTGGCACTGCATTAGTGGTCAATACGTGGTCCTGATCGAAAACTCGTCCAGTGCTGGCTTCGATTGTGGTTTCTTGTTCTTGAATGGGTACATCTTGGTATTGTTGTTGAATTTTCTGCCTAGCAGCTACTAAGGAATGTATAGGCACTAGTCGTGGTCGAGGAGTAGTGGTCGTGAACAAAGGTCGAACTGTACCCATGGATAGATGGCTTCCATAGACGTCGGTTGAATCATCACCAACGGACTGCTGGAGACTGATCATGCGCGGGTTGGGACTGGTTCCACTTAACTCGCGACGGATAGTATTAGCTTTGTTTGCATCACTTTCCTGATCTTTCTCGGTAACACGTTCGTACACCGGTTTCACAGTCGCGGGAATTTTCGTAGTCGTTTGTCTTGTAATCAAATCATCTTTCACAGTCGCCGACATCGGTTTCAGAATCTGTGTCCGTGTTTTCGCTTCCTCTACTTTTGGTTTATACAAACTTAAAATATTTGTTGTTGTCTCTTCAAGTTTCTGGGACTCTGTCGTAGTTTCTGTAAGTGGAGCTCTAGTGGAACTAGCATGAGCACGTCTCCTAGGTATAGCCTGAATCACAGTTCCCCGCGTAGTATACGATCCTCTCGTGGGGTAAACTACTGTAGGCAAAGGTCTGCGTGTGGTCGATGACACTGTTTTATTCACCCTCACGATCATAGTTGGAGTACTCGGTGTCGTGCTGGTAGTAACTGGAACAGGTGTACTATCACTCGAAGATGTATACGTCACACGTTTGATCTCGCCATCCTGATCGATATAACCGAATGTTCCCTTAACATTTCCAAGCACATCCTTATTTTCAATCTTGAATGTGCCATCATCAGCCTCGTAGCCTATGGTGTATGATCCATCTTCATTCAAGCGTCGTATTTGTTTCACAATTTGCACCTTTTTCGGATCAGCTGTTTCACTCGCTTTGAGGATCTCTTTGGTGGTGTTAGTCGGGGACTCTGTGGTCGCATCTTTGGTGGAGTTAGTGGCAGCCGCTGTAGTAATGCACGCGATGATGATGAGGACGATCATCTCGTCAGGCTGGCTGTCGGCATGTCGACGGTACGGCGGCGGCGCGCCCGTGACTCCCCTATATAAAAATATCGCCCCACTCTTAAAGCTACCGTGCGAATATTGCGCAAGTGCCGCTATTGTTGTCATTTCATTATCTGAAACGGAAAATCTTTTTCTCCGCAGCTACACTTGTGCCGTAAGCCCCCAATTGTTTAATTGTCCAAATAGTTTTGTTAAATTACTTGTATGTGGATGTGGACAGATTCACTTTTTAGGGCGTTATAGATTTCGATGGTAGTGGTGTTATTTTAATTGTTCGATTGTGTCTGTGTGTGGTATGCTGAGATGGAGGCGGTCTGTTTGACTGTCTGCTCCCACCGTAGTCAAAGTCAAATTCGTAATAACAAGTTGCGGTTTTAGGTCATGCCAATGTTAATTACTACCATAGTGGAGTGTATCAACATTGAAGGATTTTCAGATTGCCTCTAGATACGAAATAGATGAATGAAAACTCATATCTTGCCATATTGTAGTAAATTTTTAGATGTAGCAGTAGTAATTTTACTATCTAGGGACATAATTGTAACTAATATATTTATTTTATTGTTTTATCTATTTAACAGTATCTAATCTCATCCTCATAATATACCTAAAGAAAACATGCAAATTATTATCTTTACGTAATAAATACAATATTCAGCGTATAACAGCATTGCCATTTACCCACTGGTCCACTGGCATTTATAGCCAGATATATTCTGGCTTCTATTGTAAGGCTAATTGATACATTCACCTTGCGATACAAACTGACAGACTGACGGGTGATCCATCTAAACATTCCCATTAGTTGTAGGTACATTTTATATTCTTTCTTTGTTATTTATTAATTACATTTATATCTATGAATTAGATAAGAACAGGATGATCAATGGTTCGTGGTTAGACTGCAGGGCCATCCACTCAAAAGACTGGTAGACGACTTCAGACGCCGCAGAGGACTAAATTGGATTTGAAAGACTAAATACCAAATAGTCTCGACGGTACTGGAAGAGCTCTGTGTCCAAGATTGTACAGCATATAGCAGCAGGACACAACGACGGTGTCTTTACTTTAAAGTTTGCCTTATTTCTATGTGACTCGCTTTACCAAGGAAGCCAAGATTATTAGGTACATAGGTATTACCTATTATGTATTGGGCATAATTTTCAAATAATTTTGCTTTGCCTGACATGAGGACATGATAACATTCACTTGACTAACGAGGTTTGATTGTAAAATTCACCACAGTAAGCTAAATAATCACCACATATTTGAGACACTTTCTCGAACATTTGGTGATTATATTTGTGACATTAAATTAAAATTAGATTTTAACAATGAAAATGAGCTAAAGTAAAATATGATTATAAGTACATTAAGAAGTTATTAAAGCAAATAATATATCTGAGTTACAATGACGATTGTGGTTACATGTGATTGTGTGCACAGATGAGGGTTCCCACGGAATTGTTGCAGGTATACCTCATGGTGAAGGGTTTTAAAATATGGTTTGTAAATATGTTGCCTATATGGACAAAACCGCGAGGACGTTAACGTTTCCAAATTGGAGATTTGAAGAAAATACCTTTAAAATACCTTTGCCCCACACTAGGATTTTCTCCTGTGACGTGGGTGCGTTTACAAACATACAATTTCACATGCACATGACACCTAGACCCGAACCGACAATTTGTGGATCGGACAAAGAATTACTCCGCAGGAATCGAGTCCGCTACACTTTGCACGGTAGCCAGTTGCCCACTCACTGCGCCAACCGTACAGTCGATAACAAATATTCTGTGTGCCAGGCGCGCTTGCGCAGTAATAAAACTTAACTATTATATATCTTTGCTATAGGTTAACACCTTTCCTTAGTATCATAGTAGATAGCTATAGCTACTAAGTATAGACTTACACGTACAACTCTGCCGACCAGCTTTACTGCTCTAGTTGTGATCGGATTTTCAAACCTAAATTCGGTCTGGCCAGTCACATCAGGCCACACGACGGGAGATAGCTGATAAACCCGCCGTTACCGAAATCGATAAGGAGGACTATACATACAGTAGTGCAATTAAATAAATACAAATCTGACACACTTCCTCACTAAGAACGAATAAACTAGCTCCTGTATGGCTGTACATGAGTCGATGCTTCACACCCAGATCTATGATTTGTCACTTAAATAATAAAATTTTGCGAGAGAGTCAAACCCGCGAATAGCCATATTATAATTTTTTAAGGGGTGAAAATCATCGAATAACTTCTCCCGCCTGGGTGAGTTGTTTAAAGTTACGAAGCGTTCTACAACGCTATTCATCCAACTGCCGTACTCCTAAGAGAACAACGCCATCTAGTTATAAAGGCGAGAATAAAATAAAATAGAAAGTTTCTATACAATGCCAGTTACTATAAAATACGTCAAGTAGTCAATGTTTGTGTGGTACTATTGTTTGCATGCGGCTTCGTTAGATGTCGCTGAAATTTAATCGATAATAAATATGACACTGGTGCCTGTTTACACTCGAAGAGGTAAGCAGAGTAGGCAACCTGTGCAAAGGTACAATAATCGAAATGTCGAGTTCCTCGTCAAACAGTGAGTAATCCGAAAAAATAATATGTAATTAGTATGTCTCAAGAAAGTTTTAATATAAACAAAGGTACGATACTTAATAAAATCATGTTAATTTTTTTTAAGTGTCTTACAATAAAAATGTCCCCAAACCCAATGTCCCCGATCCCCAATCAAAAAAGGTAATTAGAAAACAAATATTCAGCGAAGTTATAACTAGGCAAAAGGGATCAGGTGAAAAATATGAAATACTGTGAAATGGACAGGACTTAGGAATTTTCTCTTATCAGTGGAACTTTTGGATAGTCTCTCCATGACAGATTTTAGAAAGCTTCGGTCGATAATTGATACTTAAGCATATATATTACACTTATACTTTATTCGAATAGGCCATCCCTTGCAACAGTGTGTTGACGTAGCATGTAGCAGAAGCAGTTTGTTTGCAAATGTAAAAAGTGTGGGAGAGCCATGCTTCGTCACGAATGGGCCGGCTCGACTTGAATGATACCACGGCCGAGCAGAAAACCGACGTGAAGCAACGCTTGCGTTGTGTTCCGTCGTGTGAGCCTCACTCACACGACGGAACCGGACGAACGAGGTTACCGGAGGCCCAATTACCCTTCCCTTCCCCAATCTCCCCAATCCCTGAATCCTCGTACTCCTAATCCCCAAAAGGCCGGTAACGCACTTTTAACGCCTCTGGTGTTCCAGGTGTCCATGGGCGACGTCGATTGCTTACCATTAGATGATCCGTCTGCTCGTTTAACGGTTTATGCCATAAAAAAAATTACGACCAGCAAGGCCGTGAAATAAAAATAGGTATTTATTGTAGCTCGAATATGATCTTAAAACATATTTGTACTCATCACACTAATATTAAACTTTGTTTGGATGTCTGTCTGTCAATCACACTGAAATTACTGAACGGGTTTGATGAAATTTGGTATAGGTACTATACAGGCAGGGTATGGACGGAATTAGGTGATAGGATACCCAGATTATATGTTCCCATGGGATAAAACGGGAATCATATTCTACGTGGACGAAATCGCAAATGATAGTCTTTCGAACTGTCAAAAACGAAATTTTACTATGAATTTTGTACAAGATTGTGTATTGTGACGTCACATTTTTTTAGCGTCAAATAGACTTATTTCTTAAAAATTTGCTGGAAAATACTAAAGTTAGGTTGGTTATAAAACCAATCAATGAAAGTGTGCTTATTTGGTTGTATTGAACAGTCAAAATAATTTATTTTTGATTAAGGAAAGTACCCAATTGCTTTTTGCTTCTTGCTCAAAGAAATAATTTTACTAGAACTATTTAAAACTTTGCAAGTATCTGATAACTTTATAAAAATAATTAACTACACACATAAATAGAAAAGCATTTCCCAGAAATATGAAAGTGGCAACTCATTTGACTATTATCGGATTTCTCCAATAAAAATGCGGAAACTGCGCAGGCGCAACGAACTAGTAAATTATGAGCAAGTTAATTATTGACTTAGCAGTCTCCTGTCGTGGGTACCGTGGTGATCTGGTAATGGTTATGTAATGTTATGGTGGGTGTTCATTCTTGGGTGAGGTAATTACTATTTATCTTAAGTTACATAGTTTTCTACTTAACAGCCCTTGGTAGAAAGTTTAAGTTCACGATAATATGTAGAGCGGTTATTATTTATATTTAACTTAAATATTCATGTGTCTTAATTCATTTTCTACATAACAAATGGTATTTTATATAGAAAATATCAATCTCAACTTAATTTTTGTGTCTTTTTTACATTTTTCATCACTTTTTGCTGTTCAATTGGAGATATAAATAAATAGATGATATTATGTTTTTATAATAACTATCGTGAGACACACTAAATTAACTAAAAATCGCGGGTTACTCACGTGAATATACTAAGAAAAGCTCTACTAGTTCGAATCACAGAAGGGTTCTTCCTCATGAGCAGCGTGCGACGTCGCGGCGGTGTCGCGCAGCCTACCTAGATGATATTATGTTCATATTTCACCAGGTACCCATAGTCTAATATCTATTGAAGTCAATGGTTGGAGACTTTGTAAAGTTATCAATGTATGAAAACATGATCGTTATGACATAAATAAGACAAAAGACCTTTAGATGAAAAAGGATGAAGTTGTTTTGTCTCGGAAGATTACATTTAAATTAGAATGACGTCATTAAAATCGTAAGTCACTTAATTACATACCTACTTATCGTCTGTACATTCTATATGTTTCATCTTTACATATAAGTGCAGTGAGATATTTATTAGTCTGTTCCTAATTATAGGGTTTAAATAAAGGCAGAACACACAATATTATAAAAATATAATTTATTATTAAAACAAAATATTACAAATGATCATTTGTAAGTTTATACATCAACGCGCGTCGGGGACTGTCACGCACGAAACACATTCCATACGTTACAATTTTATTTTATACTTAAATCACTATTTTCTAGAATTACATTAAGGTACTGATTAGACACAGCGTATTATGTACACGGGACCGCCACTGTCCGTCCATAGACACTAGATATAGACATACACACTCGCACTCTACTATGCTATGCGACCAATCCGAGACTTGTACATTGCTTTATGGCCTTACGGGAGAGACTGTTGCTGACTGGTCGATAGCGATTTACTAGCTCAGCTAACTTAGGTCTAGAGACTAAAACTGGATGCCGTGCCCTCTGAGGAAGGCGTCGATCTGTCCCGAGGACGCGGACTCCCCGCGGGGCGCCACGTAGTAGAACTGTCCGGGGGCACCCTCCTGTACTTGTGACGCTATCTGTAGTCTCTGAGCCTGCGCCCGCGCGGCCGCACGGTCTCTCTGCAGTTGACTCTGCTGCAGCTGCTGTTGCTGAGCGAACAACTGCTGCGAGTTCTGGAACTGGTTCTCAGCCTGCTGCCTCTGGTACACTTGCTGTGGGTTCTGAATCTGGTGTCTGAAAAGAGGCCCGCTGGGAGCAGCAGCTGTAGGGACTGACGGGATCTGGGGAGAGGGCACGAACGGCCTCGGCTGCTGCTGCTGGGTGGCCACGTAGGGCTGCAGTCTCTGGTTCAAGTTCAGTTCTCCCTTAGTTTGAGGTAAGCTCTGATACAGTTGAGTGTTGTAAGAGCCGCTTGAGGGATCATATACCAGCTCGGTAGAATACAGAGGGTTGCCACTAGGAGATGGTGAGGCAAGAGAAGTGGCCTTTGTGGGACTGGCGCCAGCAGATGTAGTCGATTGCAGTTGTTGGTTCTCACGGTGGAATTTGGCAAATTCGGCAGCGAAGTCAATCTGGCTCGGCCTGGAGGGGCTGGCGGTGGTAATTACAGCGGGAGCGGGAGAAGGTGAGTAGTTGGGTTGTGGGCTGTATTGGATTTGAGGTTTGGCGGTCACTTGGACGAGCTGTGGCCTGAACGTGGTCGCTGGGGGCAGAGTTCTAGGTGTTGTGACTTGCACAGGGCGGGGAGTGATAGCAATAGGCTGAGCTTGGTAGGCAGGTCTCCTCGCGGGCTGTGGGCGTTGAACCACTCTCTGTCTGATATGCTGCAGGGGCTCCTCTTCAACTTCGTCTTCATCAGCGTCTTGGAAGTCGTTCTGGAAGAAGGTCGTAGGGGGTCGTGGGGTCGTTGGCCTGGGAGCCGCAATTGGTCGTCTGGGGTAGTTGGGTTCGGGGTCATCTCTTTCTGCAGAGTCAGGAGCTGCGGCCTCTGGTTCTTCCTCATCAGGTTTGTTGGGGTCGCAAGGGTTGCCCGACACGTAGGTGAACTCTCGTTTGTTGCCGTCGGGGTCGACGTATCCGTATTTGCCGCGCACAACGCAGTCAGTTCCACGGGTTTCTTCTTTAAAAGATCCATCAGCAGCCTCGTAGCCGAATGTGAAACTACCATCGTCATTAACCTGGAAAAATGATAATATTGCATCAATATTCATTCTTATAGGACTAAAATTGTTAATTTTCCTTCAGACGTTAAAATCTGGTCTGTACCTTGTTGTAGTTCCTGATGGTCTGTACGGGCGGCTGCTTGGGTCCTTCCTGGATCTGCTGCTGCTGCTTCAGCCTGGGTTGATGACGCGGCAGGGCGCGGGGCTCGTACTCGTCGTCCAGTCTGTCCGCGGCGCGGTACAAACCGTCGTAAGAATCCGCAGCTACTAGCACCACCTGGAAACAATTGAGTGAAAAATTAATAAATAGTTTTCCAACAAACCTCGTTGGCCGAGTGGTCGCAAGCGCGACTGCCGGGCAAGGGATCTCGGGTTCGATTCCCGGGTCGGGCAAAGTATTACTGGGTTTTTAAAAAAATCTCAGTACTAGCACGGAGTCTGGAATTGTGCCCGGTATATGGCAATAGGCTCACTCCCTATTACATGGGACTCATAACATAAATAGTGAAAAGTGGGTGTTACATTGTACAGTGGCTTAATGTGCACCTCTGCCTACCCGTTCGGGGATAAAAGGCGTGATGTTATGTTTTTCAACAAAGTCGGCTTACTATCTTTCTTGTGCATAACTTAATTGCCTATATGTTCATTACTCGTATTGTAACGAATCATAACTATGTTTTTATCCATGTACACATACATATAGTCCTATCTACTAAACGGGATTGTTTAAATCCTTGGAAATAACTCATTTTTTTATTCTCAACACTATATCAGTGGTTTTCTACAGTGTAGCGTAGCAAAGAAATAATGTTTGAAGTGGATTATTTGGTTGAGCATATACCTGGTCTCCAGCGGCGCGGTCCTGAGCTTGCGGTTCGTAGTCGTATTCATCCTGGATGGGCTGCTGCAGCCGCGGCCTGGGACGAGCTCCTGCCACCAGCCCCACACTCAGCAGTACGCACATAACCTGTAATAGAGAGACAGAGATGTTAGAAGTGAAATTGTGTAAAATCTTTGTTGGTCTTTGACGTTGCAGTAATTTGTTTTTTGATCTGATTTTTATACTACTGTTTTTTTTTAATGGGACAAGCCCGCCACAACCTCCCAAAACCGCTGCAACTCCTGTAAGCCAGGATCTACAGTAGATACAACCATGAAAACACCGGATCACGTCACAACGTCCGGCGCGTCCCAGGGACATGAGTAACTGTCTTGGTTGGCAACGAAGTGAATCAGAAGATTATACTACTGTTGTCAGTAGTCAAGAATTTCAGGCTATTTGATGGAGCGTGGTAATCTAACCACTTTCATTTTCAAAAAATAATCTTTGTGTGGAAGGACACAAAGATTATTTTGTATCATGCTTTTATATCACGCTACTTGGGGTTGAAATTCGGATTCTAATCAAAAATATAACGTAGAAGTCATTGTGATATATGTCTATCGACAAAAACTTTTCAATGTTCTTTATATTCAAATATCGACACACCCCGGGTTCGCACGGGTGCAATATACATATAAACCTTCCTTTAAAATCACTCTGTCTATTAAAACAAACCGTTTCAAAATCCGTTTCGTAGTTTTAAAGATCTAAGCATACATAGGGACAGACGGATGGAGGATAACGACTTTGTTTTATACTATGTAGTGATTTAGTTATATGTATTCAATTTAGAGAGATACATGTTTACAAAAACACAGCTTCCTACATT
Source organism: Spodoptera littoralis (assembly GCA_902850265.1). Taxonomy (NCBI): domain Eukaryota; kingdom Metazoa; phylum Arthropoda; class Insecta; order Lepidoptera; family Noctuidae; genus Spodoptera; species Spodoptera littoralis. Next base: position 812,226 of record LR824539.2, on the reverse strand, counting down.
ACAAAACAGAGCAACGACATTTGCTTTCAAGGCCGAGCTTCGTACAATCCATCACAAAAGTTTCGACACACACTAAACTGAAATCCAAATTAATGAGGCTCTACTATGTTCTAGACTATACCATTAATATGTATATGACTAATCACTCGTGTTGTGGTCGAATTAATTAATATTAAGCAAGGTATTGCAGCTCTAGACTTGTTAAGATGTAGATATTGTTATAATTGTAAGTTAACAGATTTTGAGGACTTTTTACAAGGTTATCAGTGGGATCCACTAGACGAAAATGGAGTATTATCAACAATTCGTTTGATTTTTTCCCTTGTATAAAGTGTTAATTAAATTTTCTTTTCAAAATTTTTATGTAATCTCCGTGTGGCAGGGATCATTGCTTAAAATACATTTGTCACCACCATACTGTTCTCGCGGATTTCGTTAGAGCCGGCTACCGACTAGGGAACTACATATTTGACAGAGATCGAGCTCGTAATCGAGCGGTGGACTGTTATAGGTTGTTATTTAATGATGATGAATAAATGTAGTCACTGTGCGACTATAGGTAATTTTTTTCATGAGACTAAAATATTGAAAGTAGAATGCCTCCAGACACTTCTATGCACTTACTTCTAAAAGTCTGCAACGAGTCTAGAAATTTGCCCTGAATACCAATACAATAAAGCATACTTAGTTGTGGTAACTGCCACTCATTCAACCATGCATCCGTATTACCTACTCCGGAATGTACAAATCTTTAGCAACATGCTTTCCACATCAAACGCCTCCATCAAATTAAAATAACACTGTAGAATAGAATGTGGAAGGTTCTGACGCACTGCGTTTGGACTGGTGACCCATTATAGTTATCAGATTATATCTGAATCCCTGAATAACAAAACTCAAATACATTTCCCGACCAGGAGATCTAACACAAAATGTCCTACCTCAAGGGTCATACTGTCTCCATTGCACCCAAAGTGTAAATGAAAAATAACCTCATTTTTATAAAGGTGCACCACAAAGGGCTCTTCAAAGAGCGATATACCTACTTAATTTATAAACTGAAATAATTAACTATAACTAGCGGACCCGACAGACGTTGTCCTGCATATTATTGCCATATTTCAAGATATTAAGTTTTAAATAACCAAGACATCGACTGCAGCGCCATCTGCCGGGCTGATTTGTGAATCTAAACCATTCCCAGATCCCTTTGAACACACACAAAAAGTTTCAACAAAATCGGTCCAGTCGTTTGAGAGAAGTTCAGTGACATACACACTCACAGAAGAAATATAATATATAAAGATTATCATGAAATAATAACTCTGTATATAACATAATGACCGGTGTAGGGCCCTTCGCAGCGATAATGACCCACAGCTGAGGTCAGCTCATCGGACGTTCAACCCGTATTATATAATGCCCACACGCAGATATTGTCGTTAACTAGTTTCTTCGATGAATTTATTTATGATACAAAATATTATGGTTGTTTGATAACAAATTCTGTCGATAAATATTTTGTTGTCTTTTGTTTAAAAATGTAAGGAAGAAAATTAGTTGCCAGCTACCGCTGACATCACAAAGGTTGAAATCTTAGATCTCAGATTTAATCACTAAATCGAGTGAGGGTTCTAGTGGTAGGATTTCAAAAATGTTATCATGTCCTGTGTTTGTTACTAAGTTTGCCTCCTGCTATACCATCATAAATAGAACGTCATAGATTTCCTCAGCTGTTTACGGAGGTGTCATAACTCGAGGAACCGTTCAATCTTTCGAGGTATAACTAGCATAGTTGCACCTTCCAGATGAAGTAACCACATCCCCAAAGTTATTGAAAAAAGAAAAAGAAGAAAGGAAATTATTGACCAACTCTGCACATAACACAACACCACGTCTTTTACCCTCGGAAGGGTAGGCAGAGGTGCACATTACGACACTTAATGCCACTGTACAATGTAACACCCACTTTTCACTATTATTTATGAGTCCCATGTAATAGGGGGTGAGCCTATTGCCATATACCGGACACAATTAGAGACTCCGCTACTACTGAATTTTTTTGTTTACCGACCGACCCGGTAATCAATAATGGGAAAAACTTATGTCCAGTACTATAATAAAGAAATGGGCTGTTAATGAAATACCACACAGTAACCCAGTCATACAGTAATCCAATAACAGTAACAAACAACATGATACAATGGCTGTAACTGCATAGCGGTGTAATTACTAAATATGTAATTACAAAACGCGGCCGCATGCCACGCGCTGAGTGCTAGGGCGGCCATGACGCAGGGAAAACTGATACTGACTGTCTGACTGCCTGACTGACACTGTTCTAATGTTTATTTCTTCAATTTTTTGCATGTGTCTCATAGTCAAGTTGTTTCAAGTACCTTCTATTGAGAAGTAAGAGTGTATTGGGTGTGAGTAGGTCTGACGGACTGACGACTAATGAGTAAAGGTCTTCGGATCAATTGCCGGGTCTGGCAAAGTAATATTCGCATTTTTTTTTTATGAAAAGTTGGGTACAATAAATGTAATATGGCTTTAATATGTGCAGTGGACATTCCTATTGGGAACAGAACAGAGAGATGGCAAGATGTTTGGTCATACTCTTCTTGTTCAGGCAGATAAAAATAACGTTAACCCATGGTTAATAATTAAGTTTTTTTTTATCAAATAAGCCGGAAAACGAGCAGATGAATCACCTGATAATAAGCAATCGGCGCCGCCTATGGACACTCAGAACACCAAAGGCGTTACAAATGCGTTACCGGTCTTTTGAGCATTAGGAATTTGAAGATTGTTGGAGTTCAGGGATTGAAGGAATTGGGGATAGGGGAAGGTTGTAATTGAATTTCGGATAACCTCACTCACACGACGAAACACAACGAAAGCGTTGTTCCACGTCGGTTTCTGCTCGGCCATGGTATTACCCCAGTCAAACCAGCCTATTCGCACCGAAGCATGGCCCTCCCACACTTGAATGTCCTGTAATTACGCTCGAAATTAACAGCTCTGTTAAGAACATATTAAATTAATCAACTAGCGAGGTATTTCCACATGACTTGAAGTCTCCAATCACTCGTCACCACAGCTCAATTAGATCTAACTGTATACGTATTAGGTAAATGATAAATGTTTCTCACGAACTAACAAAAATTACTTCGATCCGAAAAAGGGTTTACTTAATTGGTTAAGTTAGGATCTGGCCTAATTTTTGGTTTAGGATGGGCTCATACTGTACCTATATTTAAATTGGTGTTATAATGTACTGTCGTGGTGGCCTGGAGGTTTAAGACGCCCGCTTCTCATGCATGAGGGGACATGTTCGAAACCTACCAACGGCAAGTACCAATGTGACTTTTTCCGACTTATATGTACTTTCTAAGATTATTTAGACACCACTGACAAACGGTGAAGGAAAACATCGTGAGGACACCTGGGCTTATAATTTCTAATTATAAGTTTGTAATCGCCAACCCGCATTGAGCAAGCGTGGTGATTAATGCTCAAACCTTTACCGTGTGAGAAGAGGCTTTGCTCAGCAGTGGGCTTTTATAGGCTGTTGATGATATAGTGTACTTATGTAAATTAGAGAACTAAATGCCAGCTCAGATGTAAATCAATGTTGTAGTTCTTGAATTTCCTCCTTGTAACTTGTTGTACTCAATCACCTATTAAACATGTTATCTCATTTCTTCTTCAGAAAATAAGCATTGCCATACAATGTGGCAATGCTGCCAGTCTTCTGGGAACGTTCCCCGATGACAGCGACACGGACGAGTTTAAAGGAGCGTATTTTTTAGTTTCTTTTCTTCCTTTATATACTCTGGTTTAGTTTCAATACTTATTATAGAAGCTAGTTATTTTTGTTATCTCAGAATTCCTAATAAGTTAAAGCTATGACTGTCAATAGAAAACTGTTGAAGCCTCACAAGCTTTAATGTGTTAAACAACGTTTTCTTAATTAAATGTGTCACTTTAACGGCTCGAGATATAAACAACAAATAGTATATTAACATTAAGTTACATAAACATTTTCACCCTTGAATTGAAACTGTCTCAAACATACGCACAATTATGCCATAAAAATTCTTAACCTACTCACTCACTGCGGTGAAAGCGTAATCTAACGCACGTAACATATAAAAGCGAGCAATTGTAGGAATGACGTCACAACACATTAATGTCTTACTATTACTGGGAAAGTGTCATTGTGTCCAGCATCCGATGTGAACAGTTTAATTCTGGCCATTCATTTGAGATGTAATCTTAATAGGCAAATAATGGCACCAACTGAGAAAACTTAATGCGAACGTAGTTTCATTTCCCATTGCGTTTATTACTTGAATGTGTTATTCTAGTTGTTAGTCTGGTTGCTAAGATACCATTGTGATCTTACAATTACAACATCTAAAACAGTGACATAAACATAGCTGCCTCATTGGCCGAGTGGTCGCAAGTGCGACTGCCGGGCAAGGGGTCTCGGGTTCGATTCCCGGGTCGGGCAAAGTATTACTGGGTTTGTAAAAACCTTAGTAGAAGCACGGAGTCTGGAAATGTGCCCGGTATATGGCAATAGGCTCACCCCCTATTACATGGGACTCATAACATAAATAGTGAAAAGTGGGTGTTACATTGTACAGTGGCATTAAGTGCCGTAATGTGCACCTCTGCCTACCCATTCGGGGATAAAAGGCGTGGTGTTATGTTATGTTATTATGTTATGACATAAACTTATACTCAAGTACTTCACTAGAATCGTAGCAATTGGCGTCTCTGCCTACCCTATCGGAGACAGGCTTGAGGATATGTATATATGTATGCATGTACTTTATTTGATGTAATATCTAGTTAACCTTTCAGAGAAAATTAAGCATAATATGTTACATATTTTTAATTAATGTTAAACTTAAGCAACGGTTTATTAAAATCATTTTATCAATAATAATTATTGTTGCAACTCATAAAATATATGCTACCGACTCTGTCAATGTTAATCAGGTAATAAATTCAATGTTTACGATATACATGTTAATTAATTGATGTCAAATCGTTTAATTATGTGAGAGTTGAAATTAAGTCACAAATTAATGTGTTGTAATCTGTAAATATGTGTTTAAACCATAGGTGAAGGTAACCGATTACGGATTGGATTACGCACGATAATAATTATGGATGCAAAGAAAGTATGAAATGAATTAGAATAAGCAACCGCTAACTTTATGGTTCACAAATTTGTTTCGATGATTTTTGTACCAAGTAATGACTTTACGCTAATTGTTGTCAGATATAGTATATGGACATTTGTTTTTTCTAGTCATTTCCTAATTACAGTGAAATTATTACCTATTTGTAATACAAAGTAACGATTTTAGATAAAGATTCTTAAGGTACTTTATACACATACGATATTCAAAACTTATTATTATTTCGACTGCCAAGGCAAGAAGTCTCGGTTTCGATTCCCAGGTTGGGTAACTTTTTTTTTTTAATCTGAGTTTAGCACGTAGTCTGGAGAGGTGCCTGGTATATGGCAATAGGCTCACCCCCTATTATATGGGACTCATACCATAAATAGTGAAAAGAGTGTGATACATTATACAGGGCCGACCCCTTCAGTGATAAAAAGGCGTGATGTTATGTTATGTTATTATTATTTCGCGATTTCTTCATATCGTAATTCTAATAGTTACCTCATGAGTCATGCAACTCCTACGAGATATGTCACACAGCATTACACCGCAGTGTATATGGACCTTTAAGTTTGTCACAAGGATAACTAGTGGAACTGGTTGAACCTACGATTAATGTGGGAATTCATTATTTCACGCCCTAACTAGTATTACAAGGTTCGATTTTCTGACCGTAACTGCATGAATGAATCGTTTGTTTAAACTGTCAAACACCGCGAGGACACCGGTGACCGCAACCTATTGTTCTTTAATTGTGTCTATAATGACGGTACTCAAAGGGTAAAAGTCTTATTTGGAAAACATTTCTCTACGCATAACATTTTACCTAAAAACGGAAATTCTGAAACCATCAGTTAGATAATGAATAAATATTAGACACATATTTTTTATTTTGTCATGTAAGAAAATAATACTTAGATAAAACGGAGTTAAGTTTAGGATTGAGAGGTCGTTACGTCACGCTACCCTATATTATGTAGTAAATCTTGACGTCACACGATATTTCAAATCAATATATCGTTGAAAGTATTTAATTTTGTAAGTAAGGAAAAAATACATGTCCAATGTTTTAAAATAATCTACCAGACGGACATTAAAATAAAATTTAGGATACCCTATTACACCACGACCACCAGAGAAAATTCACCTCGCCAATCGAACAATCGACACGACCAAACAAAATCAGATAAAACTTCAATACGCCCACAATAGTAATCTTACATAAGGTCTATTTAAAAATTATACATAACTTCACGTTTTACACTATGGCTGACCAAACCCCCGGGGCACATAGCCCATGTTTAGAAAAGTGTACATTAAAATGTTGTGTACGACTTGGTTACTCAATCCAGCGAAAGTTTATTACGCTGTAGTAATATTAAATAGATCTGTATGAATAGACACGAATTGTTTTGTATAAAAATGTATGAATTCGCCCATTAATGGTAAGTTTATGTAGGTCCGGGTTTGATCTAGATTTTGCTTACAACTTTGCATTTGCATTTAAAATGGTCCGTCTGGTAGACTATTTTAAATCATTAGACACGTATTTTTTATTTTCTTACAGAAACGAATACTTTCGACAATATATTGATTTGAAATCTCGCGTGACGTCACTTCTATGTACATTTTATACGTAGAAATAACGTTTTAGCCCCCACTCCTAAACATTGATTCGTTTTATCTAAGTATTGTTTTATTGTACAACAAAACAAAAACTACGTGTCTATTATTTTTTCATTACCATTTACGGACTAATTAGATGTTTGTATTGTAACTTTCGTGAGACATATTAGCCTCTAGCATGGCTTGAAACTAGTCGAGTTCCTCGTCAAATTATTACGTGAGTAAGCCGAAAACATAATAATTTAGACTAATTAGATTTTTAATTTGCATACCCTGACATCATCCCATTTACGTTTAACGCTAAGAGATCGACTGATACTCTTTAATGTTATTATCTATTAATGAAAGTTCCACTGAAGGGCTTTTTTGTTTTTTTTTATGTCCCTTACAGTGGTATATGAAGGGCTTTTTTTAAGGGGGGAATATCATCGAATGACTGCTCCCGCCTGGGTGACGCGGGAGGGAGTGTCAGACTCTTACTCGTCGAGCCGGAGCCCCGGTAACCCGTTAGGTTCTCTGCCACTATATGAAGGGCTAAGGACTACCTTTACATTAGAAGGCTTCTAGCCTAGCAGGCGGGCCGTTGGAGATTGCAGCTTTAAAAGGTTTATAAAATAAAGCAGCAGCCCGGTCTCTGGCAAATATCGGCCTATAATCGCTCCCTTGTAATTTTAGGGAAGGTGACAAATGTTTTTTACTCTGCCGTTACTCATAACTTTTTTATGGGATAACCCGGTAAAGGAGCAGACGGATCTCCTAATGGACACCCGTAACACCAGAGGCATTACAAGTGCGTCGCTACATGGTAAACGGTTTCGTGACCAGCAATGCACAAAACAAAGTTCAGTACATCTAATAAGCCAGTCAAACAAGTTCAAAAACCGCTATTAGTGGACATAAATCATGTAATATAAAGCATTACACATTAAGGGCAGGTAATCGATGCGTTTCGCGTCACCTGCGCCGGCGCCGGTTAGAACGGATCGTGTGTCGTCCTTTACTTAACTAGAGTTGTGCAATGTTTGAACTGCGTGTTAACAATGGCTCGTTAGTTAGTGTGTAGAAGGGGTGAGTGGAATTGTAGGTAAGTGGTATTTGGATGTCTACTACCACATTGGTTGAATAGTTGTAAAGGGTATCGGGACAATGTAAAGACTACAATTTCAGGTGTCGAGGCAAATTAGTTTTTAGGTTTTCTAAAATTTTCAATGGACATTGTAATGTAATACAGAGTTTGGTATTGTATAAATTTTAGGGAACAGAGAGTATAGTTCCCTAAGATCGGAAAAGGAGGATCCTCCGACCAGGCGAGGTGATCGTGCCTGGCGGGCTTTCTGCCCAACGGTTGTTCGTTGGGATTTTCTATACGTGTTTATTCGCTTGTCAACTTTGCATGTGCGATGTAGGATTCTTGTGACGTCATCCGTTGACATGTGGCATGTGTCGCCACATCACTCCCTCCCAAGACCGGAGGTCGATCCCGCTGAGACGGCTGTCGATGCTTGAGATGAGCGGTGCCAGAGCCAGTGTAGAAAGTCCCTAGTTCCAGTGAGTCGCCGTGCAGTGCCGCTGTGCCGCTGAGTGCCCAGTGAGTCGGGTGAGCGGTGCAGGGTTAAACTCCAGTGAGTCGGAGAGATGAGCACGCAGTGTCCCACGGTGAGTCGGGGAAGAGATGCTGCGAGGGTAGGTGCGTAGTGGCTGGCGTCTGCGTTGACGGGAGGAGATGTCCTTCAGAACCGTGTGCAGAAGTGCTGTGCCTAGACGCTGGTGAGGCCGTAGGGAGGAACCAGGCTGCACGACTTCGTTGCAGGCGATGGTGGTCCCTGATGAGGCCGAGGATGCTGGTTGGCTGCGACTTGATTACCGCTCAGCTGAGAAGTGATGAATGAGAGGGATGGCGATACGGATGACGGTGCTAATCTGCTCCGTGAAGTGAAGGTTGTTTCTAATCACGTCGTGATCACCACTTTAGGGAACAGAGAGTATAGTTCCCTAAGATCGGAAAAGGAGGATCCTCCGACCAGGCGAGGTGATCGTGCCTGGCGGGCTTTCTGCCCAACGGTTGTTCGTTGGGATTTTCTATACGTGTTTATTCGCTTGTAAACTTTGCATGTGCGATGTAGGATTCTTGTGACGTCATCCGTTGACATGTGGCATGTGTCGCCACAAAATGATAAACGATACTTATTTCCGCAAATGGGTTTCAAAGACACACTTTTACATGTCAATCTGTAAATGACTGCGACATCTCCTATCAGACTACTCTGAAAAGAAATGCCGAAACAAACTCAGAGGTCATAATTCCAGATAAATAAATAATAACAATAGGCTGTCCCTCATTTCCACTTTGTTTTCTTAACCCGTTGAAAATCATCCCCTAAATTTGTTCATACAAAAGTAGTCTTTAAACATTGGGAATAAGGTCTATAATGTAGTTAGTGGAGAGCGGTCACCGGTGACCGCTTGGGGATATATGGGAAACAATAAAAAAGCAATTATTTCTTCTTATATTTTGTTTACAATAACTATCGTGGGACATACTGAATTAACTAAAATTCGCGGGTTACTCACGTCAACATACTGTGGCTCGAAACTAGTAGAGCTTTTCTCAGTGTATTCACGTGAATAACCAGCAACATTTAGTTAATACTTCTACATAATACCTTGTTTTACATTATAACATTCACAAACGCCAGAGTAACCAACTCTAAACTGCTCACTAAATAGAAAGTCAGAATACCTCATTCAAATGCGACTTCCCCGTAACACCCACCGAAAAGGGCTATCGTCTAACAAGATCTAATACAGATTAGTCCAGTTTCGTCACGTCTGTCTCCCGGCGAAGATATTATCGTGACCATGGATTACTTAACCAGTAATCATGTCAGTGGCACATCAACGTATCCCAAAACCATGAAACAGAATCTCAACCTTACGACCAAGTAGTAAAGTTGGATTTTGACAGTTCAAGGGTAGCTCTCTGTGCGTTGCCTGTTTATAAGTCACGAAGGAGTCGTGTTGTCAGTGACTCATTCCATTCGTGTTATCTTCTATCGGATTCTGGCGCCCTGGTACTTGGTTTAGTGGAACAATGGGGTTCACGAATGTTGTGATCTAATTTGAAAGCACATTTAACGAGACTGCCTCGTTGGCCGAGTGGTCGCAAGTGCGACTGCCGGGCAAGGGGCTCGGGTTCGATTCCCGGGTCGGGCAAAGTATTACTGGGTTTTTAAAAATCTCAATAGTAGCACGGAGTCTGGAATTGTGCCCGGTATATGGCAATAAGCTCACCCCCTATTACTTGGGACTCATAACATAAATAGTGAAAAGTGGTTGTTACATTGTACAGTGGCATAATGCCATCTGCCTACCCCTTCGGGGATAAAAGGTTATGATGTTATGTTAACGAAACTGCTTCACAGAAAGTGTGATTCCATTTAAGTAAATAGTAGTAGTAGTAGTAAAAAAGAAAATAGGCTCACAACCTAATTTATACATGGCACTGAAACTAGTAAAAAGTTTAGATGCATTATAGTAACTTAATGGTTGAACTTTCTTGAAAGTTTTGGGAAAAATTACAGCATGCTTGTGTTAGAATCAGCGCTGTGAAAACCTCACCAGTGCTTTTTTTGCAAACTGTTAAAATTTGAATTTATCAAAGTTTCAAAGATCATATTCGATCCATTTTATAACAAACTTTTTATAATTATTGTGTCCCTACCACATTTTTTTAATATGTGAGTAATGTGGACATAACGTAACACGCCTTTTATCCCCGAAGGGGTAGGCAGAGGTGCACACCATGCCACTGTACAATGTAACACCCACTTTTCACTATTTATGTTATGAGTCCCATGTAACAGAGGTCGAGCCTATTGCCATATACCGGGCACAATTCCAGACTCCGTGTTACTACTGAAAATATTTAAAAAGTAATACTTTAATGAGGACATTATACTCTAAATTATTTTCTAAGTTGCCAAACCCACTAAGTTTTCCTCCCACAATAAACTGCGATGCCTATCTCTAATGAAGGCAGTAGGTGATGCTTAGCTCGCGTGGAATTCAGCAACACTCGAACTTTACATGGTAACTAGAGCATAAAAGATATATAAGGCAGTTTATCTTGTAATTACTTATTACTTCCTCCAACTGAAAGTAAATAGAACTGAATCTTATAATTACCGGCTCATAATATCACGTAATGTGCAGGAAATTTTAATTTATTAGCTTTTGTTTTATGTCAATGAATATGAATAAGACGTACAATTTTCTGTTACTGTTAGGAACAACCCTATAAAAACCGCTGCAACTCCTGTAAGCCAGGACTTAAAGTAGATGCAATCATGAAAACACCGGAACACTGAGGTCCGGCGCGTCCCAGACACATGAGTAACTGTCTTGGTTCCCGCAACGAAGTGAATCAGAAGATATTATAAGAGGAGAAGAAAAACAAAATAGTTTCTTCTTCTCTCGGTGCAGAGGATACGGTGGATAGCATACAGGAGACAGAATTACTTGAAAACACAAAGAGACTGCACTAAATGTTATTAGAATTTATTTCATGTGTTTTACCTTCATACAAACATTTGTTGCTAACTATAGATATTTGTTGTGACTATATAATGTTAACATATAATTTCTAACACCATTTACATACACAACAAGCAGTCTAAAGAGCAATATTTTACAAAAACTCGGTCAAAATGTAACATGGAGCAATGTTACATGTTACAATGTAACATTATGACATAATGTAACAGTATTTAATAATGCTAAGTGTAACTTCACGGCTCATTTAACGGTTGAATGCCGACAGTTGTAGACTTAATAACTTTTCTTTGTATTATGACTAGTGTGTAGTGACAATAATGACCCCAAAAGTTAGGTTTCAATTATTCCTTGTAAAATATTTACAATATTGTAAGGTATAGAGGATAGGATAGGGGGGGGGTGATAGGATAGGGGACCGCCCCTATCCTACCCCTTCGGGGATAAAAGGCGTAATGTTATGTTATGTTATATATCGCAAGTGCGACTATCGTGCAAGGGAATTCGAGTTTGAGTTGATTTGGGCATAGAATTATTGGGCTTTTCCGGTATTTTCATAAATTTTCAGTATTATACGTCAAAAGTTTGACAATGCTATTAGCGACCTGCGAAAGTCAAATCTCTTGCTCGGCGGGTCGGCTGTTGCTGGCAACCACACGACCAACGAAATAGGCAAACAGAGAGGGTTCTTTCAAAAATATTTTAACAATATCAATGACTTTTAAACAAAGGATTATTAGTGATACTAAAACTACAATAGGACATCCGTAATTGCACTTAATTTTGAATGCAGTTAAATAATTTTATAAGATTGAGTAAAGATATAATTATTGCATTTATACTAAACTATACCATTAGGTATGCGTCGGTTTAGTAACTGATCTATCCAAGGATAACCTGAGGTCACACAGTGTGCTAATTTTCTAGACTTTTACGTCAATAAGATATATTTTTAATTAACTTTTATTTTGTAAACTTAAATTGAATAAATGTCTGTATAATTCGTACGTCATTCTAGTGATTACAAACGTTGCTGCATGGGCTACAAAAGCCAGAGTTTGTCATAATCTCTTAACTAAGCAAGTGAGTTGGAGTTCGACTTTGCAGTTAAAAAGGTTTAGGTTGGTCAAAGGTCTCTCTCAAATCTCTAGTTCCTTTGTAGTTTCTCACGATATGCGCGAGAATATATTGTGTGGTGACGATTTTATCCTGTCGCTAACATAAAGCTTGTTTTACTTATAATGATATAGGATATTTACTTACAATGACAAAGTATAAGTGTGGGAGAGCCATGCTTCAGCACAAATGGGCCGGCTCGACGTGGGTGATATCACGGCCTCAGCCTCACAGAACATCGATGTCAAACAACGCTTGCGTTGTGTTTCGTCGTGTGAGTGAGGTTACCGGAGGTCCAATTACCCTCCCCCTCCCCAGTCTCCCTAATCCCAGAATCCCCCGCAATCTTTAAATTCCCAATTCCCAAAAGGCTGGTAACGGACTTGTAACGCCTCTGGTGTCCATGGGCGGCGCCGATTGCTTACCATCAGGTGATCCGTCTGCTCGTTTACCGGCTTATCCCATAAAAAAATATTGCTTCATATCATAATATGAAATGTACCTATTACAAATACACTCTCTCATTACAGGTACAAAGAGAGAAAAAAGCCTAAATATTACAGCATTCTGTTCTTTTAATGACAGTACACATGCAACAGGCGGACAGTGTTGAAAGTATCAGAAATTGTCATTTGATTACATCTATTTATATGTCGTTTGGACCTTTCATGCGTTGCGCATAGGTCGGCCTGTCGACACGATATACAAATTGCCTACATTGCCCAGACTGGGACACCTAAATATGTGCTGAAATAGGGAAATAGACAAACAAATATTTACACCCTCTAAAAGACTATGATGTGGAGGAACATTTCATACGTAAAGTTGTGGTGTTTGAAGTTAGACCTAATTTAGATTTTGTTAAGGTTCAGTTAACAAAAAAATGGACAGCTTAAACTTTATTTGTTCAATAATCTACTAAATATGAAAATGGAATCGAGTTTTAACATGCTTTTATTCACCAGTTAGAATTCAATAACTTGGATACGGTACCTACGCAAAATGTTACCTTTACCTATAAATAATTCGATTTGTTACTATTTCATTACACAACTTGAGCCTAAAAACAAAATAACTCAAAAATTAACGCTGTAAATACCAAAATAATCAAAAGACAATGGTATAATTGCAGTCGGAAATACATTTAGACAGATTGACATAGTTCTTAATGCTGGTCGTACACGATCAAACCATTACAGCGTGATTAACTTCAATCAATCGGATTATTGATAGTAGCTAAGTGTTCACGATTGTGGTATGTTTAAAGTATATTAGGTTTGCATTTAAAATTAAGGACAATTTCAATGCCAATAGTTTTATTTGATAAAAATAAACTAGATTTATTAGTAGGTTATCTAGTTTTAAAATGATTCGTTAAGTGGTCAGTTATCCTAATAATTATAATCAGGGTTTACCTGCTGTTATGAATTATTAATATAATGCGCAATGTTATAGTATCAGATAATATGATATACACAAGATAGGGGCCAATCTTACACCAAATGCAAATGTACCAGTACATCTTGGCTACATCCAAACGCTATTTCCTCATTTTTTAAAATCGGAAACCCCAATAATACTTTAAATGTCCGGGAAACCAAACCTCACTTCTCATGTTCATCAAATTTGTCACTCAATCAACAAGGCAAGACAGTATTTCACGCTACGAAACCAGATATAAAGTCCTAAACAACATTAATTAACATTTTTCACTTAACAACTTTTTGTAACAGTCTAGTTTTCTGCACTAGTTAGCCAGTAAGCATGTCGTGCGCAGGCGCATAATGCCCGACGCTCATTGGTTATGTATGACAGACCACATAATCACGTGGCCACTTGCACTAGCGTTAAACACTCTTACACACGTAATATGCTGTAAAAACGGACCTTAGAATATTAAGTTTGGCAAAGAATGTCGATTCGCAATTGTTTTTTTTTGTGTAATACTTCCGGGGTGTTTGGAGCTCAGTGTATTATAACTGTAGGTACTTTTTTAAATAGGAGCGAAATTTTGTAATGGTACTGGTACTTAAATGCGTCAAAATGTTAAACAGAAAATTGCGTTTTTTATAATTGCCAATGTTTTTATAATAACTATCGTGAGACATACTAAATTAACTAAAATTGCAGGTTACTCACGTCTGCTGCGTGACTCACCGCGACCGCGCACGCTGCTCATGAGGAAGAACCCCTCTGTGGTTCGAAACTAGTAGAGCTTTTCTCAGTATATTCACGTGAGTAACCCGCGATTTTAGTTAATTGCATATATTGTAAGTATTGAATTTTTTGCCAATTAGTACTGTTTTCGCATTTAAGAAGGAGCAATTTTAATAATTTTATTCAGAGTACAATATTTTCAAGAGTAAATGTTGTTAAAAAGAACTAAACATATACCTACTAATCGCTAGTTAAGAGCCAGTCTGTCGCAAAGCTCCGATAATGACCTCAATTCTGACCAACACCAAAAACCTACCTATAGTACGATAAACACAAAAAAGAACCTCCATAAATAACATTTTCAATATAATAATTCGCAATCCATATAACACAGGTAATACCGTAATACATACGTACGTACGTATGTATGTATGTATTCTATAACATGACAAGTCAATAAGCTAGATCACTGTCGCTTTCACTGGCGGACCGGCGCAGGAGTCGCTGCCATTACGCATGCGCAACGCGACTTAGAAAGCCAATGGTTTCTCTGCTCGAATGGACCACATCTTGACATTGAGATTGATTGGATAATCCTTGATTAGCAAGGATAAATAGGCTTTGAATTAAAGATCTTGGTAGATAAATACAATTAATGATTATTTTACAGCCGAGAGAGGTGTGAGTAGATTTTAAAATAGAATCCAGATTCTATAAACATAATATCAAGCTTTTAAAGTCACAATGCAAACAACAAAACTAAGTAACTAGAGAATTGTATTGTAAACCTGATTGAAAAAGAGTAACCTATGGAGTTTCTTGCTCGTTCTTCTCCATAGGAATCTACACCTTGGAATGAGCAAATAGCTTCACTTTTAATTATTTTTTTGTCGTTCAAAAGTGCCTTTCTGGTCTAATTGAAATAAATGATTTTGACTTTGAGATTAACTTTGAAAAGCAGAGGTGTTGTCGAACAACAGTTTGAATACGTAAAATGATAAAGGTTTTTTTTTAACTTCTTTTCTGAAACTGCAATCGCGACCCCTGCCTAGTCGAGTGTTAATAGTCAGACTAGCGAGTGTTGAGACAGCGAATTTGAGACGCCTTGTTAAAAAAAAAAACAGCACAAACTATGTACCTATTAACTTAACTATGTCACTTCTAATTGTTACACATGTTACTCTTACAATTGACAGACGATTGTTTTTTATATTTTTGAAAACAATACTTCGACATCAACATGATCTGTGGATCGATCCAGTAAACATGATTTTAGAATCAGAGCCTATACCACAATATCTACTTCACTTCGCCACAACTAAAGATATCAATCATCAATCTCAAATAAGCCCCGCGGCTCCATTACATTGTTTCAATATTTTTCTTTCAAAACAACATCAGTTTACGAAACCTTACAATTGAAGAAATTGTTATTAATGAATGAGTGTACATTTCGCAAGCAACTCGATATCGTAACGATCTTGCTCTTAGGAATCGATACTCGATAATCGGTATGAGAACCGATAGTATCGGTATTGTGAAATGTTCTTTTTAATTTTGCGTTTGTTAACTGTCAGTGGCTTGTCAAATGGAGAGTATTGAGTTGTCATTGGTGAGAGACATTTTTGTATTTGAATTTCAGAGCTTTGTGTGTTCGTTTTAAATATACACTGTTATAATGACAACATTATTTGGTGCATATGTAGCTTGGGCCCACGACTCTAATTCGAGTTTACAAGATCACATAATGCGAAATGGTTATCTTTGATGCATCACATGTTATTTACTAAAAGTGAAAAACTATATCTCAGAAATAAGATTATACAATCATAAAAGAAACGATTAGGATTACGAAAAACGAATTGAAAAAATAATGTTGCCACATTAGCATACAATACGAACAACTAACATTAGATCCGAATCTAAAAATACATGAGTTTGTATGATGTGATGTATGGGCTTCCTTGTGTGATAATTAAGATTTATAGATGCCATTTACAAAATCCAAGAAAACGACGAAACAAAAAACTATTAAGTGAAGCAAAATGCTAAGTGATATCATGAAA
The DNA here is from genome assembly GCA_902850265.1 of Spodoptera littoralis. Lineage (NCBI taxonomy): Eukaryota > Metazoa > Arthropoda > Insecta > Lepidoptera > Noctuidae > Spodoptera > Spodoptera littoralis. The sequence goes on along the minus strand of LR824539.2, from coordinate 795,506 downwards.
TTAACATCGCTAAAAGAAAAATAAGTCTTATAAGGAAAATTTATATCGTCATCCATCAAGCAGTTTTATAGTTTAAAATAAATAAACGAACGTACAGGGTTTCTACCTATACAAATATAATAAAAACATTACACATTCATATCCATCCAAGCTACAAGGGCAAAAGGCGTGTCAAATCAAGTATCCAGGTCATCCAAACAAAAACAATAAAAAACAAACCCGCACCAATTTCCGATTGTTTCCAATCGATTAACAACGAATATAATCGATACACAAATAAATATTTATTAGAAATGACCTTGACAACTATGAGAACTTACCGAAGCAACCAAACTAACTTTATTAAGAAAACTGAGACATACAAAAAGCAATCTTAACTTAAAGAAATAATAATACTTTTACTGTGTACAGGACAGAATTGAATAACAGCATTATGAAACTAGTGTCGCAATGTTTACGTACAATTGAAAATCGGTAACGCGTAATCGGTAACATTTTAAATCGATACATCGCACTCGTTTTGTTTTTATTCGGTGCGAATGTGTGGAAAATTATAGGTGTTGTGTTGGGCAACACTTTTGGGCACTCAGATCTCGTTATATTCAGTTGAAATTGTTTTTGCAACATTCATTGGCAAATGGAATCGGTAGGTATAGTGGTTTCTACAATGAGTATGCAGTATCAGTATGGGTGATTATGCATGAAATCGAAAGATAAAGATCAGATAAAAACTAAAAATATTCAGTTACGATTTTCTGGAAACAATAGGTCAAGTGAAGTGACATGCTTTTAAACTGTAGGGATAAGTGAGTTAACTGCACGGTTGGTGCGGTGGCTAGGCAACCGGCTGCCGTGCAACTTCGTCGCGGGTTCGATTCCCGCACGGAACAACACTTTGTGTGATCCACAAATTGTTGTTTCTGCTCTGGGTGTCATTGTGTGTGTGAACTTGTATATTTGTAAACCCACCCACGACACAGGAGAAAATCCTAAAGTGGGGCAACGTTTTTTAAAAAAGAAAAAGAAGTGAAAGATATCTTAACATCTTACACAGTGACTACTTCAAACATTTTTGGATAGACTGCTGAATAAAGGCATGTAAATATATGACATGAATATGTGAACGTTAATTATACTAGCATAAAAATACCCACTACATTTTAAAAACACAAGACCGGACAAAGCAAGGCAATCACATTAGTCAACTTGACAAGATACCGCCCATTCATCAAAACAACAGATCCAAGGGTAGCCAATAGCAAAAATAATTGTTTTCTGTAACTGGCAACATTAATCAACGTGAACTTTTGGATCTCCGAGGTTAACATTGTTATGGTCACCTTGTGGTCTACAAAATGGTACCTTCCTAGAATATTACCTAAGCTAAGTACATGTTACAAAACTTGAGGTAAATTCTGTGAATAAATTTGTTAGTTTTTAAGTTTGCTTCTGTTATTCGTTTTATGAATTTTTTTGCTTGCTTTATGTTTGCTGCAATCTACCCATGGAAGGAACTTTACAAGAATGAGATTGGGAAGAAACGATAGCTCACTTGAAAAGAATACTGACAAGGTAAGTCAGGTAAACATGCTTTCATTCATTCATAGATGAGTGATCCATTGAAATCTATAAAGTTAATTTCAGACTACCACTCACATTATTTGATACTTAGTTATTAAAAAAACTTACTACATTGCAAATAAACGTATAATAACCGGCAACAATTCCACGTAATCTACTCTAGTTAATTTAAATCGTATTATCTAAGTAGGAACCTCGACCTTTACCAAATCAATCACGTCAACTGTATCAATCGGATAATCTCGTCCATTCTATTTCCCGCCAAAACTTTCACTTGACAGCTAACCTTGACAGTTCGCCGCCATCTTGTAATTAACGTCAAACTTTTTTCTTAAATCGGAGAGGCGGTGTGAATGGCCTGCCCTTGTAGGGTTGCCCTGTTGTCAGTTAGTGTCATGATTTTTCGTGATAGTTTGTAGATAATTACGTTTCTATTTACATGATAATTATGAGGTTTGGTTGAAGGTTGCTGTCTTGTTTTGTTAAACATTTTGTGGTTGCGAATTAGTATAATTTGAAATAGTAACTACTTAAATATTGTTAAGCTTACTAATAAGGATAAGTATTAAGCCTTTTCTTTATCTTTAGCATTTGAATTTGATTTGGGTTTAGTCTTTTGCTATGCTTTCGACCTGTTGTCATTCTTCTTTCTTTTTATAAGTTGCTAGATCAGTAACGAACTCCTCTAAATATCACAAACAAATTCATTTTACTATCACGTCAATATACAATTCTTTAATAAAATATACAACCTCAACGACTTCACAGCTTTCAAACAGAACAGGGTTTAATGGCCAGTAATACATGACCCCCGTGTGAGAACCAGTTCCGAGTCGCACGGGGTCAAGTGCTAGTGAAAGTGGCCACACGGTCATTACTCTGATTGATTGTGGGATATTTTGTAATAGAAGCATCTTCTTTGGCTATGATTAATTAATCTGAATCTATTAACTGCGTGTGAGGTCTATAAGGCTTTTAGAAGGGTATTAAGTATTGTTTTGTTACATTATTTAATCACGAATGTTCATTATTATCATCATCAATTTGAACTAGAACTCTTCGTTGTCCATCTGATTCAGTTCATTGTCTTTTGGTTTAGGTTTGGTCCTCATCGTCCATGAGCAATGATTCGCATAGAAAAAGTTATAAGTATGAACAGTAACTTTGATATAAACTTGTTTCTAAATAGGATGCTCCCAGTCATTTCATTAATTTGTAGGCCAATTTTACGCTACGTATATTTATAAGAGGAACCCGGAATGATTCATTTAATATATAAGTTATCTTTGTTTAAAATAAATTAACATTGTACCTACAAGAAAATAATAGGTTTTCCTCCAAAATGTAATTATTAAGTTCATTCCGTACAAACTTTCTCTACATACGCCTATAATAGTTTTAAACTATATAATCTGTGTTACGTAAAAAAAATAATTACCTGTGGTTTTAAAAATAAAACTCGACTTAGATAAAATACACGCATGGCTGCGTAGGTGCGGGCACATGATTTTTACAATTTAGCGAAAGTGAAAATAAAATTTTGTTTTAATCTAAAAAATGGTTTTTCATCAAATAATTTTCTCATAAAGTCAATTTTGTTTTAGATTTCTTCGTTATAAACATACCGAGAGTGATTTCCTGAGCTTTGTACTTAACACTTAACTAATTTTCAAATAATGGTACAATAATATGACATCAATTCTGTTACCAATCTCTGGATACAAAACGAAACCGGACAAATTCGAATTAATAAAACTAATTTTTATCCCACTACGGAACTTGACCACGACAACTATCGACTCAGGTTAACGATACCCATTCACATTTACACAAATAAATTGCCATTATATTGTCGTGTGTCGTTAAGTCACGGCGGACACTACACGCGGATCCGTGTAGCAACGGACCGTCACGAGTCGTCACGAGCCGTCACGCTATCGTTACGTAACCGTCACGTCACGGAACGTGTAAATGGTCCGTAACAAATGTATAGGAGACATCGTTGTGTATAACAGAATTGATGAGCGTTAATAAAGTGGGTAATGGTCGTGATATGATGTATGTGTGGTCGTTTATGGATGCAGGATGGTAAGTTCATGAATAATGGTTTATCACTACATAGTATAAAATAAAGTCGCTATCCGCCGTCTGTCTCTCCCTATGTATGCTTAGATCTTTAAAACTACGGAACGAATTTTGATGCGGTTTTTTTAATAGAAAGAGTGATTCTTAAGGAAGGTTTATATGTATAATACATGCATATTGCATCCGTGCGAAGTCGGAGCGGGTCGCTAGTTTTAAATAACAAAGGTAACTACAAAATGTAACTTTAATAAAAACTTGATTGGAATCCACTAATCTTCTTGAAACTTTACTAAAATATACATTCATAGATGGAAGTTTAGAGAAGGACATAGGCACAGCAAGATAATACATTCATAGGAAATTGACGGAGACAAAACCGTGGAAAAAAGCTAATGAAACATAAGAAGTCATATACAAAAATCTTTTCAGAAGTAACTTAGACAAGTTAGGCATACGTACAAAATAATTCAATTAAACACAACATGAGTTGAATTTAGAAAGTCTTAGCCCCCAAATTCTAAGCCTATTTATTAACCTAACAATATTAATAGAGCGTTTTATTAAATAATCGTTTTATAACATGTCTATTATAATTTGTCACGTTTCAATTCAATTACGACATTAACCAATTAACAATCAAATCAAATTATTTATATTACTTTGTAACATAACTTTAGCACTTTATAAACCACCCTGAACTATTTGAACCATATTTTTTTATGGCATAAGCCGGTAAACGAGCAGACGGATCACCTGATGGTAAGCTATCGGCGTCGCCCATGGACACCTGGAACACCAGAGGCGTTATAAGTGCGTTACCGGCCTTTTGGGGATTAGGAGTTTGAGGATTAAGAAATTGAGGAGATTGGGAAAGGGGAGCGTAATTGGGCCTCCGGTAACCTCACTCAAACGACGAAACACAGCGCAAGCGTTGCTTCACGTCGGTTTTCTGTGAGGCCGTGGTATCACTCCGGTCCAGCCGGCCCATTCATGCCGAAGCATGGCTCTCCCACCATATCTTGAATAACAGTTAATTATCAAACGTTAATCGACCTTAATCTTTATTGATTTAACCAAATGGAAATGACATTTAGATCAAATTGTGTTGAAATGGTAGCGAAATGTCAAACGCACATAAGGTTCAGTTTTCGCCGGCAGACTAGTTAACTGACCTTACCAGTTTATGGTGATAGTTTTATAATTTAGTTTTGAATACATTAAGGATTAATTTTAACATGTTTTGTAATTCTAATATGAAATTAGGCTTTAAATATTAGTCTAGGTTAAACATTTAGTTATTCATTCAAGGCACTTTGTAATAACTTCGGAGATATATGAAAAGATAAGTTAATTCTTATACTGTTTTGAATGTAAGAATTATAACTTATGAATTAAAATACTAAGATTGTGACGTGTGAATATAAAATTAAAACAGTAATCATTGCTAATTTAATCCCCTTGGTGATTAGATGAAGATCGAGTTCAGTGGTGTGTCATTAGATATGCTGACTGATGAGACTGCTTCATTGGCCGAGTGGTCGCAAGTGCGACTGCCGGGCAACGGGTCTCGGGTTCGATTCCCGGGTGGGGCAAGCCACAATTCATAGTAGTAGCACAGAGTCTGGAATTGTGCCCGATATATGGCAATAGGCTCACCCCCAATTACATGGGACTCATACCATAAATAGTGAAAAGTGGGTGTTACATTGTACAGTGGCATAATGTACACCTCTGTCGACCCCTTCGAGGATAAAAGGTGTTATGTTATGTTATGTTATGTGTTTGAAAATAATGAATTCATTTGAATAATAAACACAATAACTAGAATCAAGAATACATAAGGCAATTTTTTGCCATTCGACAAATCTGGCTAGCCTTTTATACTTTTACACATCACAATATCATTATAGTTACTGTTCTCTTAGTTACCAGAACCAAACATTATCCAATCCAAAGAATAGGTTATCAACTACAAACTATAGCAAGCGGTCCTACGGTACGCCGGCGCAGGAATGGTATTAGAAAGGATCCAGGCAAGGTCGAGCCGTGTCCGCGACATGCTACACATTGTACCACTGTCCCACGGCGCCCGGGTATGGGGTTAATCGATATGGCTTTGTGAATGAAATGCATTTAGAATAAACGGTTAAAGATTCAATCAATTGACTACGTATTACCGATACTAATTTGCACATAACTGTAAAGGCAAGAATCTTAAATGTAAAAAATATGTAGTTTTCAGCAATAGAGGCTTATTATATCTACAATCTAGTACTCCAGTCTAAAGTACCAAAACATTCTCAGCTTAATCTACAATGCTATGGAGTAGAATGTGCCTACAATGAGTCTACAACCAATCTAGATATAAAACAAATGAAGGTTTACTGCACATAGTTACTGCATACTTGCATATTCTCCTCCATGCTAGGTATTTTCCTTGTTGTACTAGTGGTATGTACTTACCTGAAAAGATAAAAGAAAATTATAAATTACATGATACATAATAGATAAAATATATTTTTTTTTTAATTTAGTAATATATGGTCACAAATGGATTTCTTAAGCACGTGGGTCTGATAGTAGTACTAATGCTTATGTCGGTTGAAGTAATATTAGACTACTCAATTTTAAATACAAAATAACATAACATAACATAGCCTTTTATCCCCGAAGGGGTAGGCAGATGTGCACACAGAAGTAACACCCACTTTTTACTATCTATGTTATGAATCCCATGTAATAGGGGGTGAACCTATTGATATTGAAATACAAAATAACTAAATATAAATCGAATACATAATAGTCTACACAACTTTCATCGAACTAAAAACCTCTGACGTATTTACGTACGTCGTACTTTTAATCACTCAATTTATGCAACATTTTTTTCCTTTTCAAAATGAAAAGTCCCAAATACAATCTTTGTACCAAAGAGGTTATTATTTACCGAACCGTTAACCTCACTAACAAGCTAAAACCAGTGTCATCATAAAAGTTCAACGCACAGAATCGAACTCAGATCGTGAGATAAGCAGTCCTCGCTCTTAATAGGCCTATTTCCGCTCATTGACATTAAACTATTACCACATTTTAAAAGTTATGTGAAAAGCAAGGTTTTCCGAAGAAATATCTCACATACTACTCTCTGCCTCGTTAGCCAATTGGTGCGACTGCCGGACAAGGGGTCTCGGGTTCGATTCCCGGGTCGGGCAAAAAGTATTACTGGGTTCTTAAAAATCTCAGTAGTAGCACGGAGTCTGGAAATGTGCGCGGTATATGGCAATAGGCTCACCCCCCTATTACATGGGACTCATAACATAAATAGTGAAAAGTGGGTGTTACTTCTGTGTGCACCTCTGCCTACCCCTACGGGGATAAAAAGGCGTAATGTTATGTTATGTTATATCTCACATACATACAATTTATTATTCATAGTTTGAAGTTCATAAAATACATTTTTATGAGGTTGTAAACAGGTTTATGAATTTATAGGTTAAGTAAGTACTCGAGTTTCCGTTATTTTGAAATCGAAGTATTTTGGTTTCCTTGACGGTATGGTTATTAGAGAGATTAATAACCATATTTAATTTCGTTTCTTGTTTAAACTTTTGTAAGTCGATAAACGATTATTTACTTTACCTTGATGTTTTTACGAAAAAACTGCAAGATATCACTTAATGAGAACCTCCTCCTTTTTTGAAGTCTGTTAAAATTGTGACTCCAAGTGATAAGAGACAGATAACTAGAAATAACATCTGATTTAACACGTTAAACGCCATGGCGGTCACCGGTGACCGGTGTTAGCGGAGGATTTACCTTCAACAGTTTTTTATTGGCAGTCAAAGTCTTAACTTAACATGTGTGAACACTAGGAATATTGGATGATAAATAGACCATATTAGGAAATTTTAAATGATTACCCGAGCACGTAAAAAGCTGACTAATACAATTAATCTTTGTATCTTTCAGTGACCCCATCTCTTTAGGGCTACTAAAAAATCCAGTTAAGCCAGCTAACTTAATTATCATTATTTAACTTGCAAAGTTTATCATCTACTGATAGCCTCGTTGGCTGAGTGGTCGCAAGTGTAACTGCCGGACAAGGGGTCTCGGGTTCAATTCCCGGGTCGGGCAAAGTACTGCTGAGTTTTTAAAATTCTCAGTAGTAGAACGGAGCCTGGAGTTGTGCCCGGTATATGGCAATAGGCTCACCCCCTATAACATAAATAGTGAAAAGTGGGTGTTACATTGTACAGTGGCATTAAGTGCCGTAATGTACACCTCTGCCTACCCCTTTGGGGATAAAAGGCGTGAAGTTATGTAATGTTGTTTATCATTTACATAGTATACCAATAGAATACGTTTGCAAGTAAATAGTAAATAATATGTAGATCTATATGTAAATATTCTGAACCTGTTTTGTAGTGCATCCATATATAACATAAGCAGGTCGTGTCTAGTTTACCTTATATAAGTTTTTAGTACTATCATTGCTGTTGCTATCATTCATTAGACTTGTAATTATTTTATCGAATAACAGCTTTTTCGGAAGTAGGTCGATTTTAACCTACAAGAATTGTAGTGTTATTATTATCATTATGTTGTTTAGATGTTTATAGGATTTGTTAAGAAAATCTTATCTTTTTATAATCACTATCGGGAGACGTACTATAATAACTAAAAATCGCGGGTTACTCACGTGAATATACTGAGAAAAGCTCTACTAGTTTCGTACTACACCCAACAGCAGGCTGCGCGACATCGCCGTGACCGCGCACGCTGCTCATGAGGAGAACCCCTGTGTGGTTCAAAACTAGTACAGCTTTTCTTTTTTTATAGCATAAGCTGTTAACGAGCTAACGGACCACCTGATGGATATCGGCGGCAATCGGCGTCGCTCAAAGACACCTGGAACATCAGTGGCATTACAAGTGCGTTACCGACCTTTTGGGGATTAGGAGTTTTAGAGGTGTTGGGGATTCAGGGATTGGGGAGATTGGGGAAGGGGAGGGGTGTAATTGCGCCTCCGGTAACCTCACTCACACGACGAAACATAACGTAAGCGTTGCTTCACGTCGGTTTTCTGTGAGGCCGTGGTATCACTCCGGTCGAGACGGCCCATTCGTGCCGAAGCATGGCTCTCCCACACTAATAACGTGAACATACTTTTCTCAGTAGATATGGTCACGTGAGTGACCAGCGATTTTTAGTTTAAAAAGTTTAATGTTATAGAGTCAATTAATACTGTTAACTGTATTAGTACTATCACGTGTAATCAAGAGTTCTAAGTTCCCATGTTGTATACCAATAAACTGAGTACTTTTATATGAGACCGCCCCCCCAATAGAGTACGCCCCTCTGCCTACCCATAAGTACAATAACGAAATCATCAGGTATTAAATGAAGTTATTATACAAAGGTAAATAAGATAATCTTGTCTCACAGTGTATGAGCACGGAATGCGGAATGCCTTGGTGTCTGTATGTGGAATGTCAGTTGACATCCTGATGCTGTATGTCGGATTATCATCGTCCTTGTCTGCAGTAAGGGAGTATACTGCATTAACAGTGGATATAATATGTTTTTACAATAATTATGTACTTGGTATCTTATATTGGACCTTGTTTCAAGTGATTAAAGTACAAGTAAATTTTTGTCATTTCGTGGCAAAATATAAATTGAATACTACACTATTTTAAAGTTAAGTATTTGATTAAGTAATCATGTTTAAACATGAGATACGATGATTTTACTAGATTTACTAAATAGTACGTGGTAACTGTACACTATATAAAATACTGTTTTTATAATAACTAACGTGAGACACATTAAATTAACTAAAAATCGCGGGTTACTCACGTAAATAGGTACTGAGAAAAGCTCTACTAGTTTCGAACCACAGAGGGGTTCTTCCTCATAAGCAGCGTGCGCGGTCGCGGCGATGTAAGTAGTTAGGAGGCTGCGACACATCGCCTACGACTAGTAGAGCTTTTCTCAATATGTTCACGTGAGTAACCTGCGATTTTTAGTCAACTATACAGTACTATTCATCGTTTAATGTAGACATTTTCATTTATGACTTGATTGAGGTTACAGTCACCGATAAACATTTTCCTGAACATTACCGACACAGCCATAAAAACCTACAACAAGAATCTACCATTGTAAACAGTGCCTATGTAACATAACAAACACAAACAAACAAACGACATTTACATTACAATCGCGTGCGAACATTTAAACATAAGAAAAAAACATACAAAATAAATTTCGAAATACCAAAAAAACATTGTTGAAATGATTTTGAGAAATTCATACTTTACAGCATATTGTAAGAAGTAATATTAAAGTGTGAAATTGTGAATTTTTAAAATCCTATTGTTTTATATACTGTTAGGTAAGTGCGTGTATTATATGGAAGGTTTGGATTTCTCAATTGACCTCGGGATTGTATCAATGGCCAGTGAAAATGATGAGAAAATAAATTTGAAGTAGTATGCGCTTTAAGTACGTACTTAAAGTTTAAATGAGGATAAAAAAGTATTGTAGAAAGTGCTGGCAGAAACCGTTATAAGCCCACAAAATATTAATGCTAATTAGAACATTCAGATATTTTCAAATATTCAGGTAAAGTTTGGTTTAAGTGGTGAATGCGTATTACTCTTCTATACGCATTCGCCACTTGATCATTCAACGGTTGCATGTATTCCAGGTATTGGATTTCTCAAAAAAGATAGAAAAAATTGCTTACAACTTTGTGGCGACACATGGTACATGTCAACGGATGACGTCGCAAATATCTTACATCGCACAAGCAAAGTTTACATGCAAATTAACTCGGATAGAAAATCCCAACGAACAACTGTTGGGCAGAAAGCCCGCTAGGCACGATCACCTCGCCTAGTTGGAGGATTCTCCTTTTCCGATCTTAGGGAAGTCTCTGTTCCCTAAAACTTAATCGACATCTTACTCGTTGTACAGTAATCATCCTAGTTTTAACTAGAATATTTAAATAACCCCATTGTTTCCGAAGCCTACGAACGCATTGATCAGACAAAATATTCCTTCTTCGCAATATTAGCATAGATTCCATAGTAAAAGTATTCTGTATAATGTCTAAAGAAGCTAATGACCTCAGTCTACCATAAATCTGTAATCAGAATATTCGAGTAAATAAACTTAAAACAATAAAAATACGGAACAGATGCTATGTCGAAGGTCGTGACATTATGTTATTATGTCAAAACCAGTCATTATAATTTACTACTGGTTACTGTCACTATAGAAATAATAAACAGTAGGATAACTGGGACATTTCTTGTGCTAATGACCTACAGTAGCTGTGGAGTTTCCAAAAGTATTTCATATTGAACTTCGGTTACAATAGCGAATCTTTTTCGGTAAGCATTAAAATAAATTTATGTATGTATGCATTTAATGAACGGTTTTTATTAGAAATTCATTCTTAAATAGTACGTGAAAGTGTTTTTTTATCTTACTTTAATTTCACAATGAATTTTTGCAATGATTTTTGTAACTGAAATAGATAGGAGACTACTGGAGAGTGAAATAGGTTGACCACGCAAGCACTGGTGAAAATAAATTTCTGATAACTTTTAATAATATGAACTTAAATCTAAGTATCCCATCATTTCAAGCAAAACACGGTATTAACTACTTTTACTGCAAATGCAATGATTAATAGATTTCTGTGATTGTCCTTGGGAACAATAGTTAGGTGGTTGTTCAAAGTTATCCTACTGCTTATAATTTTTACCGTTTCTACATAAGTATCGTATGTAGAAATGGTCAATGATATTTTGTTGTATTGCATCACGTGATCTTGGCATACGAGATATAATATATCTTGTGAGTATCATTAGTTTGAATCTATTATCCTTACTATCCTTACTAATATTATAAATCGGAAAGTAAGTTTGTTTGTTTGTTCCGCTTTCACGCCGTAACTACTAAGCCGATTGCTTTGAATTTTTGCAGACGTAAAGTTAGAAGTCTGGATTAAATAATAGGTAGGTTTTGATATTCTCGAGGGAAACGAAATTATTGGTATAGATAGCGCTGTGTGTATTGGTATATGTCACATAGGCTACTTTTAATTCTTTTGTGACGCGAGCGAAGCCGCGGATAAAAGCTAGTTATACATTGTTTACGGTTTTTATGAAGAATGGTGCAGTGCCTAGTGTATGTCTTTCACAAGCTTTTATGTGAGCTTTTAGAAAAGCTTTACTTCAAAGATGTCAGATTTTATATGCGAACATACGAAGTAATTACAAAAAATCAATCGACGTGCTTCGAGTAAACTAATTGCCTAATTTCAGCATTTTATTAATAGTTTATCAGTCACTTATATTGCAAGCTTTCTCAAGAATAGAACAGACTAAAATGTAAAGACGTCTTATAGATTCTTCCTATAATATACTAATAATTGAAGTTCAGTACTTTGACTTTGGCTTTGACGGACACCGGCTGCCGTGCAACGTGTCGCTGGTTCGATTTCCCGCACGGAACAACTCTATGTGTGATCCACAAATTGTTGTTTCGGGTCTGGGTGTCATGTGTATGTGAACTTGTATGTTTGTAAACGCACCCTCGACACAGGAGAAAATCCTAATGTGGGGCAACGTTTATTTAAAAAAAAAAGAAAAAGAAAAGTTCTTTTATTTCATCGACACACGAACTTCATATACTTTCCCCAACGATTGTAATTTCCTAATTATAATACCGTATACCTACTTACTCGTAAATTAATGTCAATTCAATTAAACGCAATGTTTGCGCTTTGTAATAATAATGTTGACATTTCCTTCGTAACAAAAACAGGAGAAAACGATGAAACAAATGTTCTTGCTAATGAGGAAGCTATGCTAATCAAATTATTAAGTTTACACTTATAAATGTTAAAGAAATATCTACCTTATTGATTGGAGATAGGTGTCAATTTTCATATGTGTAGTGTTATGATTCACATGTATCTAAATATTGAAGGAGTATGAACTTTTATGTTCGCAACAAAGACGTTAAAGTAATATCTACCTTATTTATTGAGGAAATGGGTCCATTTTTATATGTGTAGGTTATTAATCAAGCCTATGTAAACATTGAAGGAATATAGAACTTATTGGTTGGAGATAGGGTTTAAAATTATTAAAGGTATTTATGAATGAAAGTAAATGTATGTTAGGAGCACATGTATCGTTCGGTTCTGAATGACGGAATGTAAATAAAGAAGCATGCGCTCTATTGATGCAATATTTTTGTTAACTATAGTCTATTGTGATTCATCAAATTAAATACATTAGCGCTACGCCTACAATATTTGCAAACAAACCCGAAAACAGCTTTCTTAAAAATTTTTTGATGCCTTGATACCTAAATCTTTTTAACACATAACAAAATATCACGCCTTTTATTCCCGAAGGGGTAGGCAGAGGTGCACATTATGCCACTGTTCAATGTAACACCCACTTTTCACTATATATGTTATGAGTCCCATGTAATAGGGGGTGAGCCTATTGCCATATACCGGGCACAATCCAGACTCCGTGCTACTACTAAGATTTTTTTACCCAGTAATACTTTGCCCGACCCGGGAATCGAACCCGAGACCCCTTGCCCGGCAGTCGCACTTGCGACCAACGACTCGGCCAACGAGGCAGTCTTTGTCAATCGTTTAAATAAATTACAATCACTTTTTGTAAGTAATTTCTTTTATGCATACCTTATCCGTCTTTTACGGTGTAATTGACTTCCATTTACTTAAACCATGTCATTACATCTTGAATGTCATCAAAATACTGACTGACATTCAACTGAGTATGATTATGGCTCAATGACCCCAACATGGTTTAAAAATGAAGAGAAAGAAAATATGTATATTTTTTTCTCTAAACGTAAAGGTTAAAGTTACTTTTTAAATCATGTGAAACATTAATATAACCTAATTTAAACAATTAACTAAACTAGCAACAACTTTAATCTAGCAATAAAGTAATTTAGTAACAAATAAGATCTGCTGACGGAATTAACAGAATCCTGCTAATGAATATGAGCCCCTAGCATGGCTTGAAACTAGTCGAGTTCCTCGTCAATCAGTTACGTGAGTAAGCCGAAAAGATAATAATTAAGTCAAGTCAAGTCAAAATCATTTATTTCAATTAGACCAGGAAGGCACTTTTGAATGTCAACAACAAAAATTTAGAAGTGAAGCTAGTTGCTCATACCAATGTGTAGATTCCTATGGAGAAGAACGAGCAAGAAACTCCATAGGTTACTCTTTTTTAATCGGGTTTACAATACAATTCTTTAGTTACATAGCTTTATTGGTTCGATTGTGTAAAAACAATGCAACACAAATGCAGTCAAAGAAATTTAAAAAGAAAATAACATTGAGGACAATAAAATCATACAGTCTGGAGCTGACCAGTCCCAATTGACAGATTAATTTAGGTTGACTCACGAAAGTTATAACAATAATAATATTAACAAAATCTATAGTGACAGATCCAGTTTAGCAATATCTGTCAATAGTTCTACAAAACCCATTTACAAACAACAGATCACACAAACAAACATCTGACCGACTGCTACACTACAATTGCTCAGTGAACTTCTAATTGAATTTCCCAATCATCAGCTATTATTTACTGAAGCTTCGATACAGCCTTCAATTAAAGCCACCATTGTTCAATGTTCAAGTAATCATACATTTGTGTGGCAATGCATGGAACTAATATTGGGTATCGTTGGTTTACTGAGATTGTATTCCAGTTGCTACAATAGCAATGGTAAATATAGCAATATCACCAATAAGTATGGAAAGAAATATACAGCCTAAATTGAAAGTTTGTACTGAAAGCGTTGAAATCTTTTATCTCTGTTTGTTTTTAGCAGTCTTTTGATCGCAACCTTTGGTTAGCAGTGGGCGTCTTCTTACTAATGATAGATAAAAGAAATGTATAAAATATAAAAATTTTCGTTACATACTTTATAGTTTTTCGTTAAATAAGTATCGTTAAACATACTAAAATAACTAAAAACGCGGGTTTATATCCTGCGTGACACCGCCGCGATTGCTCATGAGGAAGTGCCCCTTTGTGGCTCGAAACTAGTAGAGTTTTCCTCAGTATTTTTACGTGAGTAACTACATATTTTCTAAACCTGTTAACCCACAAGATTTTTTATTTTCCGTAAATACGCGCTTGCAGCAAAGTCATCTAGTTTTCACCAACTAAATATTGTAGATACAATGAACTAATTACCCCCCTCCCCTTCCCCAATCTCCCCAATCCTTGAATCGCCAACGGTCCTCAAACTCCTAATCCCCAAAAGGCCGGTAACACACTTGTAACGCCTCTGGTGTTCCGAGTGTCCATGGGCGACGACGATTGCTTACCATCAGGTGATCCGTCTGCTCGTTTACCGGCTTATGCCATTAAAAAAATAGACATAATCATCACCTCATTATAACTACCACACGTTATATAGTAGGTGAAAATATTAGGTACAATATAATTAATCAATTTACACGTAATCAAGCTGATCATTCATTAATTGATCGCGATCCATTTCCTTAAGTGCCGTGATGATGCGCATGATTGCACACACATTCATTTACATATCATTAATATGATGTATGTGTATGTTCTGTGTGTATCATTGACATAATGTGTATAAATGTTTTGACGTTTCTTTGATTTATTGAAACGTTCCGATTTTTCATTTTAAATTCAAGGTCAAACTATATTATTATGTCGCGGAGAACCTAACGGGTTACCGGAGCTCCGACTCAACGTGCAGGAGAAGGAACGGGGTGGTTTTAAGTCGGTAAGAGTCTGACACTCACTCCCGCCTCACCCAGGCGGAAGCAGCCATTCGATGATTTCCCTCCTTAAAAAAACTATATTATTATAGTGCGTTTTGTTCCAAAAATTCTCATAAGCAATCGCATTTTTTGTTCTGTTTACGTGTATTTTGGACCTAATACTATTTTTATTTAATTTGGCTTGCGATTTGAAATATATTTCTAGAGTGATTCAGTTCAATAAGTTTCAATAAGAATCAAGTGACAAGTGAAACAAGTGAATTTATTTCTGCAAATAGGCTACAAGGCAGCACTTTTACACGTCAATTTTATCAAGCGAACGATGAGGCCGACATTTCCTAACTGACTACTCTGAGAAGAAATGCCGAAACAAACCCAGGGGTCCTTAAGTTAAACTTACTAAGTTACTTTCAAAGTTTCAACAAAGAAGGCAATGGTCAGTGTTACATAACTAGCACTACTAGCAGTTGGTGAACGCCCTGCGCCTGCGCACGTACCGGTTCTAAGGGCATTAACTAGACCACTACTGGAAGTAAGTGTATCGAACACTTACGAGAAAGAAAGTTGTATTGCCACCTAATATTTAATTAACTGCCTCGTTGGTCTTCAGCCTTGCAGGAGTTTCGGGTTCGATTCCCGGGTTAGGCAAAGTATTAATGAGTTTTAAAAAAAAATCTATGTAGTAGCACGGAGTCTGGAAATGTGCCCGGTATATGGCAATAGATTCACCCCCTATTGTATGGAACTGATAACATAAATAGTGAAGTGGGTGCTACATTGTACACATATTACCAACCCCTTCGGGGATAAAAGGTGTAATGTTAAGTTATTTAATTAAATTTAAAAATAGTAGGTAACTCGTTAATCAAGTAGAGGTCATGTGCTACTTGAATTCAAAATAAGTGAGACTCTTTCAGTGACAAATTAATAAATACCGTTTTTTACAGAAAGATTTCTTTATTTTTATTTCTAAAAAAACTTTTAGGGGTTTATAACACAGATATTTATGTCAGCCCCATCGTACCCTTTACATTACTTTATGTACTTTACAGTACTTGACTATTACATTTTCCTTAGGTACTCTATAGAATCACTTGATTAATTGTTATTCGTGAAAGACCAAAATCAAATAGCACAACTTTTTCGTAATTGCTGAAGATGGTACAGATAAAATGGATAGAAAGATTTCTTTTGATTGCAAGTTTGGTTTGTAAAAAAATCATACACTGAAAGTTATTTCACTTCACTGTGTTTGACTGCACGGTTGGCGCGGTGGCTGGGCAACCGGCTGCCTTGCAACGTATAGCGGGTTGGATTCCCGCACGGATGAACTCTTTGTGTGATCCACAATTTTTTTGTTACGGTTCTGGGTGTAATATGTATGTGATTTTGTATATTTGTAAATGCACTCACGACACAAGAGAAAATCTTATTATTTACAGGACAGAAATTCATTCAACTGAAAAAACATTCTATTACACTACGATCAAGCATGTTAATTTAATTCAATCATTACTCCACAACCACCTGAACTCTACATGTCCTAACCTTGCTCTACATTAAGTTAATCCACCCAGAAGCCTCCAGTCTCACACATTACTTAATCTTACTTAACCTTAACTTGAAGTAACATTACAAAATGTTGTTTTCAGTGAAAGTAATACTTGCATTGCGTTGAACCTCACCCGAAATTCTTAACCTACTCTACATAGAGTTTGCTCTCACCGCTCTACATAGCGCCCTTTATGTAGAGCCGTATTGTAGAGCTGGTTTCTATGTGGTCAATGTTACGCAACTGGTTATTGTTATGAGGAGAATGATAATGTTAGGCTTTTTGTTATAAAAGGTAGATTAGTAGATTCTATTACTCGTTCTAATGGGAATCTTAGGGAGGGCCTCGTCTTTTAAATATGTTTTATAAAAAAAAATGATGATAATACAGTGACAGTAATCGTTAATACTCTGAATAAAGGCAGGAATACGATATAACATAATATAACGTCACGCCTTTTTATTCCACAAGGGATAGGCAGAGGTGCACATTACAGCACTTAATGCAACTGTGCAATGTAACATTCACTTTTCACTATTTATGTTATGAGTGGTCGCAAGTGCGACTCGGGTCTACTCGGGTTTGATCCTCGGATCGGGCAAAGTATTACAGGGTTTTTCAAAAAATTCACAGTACTAGCACGGAGTTTTGAATTGTGCCCGGTATATGGCAATAGACTCACCCCCTATTACATGGGACTCATAACATAAATAGTGAAAAGTGGGTGTTACATTGTACAATACTATTCATTCCTAATAAAAATACCATACACAAACACAAGCATTCAAAATATATATAAAAAAATCTCTTTCTAGACCAATCAAGTAAAATTGTAACAAACAGACAGTTGCAACAAATATCAAGTAATTGCATCATGGACGGGAGAAAGTGTATGATAGCTTAGTACTTAGACTTAGTGCTTAGAGCACACTTAGTATTTGATCAGGAAACGAGGCGATCACTTATATTGAGGTAACTACTAACTGAAGCCGTCAACTGCGACTGATCGGTAATCGTTATTATTATATTATTTACTTATTTCCTGTGTTCTTAAGTTCTATATTATATATGAATGTTACCATATATAAAGAAATTTTATGATTTTGTCAATAAACTTTAAAAGAAACTAATTCCTTAAGATAAATAATGTCAGATGCACAAAGATGCGACTGCACGAACAAAAGACATCAACGCGTTTGACTGTGTATTGCAACATCTCTCGTAGCGTTCGTTTGTAGATAATAATGAACGGTTAAAAATAATTTCGTTTACACATGTATTTTTTACTAGCTACTTTCGCGCGGTTTCACTCGCTCTGCTCGGCGCCTATTAATCTTAGCGTGATATTTTATAGCATTTAGCCTTCCTCGATGAATGGGCTATCCAACGTAGAAATAATTTTTCAAATCGGACCAGTAGTTTTGGAGATTAGCGCGTTCAAACAAACAAACAAAAAAACAAACTCTTCAGCTTTATAATAGTTGTATAGATTCACCTATATGATATTAATAATCTAAAATCAAGACATTATATATAATTCAAATAAAAACATTCAAACTAAACAAAAAACTTTTTCTAACAGTCTAACAAAAATGCACTACTACATTGTAATTTGTAAGTTTGTAACCGAGGAGGCGTATGCGCAGAGATGCGACACGCTGATACTAACACAATGGTTCAGATATCAGACGGACGACCTCGACCTGTTTGCAAACACTAGGCTCGTCCGACTCGTGTCAACAGCTAGTTTTTTTTATAATTAAACTGATCTTTGACTAAGAATAATGACCTAATTTTTTTACTAAAATGACTTACTGTTATTTAATAAAAGATTTCGTTTTTATTACTGCCTCGTTGGCCGAGTGGTCGCAAGGGGTCTCGTGTTCGATTCCCAAGTCGGGCAAAATATTACTGGGTTTTAAAAAAAATCTCAGTAGTAGCACGGTGTCTGGAATTGTGCCCGGTATATGGCAATAGGCTCACCCCCTATTACATGGGACTCATAACATAAATAGTGAAAACTGGGTGTTACAATGTACCTACAGTGGTATGTGTACCTCTGCCTACCCCTTCGGGGATAAAAGGGGTAATGTTATTTTCGGTTTTATTTGTTTGAATTGCAGAAGGGTTGCTATATTATTTTTAATGTTCATTGTGTTCGTAAAATATTTTGTCATGTCGTCACGTCAGATACAGAAACTTGGCCACAGCACTCCCTACAAACCTGAACCTTTTAAACTGATATCTGCAACCCGGCTACCAAGTGGAGTGATTAAATTAAATCCTCGTTTGCAGCGACGTTACAATGAACTATATCAAACAATCAAGACTGCAACTTATCAATGTAATACTTGCAATACTACAAATCACATCAATTCATTACTAAGCCAAACGACTTAATCGTCAACTGGCGAGCGCGAATCTCGCGAGCGCGCGCGAGTTGGCACTTTTCGATTTTGCCTACTTTTTTTGTCGTCAACTCGCGCGTCTATATAATTTGATGTTTTAATGTATTGTCAGCTACAAAAGCGTTATAACAAATTTAATTTAGTTAGGTACTTAACTACTATAAATGTATAAGAAACTTTATGAAATTTGATTTTTAAAATAAAACAAAATATACATCGTTTTGAAATCAGTTTATTATAAATCAACAGGACAAAATATAAATTATTAGTAGTATTTCCCGTACTAATTATCAACAATATCACATTGATTTGAGAATTTGGCTTATTATCTTATTATCTAGTATGTAAATTGTAAAAAACTAAGTAAATAAAATAGAAACAACGAAAACACTCCCCTCACATACTCGTATACAAAATTATATGTGAGGAGATTTTCGATAAATCTCATATACTAATATTATAAAGAGGAAAGATTTGTATTTTTGTATGTTTGTAATGAATAAACTCAAAAACTACTGAACCGATTGCAATAATTTTTTCACCATTCGAAAGCTGCATTATTCAGAAGTAACATAGGCTATATAATATCACGCTAGGTCCTATAGTTGTGGAGCAGTAACCAAAAATGTTTTAAAAACGGGGGAAAAGTATCGTTTCTGAGGCCTTCCGTGGCGTGCGCTGAGCATATACTTAGTTAAAGTTATACAAAAATGTTATATAGATGAATTGTTTATCTTAACATTATTTTTAAAAAAGTCCGCGAGAGCATATGTCTACCTTTTATAGTTTACCCATAACAATCGTTTTAATGAATGGTTCAATCCTTATAAAAGTTTGCTCTAGATAACTTTTGAATTGTTCAATCGGTTACCTTAAGACGCGACATCGACAACGGAGGGCAGGTCGCTAAAAAAAACTGAGAATAAATATAAATAAAACGTAAAACTATGTAAAAAATCTTAAGTCCCCCCTTGCGAAGCCGGGACGGGCCGCTAGTCTCATAATATAAATAATTTAAACCGTACTGAATATTGGTAAATATAAAATAGTAAAGCTAAACATAGTAATTGACAACAAACTGACTTATTATTGCTCACTAATAAAATCAATCTTAGGAACCATAGAAAGAGTCTTAGAAACTATAAAATCACAGATCAGATATGGTTGTAAATGATTTTTACAAAAAACGCTAAACACTATCAATAAGTAGATTCATCAATTGGCTAAGTTATTACTGACGACCTACTAATAAAACTAATCACAGACTATAAAATCACAGATCATGATTTGTTATAAATGATTTTTATAGCAAACGTTAAAATAAACAGACTATGCTAAATTAAATCAAAAATCACAAGATCAAAAGTTCGATACATAAGTCAATATTTATAACCCCATGGATAAATTCGTTAACAGTGTTGGTAATGTGCTCGTCAATAGCACAAGTTTCTTTACATTTTGCAGTTATATTAGATTTCTTTAAGTATAAAGTCTGATAATAATTATCTTCTTCTTTTAAGATGGTCAAAAAATGAGCAATACTTTTGGGTTTGCTATTAATTTTTTTATTTACTTAGTTTTTTACAATTTACATACTAGATAATAAGATAATAAGCCAAATTCTCAAATCAATGTGATATTGTTGATAATTAGTAAGGGAAATACTACTAATAATTTATATTTTGTCCTGTTGATTTATAATAAACTGATTTCAAAACGATGTATATTTTGTTTTATTTTAAAAATCAAATTTCATAAAGTTTCTTATACATTTATAGTAGTTAAGTACCTAACTAAATTAAATTTGTTATAACGCTTTTGTAGCTGACAATAAACATCAAATTATATAGACGCGCGAGTTGACGACAAAAAAAGTAGGCAAAATCGAAAAGTGCCAACTCGCGCGCGCTCGCGAGATTCGCGCTCGCCAGTTGACGATTAAGTCAGCCAAACATTCGAATGAGTTGGTAATAAATTGATTAAATCGATTGTACGCGTTCACATTAAGTAATCGAATTGTTTTATAGGCCCGCAGCAGATTGGCAAGTATTTTTATTATTTGATTGTGTAACAGTGTGTGTAACTGAGGATGTAACGAGTATGATTTAGTGAGACAATTCATTTAATAGTAATCTAATGAGTTATTTATTTTTATAAGACTTTTATCTATATGTTCAATTATTTTTTTCTACGATTGCAATCTGGTTTTGCTTTTGCAAATATAGGTATGTACGTATGTATAATCTCAAACATTTTAATTCCTGCAGATATTGCTTCCACACTTTTCACCTGTTGTGTTATGAGTCCCTTGTAATAGGAAGTGTGTCTATTGCTATATAACGGCCACGATTACAGACACCGTAATATTACTGATATATTCTCAAAAAAGTGAAATAAATCCACAATCGCAATCCGAGAATCGAACCCAAAACCCGCGCACCTGTGACCGAGGGGTCACCCACGAGGCTAATATTAGATATGAATGTAATAAATACCATTTTATTAATTGTCAGAACCAAATCCATTTAATAACTTTTTGTTATTCATAAACTTTCAAAAGTGACCTTGTAGTATCAAAATTATTGTAAAACTTGATTCATACAAATGGCGGACTATTGTGTGGCATGCACAATTGCATTCAAACTTATTATCTCAGTATCAACCTTGCTTCAAAAAAAACGCCAGTTTTTGCAAGAAATATTGTTTTGTTGGGAATTTAGTAAATTATTATCAGCTACATAGTCAGTGTTACATAAGAAATATTATTTTTCGTTATAGAAAACCTGCAACCACAATTGGGTAGTTTCCAGGGTATCAAAATTAAAAATCGAATTAACTAGTCCGTCAGTTAGATAATGAAAAAATACTAGACACGTATTTTTTTATTATCTCGTATTAAGTTGCAATACTTTGATAAAATGGCGCTAAGTTTAGGAGTGGGAGGTCGTTACGTCATATCGTGCTACAAAACGTGACACGCTGTGACGTCACAGGATATTTCAAATCAATATATCGTCGAAAGTATTTAATTTTGTGAGAAAAGAAAAAATACGTATCTAAAGTTTTAAACTAATGTACCAGATGGACATTAATATAAAATTTAGGAAACTACCCTATTGTGAACATTTTATTTATCTGATTTTCTTTTAATTTTCGATCAGTAAAATAGATGTTACACCAGTCAACGAGATAATTACACAAAACTAAGACACATACTATTAAAACGACTATCATATACGACATACATAATACTAGCCTCCAATAATCATAAGGTCAGTTTCTTAAGTGAGTCAAAGTTAGTCAGTCAGTCAGTCAGTGAAGGAATATGAGCAAGTGACCTATGAGGCGGTCACGAGTCACGACTGACAGTCATATGTTTCGCTGATAGCTTTATGATTATTTAGACAGGTGTAATGAGTACTTATGTATATTCTGGTTTAGTTAAGTATATGAAAGTTTCTTATGACTTTAAAGTTAAGGTTATATATTTAACGACTGTTATTGAACTATGTATCGTTGTTTTTTTATATGTTAAATACTGTGTTATCTAGAAATGTGTTCATTTTGTAGTACTTTATTGTAAACACTAAATTTTAGGACTGATATTTTTAGGATTAAATTCTATGTGTGTAGCTTCGAATTTTCTTTCTAAGACCATTTCTTCTAAGAAGTTTAATCTGTCAAACACCAAGCGGTCACCGGTGACCGCGACCTATTGTTCTTTAATTGTGTCTATAAAACCGGTACTCGACGAGTTAATCACACACATAACATAACATCACGCCTTTTATCCCCGAAAGGGTAGGCAGAGGCGCATATTACGGCACTTTATGCCGCTATACAATGTAACACCCACTTTTCACTATTCATGTTATGAGTCCCATGTAATAGGGGTGAGCCTATTGCCATATACCGGGCACATGTCCAGACTCCGTGCTACTACTGAGATTTTTTTAATACTATGCCCGACCCGGGAATCGAACCCGAGACCGCTTGCCCGGCAGTTGCACTTGCGACCACGCGCCCAACGAGGCAGTCTGGTAATAAATGTTAAAGTTTAATCATTCCAGTCGAAAATCTCACCACGCAAATTTTCCTGAATTACTTAACTGTATTATTTTTATTCTTACACAATCCTTTTGCTTTTTTTCTCATGATGAAAACCTAAACGTTGACTTGAACTCTCGACCTTCTATCTTACGACTATGAAGTCACATTTTGTATTGGTCACTTCTCCATAAACATGACACATAGTCACCAGTATATGTAATGTACACACTGCTACACATCGAGCTTTACATAACCAGTATAAACTGAACGTTAAATGTGCGGAAAGACGATGCGACGCCACACCAGGATAAGCTGGATTTGTAATAGATTGATGTGTGGCCGTATGTACGAGTCAAAGCAATTATTATTTTCAATCTCAGAAGATTATACAGTTTTATACTCCTCGTAAAGTTTTCTTTAAGAAAGTTTATTGTCGAACAGTTACATTCATTGGTTTCTCTCTTTGCTGGAGATAACTGCATTTTATTTATTCCATTTTATTAATTTATTTATTGCATGTTGTCAATGTAAAGGATTATAACACGATGATGCAATTATGTTATTTATGTTTATGCAATAAGACTTCTAATGTGGTGTTCAGTTTGACAATTAATTAGTTTCGTATTAGTGTTAAAATATTTTGCAGGTTTATTAATAGATGCGACGTCAAATTGGGATTGTATTGTGATGTTTAAAATGTGTAAAATGTTTGACATATCTTTCTAATACCATTTTGTTGACAGTAATATTAACCCTCCAAGGGGCCTCGGGTTCGATTCCCGGGTCGGGCAAAGTAATACTGGGTTTTAAAAAAAATCTCAGTAGTAGCACGAAGTCTGGAAATGTGCCCGGTATATGGCAATAGGCTTACCCCCTATTACATGGGACTCATAACATACACAGTGAAAAGTGGGTGTTACTTCTGTGTGCACCTCTGCCAACCCCTTTGGGGATAAAAAGCGTGAATATTATGCCTGTTATGCATAATATTAACCCATTTGATCAGATGCCGCGCAAGTTCAAAATTGTATTGTCATGACTTTTCTATTCTTTGAAATATTTCCAAAAGCAATAATATACACGGAAACTATCAAAATTACTTCCAAATAATCAGAAACAATACAAAAGTTAGTTAATTCCTTTAACCGTTAATAAACTAATCAGTTAAACGGACAGTTAACAGAATAATTAACAAAACGTGGAAGAGGTTCGTGTTTTGTCCCGCAGGGTCACAGAAACCTCTTTGTTGTGTGACCTCTGTGACCTTTGCAAGTACTTACTACTGGTACGTAAACATGCATGTAAGTTAAACTAAAGATTTCTTAAATGATAGATTGAAGTTGCGGCACAAACAAGTACGAAATGAGTTGTTATTAGGGCTGATTTTTCCAAGGAAAGATGAATTTTAACTGTGGGATATCTTTGAATATTTGACAATACTTCTATATTAAAACTGTCAAATTTCAATTTTATTCTACAGGAACTAACTGATGATTGATAAATTGGCCCCTAAAAGCGTCACTTTAACAAAGAATATTAGATTAACCAAATAATAAATAAATAAGGATATATTGACCATATATTGACCTCCGGAACCATAAATGCATATTCAACCAACGAAACATACCACAAATTTTAATACAGACCCAAAATCATTCAAGAAAGTATATCAACAAGTAAGTGTACTTACATACACAAATAGCTTAGCAACAAGTAAGTACATATAAATTTAAATAAAATCCAGATCATATACAGAGATGTGCCAATACGTTGCCAAATGTATTCATGCAGCATGCGAGCCAGGTCGTGGGAACATCACTAGTCAGCCTTGCAAGATGTCGCCGCCGCTGGTGCCGTTACGAAAACTGATGGTTACTGAGCTTGTAGACATTTCAGCTTTTAAATAAACTGATTATGTTTTACCTGCAGTTTTGTGTAACTGGATAACTGTGTGTTAGTATTCTAGAATTGTTTGAGATCATTTTGTAAGCATTTGCTTAACGTTGTATTCAAATAAATGTGAAGGAGAAATATTGTATTAAAGTTTACCTCATTTTTATACGTTTTGTCTTTAAAAGATAATTTAGTAATATATTGTGTATATAGAATACTACTTTTTGTAAATTATTCCATAAGTAATAGAAGACAAGATTTGATACAAATTTACAGATTACAGATTTCAGATACAAATTACTAGGATTTCTCAAAATCTAATAATCTGATAGATCTCGACTCGACATCGATGTATACAAAAAAGTATATACCACAACAATATCACTTACAAACACTAACAAGAACTCATTAAAATAAATGACAACAGTACAACACTTTAGCCACACAATACAACACACTCAACAAAAACCAATACAACAACAATAAATATTTCATAAAAAGCCACCATTACTCTCTATATTAAATCTACTACATCATTATATTGCTTGTAATAGGTCGCGTAATGTAACACTTTAGCGTCTGATTAATAATGTTGTAAGTAAAATATGATGAATTGACATACACAGGTTTAGGAGTGAATGTCTTCAAGCCAATCTATAAATTACACCTTTGGGATATGAGGTGGCAAATTGCACCACATTTGGAAATACATTTTTAATTGGAGACAGATTAAAATGCTACTTGTAGATGAGTTCGTTTGAGCTTGATTTGGACAGTAAATTATATGTTGGTAGCTTATTATGTGTGTGTAATTAGTGTTGATAAGTATTTGAAGTGGTTTGGTTCACTGCCTCGGGTGGTTTAAGTGTCGTTGTTTTGCGTTATGTTGGGAATGGACCAGTGATATTGAAATAGTGTTTTTACCGACTTTAAAAAAAGAAGGAGGTACTATGTACAAATGATTGTTTTTTTTTAAATAATCTGTACCTCTTTGCTGATCTTCTAAATGTGTATGTGGATTTTTATGTTTGTAAACACACTCATGATATAGAAGAAAACCCAAGTGGGGGCCAATGTTGTTTAAAGAAATGTGTTTGTTTGTTTGTCTGTTATTTCAAGTCCTCATGACGAGGTTTTTCACTTGATTTTTATGTCTAGAGATAGTTAAGAGGCTGGAAAGTAATAGATACCATTATTTTTTTGATAGATCAGATTCAATACATAGCAGTTGAATTTGTAATCGCTCCATTAACGTTGTGCTCTTAAACACAATATTGTTGCTAATTCAGTCCTCACACATAACTAATGTTAGTATTGAATAAACCCTTTACCTTGTCCTTCAAAATTCAAAATACGACTAAAAACTTTTAAACAAAACACTGCTGTGTATACGTTGCTCACAGTTTAACGTAATCACTCAAGTTGATCTCACAATTAAAGATTTTGGATGTTAAATACCGTAGTTAGAACATTCCAGACCCATTTAAGTGTGTTGTTTCACACGAATAGAGCCATTGTCTTTGTGCATAATTTACATACAAACATAATTAATCACATGCCTTGTGCAGCTGAATTAATTTGATAAAGATATGAAGAGGATAATTGTATCAAACTTGAGACTAAACTTGGCTAAACATGGATGCATTTTTTAAATATTTACTTAAAGATTTTTTGAAAACCATATTAGTTTTTTTTATGGCATAAGCCGGTAAACGAGCAGACGGATCACCTGATGGTAAGCAATCGGCGTCGCCCATGGACACCTGGGACACTAGAGGCGTTACAAGTGCGTTACCGGCCAAAATAGTTACTGTTATGCTAGGACCGTGCGAGACTTTGCCTCGCCATTTCTTTTCTTATTTCTTACTCATATTCTGACAGTTTGAGTATTTGTGCGACCCACGCAAATGTTCTTTAGGTTGGTATTGTTCGTCGAAACACTCAGCCTCATCTGTTAATTGAGCTGACTGTAAACCGACACATGCGTACTGCTTTCAGAACGGGTGCGCTCAAACTGTTGTGGTTCTTTCCTCAAAACGCCACTACAGAAAGAACTTGCAGGGTTCTCACACTTGTATTATTAAAATTGAAACAAATTGACCGCATCATCGCTTATCACCAGGCGAGATAGTAGTCAAACGTCGACTCATCAATACATAGTATAAAACAAAGTCGCTATCCGCCGTCTGTGTGTCCCTATGTATGCTTAGATCTTTAAAACTACGCAACTGATTTTGATGCGGTTTTTTTTTAATAGACAGAGTGATCCTTAAGTAATGTTTATATGTATAATACATGCATATTGAACCCGTGCGAAACGGGGGCGGGTCGCTAGTTAAATATAAAAACAAAATACTAATTCTCTCAAACTGGATACATTTTTTCATATTCATGATTAAAACTTAATGTGTCATTGAAACTAGGATATAAACGAAATATATTAGAAAATAATTTTTCTGTTTTCCCATTTCGAATGTCATTGAAACACTATAATGAACTTTGAACAATGTCTAGTTTTGTAGCTGAAGTATACAATTATGCATAGCTCATACGTATTTTTTTTAAGGGGGGAAAATCATCGAATGGCTGCTCCCGCCTGGGTGAGGCGGAAGGGAGTGTCAGACTCTTACTGACTAAAAACCACTCCGTTCCTTCTCCTGCACGTCGAGCCGGAGCCCCGGTTACCCGTTAGGTTCTCTGCGACTAGCTCATACGTATTACACACAAATTAGTTATATTACACACACATTTACAAAATTAACAAAAAGGTATTATGTAAAATACATTACCACTGTCAGTGACCAATAATATAAGTGTGGGCTCAAATTGTAGGCTTTCGAAATGAAGATAAGTCGCTCGATTATTATTGTTACTTTAGAATCAAATTATGAAGCAATCGATTATCGAATTACAGCTAATTTCTTACAATCGAATCGAGTGCGTTTTATTTCGATTTTTGTTACGTTGTGTGTTGTATTTGATACATTTTTTGTACATGCATGTTTCATCATAATTGTGATTTAGTTTCACGAATTCCAGTGCTTTATACTACAATCCAACTGAATGAAATACTCTATGATAAGATGTCGAATCGTTTATTTAAAATCGCAAATAGAATTGTCATGAACATTGTGCTGATAAAAAAGCTTTGCAGTATAGCAAAATTTTGGTAATTAACTTGTTAAAAACATTAGATACATAATATCTAAAAAAAACTGCATTATCTTTTTAAAACATTGTGTGATCTAAACAGTTCCATATAAATCAATGGTTCATGTATGTGTTGGCTCGCACATTGTGTTTTTGTCAAAGTTTCGCTTCAAACAAGATATTCCCACGGCTACGTCTGTTGTCTTTCAAAAATAAGTCTGTTCTATGCAGCTATAGTTTGTATGCAGTGTTAACTTTTTAATGCTTTTTAGCTTTTAATTATGGGTAATTATTGTATATGTTTTGCTTCTTGCTGTGCAAGTTTAAATGTAAATGAGACTCTTTATTGGTCTATGACCCTCTCTTTGGTAATCAACGATTTTAGTAGGTAATAATTGTAGCAAGGAGCAAACTTTTCCTTGAAATTAACTCATGTCTTACCCAAAAGATAGCTACTGTTTATTGCAATTGTTCTATTAAACTGTCAAACACCAAGCGGTCACCGGTGACCGCGACCTATTGTTCTTTAATTGTGTCTATAAAACCGGTTCTCGACGAGTTAATAAAGAAACTTGCGCAATAAATGCGATTGCCAGTCCACTACCATCTTGTTATGATTTTAACCTCATCGTATCATGTGTATATTGAACGAAATAGATAACTATTAGTCCAATCGAAACTAAGTATGATAGAATGCTTGTTACAGCCTCCCAAGTTGCGAGAATCAATCTAAAGTTAGTTAACAGTTTTTGTAAGTGAACTAAACCAAGTAACACGCAGTTTTTGTGATAGGTCCTGCTCTTTAAAGTAACACATTACAGCTCCGTTGCTACATTTTGCTTAACTAGAGATGGTGCAGTTGAAATAATTGATTTGCACTTTATAACCCCAAGTGATTGGAAGTAGTGTAGTAAGGCTACGTGAATGCAATGAATCAAAATCGATCAGTAAATATTGAGAAGTTGTATTATTCTGCGCAGATTTATTCAATTTTAATATAACTTTTCTTATTAGGTACATAAAATAATGTAACATCACGCCTTTTATCCCTGGAGGGTTAGGCAGAATTGCCCATTACGGCACATTATGCCACTGTACAATGTAACACCTACTTTTCACTATTTATGTTATTAGTCCCATGCGAGGGTAAGCGTATTGCTATATACCGGGCACATTTCCATAATCCATAAAAGCCTGTGAATAATCTACTTGTTATAAAACCACAGAAAGAATAGAGGAATTCTGTGACTATAATTCTTATAACACTAATCGAGAGAAACCAACTAATATAATGTTCTACATAACTTTTGCATTGCACGATTGCACGGTTGGCGCGGTAGCTGAGCAACTGGCTGCCGCGTAACGTGTCGCGAGTTCGGTTCCCGCACGGAACAACTCTTAACTCTTTTTGTGATCCACAGATTGTTGTTCCGGGTCTGGGTATCATTGTGTATGTGAACTTGTATGTTTGTAAACCCACCCACGACACAGCTAATTAAAAACTAAGCTAACCATTTAGTGTAAATCACATCTACATCGTAAGTCAAGCTTATTGCCTAGATAAAAAAAGAAGAAAATACAAACAAACGACAATCTACAAACAGATACAAATCCAAGATTAGATAAAATCGAACGTAACGATTACATTATTCGACCTCCTTGCGATAATAAGACACAGGATAAAAAGTATAAAATTGTCTATGCACTACATACTGGCGACCTGAATCCCACGAGAACTAATGTCAAATATGATGGTTAGTTTAACTGCCGTTTAATGCTGTTAACTGAAGGTTTACGAGATCACAATCTGATTAAGTCAGACTATTGTAATCCGGTTCTTTAGAGTGTTTTGTAAAAGTTCTCACAGCATCTTTAAGATTTGTATCTTGCTATTCTGTAAGCTAGTTGTGTGA
This sequence comes from Spodoptera littoralis, assembly GCA_902850265.1. NCBI lineage: Eukaryota > Metazoa > Arthropoda > Insecta > Lepidoptera > Noctuidae > Spodoptera > Spodoptera littoralis. The sequence goes on along the minus strand of LR824539.2, from coordinate 765,032 downwards.
CCTTGTCATTTTTATCTGGTTGTACTTTTGATATTTCTTTAACAGATTTCCTTTAGTAAAACTTTACATCTTTGTAGATGTAGTGAGCTGATTTATATTTCTACTACGTACTACGACTTTTCATTTTTCTTTACTCGATTTAACCAAAAAGTTTGCCTCGTTCGCCGAGTGGTCGCAAGTGCGGGCAAGGGGTCTTGAGTTCGATTCCCTAGGGATACTGGGATTCGGGCCTCGGGCAAAGTATTACTGGGATTTTAAAAAAATCTCAGTAGTAGCACGGAGGCTGGAAATGTGTATTACATGAGACTAACCCCTATAATAGGACCCCCTATAATAACATAAATAGTGAAAAGTGGGTGTAATATTGTACAGTGGCATTAATTAGCCTAATGTGCACCTCTGCTTACCCCTTCGAGAATAAAATGCGTGATGTTGTGTGTGTACCAAAAAGATAGTACTGTTCATAACAAGCACTTCGGATGTCTCAGCCTTCACCACTAACGCCTGTTTTCACCAACCTCTTCTAAATTTAAAGTAACCCTTAATCAAAAATAGGTATTACTTAACGTAATTTTTTCACCGATCTATAAATGACATCTAACAACACAAGTAAAAGGTTAATTTAGTTTCCTCACTCTAAGTAACTTTTAGTTAAGTGACAGTTTAGGTGTGATTGGTGCGAACGACTATAAGTATTTCTTGTTTTTATCATTATACCAAATGGTATTTCAATCAATAATACAATCTATTTGTACACGGTTCAATCTAACAGTGTTATGCAAATATCTCACACCGCAGGCTGTATGTATCACAAACAGATCAACATTTCGCAAGGACAAGAGATCCCATCGATACTTCCGTGTCCTATCTGAGAACGAGGTTGCGATTGCGCGTGCGCGTGCGCACCGATACTAGATCTGTAAATGTAGTACAATACAAAATCGATACTGATGTGGATTTTGAACTGTAGGCTGAATAAATAATTTATTCACTCACTTTTACTCACAGATCAGTGTTTTGAAGGTTTCGTTGCACGTTGATTTATTTCATACATTTGGTGATGACTTGTGTATATGTACTGTCTTCATTAAAGTGATAAATGTGACCATATTGAAGAATCGTCATATCCAGCTTAAACTGTCAAACACCAAGCGGTCACCGGTGACCGCAACCTATTGTTCTTTAATTGTGTCTATAATGACGGTACTCGACGATTTAAGTAACTTAATTCACAAGTTTTTTTTTAAACTACCTCCTTTTAGGTCTATGTGATGATCAGCTGACACAGGAAGAAAACATCACTACAAATATTTTCCTAACTTATTAAAATTCATGAATCCTAAAACAAATTAGAACCAAAATCTACTCATTCATATACCACGATCTACAATACTTCCGAGTCCTGACTGGGAACTGGGACGATTGCGTCAGATCGTGCTGACACCCCCCCTCCCCCCGCCAGACGGGTGGCATGACCTACAAGCCTACGACGGTATTGCACGCAGATCACAAACTGATTGTTTAGGTTCAAACTTTAAACTGTGTCTAGAATTAGATGTAATTAGAGATTTATAGGTAGGATTAGTTCTTAGGGTGTGTGACCTTAAATTAAACTTACTTATTGTTAAAAGTAGCTTTGAAAGAAATGTGTTGTTATATGAAAGATTATGATTTCTTTAAAATATAGCGACATTAAGGTATACTTATAACAATATGTTTTTTTATGGAATAGGAGGTAAACGAGCAGACGGATCACCTGGTGGTAAGCGATCAGCGCCGCCCATGGACAACCAACACCAGCGGAGACACAGATGCGTTGCCGGCCTTTTAAAAAGGGATACGCTCTTTTCTTGAAGGTTTGTCTTACGCTTATAACAAAATTTGTCTCATATGAAAATATTTAAACCAAATTCGACAACGAGTTGTTGAGTCGACTGCACGGTTGGGCAACCGGCTGCCGTGCAACGTGTCGCGGGTTCGATTCCCGCACGAAACAACACTTTGTGTGATCCATAAATTGTTGTTTCGGGTCTGGGTGTCATGTGTATGTGAACTTGTATGTTTGTAAACGCACCCACGACACAGGAAATAATCCTAATGTGGGGCAACATGTTTTCTTTAAAAAAAAAGGTTAAATAGAAAAGATTTACTAAAATTATCAATTTTTCAACCATCAAACTTACTTAACTTACTTATCTTTAGTAGAAACGTTTGGCACTGAAAAGAAAACATACACTGAAGTCTAGAATCTAGAAGTACACCTTTATAATAAGTCCACTTAATATCTCAAGATGGACTTCACTTTCAACCACACGACCTTGAACATACCACCACCTAACTTAGTATGAGTTGTATGAATCACAGTACAGAATCCAGCTGTAACTGATATCCATTAATACGATAATGTCATGATCTGTTGCAATGCCTTTACTGGAGCCTTGCCCACGCTGCCCGTAATCTAGATATGTGGTACTTATAGTCTAACAGAAGTAATTTCATAAATGAATTATTATAAGAAACAAATCGTGACTGCCATTATCTGACCGCCTGCGGGTTTAAAAATATATCTAAAATAGTTTTTATTGTGTGTGGGCTGTTAAAGAGTTTTGTAAGGAGGCGAAACTTGAATAAGTTTTTTTTATTGTAGCTCTAAATTCATCTATACTATAATAATTAATATTATAAAGCTGAAGAGTTTGTTTTTTGTTTGTTTGTTTGTTTGTTTGAACGTGTTAATCTCCGAAACTACTGATCCGATTTGAAAAATTCTTTCTGTGTTGGATAGCCCATTTATTGAGAAAGGCTATAGACTATAAAATATCACGCTATGAATAATAGGCGCCGAGCAGAGTGAGTGAAACCGCGCGGAAGTAGCTAGTTTAAAATATTTGAGGTTTTGTAATCAAAGTTAAAATACCATCAAACTCACTTCTTTCATATTGCAGCTAAATATCACACCTGATTTTCTCCATAGGAAAAATTGTGTGAATTCTAATTAGATACTTCTAATTATATTATCATACGTTCGAAATGAGTGCGCAACTTTCGAGTTTACAAATAAAACTGACCTAGGTCACCTGACTAACCCAAGCCAACTTAATCAAAAGCGAAAAAATACATAAGTATGCAGAATATTTAGTTAAGATACATTATACGACATATTTACGAAATCGCGTAAAATGCATGCGTAATCATTTTATTTATGTTGTTACAATTAATTCATTAATATTAGTAAATTTTTATTTTAGTTTAAATACCAAACGATGCATCTGCTTTCCATGACTATATACTCTGAACTTTAAAGATATATAAATGCTACATCTGTAGTCTAAGTACGATTGTACCTATGTACACACATACATACATATATATAAATATGTACATCAGCTGAGCGGTCGCTGGCGTCCACTTCCCGTGATGGGTTTCACTTTTCATTCTGTCTTAACCATTCGAGTTCACTTTCGTAGTTTTCTCTAACGAACAGTTTAACATTCGTTAGGTAATTTTTAACTAACCGAGAATTTTAATAGACAACCGTTTGAGTTTATTTTAACTACCATGTGAAATATTTCAACGGTTTTTATTGTTTTCACACGTAATTATGAAACTTGCGCGGTTTATGTATTATTTTAGTTTTTAAACTGCTATTTAAAAAATAATTGTATGTGTAATGTATCATGAATTAATCATGAAGTTAATTATAATTTAAAGTTATTTAAAACTCTCCAGTGTTGAGTAAATATCTTAATGAAATTATGTATAAAGTAATATGATTACAATATTACGCTCATTGCAATAAATTAGCATCCGAATTTTGCAATTTTCCAAAACGTTATTATAATTTATGTGACAGTTGCATCTGATATTAAATAAAAAATACGAAACATTGCGATTATTGAAATTTTATACAAATTATCGTAACAAAATTTGTTATATTACAAAAGTAAGGCAATACTTTAGCTGTATGTAATTTTATCGCATAAGAAATAATAATAATTTTAATATTAATTTTGCTACAATGTATACCTTAATAGTTCGAAAGTGTGAAAATACCACAAGCCCTATAAAATGCATAGAATAAGGCCATTGACCCGGACAACCAGTTGTCCTTTCCGAGTGCGACTGACTAGACCTAGGCATTAATCTTATTGCCTAACATTTCTAGAATACATCACATTTGTTCACTTTCATTTTATTTCAAGTCCTTGAAAGCAAAATAAGTTCAGAGTTGAAATGTTCTCCATTCGTTTCATTGTTGGTTTAAATTAATTACCGACTAATTTTAGTTTAACTTCTCTTAAAAAATGTGCTATTTCAAGAACTTTAATTCAAGTACTTAAATGTCTATTGTTTTAATTTCCCAGAGCACAGAGGTCCAGTAGAAATATTTTTCACGCAAGTAAAACTAAAAAATAACTCTTAACATTACTTTCAAAAATATTTTTTTTTTCTGTTACTATTTGAACTTTTAACTAACAGACTATACACATGCATTACATCCAAGTTACTTTTACAATGCACAAAATATCAAACTGTTGCAATTATTCACATGCAAAACAATGAACGCAGAAATGTGGCTTAGAACCACCTTACGAATATGATAGATGTTCTCGTATTTATTCACAAAAAATAATAAAAACCACTGCATCACTGGAGCGCGTATCCGAAATCCAGAGGGTGCGTTCTAAAACCACAATATCTGCACTTAATTTTGACACTTACGTAAAATTTGGCCGCCATTTTGGGGTAAAACTGTCACTAATGTCACTCGCGAGGCATGCACATGCGCGAAGGGTACGCGCTGAATGGCGGCCGAACGAAGGCGCTCACTATATAACCTCCCCCCCAAACTATTATTATATTAATTACATTCAATGTTTTCACTGCACGCCGTCGAACGGTCGATCTGGATCATTTGCTTCCTACAACGATAATCCCGAAATACGGAATTTTAAATGGTCCGTAGAAAGTGTAAGACGCGCACATTACAAGTCGTTATAATTATTTTTATTGTTCCTAACTACGCAAATGATGGACGACTTTTACTAGACTTTTGTTTTAATGTTTTATTCGGCCACTGTAACAAGTTAATTATTTTAATAGACCGTTCCTATGGCTTCCGATTTTGCTTGAAGTACCGTTAAGTACTACATTGTTCTTAGTCACGAAACTCGCTAATTATTAAAATTTATTTTAAAGGGTGAAAGATTCTGTTTAATGAGTAACGAATACTTACATGTTCGGCCGTAAGTTAGACAGTTATGTTTGATCTTCATTGCTATAAATATAATTTTGTAATGGATATGATTTTCAGAAGCAATTATAGTAAAGCCTGCTTCTGTATCTGTTACTATGTGTCTGTGCTGATTAAGCAGTATTTATATCAATTTAACACACAAAACAAAAAAAAATAAAGAGTAACGAATGCAGTTTTTTACTCATTCCATTCGAATCTACATTTTGGAATAAACATCTAGCTTCACTGACGGACAGACTGACAGACTATTATTTATTTTGTATTTGTTGACCTTTCAAAAGTTAGTAAAATTATGGTTTAATTGAAATAAATGCTTTGACTTTGACTCATACACATATACATTTTTATTAAGCTACTTCAAACGTGCTAAAACAATAATACCTATCATATAATAATCCACTCTAGTTTCTACCAACATAAAAGAAAATTGTGCTCCGTTTTCTATACCATACAAATGTTCATTCAAACCAAAAAATCCTTCTCAAAACGATCAAACAAGAATGACCAATGAAATAAAAATTCTTCTAGACTCAAAAAGAAGCCTAGAACAATAAAACCACGTCAGTCACAAACGAACTGACAGAATAACCTTCAAACGACATTAATTATTATGTAAGTACCGTATTAATGCGCTCGTGTATTAATATATTTTATGTAGATTGTAGGTACAGAGTATTTAGACTCATTGACCATGTTACATGAGCAGCCTTGCTCTTAATTTCTACTTACATACTGAAGCTTCAAGGGTTATAGCTTCCTTACCTTTATTAACATAATTGTTTTAGGGTAGAAATACGTAATACATTTTAATTTTAAAATTAGTCAATAGAGATAGTTTATGTTCAAAGTTTCGTGAGACAAACTAAATTAATTATTATATTTTCGGCTTACTCACGTAAGTGTTTGACGAGGAAAAGCGCGACAGTCGCGACGCGTGTCGTAGAATGCTGCTCATAAATATGAGCCTCTAACATGGCTTGAAACTAGTCGAGTTCATAAACTAATTAAGTAATTAATTTTGACTTTCTTAAATAATTTCGTTTTCAGTTTTATTTTAGTTTAGTTTATTTGTTTTGTTTTAAGTAGATTTTATTCAATATTAGTTTAAATCACTATTATAAGAGATACAGATTTTATTTACTTTCAGTACTTTGAAAAAAATCAAAATAGATTCGCCTAAATAATTATGACATTACATTATTATCATTAAATAATAAAATTTGTTCACTCTGCAATAAAAGATGTTATTTTTAAAACAATATTTCGCAACAGAAGTCGGTTACCATCTCAAAACCAGATCATCTCGTAAATAACCTGACGTGACGATTCTCGATGCGCAAGCGCATAGTCGCGTGTTCAAAGTAGCATTACTACTTAATTTACAAAATTACGCTTTACTGTTACCAACGAATAAATTAGTAATTAAATAACTTATGTAACATGTTACATTCAACTTGTCTAAGTGGGCTGCGTACGCGCAGGCGATACAGTTTTGAGCCTATAAACATGTTGATTTATTTTTAGACCTACTTTTAATATGATTAACAAGTGCTTAGGTAAGATTTTAATGAGTAATTTGTCAACCTTGTGTCATTTTATGGTTTGTTAGAATATAAAAATAGTTTAATTATCATTTGAGAACTTCTTAGTCTCTAAACAGTTACGTATCGACTACATGGGTGCAATATAATATTATCATGAGGTTTGCCTACGCTGGCAAAGCCCCATCTTAGGTGTGGGAGAGCCATGCTTCGGAGTAATACCACCTCTTCACAACCGACGTGAAACAACGATTGCGTTGTGTTTCGTCGTACGAGTGAGGTTACCGGAGGTCTAATCACCCCACTTCCCCAATCTCCCCAATCCCTGAATCCCCAACAATACTTTCTTAATACCAAAAGGCCGGTAACGCACTTTAACGCCTTTGGTGTATCGGGTGTCCATGGGCAAATAAATATTACATGTATACTATAATAGCAATCAAAATCCTGTAAGCATCTAATTATAAATATCGATTATACTTCTACGATCTGCTAATTACAAAAAAAAACATGATTTATAATAATCAAATTAACTACTCCAATAAGGAAATGATCAGCTCAGTCATAAATCAGTAAAAATTATTTAATTATGTTTCAACAGGATGAAACATAGATAATAAGTACCGGTTCAGATGATATTAATTGAGTATTTTAGTGTTAGACTTAATTAACTTGCAATAAATGCCTAATGAAATTGTAAATAAGGATGTTATTACTTTGTCCGGTTATCAATATTAAGTTCACCACTGTTATAAGGGAGCTTCGGACCTTAATGAAATGGAAACTCAAGGTCATAGTCACCAAGTTAAACATATCAACAATTATCGTTTTCATGAATACCAGTCGTTTAAAGTTTAAACATCCTTGCATGTGTAGCCATGAACAGGACAATTAAATTAAGAATATGAGATCTCTAATTTACTAATAAACACCTGCTTTATTTTAGGATCAAAGAGGTTGCCATTGATCTGTTCATCGTATCTATCACCAAGCTCTTCCGGAAGGCGGGAAGGCAGAGGTGCACATTACGGCACTTAATGCCGCTGTACAATGAAACACCCACTTTACACTATTTATGTTATGAGTCCCATGTAATAGAGCCTATTGCCATATACCGGGGATATTTCCAGTCTCCGTGCTACTACTGAGATTTTTTTAAAACCCCGAAATCTCGAATCCCTTGTTACCCCTTGCCCGGCAGTCGCACTTGCGACCACTCGGCCAACGAGGCAGTCGAATGAATACCATTGTATGCAATGAATACCATTTTAGTATAAATCAAATCCTAAAACGATTAACTGGTTATGTACCAAAACTATGATAGAGAAGCATCAACTCCTAAAATTTGGCGAGTCATATCACCTGACTAGGCTGGTCCAAAGCCTCAATTCGGTTGCCAAAACATAGGATTTTTTAATACTAGGCCTATAATAAGGGCCTATATAATGATAAGTATCATTTACCTGTTTAAAAGTATAAAGGTATTTAGTATCTAGTTTAGTGTACAAATACCAATTAGTAACATATCCGCGAGAATTCGACCGCAACAGTTTCGCCACTGGCCACCGACACTTGTGGTCGCCTCGTGTCCGCATGGAGATAAATAACTATCATTTTATATATTTTATACATAGAATATAATATAACAACATTCCTTTTTTAATCCCGGAAGACGTAGTTGCACACATATAGTAAAAAGATAATCTACTTTTTACCAGATAAAACAGTTGTAAAAATAGTGATATGACGTGTACAAAAATTGCCTGATTCCTTGGGCGAGTGTTCGCAAGTGCGACTACCGGGCAAGGGGTCTCGGGTTCCATTCCCGGGCCGGACAAAGAATAACTGAATTTATTTAAAAGTAGCACGAAATCTGGAATTGTGCCCGGTATGGCAATAGGCTCATTCTCTATTACATGGGACTCATAACATAAATAGTGAAAAGTGGGTATTACATCGTACAGTGTAGAGTAGGAACGGGGTGGTTTTTACCCAGTAAGAGTATGACACTCCCTTTCGCCTCACTAAAGGCGGGAGAAGCCATTGGATCATTTCCGATCCTAAAAAATAAGGCAACTAGGCATCAAATAGCTTACCTAGAATAAATAACACATAACACTTAGCTATAAAGCAAGTATACAGTTTAGTAAGTCAGAATCGAACCTGTTGTACTTTACGTAAGAAATGAAGGAAACCCGTTATCTAGTAATTATTTCAACTTATTATGCTGATATTATAAATTCCAGGAAATTCTTGAGAAATATAGATTAGGATTAAAACATTGCAAGCGAATGAAATCTATCATAAAGTTGAAATTAAGCCCACAGTAGCAATATCATTTTAATATCCATTCGTTTGATGAAAATCAAAATGGTTATCTATCTTCAGTTTACGATTCTTATGTACAGACGCTGATAAATAACCTGATTTTAATCGATCAGTAGTACCTATGAACATTCACAACTCCAAAGGAGACTCCAACAGAGAGAGGAAGGAGACACGTGGGTTGCCAGCATGTCAAAAAGAAGGGCGCTGTCTTCTTGAAAATCAAATAATAAAAGCACCCAAATAAAACACCCAAATAAAAATGCTCGTGCATATTAGATGAACTCTCTAAAGGTTAAAACCTAAATATGGGCAGGTTATCTATAAAGGATAGACAAAAGTTCATTCCAAAGCGATGCTGGGTTAAACAGACAATTTTCTGGAAAACGATACCTTCTACAATAATCAAACTAGTGTCCATTAATGTGTTAACTAAGTTAGTTTTTCTTTTTTTGTCCCCTATCCTATTTTTCTTATGTTCATTTTAGCTGTCAATACTTTAGTTTTTATTTATATTTACTATATATCTATAAATACACTAGTTTAGTTTTATTCCTTTATGAATATCATTAAAGTATGACTTTAAAAAAAATTATATTTACTTTACTCTATAAACTACACCAAAAGTGTGGGATAGCCATGCTTCGCCACAAATGGGCCGGCTCGACCGGAGTGATACCACGGCCTCACAGAACACCGACGTGAAGCAACGCTTGCGTTGTGTTTCGTCGTGTGAGTGAGGTTACCGGAGGTCCAATTACCCTCCCCTTCCCCAATCTCCCCAATCCCTGAATCCCCAACGATCCTCAAACTCCTAATCCCCAAAAGGCCGGTAACGCACTTGTAACGCCTCTGGTGTTCCAGGTGTCCATTGCTTACCATCAGGTGATCCGTATGCTCGTTTACCGGCTTATGCGATAGAAAAAAAAAACAAAAAATACAACATAATCCAATTTACTGTATTAAAATGAAAATCACCAAAAACTTCTCCATTGTCATGGCAGAGACTTCCCCAATTACTGTCACATCGCAAACAATACGAGGAAGCCACGTTAGGGGAGGCTAACAAAGCGACACCTATCTTTTGAGACGTGTACTACCGGGAAACTGACTTCTTGTGTGAAGGCCACTATCCCATTAGAGAAACCTTGAATACTTTGACCTTGCTACTTTTTACCCGACTTCAAAAGAAGGAGGTTCTTATTTTGACCTGTATGTATGTGTGCGCGCGATTATCTCATAATTGGGTGAACCGATTTTGATGCGGTCTTCAGATAAGTGTGTGTTACACTTAGGGAAGGATTTAATATATTAATCAACTTCGTATATTAATCAATCAAATCTAACCCACTTCAAATAGAAGAGGGGGTCGGTTTTATTAAAACGTAGTTTATAATATAATAATGGCAGTAAATATAAAAAAGTAGCTTTTGTCTAGGAATGGTTATCGTAATCTTATAAATTCCACATTGTTGGTTGAATCGAATTACGGAAAAATTGTGTCTCAGTGCTCCATTATGCCCCAACGAATTTAAACATTTCTCGAAGGGCTTTCATTTACAAGCCACATTAGTCACGGCCGGCCAATGAATAACCATACTTCAAAACAAACCACGACTTTAAAATTAGACCCTTGTATACAACAATAGGGTACTTTTCTTAATAAAAAATAAATTGTTTCGACTGTAACAATAAAATATTTAAAAATAATTATACTTTTTTCCAGGATTTTTTTAAGAAATAAGTATACTGTTTGATCCTAAAAAACCGTGACGTCACAATACACAATCTCGTACAAAATTCATAGAAAACTGTCGTTTTTGACAGTTCGAAAAAAGTATTGCATTTAACTAGTTGGCAAGTACCCAATTTTAAGTAACGCTTAAGCAACTCTTTCAAATATAGGAGATGTTAGTTACCGGTGTCATGTTACCATTATCTCAAAAAATATATAAAAGACAAAGCAATTGGACACTTTAATAACAATATAATGTATCTAATGGCAGCGTAACTTTATATGTGACCTTCAGACTGCAACGTAATGTAGTGTGTCGTTAAAAAATAAAATATTTAATATCAAAGCACCGCGTTGGAAGGAAGAACAATACATATCGGTTACTTTTGTAAATAATATCTGGTAAAAATTATGAAATAAAATATATCCGTGTGTTTTGTTGTAATAGGGAGTGCATTGAACTTCATTATTAAGTAAGAATCGCGCGTTACTCACGTGAAAATGCTGAGAAAAGCTCTACGAGTTTCGAACCACAGAGGGGTTCTTCCTCATGAACAGTATGCGCGGTTGCAGCGTACCGCGTACGCTTACTAATCCATGATTTTAGTTAATTTAATATGTCTCACGATAGTTATTATAAAAACACAACTTCATTATTGTGTGTAGATAATACACACCAAACCTGAAGCTCAGTCAAATTTCAGGAGTTTTCTGACTTTCCATGCTTACAATATAAGTTGGTATTCTTAGATTCTAAATAATTTATTTGTTTAAATAAAATTAATATTAACCATTACTAAATGAAAATATATAAAACTTAAAATGAAAATAACTATAAACTAAAATATTTATAATAATATAAACAACAGCGACGGAGAAACGAGTAGCTAAATTTCGGTGGCCAAAAAGTTACTGAATAAGCGTGGGCAGGCAGGGCTCTCAAGACCTGAATCATGAAGATATAGAATATATTTATATAAGTTAAGATGTATCTGAACCCTAGTCACCTTTCGAAGGTCAGTAAAGTTCAGACAGACGGGTTCAATCATTCTTGTTTTATTTCATTTTATCTCATGAGCGTAGGTGTTGAAAGATAGAACGTCTTGCGTGGGTATACTCGGTTAGCAGAACACGACTTTTTGTAGGTTTTTCTTACAGTCTAAATATAGAGCCCTTTGTTTAGTCATCGTCAACAGCCTATAAGTGCCCACTGCTGAGCAAAGCCACTCTTCTTACACGGAGTAGGTTTGAGCATATCACCACGCTTGCTTATTGCGGTTGACGATTTCAAACTTACATAATTAGAAATAATAAGTTCAGGTATTCTCGTGATGTTTTCCTTCACCGTTTGTCAGTGGTGTCTAAATAATCTTAGCAAGTACATATAACGCGAAAAAAGTGAAATTGGTACTTGCCATTGGTAGGTTTCGAACCCTCATGCTTGAGAAGCTGACGTCTTAACCTCCGGACCACCACGACATTATTTAGTCGTTATTAGTTAGGTAATTATCGATACACACGACTTTGTTTAGTACTTGTACCTAATAGTAGCTGACATGATTAAAACTGAAAAAGAAAATATATTATTTTAAATTAAAATGCATCCTATAATTAAATTAATTTATAACGATATCATATTAATTCCCAGTCACACACTCACACATACAAACGGGCCCCAGTCTCTCAATAAAGCTGTAGTAGTTTTCATTTCATTTCACTTTCGTTGCGCGCGCGCAGTCAAGGTCGCGCCGACCAATGGCGAGCTTGCGTATACGGAGCTATACCTTTAGAGGACCAGGATATGTGCATGTAATAGTGTTATGTCAATGATATGTATAGTTGCCTATTTGAAGTGTTAATAAGACCTTTAGGTGGTTGTAATCGTATTAATTAACTTTGTCCTATTTGCTGTTTGTTCTTACCGTCTAGAATAAAAGATATCTTGGTCCCGGACTTGTATATTTACTCCATCATTATTGTCATTAATTATCACCATCATTAATCATAGGAACTGCTAAATAAAAGCCTTTCTCATAAGGTTTTGGGCATTGATTCTCAAACTTAGTACACGGCTCTTTTTTTTAAGGGCTGGAAATCATCGAATGACTGCTCCCGCCTAGGTGAGGCGGAAGGGAGTGTCAGACTCTTACTGGCTAAAAACCACCCCGTTCCTACTCCTGCACGTCGAGCCGGAGCCCCGGTTACCCGTTAGGTTCTCCGCGACAGTACACGGCTCTGGGATCGCTTAGGTCACGGAAAATTATGAAGATTATGCTGTCCGTCTCTCCGTTGTTTGTTATTGTAAAAGTACCTAAGTGATTATCAGTTTATGTCTATGAAAAATATTAAACATTATACTAAATACTAAATATTCTTGAACTTATAAATAAATACCTGAGACAATAATTTTAACTAAAAAGAACACAACAAAATTCTTAGTAAGTAGTAACATGGAGTCTGGAATTGTGCCCGGTATATGGCAATAGGCTCACCCCCTATTACATGGGACTCAAAACATAAAATAGTAAAACATGGGTGTTACATTGTACAGTGGCCTAGCTTCACTGACGGACAGACTGACAGATTATTATTTATTTCATATTTGTTGTCGTTTCAAGAGTACCTGGTTTAATTAAAATAAATGCTTTTGAGTTTGAGTTTGGCATTGAGTGCCGTAATGTGCAAGTCTTCTTACCTCTTTAGGGATAAAAGGTTATGTTAAAAAGAACACAACAAACGTAATAGGTATTCCCAGATCAAAATAATTAGCGAAAATACATTCGATACGGATAAGTTCGCTAGATCGCAACGTTCCGGCTCCGGCTACATACATTTTAATATGACGAATTCAAAAACACTTACAGAAATATTAATACACCGCGCAATCCACATATGTATGTTCGTATACTATGTATGTGTCGTAGGATAATTTGATACTCCGAATCTTCGCGGAAATCCTGGGTTTTGCGAAAACGCGGATAATTAGACATAGGCGAAAAATTATCAAATCTTACTGGACAAAGTCAGGATTTTTGCGAAAATACTCGTTACTATAGTAAGATTTGATGTGCTCAACAGTGATTGGCTACAATTTTGCTGGCTGACTTCTAATTGGTTCCTACGATGATTAACTTTAAGTATTGTATCATAGAGTTATGAAGGTTTAGAATAGGTGAGAAAGAAAAATCACTAAATTGATTTTTATAAACCTTTTATTGAAAATTTTAGTATGTATGTTGTTTTCTACAGACAATAGAAGATCTCAGTCGTAGTAAAAAAAAATGATCCAATTTTAGGGTGTAATCCATAAATTGGATGAAACTGGTCGTTTAAGACGACGAAAAAACATTTAAGACGTCAACCAATCAGAGACGATCTCTTATTGAACGCGCTGACCGACCAATCAGCGTTCTTATTTCATAACAGCCAGTGTTTCGTTTCGCAATCTTACTATAGTAATGAGTATTTTCGCAAAAATCCTGACTTTGTCCAGTAAGATTTGATAATTTTTCGCATATGTCTAATTATCCGCGTTTTCGCAAAACCCCTAGGATTTCCGCGAAGATTCGAAGTATCAAATTATCCTACGACATATGTATGTGTGAAATAGCAAATGATTCAGACTTTCCGGTAGACGGAAGCGATATACCTAATGTCTGTTGGTAACCACGTTCTTTTTATCATTATTATTATTTCCCATTTAGCAGCTGCCATTCGCAAATGAGTGAATAATTGTTAGTAACGGATGTTAAAAGTATAACTTAAATTAATGTATAGGAACTGATACATTATTGCTAGTTTGTGTCTGTACCTAATTCTTCCGTCTTCGTTACCTTAGATAAGGATCAAAAAATTGTCTACCTAAAAGGAATTATTTTGGGGAGAACGTATTTTCAATAGAGGATAACACCACAGGATAAAATTTGAAAAACAGTACCTATGTGAAAGGTTGTAATTTTCCTGTGTTAGTATTTAATTGCTGAGTCATTTTCGGTATTCCTTTCCTGAAGGAATACCGACAATGAATATAATATAATAATGCTATTTAATTTTTTTCTCAACAATCAATAAATCGGAGAAGAAAAAATATCCCATATATCAATAAACTAGTTACAAGATTAATATACAGCTCCGGAACCAACATACTTGACAAAGGCATCTCGTCAGACCACTTTAAGAGGACACAACCACTTGACAGGCTCACAAATAGAAGCCTATGTGTAATGTCAAATCTTAATTGAAGCCTTGTCAATGGCCACACCTCCAGAATACAGCGACATATGCACATGTGCTCTAGTTAGGCGCATTCACACGTGACCCAGTTTAACATGTAGTTATACTAGTTACAAAGGGCGCACCGACAAGGTCGGTTCATTCCGGTTCAGACGTCATTGCTTCCAGCTATGTCTTATAGTGGAGGTGGTGTCAACTTGAGGTATGCGACCGATATATAGTATCAGAATTTTCTAATGTCAACTTTAGTTCTTAAGGTGTTATCTGAAGTGTTGGGTAGAGAAAAATTATGACTTTGACTGTCCATCTATACCTACATTGTAACCCCATTTTAGTTAAGTACCTATAAATATATATTTATTTATTTTATTTTAATGAACATTTGCATGTCAGATGGTTTAATGCTAACAGCATTTTCTACCAGTCTAGCTTTGAGTAGTAGATGGAACGTGGTGGATAACGTGGTGGTAAGCTGCAATAAATATGTTTTAGGAGAAGTATAAAATGTTAAAAATACACTTCTCTGTTCACTAAAACTTAATTTTTTTTAAGGGGGGAAAATCATCGAATGACTGCTCCCGCCTGGGTGAGGCGGAGGGAGTGTCAGACTCTTACTGACTAAAAACCACCCCGTTCCTACTCCTGCACATCGAGCCGGAGCCCCGTTAACCCGTTAGGTTCTCCGCGACATTAGTGTCAGTATAGAAGTATAAACTATTGACATATTACCAACTCGGGGTAAAGCTTTTCTAACACCAACAATAATCGGTCGATAGAATGATTCAATTTCTCAATAATCATTTCCATCGATAAGAAATTCAATTTAAATTAATCCACCAGAGAATATGCAATAAAGAGACGTCCATTAAATGAATTTCTACAAAGAGACTTATTATCTTCTGAAGGCCATCGTCGTCCGGTTACATTTATCTATGCGTCACTCTATCTACTTTAACTTGTCTATGACTTCGCAAGGTCGTGATCTATAAATCTTATTATTATCCAATAATAGCCACGTAATATAGATTTGCGTAACTGTAGTGGATTTTTTCAGATTTATTTATAGTGTATAAATTACATTTTATTACTTGGCTAAAAAATTAGTATGGCACTGAATAAGTAAAATGACAAAATTATAGAAACGTTTGACATAAAGCATTTTTTACCTATGAATTACTTCACTGTACACATACTAATATTGTAAATTCAAAAGTAAATTTTATTTTGTTTACGCTAGCAAAGCCACGGGTAAACACTAAACAAAATACTATCTACGAACTACGACCTACGCACTACGTACTACGAGCTACAAACTACGCGCTACGGACTCCGAACTACGAGCTACGTTATACGAGCTACATGCTCCGAACTACGTTCTGCGAACCAGCTACCAACTACGAGCTAAGAGCTACGAGTTACGGACTACAAACTGCCAACAACGAAATACCGAATACAAACATGTAGAACTGTGCCGAATAGTGGAACAGGTTACAGGCTGTATATCGTAAAAAACTTTAAAATGAGTAACAATGCCAAAAAGAGTAAATGGAACTTTGTATACCTTTGGTACATCGATTGTGAGGCGATGAAAAAATACGATTAGCATTTACTAAACATAGCAAACATGTTTTTCGTAAATCACAATACATTTTCTTTAAATATACTTTTATTTATATTTAATTATGTTTGAGTAGTTCCCACGCGCCGTCACCTCAGTTTTTGTCAGTGGCTCCGGTTAGATCGTGATCCATTGAGCCACATTCGTGCTGCCGGTTTTTGCAATAAAAATATTTATTTCCTTATATAGAATCATTTATAAGTAATAATCAACTATTAACCATGGTGTAGTTACGGTCTAAGTGACTGTGTAAATAGTTGATGAAAAGGAAAAATTGAACGAAAGGGATAAAGTATTTATACTTATAAGGATATGAAATAACTCTGACAGACTGAAATGGAAGAAAAATGCAATAAAACCCAAAAAAAAGAAACAATTTAAATATTAACAGTTTTTTTTACTTTTTTTATCTAACAATTACGTAAATTACTATTATGGGACGTAGATGTAGCAGGATATTCACAAAATATGTACCACAATTAAGTTTATTTTGGTATTAGTAATAAAACACTAAAATTTTATCTTTTGACTGCTTACCTTATTTACACATAATTGTTCGTAATTATTAACACTTAAATGATTTTCTGCATTCAACAAAGGAATTAAATAACAGTTTCCGTATCGTCTGTGAGTATAAAGGCCACTGCATTTAGGAAATGTATTAAACATGACTCACAGCTTGTTATCTATCATTGCAAAACTGGTTATTCAACATCAACTTCTAAAACAAAACCAAACAATAACAAACTTATATAATCTGTGTGCATAATTTAATGCACAGATAAAAATAAAATAGAAGAAATTGGCGCCAAGTTTAGCGGCCGCCATGACACATGTCAAACAAAACATGCAGAGGCAACGGCCATTGGTTATTCTGCCAGTAAATAGTTACGATAACATGTTGCGTACCAAAACCGAAACGAATAATTTTGCCGCGGGCCGCATCGCAAATGTAACTTAACAAACTTACTTTTACTTTCAAGTTTATACAAATTCAATCTTATTAAATGGTGTTAAAGGTTATTCGGTAGCAAAATGAGGTTGTGAATCGACATAGTTGCTATAGGTACATGCAGGTTGCCTCAACGTATGACTTGTTCCAGATATGTCAAGGACTGTTGTTTTGTAAAAATACTTTCTTTCAATACTTATCTTTGCAAACTGTGCCGATATAATCTATAATGTAATTCGTATTTTTCCACTGCGAGCTCTAGAGACACGGTGAGGATTTATTTCGTCAGCGTTAATGTCAACAGTATATCATTTGAAGATTGATTTATCTACTTGATTATATCAATTATGCAGGAATATCATACATCTAAATCTTCTTATAAGTGATTATTAATTTATTTATTTTTATAACGAGATAAAAAAGTCTTGTATCTGTAGACCAATACCACAAAATTCGTAGAAACTACTTACTTTGTACGTAAACACTCAAACAGAGTACATTATGTAGTTTTTAACTTTCATTTGCTAGAAACCTTCGTTTGTTATGTAAGGTTTAAAAGTGAGAATTGGTCTAACAGCTAACTCGAGCACACACAAGGAAAACATTAAACAAAAACATTGGATTCCTTTTATGTACTGAAAAAATATTAAAGCTGAAGTACCGAGAGCTTAAGATAAAATAATGTAGGTACGTTAATGCCTAGTGATTATCTACTCCCTGAAAAAGTAAATCAGGTAAGATTAGTAGCCAATTATAAATACAGGTCAAAGAGCCATCAGACCACCATAGATGGGGCCCAGTAGGGCTAATGCCGATACGGAGCCGCGGAAGGCCTAGCGGGTTGCCCGAGCTCCGGCTCGAAGAGCAAGAGTAGGAACGGGGTGGTTTTTAGTCAGTAAGAGTCTGACACTCCCTCTCGCCAACCCAAGGCGTGAGAAGTCATTGGATGATTTTAAAAGGTAATCTAGAATCTCTCGACTTATAATACAGTCAATCAAAGGAACCCTCATCGCCATCACACTACTTAGCTTATCAAGTTCTAGAAATGGTAGTCGTCAGTCTTACAGTCCGGTAAAATTAATCCTAGTTTAAATTTTTTTGAACTCAAAATTACCAAGACCCGCGCCACTAGACCATTAAATAAATCAGATACAAACAAAACAAATAGCATCAATTTTTCCACTCCACTTCTTTGGAATTACTTAACTAAAAAAAGAACTAGTTTTATACAGCTCCATTCATCTTTCGAACACTATCAGTAGGTGAACATTGAGTGATGCGCACACGCATTGTTCTGGGCGGATGTTGTGGTGCAAGACGCGGGCATTTTGTATAAGATTGTTACGCTTTCGTTTCCCTTGACGAAATGTGGGAAATAATCATGTATTAGTCATGATGGTTGTGATAGGCTTCATTGTTCAAGTGGTTGGGTCTCCAACTGCCGGGGATTTTTTTTATTTTTTGTCGGATTTTTGTAAACGTGCAGGCAGATCACCTGATGGTAAGCAATCGGCGTCGCCCATGGACACCTGGAACACCAAAGAGTTTTTGGGATGTAACTTTTTGGGATTAGGAATTTGAAGATTTTTTGGGGATTCAGGGATTGAAGAGATTGGGGAGGGGTATAATTGGTACCCACTCGACGAAACAAAACGCGTTTCACGTCTGTTTTCTGTGAGGCGTGGTATGACTCCGGTCGAGCCGGCCCATTCGTGCCGAAGCATGGGTCTTTCTTACTAAAATCTTAAGGTATCACTATCAGCAAGTTCGATCTTAGAGTACCTAGAGCAGAACATTTTTAGAGTTTTTGGTTTAATAGAAGTTTGTAATAGAATAGACCACAGCTTGAACTTAATTATGCCAAAAGTGGGGCAATAAATTAACGCCGTTTAATTTGCAAATTAAAAAATAATTAGCAGAAAAGCGATGTTGTTATAATCTAAAAATTGCATTTTCAAAGAATATAATATATCATGTAACTGATGAAAAACTATAGTTCCGAGGTTCCATTGTTTGTTTTACAGTTCATTTCAAAGTTCACTCACGAAATCAATGTACTTAATTCGAATTTCGCTGTAGTCGTCATAAATCTTAAGGTCTAAAGTAGCAATGCCCTCTATATGTTTCAAAGTCCATTGCTTCACTCGTGCGCACAACATCCTTCAGCTTACATTAGTAGTCAGGCAATGTATGCAAAATTGCTAACGGGTGGCCGCTTGCCAAACGTTTATTTATTCACGGTAAAATATTAATATTTATTTGGAATACTTTGAAAGTGCAGCAATATATAGCGTTGCGGAAATATGATATTAATTCAAACCATTTTAGATATAGCGGTATAGTAATCAAATCGCAATTTATGCTCAGAACTTGACCCGTAAACCAAAAGATTAAAACTATAACTTTTGAATTTGAATAAAACATTTTTGTAATCAAGGATGTTGAAACGTAATGAAAAATTGATGAAAAAGCATCTACTAAAATTAAAACCTTCTTCAGTCAAGCTTTGACATCTACCTAGGGACGTAGAAAACGAAACTAAAGTCATTAGATGTCACTCCAAAATGCCACCATAAGGAAACGTGAACTAAAATGTATTAAAATTACTATAAATGAACAAAAACCGACCTCCAATAATATACTGACACAATGACTTAACAATAGGAGTTGTCCCAATCCAAAATCACGGAGTTTACCACAGTCGAACTGTGGTAAAATGAATAAGCATGTGCGATACGAAATCAGAAATTATTATGAGACACTGTGCGTACCGTCCGAGGTCTACAAGATACCGAAGGTTTAGAATGGCCGTAAGAGCATGTGCTATGCGATTAAGAAGACAAGATGACAAGTGGGACTTTGGCACTTTAGTGAGCACGGTGGCCGCGTGGATTGGAGCTCTGGTCGTCACAGGAGTGGTTGTGAGGTCTCTCTACTTGATGTACATCAAACCAGACACAACTTGATTGTTGAGGTAACTGAAGGTTTCTTTAATTAACTAAAAGGTTTATCTCTCTAACAGTTCTTTCATCGTCTGGCTTTCGTGTACCTCCTTATCTATTAAGATCTTTAAATGTAGGTTTTGATGTGTGAATAATCACTTGATATAATTTAAGCTATTATGTCCCTGTGATCAACTCTCTATGAGAATAAAACATCAATCGTTTTGTTTCAGAATTAAATAGTGGCTCCCAAAATATGAGCAGTTACATGAGCTTCAATAAAATACTAAATGTTCAGGCAAAAGCAGACACGCCTGTATCGGCTTAAGAGATCTATCTATATGAGGTCTATGAGGAGGAAAGGTTTTGTGACATACAACGCCTACCTTGGGAACGTGGTGCTGTTCACCGGGCTGCTCTGTGTCCTAGCCCTTCTCCTCCGCACCCTATACAACAGATTCAAAATTCCCCAAGCTCTCCCTATATCTCAGTTGTAGCAACGATACGAAGGCACAAGGTGTTTTACATATACTTTTAAAATTTGGTCTGTGTTTTATTTTACAGTGATTTAAAGATTTAATATGATTTTTGGTCGTGTGAAAATATTGCCTGGTAATACATACATAATGCCCGTCTCCCATGGAAGTAGGCAGAGAATTGAACGCCAATTGCAACAATTCTTACATACTTACCTCTTTCGCTTCCTCAACAGTCATCAGTCTTTTCATTGGCTGGTAAATATAGTGGTAATTTTACTTCTTTTTAATCTCATTCCAATTGACTGTACGAAGCGGTTAACTGACAAAGTACAGATACTAAAGTACCCACCAATAGCATGATAACTTTTTCTAATAGAAAACAATCGTTAAATAAACCATCGTATTCGTAACTTTACAAATGCACACAGTCTATATTGATCAATCAACATCAACAGCCTATAAGCGGCCACTGCTCACCAAAGGCATCTTCTCATACGAAGAAGGTTTGAGCATTAATCACCACGCTTGTTCAATGCGTGTTGGCGATTTCAAACTTATAATTAGAAATTATGCATCTAAAGTTTCCTCACGATGTTTTCCTTCACCGTTGGTCGCTGTTGTCTAAATAATCTAAGAAAGTACATATAACTCAGAAAAAGGTAGTACTAGCCGTTCTAACGGGTTACCGGGGCTCCGGCGCGAAGTGCAAGGAGAAGGAACGTGGTGGTTTTTAGTCAATAAGAATCTGACACTCCCTCCCGCCTCACAAAGGCGGGAGCAGTCACTCGATGATTAAAAAAAAAAGTACTAGTCGTTGGTAGGTTTCAAATCCACACTCTCATGCATGACGAGCATGTGTGATGTTAAACCTCCGGGTCATGATGTCTGTACAAGTATATACTATACAGTTAGTCATAGAAAAACAACAACTATTAGTTCTATTACCAAATACATACAAAGAGTCATAGATGACGCTATGACACGGCTCTTCATTGTCATACTCTTTCGTATGCTTCACAGCACATAAATAATGCGTTTTAATTAGTCTGTGCTATGTCGACACCTACTTGCAAGTACCTTTATAATTACGTATGTTACTGCTCTTTCGACAGCTTTTATAGTGCTAGACGAAGTTTATTATTAATTTGCGCGAGGTTTTAATGCGAGATAAAGCCGAAGGACATGAATGAAGTAAGTATTCAAGGAATCTTGTCTGCAAAAAATATTAATTTTGATTTTAACTTTTGAAATACCTTACTATAGGAACGAGGTCGCTATCAACCGGCCTATCTGGAAGTCATTGGTGGAGGCTTATGTTCAGCAGTGGACGTCCTGTGGCTGATATGATGATGATGATACAATTATAATAACTATTGTGAGACATACTAAATTTAATTACCTGAAATCGTTAAACGCACGCTGCTCATGAGGAAGAACCCCTCTGTGGTTCGAAACTAGTAGAACTTTTCCAGTATATTCACGTGAGTAACCCGCGATTTTAGGTAATGATGATACAATGTTAAGCATAAAGTGTTCTGAATTCTATAATTTTCAGACCCGTACTGTATACCATATACCATACGTGTATACCAATACGTACTTGGCAGTACTTATTTACGTATCAATCGGTAATCTCCCTCTTTTCAATTTTGACATTATGTTGACCAGAAATAAGCATATAAAGGGAGAAAATGTACTCTAATCTTTCTAGGTAGATACACTGCATTTGAAGTACCTAACAAGCATTGTTCCACGCCTCATTCATAATAAACACTTTAAGCAACCATAACGTTTGTAAAACATTCCGGTCTATAGATTAAATCACAGTTTGATCACACCTTGAACTTTAAATAACACATATCCTGATGTTAAACCAAGTTTAATTACTAATTAAGCATTATGCTGACGGACCGTCCGCTAAGAAGCCATAAAATTTTGTTACTTCCTAAAACTTGCCATTTTTCGTATCCAAAATTAGTATTTATATTTAAAATCGTGTTTGTTAACCTATAATTTTGTCTATTACAGGTTAGCAGCTACTTTGTACTATGATTGATTATGATATAGGTATTTAAGTGTGGGAGAACCATGCTTCGACACGAATGGACCGGCTCAACCGGAGTGATACCACGTCCTCACAGAAAACCTACGTCAAACAACGCTTGCGTTGTAATTCGTCGTGTGATTGAGGTTACCGGAGGCCCAACTACCCCCTACCTAGTCTCCCGAGTCCCCGAATCCTCTACAATCCTCAAATTCCCAATTCCCAAAAGGCCGGTAACGCACTTGTAACGCCTTGGTGTTTCGGGTGTCCATGGGCGGCGCCGATTGCTTACCATCAGGTGATCCGGCTGCTCGTACACCGGCTTATGCTATAAAAAAAATAATGTTGATAACTGCAAGTGGTGTATTAATACTTTAACTGCCAAGTTTAAAATGGTGAAAGTCAAACCTCCACTAGCGTCAGGCACCGGTGACTGACGTGGCGCTCTAAGGGTTAAAGCTTCACGATTGATTTCAATTTTTTTATAGGTTGAACTGGATTCTTTAGTTTTTGTCGCAAACTTATCTATAATAGATACGAAGATTTGAAAGTCGAGATACGTTTTATTGAGATTCAACTTCAATTTTCATTACCGTAGCACAAAGACTAGATTCCTAGGTACTATTGACACGTTCCTAATAGCGGACTATCAGATAATCTCCTTACATCAATCTCCTTGATTAAAAGAAACTTGTAAAGATAACTTTAAATAATACAAAGTGAATCGTATCAAGAGAACAATCCTTCATAACAACATATTTATACTTGTATCTTAAAAAATCTCGACACGAATGGTCAACCTTTCATCGAGTAATTGTTTTAGCGCAGAGCAAAAAGGTCATCGGTCAAGGTGCCTACCGATGGGCATTGTTCAATTAATCTGATCACCAGAGGTCACTTCCCGACTGAGTTCAGTCAAAAACTGATTAAATTGCTGATAGAACTGTTGCAAAATTGGCCAAGTCATAGGTGCCTACGTACTCGTAGCTACTCATAGCTAAAATATGTAGGTGCTTCGAAATGGAGCGACAAGGGCGATCGTGGTAAAGTTCAACTAATTACTGATAAGTATTGATTAAATTGTGAAAGGCTTTTGGTTTAGTATCTTAATTTATTCTTATTGTTTTATATAAATTTTCCTTCATTGTTTAATTTTATTTTATATTGTTCACTCTCCTACTTTTACCTGACGCATGCTGAAAACTCTGTTATTGGCTTAAGTTTCCATGCCTTGTCATTATTATAGATGTAGCATTTACTAAATAAGCTGTTGAATTTTCTGTAATAAAAATAAATAAATTTAACCCAAACAATAGCTTTGCGTGAATTTAGCAGATTAACGATAACATGACTGACATGATTAACGATAACTTACAAGTTAGACCGCAATTTTACGACTTATGTTCTTGGAGTTGGACACAGTCATCTCTGTGTATTACAGGCTTCTAGTAATTAACTAAAAATTACGAGTTACTCACGTAAATATACTGAGTAAAGCTCTACTAATTTCGAGTCACAGAGGGACTCTTCCTCATGAGCAGCGTGCGCGGTCGCGGCGATGTCTCACAACTTACTCAGACTCTTCCTGAGTTCCTATGTCTTACGATAGTTATTGTAAAAACAAGGCTCCTAGTAACTTTATAAGTAGCAGGTATGTAGCAGCTAGCTTTTAAGTAGCAGTTTAACAAAGACAGTTATTCATATCCCTGGGACGCGCCGGACTTCAGTGTACCGGTGTTTTCATAGTTGTATCTACTGTAGATCCTGGCTTACAGGAGTTGCAGCGGTATTGGGAGGTTGCAGCGGGCTTGTCCTTAAAAAAAAAGTAGCAGGAAACAAAAAGTTTTTGAACATTTTTCACTATATAGCAACAAATAAGTAGCTTAGTCTGTATAATGCTAATTCTCATAATATCCTATTTGATCCGTGACACAATACAGATCACGTTACACACGCCAATTAAACAATTCAGCGACCAATCATATCAAGGTAAACCCAGTGATTTCTCAGAACAATACAAATAACTTAATAAAAAGTTAATCTAACCAGTTACTATTCAATATTAACCTTTCAAGTGCGTGTGAGTTGTCAAAACATGACGAATGGTATATATTATGGGCCGGACAAAAGACTGCTATTAACTAACCTACTGAGATACCTTGACCTACCGGTCGGAGTGTTGGACGATGAATGGGCTGCTTGCGTTCTATGCTGGTGTTGTAAAAGCATGCAAAATGAATTTTTCAGGTTTTCAGACATAGATGTTAAATGAATGCCGTGAAAAATTTAAAGTGAATGACACTCAATTTTTTTAAATAGGTACCTACAACTAAGGTTACAAGCCGTTTGGGAATGGGCCATCGTAGCCTATGTACTCCTGCGACAGTACCTCTATATGCGTGAATCGCAAATGAAGAAGAACTTTTTTTAAGAACTTCATGCTCTATGCTCTTCTGGAAATCCGCGTAAGGAGGCTTCTTCCATAACGTGAGTGTCGTTAGAAAATATTTTTAAACTATATAAAGCTAGGTGCTAAGAAGATACCTAGGTACTCACAGAATTTACAATACTATTGAATATAAAGTAAATAAACAGAGCCCAATAACAGACCCAGACAGTTCCTTTATTTAACGGCCCACCGGTTAAATATTATAAAGTTCATACAAATGTAAAGGTTAAAGATATTATCAGTACCAGTTCTATGGAATATAATGATGGAAGCAGTTTATTTGGTTATTATAAGACGCAGAATTGAATATTTTTATGGGACAAGCCGGTAGACAAGCAGACAGATCACCTGATAGTAAGCAATTGGCGCCGCCCGTGGACGCCCGAAACACCAGAGGCGTTACAAGTGCATTGCTGATGCTGACCTTTTGGGGGTTCGGGGTTAGGAATTTCAGGATTGGAAATTCGGGGAATGGGGAGATTGGGGACGGGAACAATTGGGCCTCCAGTAACCTCACTCAAACGACGAAACAAAAGGTAAACGTTGTTTCACGTCGGGATTCTGTGAGGCCATGGGTACCACTCCGGTCGAGGCGGCCCATTCGTGCCGAATCATGGCTCTCCCACACTTAAAAGCAGGAAATCTTACTTCTAGGAAATCCTATAATATAATAGCTTGTAATTATGTATATTTAAGAACTACCTAATAAAACTTTCTTCGTCTTTCTAAAATCAAATATCCGTCTTATTTTCTCTTGGTACTTAAATATAATGTATGTACGATAATTAAATTTTTATGTGTCCTCCCACGAACGATCCTCAACTGAGTGTGTACTTTGATTCGTGTGAACTAAAGTTCAGGAATTAAACAGCTCAAAATTTTTTTTAAACAAAAATCATGTTTAAATCTGGAAACACTTTATTTTTACCGTCCGTACGGTCGTGACCGTGATTTGATGCTAACCCAAACCCGGTACCGTAAGAAGAATTCATCTATGCTCCTAAGAGGATAATAGAAACCTAATCTCGTAATAAAGAGACTACAAAGTCCTTCATTAAAAAACTTAGTTGAAAGGAAACCTTGTTTAGTTGGTACCCAATTGCAATTCTTTACTTCTACAATTTAAACAACTTTCTCAAAGCACCTGACTTAAAAGCTTTTCCAATTTATTACTCAACGCTTGCACAATAGACCTACATGTGCTTATGCACAATTATTGCAAGCCTGACAAAGCTGCTCGGCCTTCAGCTACCACTGCATTGCATACCTTTTACTACATTTCCCTTTTTTATCAAACTTATTGAAATAACTTAACCACAAGCCTACTTCGTGTAGGATCCTACAATACCTACACCTAGGTGCAATAATGCAGTATTTTATTTAGTCCTACCATTTACTAAGGATGTCGCCTATAATTATACACAAAACTTATAAAGTATAGAGGTACAATCCATTTCGTACTCTTCACAGGACAATTACTGTCTAAATAGGAAGTATTCGGTTTGTATTCAATAAGAGGTAATTACACCGTGTAGGGCCCGTAGCAAATTCATCGGATGGACCCCCGTTTCCAATAAAAATAGATGAAAATCTCTGAACAGGGCCTCTAGCTGGAGGCATTTTGCCGACTTACCACCGAGTAGTTACGCCACTGGTTCTAGCCGTAATATTGTTCCCTGTAAAACACCTATCTATTCCTCGTACATTAACTTTGATTAACATTTTGTTACGATTGCATATTAATGGAAGATCAACTCCATACTTAAGCACAATGATTGGGCACTAGCAGCTGTGCTACAATTTAATTCTTTGTGGTCCTTCGATCCTAATTCAGGGTTTTTTTTAATTGGGCCTCCGGTCACCTCACTCACACGACGAAACGCAACGCAAGCGTTGCTTCACGTCAGTTTTCAGCTCGGCCGTGGTATCACTCCGGTCAAGCCAGCCCATTCGTGCCGAAGCATGGCTCTCCCACGCTTAAAAGTTATTATGAGTTAAAGCCTTTATTCTGCAGGCTTGACTACAACAGTCACAAGCAAACACCGCGCCGGAAACCGAAAACCATTAATTTAGTTGTGTCGTCACCCGTCCCTACGTTACGATCATTTGAAATCATAACTGATATTATTATGATCTACGAGTACATTAGACCGCGTTGGCGAGCGACTCTTGCGCAACTAATTATATCATGAGTCCCTAAACGAATGTTGACGTAAGAAAGAAAGCGATGTCCTTAACCGGAGCTATGCGCATGCGCTCTGAATTGATAAGGCCAGTTGAGCCATGAATTGCCACATGGAATTTGGAAATACCGCAATGACAAGAGTTTATTTTGCAAAATCTAGTAAATATTTTGGGTATTCAGTTTAGAGATTATCTCTATAGAATTCGATAAATGTAGGTCATTAATCTAATTATATAGGTTTCATTAAAGATTTTAAAAAACATCATTGTCTGCTCGTTTTCTTTCCAAAACTGACACCAGTACCGACAGCAATTCTAATATAAAATATGTAAACAACTATGATATTAAAAATATAGATCGTCTAATCACAATATCTTCCTACAAGTTCACCTTATTAAGTGGAACTCTTTTGATCTGGCAACCCAGTAATCGTGTGTATAATAAATAAAGAATGCAAGGCACACATCTGAAATATTTAAAGGAATATAGGTCAAAATTCATATTTATATGACTAATATTAAGTATAACAATACAATTCATATTCTGTTCGTGAGTAATAGTCATGAAGTGCTTGAGTAGTTTATAAAGTGGAATAGTTTCAGGTGGCTATAAACTTGAAAGTTATTGAATGTAACTATTATTCAATCAGTTCCAGTTCATTGTCGCCTTGTATTTCTGATGAAAATAAAATTTAGTTATGGAAGCAAAGTCCTTAGATACATATAGGTAGTATGTACGACCTTACGAATATACCTCCAAAACTTTCTCATTTCTATTTTAAAGTTTTATCCGTATGCAAACAAAATATTAGTTAACTTCTCAGACTTCTCTCAGCAATGTATTACCATCCTCGAGAACGCCTGCTAAGTTGTATTAGTTTGTTGCAAATGTGTGCTTGATATATTAGATCACTATAGGCGATATTATTATTATTGAAGGCGCCATGGTAGACGCCATCAATTTTCGTAGAAGGTTAGTGATAAAATTGTAAATGAAAGAAAACTATAAACCTGTAAAATATTTTATATTGTATTTTAATATTTTACATACTATATACGAATGTGCCTACTCTCGACGCAACGGAGTTCAATCGGTTCAATCTATATTAATGGCAACATTAAAAAATCAATAACCATTAAACAATGTCAACAATAAAGTAGCAACACTACAATTAAATGTCATTGTTCACGTCAAAATTGTAAAAATAATGCTTTCGTTCGTTTCACATGGAATTTAGTTTATAAATAAAGATAGAAAATAGGCTTTGTCCTAATTAAACAACTACAACTTCCTGTGCTAATACTACCCATGTATTAGAACCTTCTATAAAGTGCTAATTTCAGTACAGAACGAGGTTTGTTTCCTAACAATATTGTGTTCTCAATTCGCTATTCTTTTACAAAGTATTTGTTTGGGTCTTGAGAATTGTTAAATAGTAATTGTTAACATTTTTACTACCTAATGTGTTCTACTAATTAGATTACTTTATGTAGATAAGCAATACATGATAATATTAGGGTTTTTGGTTTTACAGGCATAAAAATCTAAGTTCATAATGTCGATGCCACATAGCAGCTCAAGCACGACAAGTTCTAGTACAAAACGCAAGGAGATATACAAGTAAGTGATAAAAACTCCATGGTACTTCCAATTACAGCAAATAAAGTTAAAAAGTTTGACACCACATGCATTGTTATCACCATGTGAATCAAAGTCCATGTTATAATATTGAAATTACCATAATGAGTACATACTAAGTTTATTTGCCACTGATAACAGAAACAGATTAAGCATAAACTTCTTAATATTCACTGGTATGTGATATTCATAAGTTACATATGGCAAACTGCTTGTGCCTATTGGCAATGTAATCTCAACAAAATGTCAAGACCACTCAACATTATGTATTCAAATTAACTCCTATGTTTATGTCACTGATATAATCTGACAATAGATCTTACCAAGGATGTGGTATAACCCATAGAGCAACACGGAGGGGAGTAGCCATTGCGTTATACACCGATACAAAACTGTCTGTCATTTTTTGCGGGGGGAAATCACACATTCTCAAATTCTCACACAAAAACATTCTATGTCACTACGAAACTCACACTATGACAATTGAAAAATACACTGACAATTTCACACACACATTTAAACAATCCCTGTCGTTATAGTGTAATAATATGACGCAACTACACTTACACCCGCAGTTGTAACAATTATCGATACGCATTATCGATAAATTCAAGAACTCCGTTAAGCAAATCAGCTTTAAAAATTTATTCAAAGACAGATATTATTATTGACTTTAATTATTATACCCTTTTTATACCTAATTAATTATTATACCCTTAACTACCTACTAGTACAATAATCAGACAAGATAATTATAAAAAATAAAATTTTCATTTTTTAAAATAAATTAAATTACTAATCCCATTTAAAAACCAGTGATGAAATACTGATACGGAACTATAACTGGTTTTTAAAATAGATTAATTTTCTATAAATATGACGAATACATTTTTGGGGGTTTGTTTTTTTTTAAATAAGTTAGAAATTATTGTATCAGTATACTTTTGCATTATTAATCTTGCTAATTCATCTAGATTTGAGCAAATGGCAATATTTCTTGTGGGAAACCCAGGTTGGTCTGTTATAACAAAATGTCTTACATGTATCTCTTAAATTTGGATCTTTAGGAAATCTGCAATAAATAAATAAAATAATAATAATAATAAATATAGTTGAAGTTCTCACTCAGTATTTTTTATTTAAATCAAAAAACTTAATCCCAACAAATCTCACATTTGACTTCACCTTTTACATTTTTATCGATAACTATCTACAAACAAACCGGCAACAACGCTATCGCTCGGCGACAGCGAATTCTAGGAAAAAAACTCGGATCTGTCGCTCGACTGATCCGCGTTTTGTATGAGGACGCACGGATTTGTTGGTAAACTAATCCGAAACAAGACGATTGATAATATTGTAGTTTTTTTAAGTTTATAAGAAGTAAATAGCAATAATGTAATTAAAAATTATTTAATATGAAAGGTAACACCATGTTTTTGTAAATTTGACGTGGCAGATCTCTTTTTGCAGCAAAAAACAGAACAATTCGACATTTTTACGACGCCGTCGACTCACTAACGCAACTAGATTTAGTCTGGTGAGCAGTTGAGTTGCAACTAGTTTTATTGTACGCATAGGACCATTTGGACTTATACTTTGACAGAGGGGAACGCCTGCGTATGGCTACTCCCCTCCGGTCCGCCGGTGGCCCGTGTTGCTCTATGGGTATAACCATAAGCTAAGATAAAAAATATGGAATGTATTATGGTAGTCACTTGATGTAAAATACTGACATTTGGTTGAATCTATTTAAGAATTGGTTATAAATATATTTGAATTGGGATTATTAAAAAATAATACCTAATAAAGTATGTAAAAATGTCCATTTTCTCTTGAGTAACCTGTTGATCAATACCTCAGATAGCATCTTTAAATGCTGATTTGTACCATATCATAGTTTACCTACAAAATATTATTGTTCTCAGATACCAGGCACCATGGCCGCTGTACTCAATGAACTGGTCTGTACGACCTGACAAACGGTTCCGTCTCGCACTTGGTAGCTTTGTTGAAGAATATAATAACAAGGTGAGTGAAACCTGTGACCTAGGGGCTTAGGCTTATTCTTGAATTCAATTCTGATCGATCGACATTTGTATTGTGAAATTGCATACTCTTGAGTTGTTGCGTGGATATTTAATGACCTAAAGGAATTGAATTTGGTTTTATATTCCGTACTCTGGATGTTATTTTAACAGCTACTTACAATAGGGGTTGTATAGTTTTGACATTAAAAAATTATTGGACTGAAATAGCATTGATATTGAGATTGGTATCAAGCGTAAGTCAGAATTTAATTACAATTACATTCTAGAAGACCACAAAAGAGGTGTATGTCTAGCATTAGACCATGATAAGAAAAGTATGATTGTAATATATGTTTGTATCCACAGGTACAAATAATATCTCTAGATGAGGAGACGAGTGAGTTTAGTGCCAAGAGCACATTCGACCACCCATACCCCACCACTAAGATCATGTGGATCCCAGACAGCAAGGGAGTCTACCCTGACCTACTGGCGACCAGTGGTAAGTCTTTGTTCCATAATAAATAAATACTACTGTAAGATAATATAGAAACAATTATGTTGAGTTTTTAACCGATTTCAAAAACAAAAAAGGAGATTCTCAGTTCGACCTGTTTGTATGTATGAATGGGCACGATTATCTCGCGATTGGCTGAACCAATTTTGATGCAGTTTCCAGAAAAGTGTTTGTTACACCTAGGAGAAGGGTATAGTATAATAATTAACTGACTTTATAAAAGAGGGGATTGAAGTCAGGTTTTTTAAACGTAGTTTACAAAAGAAGTATTAATTTTATTTACAAAAAGAATTTGTCAAATAAAAAGTTAAGGAGTGAGATTAATCAAACTAGCAAACCAGTGTAGTTAGTACTGGTTTGCTAGTTTGATTAATC
This sequence comes from Spodoptera littoralis, assembly GCA_902850265.1. Taxonomy (NCBI): domain Eukaryota; kingdom Metazoa; phylum Arthropoda; class Insecta; order Lepidoptera; family Noctuidae; genus Spodoptera; species Spodoptera littoralis. Next base: position 732,712 of record LR824539.2, on the reverse strand, counting down.
GCTTCGTTTGATTACGCAATTGCTATAATTTGTCAAGCTTTGTTCTGACCTATAAAGTCTGTTCTTGGTGATAAAGACTGCAACAATGAAATAATGATTTTGGTGTCAAAGATTAAAACTTTCGGCGTTAACTATAATTTATCGAACATACCCGACCAGTTTCGAACCTTACCGGAGCTCTAAACCACGAGCTATAAATTATTTATTTAGATTTTCTTTATAACAAAAACCTCAGCATTAAATCATCAAGAAAAACAAAATTACACCTATCCAATTATCCATGTTATCTATTGTGGTGACCCGGAAGTTTAAGACGCCCTCTTCTCATGCGTGAGGGTAGGGGTTCGAAGCCTACCAACGGCAAGTACCAATGTGACTTTCTCCGAGTTACCAATATGTACTTTCTAAGATTATCGAGACACCACTGACAAACCGTGAAGGAAAACATCGTGAGGAAACCTAGGCTTATAATTTCTAATTATAAGTTTGTAATCACCAACCCGCATTGAGCAAGCGTAGCGATTAATGCTCAAATTTTCTCCGTGTGAGAAGAGGCTTTGCTCAGCAGTGGGCATTTATAGGCTGTTGATGATGATGATGTTACCTACCAGACACCACTAACTAAACACATCTTCCAGGTGATTACCTTCGCATCTGGCGTGCTGGGGAACCATACACTCTCTTCGAATGTGTACTGAACAACAATAAGAACTCAGATTTCTGTGCCCCGCTCACATCGTTTGACTGGAATGAAGTGGACCCTAACCTCATTGGCACCAGTAGCATTGATACAACTTGCACTATATGGGGACTGGAGACTGGACAGGTGCTCGGCAGGGTCAACGAGGTGTCTGGCCATGTGAAGACACAACTAATTGCACATGATAAGGTAGGGTGTGACTTTATTAACAGTGTTTTGTTAGTTTTTGAAAAGGTTTGATACAGTAGTAATTCTTGTATTGTAACTTTCGTGAGACATCCTTACTTCCTTACTATAATATTATAAATCTGAAAGTGAGTTTGTTTGTTTGTTGGTTTGTTCCACCTTCACGCCGTAACTACTCAACCGATTGCTTTGAATTTTTGCAGACGTAAAGTTAGAATTTCGGATTAAATAATAGGGTACTTTTTAACCCGGAAAAATTGATATTCCCGAGGAAAAACAAAAGTATTGGTATAGATGGCGCTGTGTGTATTGGTATATGTCACATAGGCTACTTTTTATTATTTTGTGACGCGAGCGAAGCCGCGGGTAAAAGCTAGTACTAAATAAATTATTATGTTTTCGGCTTTCTCACGTAATAATTTGAACTCGACTAGTTTCAAGCCATGCTAGAGGCTCATATTCATGAGCAGCATTGGCGACTGTCGCGCTCCTACTCAGTTCCTCGTCAAATTATTACGTGAGTAAGCCGAAAACATAATAATTGATAAAGTAATTGTTTACTTGGAAATCATTTTCTTAAAAAAGATCGAATGGAGTTTCTTGCTTGGTTTTGTTCCATTTGTACTTTCTAACGAGTAACTAATTACTATTTGACTGTCTGGCGAACATTTTTATTTTGATTTTGACTTAACAACACTTAGATCTTGCCAGGGATCCATAACTAACCTAATCTCGTTTGGTTCGTGCAGGAGGTGTACGACATCGCCTTCAGTCGCGCGGGCGGTGGACGCGACATGTTCGCGTCGGTGGGAGCTGACGGCTCTGTACGGATGTTCGACCTGAGACATCTCGAACACTCCACTATAATTTATGAGGTAACACAATAATTAATAATTGTAAGAGGATTGATTATTGGGTGGAGGGTGGATTATTGTTGTTATTTTCTTTTCCATAATTCTCAAATTGGATTTTATTTTTATGCCACTGTTAAGCCTATGAATTGCCAATGCTATGTACGCCATTATTGTCGCATGCATCAGACCTTTATTTTGTTACTTTTGTGTATTTTGAATGCTATATGTTTGTGATGTGGCCGTACTCCTTCGAATAAATAAATAAATAAAATAAGAGTCCGACACTCCCTGACACCTCACCCGGGCGGGACAAGCCATTGGATGACATTCCCATTTAAAAAAAGATAAGAAAGGGGTTCTACTGTCGCCGACTCATTAACACTGTTCTCCTATGTCCGCAGGACCCCCAACACACGCCCCTGCTCCGGCTGGCGTGGAACAAGCAGGACCCGAACTACCTCGCCACGGTGGCCATGGACGCCTGCGAGGTCATCATACTCGACGTCCGCGTCCCCTGCACGCCCGTCGCCAGGCTCAACAACCACCGCGCCTGCGTCAACGGCATCGCCTGGGCGCCGCATAGGTACGTTATTGCAGGTTTTTAATTTTGGTGACATATTTAATGTGTCATTTATGTAAACTTGGTGAATGTCCCTTGCATTTATTAGTCATTAAGGTCAGTTTAATTCTTATCCAAACTCATAGAAGAAATATATTTTCTTTGGTCTAACAATTGTCAGCTCGACTGCTAAGCAAGTTAACTTAAAGACAGATGGAAGACAACACGGAAACTAAAATTATTCTCGGCATCTCTAATAATATTTCTAACAAAAATGACCCTTATGTAATAATAATAACCTAAGCCTACACATCCAAAGTACAATAATAAATATGACATTAAACCACAATTTCCTTCCAGTTCATGCCACATCTGCACCGCGGGCGACGACCACCAGGCGTTAATATGGGACATCCAGCAGATGCCGCGCGCCATCGAGGACCCCATCCTGGCATACACGGCCGCCGAGGGGGAGGTCAACCAGATACAGTGGGGCGCCACGCAGCCTGACTGGATCGCCATCTGCTACAACAGACATACTGAGATACTGCGCGTTTAAGAACCGTCAAGATGCTATTGGTTTCTGGTGTTTAAGGATAATGGAGATTGTTATTTTTGCGATTTGTTTTTGTGGTGATGAAGTCACTGATGACGTAAGTTGCACTGCAACCCACAGCATTAAACCCAGCCGCAGCTGTTAGGTAAGCAAACTTCTGTCTATCATGTTGAAAATAGTTAAAATATTATTTTGAGAAAATAGTTATTATTATATTCAAATCGGTTTACTGTTTTCCGCATGAGTATAATGTCTATCTGTTCATGTTTCATTAAACTGTCAAACACCAAGCGATCACCGGTGACCGCAACCTATTGTTCTTTAATTGTGTCTATAAATACGGTACTCGGCGAGTTATATCTGTTCAGCAGTTTTTGACCTATAGAGTAATAAACATTCAACCTTCTATGGAGAGTTGAATGACTTGGATGTATGTTGCAACAAAAATAACTCATGAAAATAACTTAAATTTCCACATTCTCCTTGTACCAGGAACCACGATGATCTGATTAACTTGTAGTTAGATCGGTGTTTGTACCAAAGCGGTACCCCATACATTAACGAGCCCCCCTATACACCTGCTTACCACCGCTTCAATGGGAATGATAATGTAGAAAGGAAAAGTAAAAATATTAGACGTATAATTGGGTCCATTGACGACATAAACGTACTATGTCATTTCTATGTATAAACTAGCTTCTGCCCGCGACTTCGTACGCGCAATCCCGTTTTTTCCCGTTCCCGTTTGGTAAAAAGTTAAAAAATAACAAAGATATTGGTGTCCGTCTCCGGGCTCTAAGCTACCTCCCCACCAATTTTTATCCAAATTAATTTAGCCGTTCTTGAGTTATAAATAGTGCAACAAACACGACTTTCTTGTAAGATATCAAATCAAATATCATAGATCCATCTTTTGTCAAATTAATTTTCTTCATTGTAGTTTCAACCCTATTTTCTTGGTCTTTTAAGGCTGGAAACCATTTTTATAGTTTCAAGTAGCTTTTTCTGGTATTTTTTTTATCTAAGTATTTTGTACATAGAAGTGACATCGTGATATTTCAAACCAATCTGTCGTAGGGATAAATACATGTCCATTATTTTTTCACCATTGTTCCCATGACTTCCAACTGCGCTTACTTGTGGTACACTGTCACTTATTGTAGGCGATAACTTCACTTGGTTATATACATAACGATACTTTGAATTTATGAGCATCGGTCTTGTAAGTCTATAAAAGACCACAAACCCTAACATTATGAACTATACCGCCTGTGTTTATCTTGGTTAAAGTCAACCATATTATAATCTGGTTTTTGAAAATCATGAACTATGTATAGTCAGCTTTGAAAGTCGGTTAAAGAGAAGTAATTTGTTTGATGTCGACTGATGATTGGGTATAGGTAATAATAATAATTATGAACTTGTATAGTATTGTAATACAACCGACTTTCTTAGCAAAACTTACATAAAAATTATATTGAAAGTGACGGTAAATTGTGAACCACCGTCATTAGATCGTGAACCTAATAATTGAATGTTATCATCTCTTTATCAAAAGACTGAAGGAAAAATTAACATTTCTAAATTTTACGACATAACAAATTTTATTTAAAAATTATAAAAAAATAATATACAAGTTACTGTTTGTATTTCTTGACGGGGCAATATTTAGAGGCTTTGCAATTAGCCAGATCTATTTTCGAACGTCCCCCTTCCAGGCATACAAATTGAATTATTTGTATTTCTTTTTTATTTACTACCATAAATTATGTAGCTAGGAGGAAACAGACGAAATCGTTTTAAAAATTATTTAACTAAAGAAATTAATATTTTTTTTTATTGTCAATGAAAGACTTGAATCCCCTGGCTACACATTATTTTGTTTCCATTCGCTCTTGATTGTGGAATTTAACCTTTATCTACTAGGAAATAGGGCCTAAAATCAGGTTGACCAAAAGCCCTTTCCCTATGAAATGTAGATAAATAAATAAATGTAAAAAATAACATTTTTTAAGTAGGTATTAAGTCCCTAAAAGTTGCATTAATAATAATACCATTCGCCGTAGTTGAGCATTCGTAATAAGCGACAATAAGCGCTGCGTACTTAATTATTTATTAATAAAGTACGTGTGTCAATATAAAGACAATCTGTGTTAGTTGATTAGAAACCATAGAGTAAACTTGCATTTATGTAACTGCTGATTACTTGGCGTAGCTAATAAGAAAAGGTTTAAATTGACGAAGTGTTGAATTGAGATTGGAGAGAGAGATCACCGATTGGTTGGTTAGTAAAAGTTTGTTTTACGAAAGTAATCGGAGGGGGATGGACTAGGGCTCTGATTGGTTGATTTTTTTGAGTCGGCCAATCAGAGCGTCGAAAGCGTACTCGTTTCGATTACGTTAAACGTAAAACAGATTCTGTGTAAACTATACTAGGATCACATTATATTTTCGCATATTTTGTTAGCTACGCCAATATTTGGCGACCTGACAAAACCTATTGTGCTGTAAATCCCATGTGTGTAGGATTGTTCTTGTATGTATTTATCTTTTATTGTATTTATTTGTATCTTAATAGTATCTGACTTGAGCCAAATTGATGGGCAGATAGTAAATTAATTATATGAACGAATATTGTTTGACTGTCTTAATCAGAGAAACGCTAAAATGTTATAGGACTTACGTTTTTAGTGAAAAAAGGATTCTTATTTAAAATAAAAAGCAAATTTTTCAGTATCAAACTTTTAATAAAAAAAACTACCACATCTTTTTCATTAAATGCCAGATGTGAGCAATTTATTATTTTAATCTAAAAACCGATATCGAAATAAAACATGTATTATTAAAGTTGATGTGATTAAAATAAGGACTAGATTTAATATTTAATTTATACAAATAGCTGTAAGTATTCTTATTAAATAAATGATTTAGAAATTAAGGCACTTATTATTAATCATACTTAAGTTATAAAATGCACACATCACACTTTTTAGACTTAATATTATTAGCTTTTCAATTCAATCATCCAGATTTCTGTCCCAAAGCAAATTCTTGATAGACCTTCAACAGAGACTCGGGAGTTCTTGGCTTAAAATCTTTAAGCACATGTTCAAAATGCTCCATAGTCACTTCTGGACAATCCAAATCTTTCTCGAGAGCTCTTAGAGCAGCTTCATGACAGAGAGCCTGCAGCTCAGCTCCTGAAAACCCTTCTGTCTTTGTAGCCAACACATGAGAGTTAACATCATCACTAACACTCATTTTGTTTAATTTTAACTCTATTATTTGTAATCGTGTTTCGAAATCTGGAAGGGGAACGTAAATCAATCGATCCAGGCGACCTGGTCTGAGGAGCGCTCTGTCCATTCTGTCTGGACGATTAGTTGCTGCCAATATTGTCACCGAGTTCAATGGCACCACGCCATCCAACTCTGTCAGTAGTTGAGCCAAAACTCTCTCATGTACACCAGCCTCGCCTGCTCCTCGCTCCCCTCCTATCGCATCCATTTCATCAAAAAATATAATAGACGGCGCAACCTGACGAGCTTTCGTAAACAAATCTCTGACAGCTCTCTCAGATTCGCCGACCCATTTTGAAAATAGTTCCGGACCTTTTATAGAGAGGAAGTTTAAACCACTCTCGGTAGCTAAAGCTTTGGCTATCATTGTCTTTGAGCAGCCAGGTGGTCCGTACAGTAGGACACCACCTGGAGGCCTGACACCGAGTCTTCGAAAACTTTCGGCATGCTTCAAAGGCCATTCCACAGCTTGACGTAACTTAAGCTTCAAATCGTCTTGTCCGCCGATGTCTGACCACCTAACATTAGGTATTTCTATGAGCAGCTCTCTCATAGCACTAGGCCTGACGATGGTCAGTGCTGCAATCAAATCATCTCGCTCAATGCAGTCACTGGACCGTTTTATGCACTTCATGGTAGCTTGCGTGCAGAGATTCACCAAATCTGCAGCCACATAACCATGTGCTAAATCTGCAATATTCTCAAGATCTTCAGAAGATATTTTGTTGGGGAGATTTTTGAGCAAACTGTAAAGTATTTCTTTTCTCCTTATTCTGTCTGGTACAGGTATCTCTATTTCTTTGTCCAGTCTTCCAAAACGTCTTAGCATAGGATCTATGTTTTCTGGTTTCCTTGTTGTTGCTAGTACAAAAACTCTGCTGTTCTCCGAGTGTAGATTATCCAACATGTTCACAAAGGCTGAGGTAATTCTCCTTTCTTGCTCCGTACTGCCTGAAGACCTCCTGGGGCATATAGTTTCTATTTCATCAACTAATATGATACTTGGTTGGTTCTGCATAGCCTTTTCAAAAAGGCTCCTCATTGTTCCTTCAGTTTCACCAAAATATTTACTAAAGATGGCCGGGCCATTGATTTCTATATGGAAGCAGTTGAGATTTTCTATTAAGTATTTGCATATAGCTGTCTTACCTATTCCAGAGTGACCATACAGTAACAAGCCTCTTGTAGGCTGGAAGCTTGCTGCGAGGCCATCCATGTTGAATGATATTTTGATAAAAGTTTGTATTTCTTCTAAAATATCATCAACACCGCCCAGAGTTTGTGCCTTTTTCTTAGGTTTGGGAGCACTTTCCTTGTGCATGCTCCAAATACTATTTTCAGTTAGAACAAACCAACCCTTATGATCTACTATTTCAGATTTGATATCTAGTACCTCAATTTCTAGTTTCTTACCAAAATAGTAATAAACTAAAATGCTTCCACTACAAACAAAATTACTGTAAAAATGCTGTTTCAAAATATCACAAATATCTGTTTCAGTTTTATGGTTGTTGAGTCTGACGGTGATGCGAGACACCTTCGGTATATCCTCCTGGACTACAGAGACTGTCACTTTCATACTGTCATTGCTCCAAGCACTGGATAGATCTGCAAATAAAGTGACACTACCTTTAAACACTGTTACTTCTGCTTAACAATCATTCATCTTAAACTGTCTCATTGTCACACTCATTTATTTTCAGTGATACCTTTATCACTATTTAGTATTTTATAATTTGCCCATATAATGAAGGGACTTAAGTCACCCTGAGTTTGGGTTCCTTTGTACTAAATTTATATTCAACATTCTAGAAAGATGCTTTAACTTACCAGCTGCTGGCAAAATAACAGCGGCTGGAGCAGACGCTTTGGATGGCCACATTCGCTTCACCATCATAGGGGCGCCTTCTCTGCTTAACTGTAAAGGGCACCCGATAACTGCCCCAATCAGTGTTCCCGCGGATGGGTGCACAAGCACAGCGTCGCGAGGAGCCCCATCAGGAGCCACTCCTGTCCTCTGAAGCCAGGTAAACAACTTCCCGTCCTCAACGTAAGGACATTTCAACTGATCTTTCCCACAGTTTAATTCAACGTGTATATTCTTATCATTGGAGGTTATGCTACAACCACAACGCTCGCAATCGACCCATAACGTTTTCTTCGGACCTTTCGGCGGCATAGTTACACAGAAATGCAAATAAAATGTTTCAAAATAAAGATTTATTCGATCACACTACAAAAGTGAGGTTATTTAAAGCTGTCACTGTCAGTCAAATGTCAAGATGAGATTATGAGAACCAGCTGTGAATAAAACGCGAAGATTAAGATAAAGTTAATCAATAACTTTTTTAATGAATATGCTTGATAAAGTTAAGCAAATAAACATAAAATTAAAGGTAAATGTTGCTTTTTACGTCTGCACAAAACGGAACGTATATTATCAAACGTCACTCACGAACGTCAAACTGTAACTGACAATTGACAAAAATGACAAATGACAAACTGCCTCTGCATCTGTCTGTGATTCATGATTTATTTCATTTTCCTTGCAAAAATATAATTTATTCACTTTAAATGTTGTTTATTTAGTTAGCTGTGTTAAGTTAATCCAGTGACTACAGTGAGCAGCTATTAGCTGGTATAAGTTAGGCTTACTGCGCTGGAACCGTAAAATATCTGTCAGGATGACTCTCGCAGAATTCTTCAGTTGTTCGCTTCTTGCTTTTGGAGCTCCATTGGTCATGTTCGCGTTCACAGTGGCCAATGACCCCGTCCGCATCATCATCATGATAGCAGCAGCATTTGGGTGGCTACTATCGTTTTTACTATCATCCTTAGTGTGGTATGCAGTTGTGCCATTACGATCGTACCTGGCGTTTGGAATGGTCTTTGCCATCATTTTCCAGGTTAGTAACTATTATTATAACATGTCGTAATGGAAGAGGTGAATTTATAACACCCCGAAGATGTTCAATGACCCAGCTACCATACATTTAGACACAAAATAACTTTTGGTTTTGGGTCCACATTCTTTGTCTGTGATAATACTGAAACCTCTAAAATATTTAACACAAAGATATCATGCAACTATATTATTTCTGTTTATTGAATATTATTATTTTATAAAGATGAGAGAAAGTCGTAATGCTAGATTCAATTTTAACTAGAATCAATCTGACAAAATAAGAAACAGCTATCTATCTAAATTGTGAAAGTATATTTTACATTTAATTGACCTAATGCCATGTATCAGGTGACTCTTATAAAAACCTACCTACCTATATCAGGCATTTTCATCATGTGAATAATTCATTCTTATAATAATTATAAAATAACTTTTCCTTTTCAGGAAATATTCCGATATGGCATGTATGTCCTGCTCAGAAAGACGGAAGCTGGTCTGAAGGAGATATCAGAAAATCACAACATTGGGAGTAATAAACTAGAAATGGCATATGTATCTGGCCTCGGCTTTGGCACAATGAGTGGAGCCTTTGCCCTCATCAATGTTCTAGCTGATTCTGTAAGTGTTTAACTAGTTATTAACCTTATCACAGTCTAGAAGATCAGTTTACTGTGCAAAATTTTGTAACCTATTCCATAATCAACCACACCTTTAACAGACACATTTAATTTCAAGTTCAAATAAAATAATTATCTAAATGCCTTATTATAATATTATCGTCCACTTTCCAGGTTGGTCCAGGAACTCTAGGCCTCCACACAGGCACGGAGTACTTTTTTGTGACGAGTGCTGCTATGACACTATGCATGATATTACTCAACACATTCTGGAGTGTCATATTCTTCAGTGGATTTGATGATAAGAACTATGTCAAAGTGGGATGGGTCATAGTATCACATTTCTTTGTCTCCGGACTCAGTCTTTTGAACAGTAAGGAGTTATATGCAGCTACTATCTTGCCTTCGTACATAGTTTTAGCGATCACAGCCTACATTGCCTTCAGAACAGCCGGTGGGTCAGCCAGGAGTCTCATGCAAAGTATTTCCTCGAGATCATAGAAATAAGATATTCAGAAATTGTCTTGAAGAAATTATTAGACTGCACTGAGAAATTTTAACATTATACAGGGATTGTTTTCATTGAAAAATGCATTTAGAACACAATTTGATTTGATAAGCGCATATGCTTGAACAGGACAACCCATGTAGTACAGGGCCTTTCAAAAATTGATCAGTATCTTGAAGTATTTTCAATCCAGTTCAATTTTTGACGAGATCCTATAATCTTGGGCTACAAGTTTTATAGATTCCTAGTTGACTTGTTGTTCCTTACCATTCACTTAGATTAGGCCTTGAAATAGTAATAAATAAATACAGTTTCTAGTTAGATCAAATGAATCCCAATTCCAGAATAGCTAGAAAAAATATAAATTTTGTAGTATATTAGAGGTTTGTGTTAGCAAACAGCTAGTAATAGATGCCGAGATAGGTTTTGTTATAGCGCGAGAGATATTTGTAAAGTAAAGAAATTGTTTAGGATGACATCCCTTATACGGTTTCACGTCGTTCAAAGGAATGGCTCTGAAAGACATGAAATTAAAACATTAGATGTAGGTTGCAAGAGATTGTAAGATCATGAATTAAGCTTTATACAAAGGTCATGTAACTTTTTAACTGCCTCACTGGTTGCAAGTCCAACAAATAAGCAACAAGATCCCCGAGTTCTCGACTTGGATCCTAAGATTGAGTTATTGGATTTCCAAATTGACAATAGTAGCACGAAGTACACAGACCCTTAACTTGACTGATGAGAATAGGTGTGACTCTGACTGTCGATCTCCCTCTGGGAAAAATGTGTTGAAGTAATTTTTGTGAGCATTGGCTGTCTATGTACCTACACCTATAAGCAACTATTTAGGTATTTAGATATTGACCTAAAATGTTTATTTATGATATGTCTCCCTTGGCCTTTACCTATAAGTGTGGGAGAGCCTCATGTGTGCTTCGGCACGAATAATTGGTAGACCGAAGTGATACCATCTTCAAATTCTTAATCCCCAAAAGACCGGTAACGCACTTGTACCTCTGGTGTCCGGAGATCCCATAGATACCATAAATATATTTCTGTGGGTGATCCGTATGCTCCTTTATCAGCTTATCCTATAAAAAATATACAGTCGAAATGGGAACCTCCTTATTTAAAATCAGTTAACAGTAACTTCCAAGCTTAGTTAAACTCAATAGAATTATGTAAAACGCTTTGCTTCCTCACAAATGAGATAGCTAATGTATGCTTGAAATTGTTGGTAACAGTAATATTATAATACAAAGTACCTATGCGAAATGTAATGTATGGACTGACATCTCCTTAGCAATACATTTAGTGTAAGTTGACGCGTCGTGGTAGTTTAGCCAAACACTAAATATGCAAGTAATGAGTTGCAACTCAAGCTTGCATTACTATGAGATTTTCAATGATTAAATTAGTGTAACATTACAATGCCTTGGCTTCTCTGACAAACAGATTGAGGGACAATTCTAATTTCGAAGCTTCGAAAGTGCCTGAACATGAATTGATTGAGAAAAAGGTTTGACTGCACTTCACGAAAATGGACAGAAATATCTTAAATATATTTTCTTAGGTAATAGTGTTTCGTTGACTAGCCGATGTAAAAACAATCTAACACGGGTATTTAACCCAATACTGCAAAATTATCGGCATGAATATCTAAAAAAAAAATATATAAGAGCGAGCTCTCAAATAAATATATAACAATAAAAAAATGTCGATGTAAATAATGTTGATTCACTATTTATTGTTTAATGCTCATAAAATATTTTTTTATAATTAAAATTATAATATAAGCAATAACATTGTAAAAGAAACCAGATAACTAATGCGAAAATTAATGTACAACCATAATGATTTCATATTGTAATTATTTATTTTTTTACAATAAGTGAGAACAATCATTCCTTAGTCTATGTATAAATAATAATTGGACGGAGAATTTGTTACAATAACTGTTATTATAGCACAGTATTTAATAATAGTCATATTACGAATAAACGTTTTTACGAATAAAACAATGACAAGTAATTTTTTGTTTTTCAATTTCATCAAACTTAATGATACACTTGGTAGACATCAAACTTTAAAGACACTTGTTTTTTTTCTAATATTTTAATTCATTAGTACTTTTGCAAATATTTACCTTCTTAAATATTAAATAAAAATACACTTAATGTTGTTGCTTAATTTTCTAAAGCTTTTTACTATTCGAGTTTATTAAATGTACCTAAATATAAATAAAACTATTTCTCCTAGTAAATGGATTATATTTCAAAATACTGAAAAACTATTATTATTGTTAGTCAATTAAAGATAAATAACTCAAAAATCTATGATGTCACGCACAAAGTGCAATCACAAAAAAGTTAGACTATAGTTGGAGTCTACTCCCTTATAAACATACCTAATTATATATTATAACATAACATAACATCACGCCTTTTATTCCCGATGGGGTAGGCAGAGGTGCACATTATACCACTACAATGTAACACCCACTTTTCACTATTTATGTTATGAGTCCCATGTAATAGGGGGTGAGCCTATTGCCATATACCGGGCACAATTCCAGACTCCGTGCTACTACTGTGATTTTTTTTTTAAATCCAGTAATACTTTGCCCGACCCGGGAATCGAACCCGAGACCCCTTGCCCGGCAGTCGCACTTGCGACCACTCGGCGAACGAGGCAGTCGGCAGAGGAGAATTATATATTATAGTTGACAAATTATTCAGAATCATTTTTAGTCACAGTCAATAGGTATGTATCATAGAATTTGTGATGTGTTTGTGAGAAAATATACCCCAAGACCAACCTATTCCTGACTTTCTTCAGCCAGTTCCTGAAGCAAGGAGTCCACAGTCCACACAGTGTCAGCGGAGTCCATCTCCTCCTGAGGTATGTAAGAGTTGAGTACTTCTAGTACAGCTTCGATGCTCCCAGCAGCTCCCGATATTCCACCTCCAACTTCAGAAAGAGTGTTCACTGTTTCTGTGTCTTTTTGATCAGACCTGATCATAGGAAAAGCAAAGAGTATTGTTTATTTACTCATTGATACATACATACCTCACACTTGTCTCCTATGGGGATAAGCAGAGACTATGCTACACTAATATGAACCTAATTGCTATTATCCTTACAGATAAGCAAATGAGGTATGTAAGAATATAAGTTTATAAATTAATTCATTAATATTGTTTATTAAAAAGTAGAAATGAATGATTTTTGAGAGAAATACTCGTAATAACTGATACATACTTAGTATTAACTCAGTATTTATTCCTTTTGAGTAGGTATTTATTAACATGGTTATTTACATACAAATTTGGATTTTCAAAGGTCTGCAACTACCTACTATACTTACACCGGTGGTGTAGTTATTTCTTTTTCCAAGATATCTTGCAAATCATCTAGATCTGGTATTGTTGGTATATCATCACTGGAATCTGGCGACTTCTTAGGTATAACAAACTCTCTAAAACAAAATGTAAATAAAATGAAATACATGTTACAAAATTTTTACACTTCGTTTAAAATATTTAAATGAAGTTTGTACAGATCATTACTTCGCTTCGATGTGTGTGCCTTCTGCCCAGACGCCTACTTTTTTAGGCTCCGGTACGTTTGCGTTTAACTCATTCATTGTTGAATTGAATTTTAATTGAAAACACAAGCTGTCTATGAGTCTTGTATTTTTTGTTTACATTCTATTCCATTCGCAAATACATAAATGCGTGCGACACATTTTTCAATATTTCTTCCTATGTGCCTACTCTGTTGTTCACGCTTTTATTTCTAGTTCTATCTCATTTTCCCATGCTTAAATTTAAAACAATTTAAAAAATTCTACAAGGAACTCGTACTCGGTGCCATGGCAACAGGTGCCATACCATAATTAATGACATTGACAGTATAGTGTTACAAGCTTTTATGTTAAGCTCAATTTATTTAACATCTGTGGTACTTTACTCGTAAATTATTACTTACTTGATAATTTTATTTAAGTTTTCTTGACATAAATAACGCACATTATGTCTACGATAACAGGACATAATATGATACCGATGATTATGTCGTCAGGTAAAAGTAGAGGTTTTTTTTTATGGAATAGGTGTACTTATTCCTAAATATTATTAGTTATATTTCAATAGCCATAAAAATAACTTCAATCGATCGATTAAAAAAGTTTTCAACGAGTTAACTACTTGGCGCTGTTAAACCAATTTTTCATTCGATACGATACCTAGGAAAAGGTACTTATTGAGTAAAAGTATCGAATGCAAAGTATCGAGTACAAAAATATCGATATCGAATGGGAATGTACTCGATACCACAAAGCATCGATACTTATTTCGTGTCCCTATAGCCAGGTCGATTTTTTATATAAAGCCAAATAAACTTCAGACTACCTACGTGTCAGATTCAGCTTAATGGTTTACAATGACATGTCTAGTTACAATGACATAGAGCCCTTAAAAAATGACTCGACTCCTAAATACTACAAATTCAATTATACCTTTATCTTGTATTCCATTTGATATGAATTTTATTGTAGGTTAATTATTTATTATTTTTTTTTTTTATTCTACGAATGACATGTCAAGTGTGCTCCTCTCCAAAACTTATATTGTTGTGCCCGACAGGGTTCACATTGTGGCCTAATTATTATGTTTACCACCTAAGTAATACATGTGAAAAGCGATAAAGTATTGAGTATATTAAGGTGCTCCCTCACCGGGAGCATTCACGTGTAGTGTAACGTTACAGATCTGAGCATCACATCAGCGAAGAAGGAGAACCGAGCATTACAATGCGCACCTTGTAATAATGATACAATACGGGTATACATCAGTGAAGGAGAAGAACCGAGCTCTACAATGCGCACCTTATAATGATACAATGTGTAATATCTTGATACAACTTGTAACATCAATGCTCAAAGTCGAATCAATATGTTACATTACATGCATATGCTCGTTAGTCAGGGAGGTATTATTGTAATGTAATGCTCAAAGTTGAATCTACATATAGGTAATGTTACATTACAGGTGAATGCTCCCGGTGAGGGAGCACCTTTATACAGGATACAAAAATCGAACTTCAGTTCTTTGATCGTTCAAGGTAAAAACAGCAACAAATAAAAACAAACAATTAAAATTAAAAAATATACATTTTATTTTAATTTACTTTAAACACTAATAACAACAATATAATAAAATATTAGTTACATTTAACATAATATCATAATATTATATCTAATAGGTAAGGTATACAATACAAGAGACATTTAGTAGTTTGAGGTAGGTATAAAAAGCGAAATCTTGTGTAATACATTTTGCGTTCACTTCAGTTTGTTTAGGTACGTGTTACATGGATTTTTAATACTATTTACAATCATGTTTATCAAAACTCTTATTGTTGTTGTCTTTGGTAAAATTAGGAACTTACACCGAAATACTTAAACGTAATAGAAAAAATAAACCTAGTGTTTTAGCCGTTCGGTAGTGGCAGGGTAGGAGCACTGCTGAACCAGGGACTTGGTATGCGAATACTGCTATAGAGATCGCCTGATAATTGTAGAGATTATACCTAACACACATATGTAAAGGAGGCTCAGTTCAGCAGGTGATGATGTATGTAGCGGGCTGTTGATGATGAATAATAGTTGTATAATATATTTACATGACTGACTCTCTGAATCGATGGCCGAGTGGACGCAAATGCGACTGCCACGCAAGGGGTTCGACTCCCGTGTCGGGCAATGTATTACTGGGTTTTTTATAAATTCTCAGTAGTAGCACGGAGTCTAGAATTGTGCCCAGCATATGGCAATAGACTCACCCCCTATTACATGGAACTCATGACATAAATAGTGAAAAGTGAATGTTACATTGTACAGTGGCATAATGTATACCTCTGCCTACCCCTTCGGGGATAAATGGCGTGATGTTATGTAATATATTTACCTACTAACTTACATTTACTAAGCCAATAAATGGATACTTATAAAACAATATATAATAAGACTATACCTCTAAAATAATCTACTTTTGGTTTGATTTATCAATACACATCGAGCTTTACATAACCAGTATAAACTGAACGTTAAATGTGCGGAAAGATGATACGACGCGACACCAGGATAAACTGGTTTTGTATAGGTTGATGTGTGGCCGTGTGTACCTATGTAGGCAGTAGCCCAGGATGTGATGTGATGACACTGCATTTGACTGACTAAAATAAACCTTAAGACTAATAAATTGAACACTTTTCTTAACGACATAACTTGATTTCATTACTATCTTTAATATCAGTCCTCACTTTAGTATCTGTCACTTTTGGTGGTTCTTCTCCTTTGTCGTGACAATCTTGGCAGAGGGATTGGTGGTCTTGCTCACTAACTAGGGATTCCATTTTCTTAATCAGTGACTCACGCAATCCATACCATTAATAAGCTCAACCATCGTATTGATATTTTTACCGACTTAAAAAAAAGGAGGAGGTACTATGTTTGGCTGATGTTTGTTCGCCCAGTACTCCGCCATTTGTGAACCGATTTCGAAAATTCTTGTTTTGATTGAAAGGGTATACTCCCGAGATGGTCCCATTTCTATGAGGTCAGGATCTGATGATGGAATCCTAGGGAAACCGAGGGGAACTTTCGAAAATTGTATGGGCGAGTAATGCGTCTGTTATGTTTTTCTTGTTGTGACTTCTTACCTATCAGTGGGTGGGTAACCTATCAGTACTAATAATAGTTATTTTTTGCTTTTTAGTTTTGACTTTTTGTTTGTTATTAGTTTTTGGTTTTTTGAAGTCGGTTTTTTAAACGCAGTTTTTATTACAACTCCTTTGAGTGAATTCACAAAAATACTATCTATTATTTATTTTAAGTTATGATAGTGAATAGTTCCTACTATTGTATATTATTTTTATGTAATTTTAGGTTAGTTTTAGTTATTATTATGTAAGGTAGGTAATTTAATAGATTAATATGTAATGTGTATATATTGTAAGGCCTACTTTATTATCTTTGTGTTTAATTTTTTTTTTGTTTTCGTTGTATTACTTCTTTATAGTACCTAAGTAATATAAATATGTTTTTTTTTAACTAGATTAACTCGTCGAGTACCGTATTTATAGACACAATTAAAGAACAATAGATCGCGGTCACCGGTGACCGCTTGGTGTTTGACAGTTTAAGCCTCACTGTCGAATTGGGAAAATTCTGTAATGAGAGTGTAGGAAGATTTTTATAATATGTAAATAAATAAATAAATCCTTATCCTTACTAATATTATAAATCGGAAAGTGAGTTTGTTTGTTTGTTCCACTTTCACGCCGTAACTACTAAACCGATTGCTTTGAAATTTTGCAGACGTAAAGTTAGAAGTCTGGATTAAATAATAGGGTACTTTTTATCCCGGAAAAATTTGATATTCCCGAGGAAAAACAAAAGTATTGGTATAGATGGCGCTGTATGTATTGGTATATGTCACATAGGCTACTTTTTATCCTTTTGGGCCGCGAGCGAAGCCGCGGGTAAAAGCTAGTAGCTAATAAATGGGAATTATACTTTTGCATATAATATACTTATAATAAAAAAAAATCATCTGAATCGTTGCCAGGTAAGCACTCTTCATTTCCGCCGTTATGTTCTACATACATTACTTGTTCGGGTTCATTTTGTAATCGATTGCAATTTTGGCAAAAGTTGGCTCTGCTGGTAGGGTATGTGCATTGCGTTTCCATCGCCATCGACGCGGATTGCATATTCTGTTGCGGATATTCAGGAGATTGAGCATTATTTGAGTAATACTGTGTATTTTGTGACATCCATTGCATTTCGTCTGATATATCGTACCCGTTATATTGCCCAGATAGCCCGTTCTGAGCAGTTTGTATGTCTCCTTGCAAAGTATTTGATTGCACTGGTACATTATAGGACATTTGGCCCGCGTTGGTTAGCGTCGGTTGGGTATTTTGTGTCATACGGTGCCAATTCGGTTGTGTGGACTGCATCATATTCTGTGACGTTTCTATTATGAGTTGCATTTGTGACCTGCATTGCTCATCACTATTCATGATTGCTGAGTTAATTTGCGTGTTGTGTAATACAGGCAAATTGATAGAGCTTTGTCTGTAAAATTCACGGTTAGAATGACTAGGTTCTGGCGGAATTTCAATGAAGGGATTTCTATTATTGGGGACGGGTGTCGGTCCTGACCAGCGACTGTCATTATTACTTGGGTTTGGAGTTGATATAACCTGGTCGCTAGCGTGCATGTTGCCATCAGCGTCGTCTCTATCAGCTGGTTTATTCCAGGACAGAGAAGGGAGAAACTGAAATTAGCAAATAATAACAAAATAAGCTTTCGAGTTCCAGATTTATCCCGGTCGGAAAAACTACTATCGGTATTGTATTAGCAGTAGGCTTTTAATATTTTTGTGGGGGAGATCGTATTTTTCTATTATTTTCTACTTACCAGTTGGAAATCATCAGTTGTAAGTGGCGATAAGTTTCCGCAAGCACTGCTCTCTGTAACAATATTGTAAGATATAGGAAATTATTTCTATTTAATTAAGATAGGTACGTATAAGTTGTCATTTATCTAAACTTACCCTGGTGAAACAAACTTAGAGTTGGATCTATAATTTTCAATTTCTTCCTGTTTACAATCTCCTCTGAAACAGTGACAGTGTACATTAATTATCAAATAATAAAGACATCCGTATATTTAGATCCCGTAAGACAGAAAGTTGTTGCTTGCTTGTGAATTAAAAATAAATCAATAATTTTATTATAACGCGATGGAAATTCGCATGGGCTTCCTACGTCGTGGGGACGACCGGACTCTTACCAACTAAAACCAACGCGGTGTTCTTCCTTTGCTTGAAGCCGTGACCCGGGACGCCCTTACGGAATCACCGTTACCGGCAGGCCTCGACCTACCACTATACTGTGGAAGGTCCCCACGAAGCAGCCCTTACAGGCTGACTTTCTTCCTAGACTGGCGCGCGTGGAACACAACGCTAACGCTTACTCCCGCCCATATAGCGGATGACTGATTCTCCTTGTCAGTCATCCGCGGCCCTCTGCTTTGGAGGTCGCAGATCGGTTACCACCTCGCAGCGTTGACGACTAGCACGTCTACGGCGGGAGGGGAGGGAGTTGGACTCCGTCTCATGCACTCTCACAGTCGACCATAGCTCGCACTACGGTCGGCAATGAGAGATCATTCCCGCCGAACACTGTAATGAGTTCACGACGCAGCTCTGCCCATACAGTAGGTATACTGTTAGCGTATACCGCGCCGTATCCTCCAAATTGTCATTGCAGTGATGACACGCCGATGTCTGCTCCCGGCTTATGCGAAACAAGTACTTTCCAAAACAGCCATTACCCGAAAGCGCCTGCGTCAGCCGGAAGCTTAGGACACCATGTCCTCTGCACACTCAGGTACCTATACGCTTTAATGTAGTATTCATTCTAACCGACTAAAATAACAAGGTTCGTTTCGATGTTTTGACAGTTATTTTGAAATGTCCAATAAAAAAGAATTAAATCAAATTCAAAGAGATGGTTACAATTTTATTCTACTTTACTTCTAAGGGCCGATTTTACCATCGCCAGATAAATTTTAACTGAGGAATAACTACGAACATTTGACAATTCTTCTATACTAAAAACTCTCAAATATCAATTGTTTTCTAAACCTACTATTGTTACATACTACTATACACATAAGGAGAAGAAAAATGTTAATACAGTGATCTTAAAAAATACGCAGAAGTCTTACCATCAGTATCATACGGCAAATAATGAAATTTCTCAGCATTGCTTCGAGTGTCGTCTGATTTTCTCCTCAATTCAAAGTAGACCTAGTTACAAACAAACAACAATATAATGTAGATTCACATTATACCTACATAGATAACTAACTGTACCTGTATAAATATAATATATGAACGAAGTAGGTACGATGAAAATATACAAAAAGTATAAAATAAAATTCAAATTATATGTCGTGGTGGCCCGGAGGTTTAAGACACCCACTTCTCATGCATGAGGGTGCGGGTTCGAAACCTACCAACGGCAAGTACCAATGTGACTTTTTCCGAGTTATATGTACTTTCTAAGATTATTTAGACACCACTGACAAACGGTGAAGGAAAAACATCGTGAGGAAACCTGGACTTTATAATTTCTAATTATAAGTTTGAAATCGCCAACCCGCATTGAGCAAGCGTGGTGATTAATGCTCTAACTTCTCCGTGTGAGAAGAGGCTTTGCTCAGCAGTGGGCATTTATAGGCTGTTGATGATGATGATGATGATGATGTTTTCGGCTTACCTACTCACTTAACTTTTTGACGAGGAACACGACTAGTTTCAAGCCAAGTTGGACATTTGGTCGCGGAATCCTGCTCATGAATATGAGCTTCTAGCATGGCTTGAACTGGTCAAGTTCCTCGTCGAACAGTTACGTGAGTAAGCCGAAAACATAATAATTAATTAGTATGTCTCACGAACTTATCTGTTATCAATCGTATATGCAGCCGATGCAGCGCAGTAGATACTTACAGTAACACTTTCCTTGATGTTGGTGTCTCGGTAGGGCGGCGCGAAACAGTACAGCGACTGAGTGCCATGCACCTTCAAACCCATCGCATGGGACTCCCAAGCCGGTTCACTGTCACTAGGCTTCGTGAAGAATACTACTTCGATCTCTTCCTTTACCTGGAATAACTGCAGTGTGATAAAAGCTCAAATATCGCAGAGAGTGGCGCTCTAAAAATGAACACAAAACATTAGAAGGTAGAATAATGCTTAGTACCTACAGCGAGTAAGAAGATAAACAAGGTAATGGGCAAGGTGGCAAAATACGGTGAATGAAAAACTTCGTCCTTGTAAAATATGTGGAAGTATAAGACTATAGCACTGACCACAGAACACAAGATGAGAAGTTTGGCCCCGCCCTTAGCGCTGCCTGACCCGGGGGCGTAATGGTGTATCTGTGGCTTGGTAGATCTCCTCGTGTTATAGATAGGATTAGACACTATCGGCTCCAGTACTTTCTTGCACCTGCGTAGTTTCACTTCAAAACACAGGCGCAGCTCAGTAAGCGTGAAGTCCTTGGTAAGTTCATGTCTGAACCCCTCTGTAATAAATGAATATTGACATTGTTGTATGTTGTTCAACCAAAGTTCCGTTGTATACGGCTGTAATTGTCATACTACATGTATGACAGTCGTCATCATCATCATCAATGGCCTTTAAATGCCCACTGCTGAGCACAGCCTTTTCTCACACGGATAAGGTTTGAGCGTTATAGTTACCTACTCAAAATAATTACGATGGGTCTAAACAATACCCTCTAGAACCCGCTAAGGATATTATGTAATATCCATATAGTATTATCATGTATTTTATTCTTGCATTAATATGTGATTAATTATCGTGTGTAACTGGGTACTTAGCAAATGTTGATTAGACGTATTGCAAAAAAATTTTATGACAAGGGCACGGGAACGGACCAAGAGTCCTTGGAGAAATAATATATAACATTAATATGTATATGGTAGATGATTGTAGTCCCGATTCTTTCCATTTTACAAATAATACGTGTCGGTAGACTTTACAAAACAAAGCCGAGAAAGGCCTTCCAGGATTTTTTTAAACTGAACTTAAGATTAAAAATAGGAGAAGTGTTAAAATGTAATGAAACTCACTTTGAAAGGGATCAACTTTCTGAACTTCTCTAATCCTGAGCGCATGTTTGTAATCAGCCGTCTTTACCCTTATGATGCGGAGGTCGTTGAATACAATCATATTATTCCCTGGACGGAGCTCAACTTCTTTTGAGTACACGTAGGAGAAGCAATTCCTCCCCATCAGTCCGTTGGGATGAGCTCTGTGTGGTATCAATAAAGGTATAATGTTATACGGAACCTCCGCATCTCAAGTCCATGCAAAAAGTTATTTTGAATATAGAAATCAATAAAAACCTACACACTGAAACGTTTCTATAATATTATATTTCAATGGTGACACTCCAGCTCTTTTATTATTGTGGAACGAAGAACCTTCACTAATAGCCTGAATGTAGAACCAATTAAAGTTTGATGTACTTTTATATCGTTATCATCCTCATTATCAACAGTCCCTTACAGTCTATTGGTAGAGTATGAACCTCCGAGGAGGTCTTCCTCTACACACGATTGTGAGGGATTGCCACAATCTCCAAACTTGCCTGGTCGGCAACAATTACCCTCCCCTTCCCCAATCACCCCAATTCCTGAATCCCCAACGTTCCTCAAACTTCTAATCCCCAAAAGGCCGGAAATGCACTTGTAACGTCTCTGGTGTTCCAGGTGTCCATGGGCAACGCCGATTGCTTACCATCAGGTGATCCGCCTGCTCGTTTACCGGCTTGTGCCATAAAAAACATCAGAGACCTGTGTATGGCATAATTGAATTGGAAAGCCTTAACTTTAATTTGAAAAATCGAGACATGCCAATGAAAGAGAAAAGAAAACTGTACAACACATGTATTCTGCCATGTTTGACATAGTGCCAAACATGGGTACTAACGGATAATTTAAAAAGAAAAATAAATGTATGCCAAAACAGAATAGAGAGAAGTGTAATTGAGGTAAAAAGACAAGATAAGGTAAGACTGGAAAAAATTAAGGAAATAACTAAATTTAAAGATGCAGGGAAATTATGTAAAACACTAAAATGCCAATGGGCATAAGAGAGAGAGAGATAAGAGAGAGGAATATGAAATGGACAAAGACAATATCAGAATGGTACCCCAGAGATGGGAAAAGGAGCAAAGGGCGACAACCAAAACGTTGGGAAGATAACCTAAGGAAAACTGCTGGACTAGAGTGGATGAGAATTGCGAGGGATAGGGAAAACTGGAAATCTTTGGAGGAGGCCTATGTCGAAGGACAAGCTGGGGATAAAACTACTGATGTATAGTATAGTAATAGAGACTAAATTGTAAATTTGTAACCACAGTAATAAAGGCTTATTTTATTTTTATTTTTATTTCATTTTAACTTTAATTTTAAGAAACGTTGACTTACCTAAATGGTTCGTTGGCAGTGACGGTTGAAATGACGATGAGTGCTTTGTCATGCTTCTCTACATTGTTTACCATAAGCGTGGGGTATGTTGTGATTTCATCATCGTCACCTTCAGTGGTAGTCTTTGCACCTTGGAGTACGGTTGTTGAAGTCAATTCGTCTTCGTAACGAAATCTGTCAACATCGACAAATGGTTACTTCAAAAAAGCTCCTTTAGCATAAGTTTCCATACTCCAGAAGCAAAACATTTAAAATTGAAGTTTTTTTTATTTCAGTTACTAAAATGTTATTGTCTTTGTTCGTTTGTATAGTTTTTATTTATCACTTAATTGTAATATTGGCGACTGTATAAGCCCAATACCTATTGTTACCTTTATTATCTCTTAATACATGTATACAGAAACTGTTGGTTTATCTATATAAATAAATAGCATAACATAACATAACATAACATAACATAACATCACGCCTTTTATCCCCGATGGGGTAGGCAGAGATGCCCACAGAAGTAACACCCACTTTTCACTAATTATGTTATACATCTCGTGTAATAGGGGGTGAGCCTATTGCCATATACCGGGCACAATTCCAGACTCCGTGCTACTACTGAGATTTTTTTTTAAATCCATTAATACTTTGCCCGACCCGGGAATCGAACCCGAGACCCCTTGCCCGGTAGTCGCACTTGCAACAACTCGGTCAACGAGGCAGACAAAAAAAAATTAAAGAACCAGACGATAGCGAAAAGGTCGTTGATAAATACGACTGCTATTCATCACTTTTCATGCTCCACCTGATTCTGTTTTAGAATCATAGTTCGTATTACTTTTGGTGTTGTTTACCCAAGCAACAATTAGATTGCACATTTGTTATGTGACCTACCTACTACCTAAGTCAAGAGATTAAAAACATGCAAGGTTGAAGTTCAAAAACACAACAATATTATTGCAATAACAGATATTGTTATTTTTCCTAATGATTCGGGTCCACCCTGATACTTCGCAAAAATAGCATCGAGATGTTGATAAGGCTGACCTGAGATAAGTCTGTATCCGTGATTCGTCCCGTTCATAAAAGCTACATAGGTAAATAACCAAAACAATGTAATTGAGATTTATACCAAAGAAGGAATGTTTGCAATACCGTTGTGATAATGATTTTGTTGTTATGGATTATGTAGGTAGTAACTATATACATGGCATAACATCCTGCCTTTACCCCCTAACTAAGAGATAGACAGAGGTGCACATTATGACACTTAATGCCACTGTACAATGTAACATTCACTTTTCACTATTTATGTTATTATTCCTATGTAATAGGGGGTGAGTCTATTGCCGGGCACGGCGTGCACAATTCCAGATTTCGTGTTACTTCTGAGATTTTTTTTAAAAGCTCAGTTATAATTTGCCTGATCCGGGAATCGAACCCGAGACCCGAGGTCAACGACGCAGTCAAGTATATATGTAGTTTCGTATGAGAATTGTGATAAGCTATGTGCATTAATTTTATTTGAATATCTACCGGTGAAATAGTGTAGTCACATCACTTAAGTGGCTAAGAAGACCTATGTACCTGAAGTCAAAATGTTTACCTTTTATACTTCTCCGGTTGTACTGCGATGCTGAGAAAAGGTCCATTAGTTGGGGTCGTTGGAGTCGTCCACGCACTACTTGTTGATGCCACTGGTTCGGCCGCACTGAGGAAAATGTGTCTCGTTTAGATTCTGTTATTCTCTGAAGCGACACTCTTTCGTGTCATGCGTACACAAACATAATATCACATGCACGTCACAATTATATATAGGTATAATAGCGACCCGCCCCGGCTTCGCACGGGTTCTATATTCATGTATATAAACCTTCCTTAAGAATCACTCTATCTATTTAAAAAAACCGCATCAAAATCCGTTGCGTAGTTTTAAAGATCTAAGCATACATAGGGACAGACAGACGGCCGATAGCGACTTTGTTTTATATACGTACTATGTAGTCATAGTGATGAGCCGTATTATCGGTATTATCCTAAAGGCAAACACCTAGGGTGTTTGGTTATATACGGAGCTGTGAAAGACTTAACGGGTTACCGGGGCTCCGGCTCGAAGTCCAGGAGTAGGAACGGGGTGGTTTTTAGTCAGTAAGAGTCTGATACTCCCTCTCGCCTCCGCGGGCGGGAGAAGCCATAGGATGATTTTCCCCCCTCAAAAAAAGGGTGTCTGGTTATAGAGGAGCGCCGAGAGCGTCGCGTACCCAGCTCCAGCTGAAGTTAAAGGCGCCTACGAGGTGCTTGCGTAGGCGCTCTCAAGTTTTCCGTCTCAGTTTTGTACACCGCTAGTTGTGAGTCCCGAGCAACAGATCTGAGCCTATAAGAACCCCTCTCGCTCAATAATCGCGTTTGCGGTATATAGGCTTACAGGTTTCCCCGAAACTCGGTGTCATTCACATTTTTTTTATTAATGGACATGATTCAAATCATTGCCATGTTTATCATATAAATTACATAAATATACATAATGAATAATGACCTACATATGTGAACTGTCATACTTCAAGTGATGCTTTGATAACATGTAAGTATATTGTATAATGTGATTGTTTAGTTTTTAACTCTTATGATTATAAACCCTCTCACTGCTAGTATAAAAATATCGATTTCAAAACCAAAATTACTCAAAGCTCTAGGCAACCATAGCACAGACAATAGAGTAGATGCCTAATTTTTATTTTAATGTCCGTCTATTAGATTATTTTAAATCATTAGACACGTATTTTTTTAATTTCTTACAGAAATGTATACTTTCGACGATATATTGATTTGAAATGTCGCGTGACGTCACTTCTATGTACATTTTATACGTAGAAATGACGTTTTAGCCCCCACTCCTTAACTTTGATTCGTTTTATCTAAGTATTGTTTTATTATACGACAAAATAAAAAAATACGTGTCTAATATTTTTTCATTACCTAACTTACGGACTTCGGACGGACTTCCCTATTAGGTACCTACTTAATTTTAGAAATACATAACACTTACTTATTGCTTTGACTTGCTTCCGGGTAGCTCATAGATCTCCGGGTAGGGTCAGGTCGCGACATGATGTTGCCAGGCGATGAAATATTTCAAGTAAGAGTCAACGATACTCTTTCCAATCCTTCTTCTACACGACGAGAAAACAAAAGCCTGTGTAGATAATAACATATTTTTTTATGGAATAGGAGGCAAACGAGTAGAACGATCAGCGCCTTCCATAGACACCTGCAACACCAGCGGAGTCACAGGTGCTGGCCTTTGATATAGATATTTACATAATAACACGATAATGTATCTGCTATCTGACATGTATGTACGAACTGAAGTGGACTAGGTTGGACACACCTAGCCTACCTGACTACCTCCTCTCACACTACTAAAATGACCATGGGTTAATTTTCTATAGGAGTTTCCAATACCTATTAGAACTTTGCCCTGTAGCCCCAGTCGGTGAAACCTCGTGAGTCTCAAGTGTGGAAGTGCCATGCTTCGGCGCGAATGGGCCGGCTCGACCGGAGTGATACCACTGCCTCACGCTTGCGTTGTGTTTCGTCGTGTGAGTGAGGTTACCGGAGGCCCAATTACCCTCCCCTTCCCCAATCTCCCCAATTCCTGAATCCCCAACGATCCTCAAACTCCTGATCCCCAAAAGGCCGGTAACGCACTTGTAACGCCTCTGGTGTTCCAGGTGTCCATGGGCGACGCCGATTGCTTACCATCAGGTGATAAAAAAAGTCTTTTTGTATGTTCGGCTGTAATATTTGCGACTGCTGTTACTGAACCAAGTAAACTATTACTGGGAATTTTTCTAATCTGACCTTATTATCTGTTAGTGTGTTTGTTTTGTGTGTCGAAGGTTGACTGATAAGGGAGAACTCACGTTTCGCTTGCAGTTTTATTGAGTTAGTAACAACTTTTGAAGCACCCACTAGGTCAATATCTAAAGCCTAGAAGGTGAGTTGTCGTTCGCCGTGGAGGATGAAGGGGGAGGAGTAAGGACATTGTTCTGTAGGGGACGTCTTTCGGTTGGTGATAGGTATGCCACCTTTTTTTGGGTACCTATTTAAAGTACATTGACGATTATAGGTAAGAAAAAACAGTACATACTTAGTATGAAAGTAAAGTACAATTTATTCTTATTTAGTATTATATTTAAAAATATATTTTTATTGCTTTTTGCATTTTGCATTAAATTAGTATCTTTAGTAAACAATTGCATCTTTACTAGAAATTGTCTAAGTGGCGCTGACGAGTGGCGAAATCGATTTAACATAAATCGATAAATGTCGATATCGAATCGATAAGTTTACTGAAAAATATTTACGACTTTAATAGAAGTTTGCAAAAAAAAAGTATTTTCGTGTACTTTATTATTCTTATAAAGTATACCTAGAGTACAATTACCTTAAATAACGTACAAAACTTTATTATAAAGTAGGTACGGGTGGCAACCCTCGTTGGTGATGATCATAATGATGGCAAATACCTAATTGCTATTGTAACAGAACTAAGTTTCATTTCGCTTGATTTTAGTGTCTGGCTGGGCAAATCAGTTTAGCAGTAGTTGGTAACCTAACCAATGCATACAGTCACCACTGAATGGTCATTGGCTTGGCTAAGTAGAAACGTAGAAATAGGGATGATGACAGGATAAGTATGAAAATTAAAAATGTAATTAGTCCGTCAGTTAGGTAACTAAAAAATATTAGACACGTATTTATTTTGTCGTATAAGAAAACAATACTTAAACGCAGTTTTTATTTACTATTTTATCATTTTTAGTGTACAAAGACCCGTTTTGCCACTTATAATCCACATAGGTAATTGGTATATATAATTGGTATTGAGTATAGAAATACTCAATACCAATTATACAAACCCAAACTCAAGCTAGTTCCTGTACATCGTTGAAGAGTTAAATAAAACGAATCAAAGTTTAGGAGGGAGAGCTAACTGCGTCACTTTTGATTGAGTATAAAACGTACACAAGTGACGTCACGCGATAATTCAAATCAATATATTGTCGAAAGTTACTTTGTCCGTAAAAAAATAAAAAATACGTGTCTAATGATTTTAAATAATCTACCAGACGGGTATTAAAATAAATATTGGTCATCTACCCTATTCCCTTGTCTTTCCACGATACTTTCTGTTAAACTTCGCTATTAGATTTTCAATTTTATATGTGTTTTTGCTAAAGTCGAAAATCCCATGGAATAGATTCGTTTCTAGCTACTATACATTTTACTTCTCTCCGAATATAAGATTTTTTAGCTTTATCTAATTTAAGATGATGTCTGATTATAAATGCTTAGTGGGCGTGGACCTTTATTATTAGTCGCTAGTCGACGAACTTAACGAGATAAAAGCGATTTAAAGTCATGAATGTCATGTTTACGTACCTACCTACTGATAAACCAGAACAAAAGACTTATGTATTATTACGTAGACATTGCGAACTGCCTCGTAATACGACACAGGTGAGACTAGGTATTTTTAATACCATCTGGTATGTGAGTGAATAATCTTATCCATGGGCGCACGCTGCTCATGTCATGAGGAAGGCTCTGTGACTTCAGATTTGTAACTGGTAAAGGTTCTCAAAATATATTTAAGTACGTGAATAAATCGTTATTTTTAGATAATTTAGGATTTTTGAGGATTCGAAAATTGTCAGTAGGGACTTAGGTAGTTAGCATTAGGAGTTTGGAATGGAGTATGCAACACCGTTACCGAGGTAAAGGTGAATGAATATATAGGTCCCCCTCTGCTAATACCCTTTCGGAGATCACGATGTTAAATGATTTTTTTTAACTGTCAAACACCGCAAAGACACCGGTAGCCGCAACCTATTGTTCTTTAATTGTGTCTATAATGAGCTAATAACTCAAAGAGTTAATAATGCAGTTCCTATTTTAAGTTCCTGGTTAATAATAAGAGTTGCAAATCTAAAAATATTAACGAAATTAAACACTTATCGCAGAAATGAATCCTAGCCACATCATACAGGAAATCACTCGATGTCATTGACATAGGTGGCTTTAGCAATAAAGTATCATATACTTACTTTAACCGAATATATGTCATTACTACATAAAAATAACTATGAGAATGGAAGGTAATTAACACAGAATCGGTATACATCACATAAAAGTAGAAAACAACAACGCATTAAGATGCCAAATGGTACAACAAAGCGTTAATTAAACATATAAAATAAAAATAATAAGTAAATCTTTTTATTACTTGCCTATGTATAACGATGCGCCGTGAAATTGCAATGCTAATTTAGGTAATTTATGTGAGTAACTATATGAGATTAAATAGGTACTAAATATTCACAAAACACATTATATCGAGTATACACGGATTTACAAAAAAACTAACTTTTATTAGTGCACACAAAATGTTTACCAACCGAAAAATAATGAATATTATACTACTCTATTCTAAAATTAAATTAAATAAAAAAATCTGAACACAATATTGATTTTAAACTAGTAATAAAATAAATAAATACTGTACAGAGAGTACCGGTTGGTAGCCCAACC
The DNA here is from genome assembly GCA_902850265.1 of Spodoptera littoralis. Taxonomy (NCBI): domain Eukaryota; kingdom Metazoa; phylum Arthropoda; class Insecta; order Lepidoptera; family Noctuidae; genus Spodoptera; species Spodoptera littoralis. The sequence continues at coordinate 702,846 of LR824539.2, read as the reverse complement.
TATACTGACAACTGTGTGATGAGTACTCCGCTAATGTCGAATTACTTATAACAGTGGTCCAGTAATGAATAGCGATAACACCCTAAATAATTATACGAACTGTATCAACGGGGTCAACTAAACAAATCTCCTCATTTTTAACCGATTTCCCAAAAAAGGGGAGATTCTGTTCTCAATTTGACTGTTTTTTTTTTAATTTTTTTTTTGCTGTTATTCTTAAAGGTACCCAATATAAAATCGCGCAGGGTTTTCTAAAACGCCTTATCGTAAGAAAAGGGTTATGATTTTGGTACATTTCCCTACCAAGGTTCTGACAAAATCAGAGTACTCATATCGTACTATTTAACTTATACCAACACGCATAAATTTTACCAGAGAAATATTTAATATTAGGCATTAGTTTTACTGCATATGGTGTGTCATGTATGTAGGATTAAGTCGATTGTAACTGCTGGACAGGCAGGCAGGACAGGGACTGGCAGCTCGGTACTGCGCTGTCGCTATCAAACCGTGCACAGAAATTACTTGTGGCCCATTCTGATTAAGTTTAAATTGCTATTCGTAGAATCAACCAAATATTTTGACAAATGTATAGTTTGGCGCAGGTAGGATTGGGAAGAAGGGTAGGAAGGCCCTTAATCTTCATTATAAAAAAATATATTATGAAAAGCTCGATTAAACCAACATACTTACCATCTTTTGAATATTCGATTTATTGAGTGTGTGGTGATTGTAAGTAGGTATTGTTATTATTATTTTTTTGTTTTGTTTATTATTTGTTATCTTTTTCTTTGTGTGTTGTTTGTTGTAGTATTTTAAGGAAATGTACAGCGTTTTATGTTTTTAGAACTTCAAGAAAAAAGTAAGCCTTGCTTTTTGTGTGCAACAAATCGTTTTGTTTATATTTATTTGTAACATTTTCTTCTTCATACATTTAATCATTTAACAGTGAAAGGTGGACTATGCCTTACATCAGTGCCTATGCCTTAAGCCCCTTATTTAGGTACACAACTTACACAAGTTGTGTGTGTGTATGTAGATAAGAAGCTACTACCAAACAGCTATTAATAACTAGGTAGGTATTAAAGTCGTATTTTTATAAGACCTAGTAAACATCCCGAAATAATTGTGATTAAGTAAGTAGGTAGGTACTTGCAAGTGCGACGTCCGGGCAAGGTTGTTTCGTTGTTGTTTTATTTCGGTTGATAGCTAGGGTTGCATTTTTTTGGTATTTAAAGTACATTGACGATTATAAGTAAGAAAAAAAAGTACACAGTACAAAAATAAAGTACAATTTATTCTTATTTAGTATTATATTTAAAAATATACTTTTATTGCTTTTTGCAGTTTGCAGTTTGTATTAAATTAGGTAGTAGATACCGTTTAGATACCGCAAAGCCTGAAGACTAAAGTCTTCAACGAGTGCGTCCTTCCAGTAATGACATACGGAGCCGAGACGTGGACACGTGACAGTGCGACTGGTCCACCAATTTAAGGTCGCGCAGCGAGCTATGGAGAGGGCTATACTCGGAGTCTCTTTGAACGATCGAATCCGAAACGAAGTGATCCGACAGAGAACTAAAGTTATCGACATAGCCCAAAGGATCAGTAAGCTGAAGTGGCAGTGGGCCGGTCACATTTGTCGAAGAACCGATAACCGCTGGGGTAAACGTGTTCTAGAGTGTAGACCACATAGATATTCGGAGTCGCGGAGAACCTAACGGGTAACCGGGGCTCCGGCTCAACGTGCAGGAGAAGGAACGGGGTGGTTTTTAGTCAGTAAGAGTCTGACACTCCCTTCCGCCTCACCCAGGCGGGAGCAGTCATTCGATGATTTTCCCCCTTAAAAAAAAAAAAAAAAACCACATAGATGTGGTCTAGATGTGCCTAGAGGCAAACGTAGTGTAGGGCGCCCTCCAGCTAGGTGGAGTGACGACATCCGCAAGGTGGCTGGCAATGGTTGGATGAGAAGAGCTGAAGACCGAGCTCAGTGGCGTGCCATTGGAGAGGCATTTGTCCAGCAGTGGACGAATAGACTGATGATGATTAAATTAGTATTTTTACTAAACAGTTGCATTGAAATACTAAACAGTTGCATTGAAATACTAAACAGTTGCATTGAAATACTAAACAATTGCATCTTTACTAGAAATTGTCTAAGTGACTGTGACTGTAGTGTAAATCGTAACAACATAAATCGATAAATATCGATATCGAATCAATAAGTTTAAATAAGTAAAAATACTTACGAATTTAATAGAAAGAATGAAGTTTGCAAAAATAAAGTATTTTCGTGTACTTTATTATTCTTATAAAGTATACCTAGAGTACAATTACCTTAAATAACGTACAATACTTTATTATAAAGTACGGGTGGCAACCCTAGTTGATACCTAACTGTGAATACCCAAAAATTCAATAATACAGGGTGTATTCGTAATACTTTCGAAAACGAAGACAAAAATGATTGGTTATAACAAACCCAGGCGGGAGCAGTCATTCGATGCTTTTCCCCCCTTAAAAAAAAACCCTTGAACGACAATTAAAAACTGTTGAGGGCTAAATCCTTAACGTCGGTTACCATTGACCCCCATGGTGTTTAGGTATGTGTTGATTGTTTTTTACCAACTTCAAACGAAAGAAGGTTCTCAGTTTAACCTGTATCATAGTAGGTACCTATCCCGAGCGTACGGCGCGTCGCGTTCCGCGCGCGTCTCAAAGAGCCATCAGACCACCACAGATGGGGCCCAATAGGGCCGATGCCGATTCGGAGTCGCGGAGAACCTAACGCGTAACCGGGGCTCCGGCTCGACGTGCAGGAGAAGGAACGGGGTGGTTTTTAGTCAGTAAGAGTCTGACACGCCCTTCCGCCTCACCCAGGCGGGAGCAATCATACGATGATTTCCCCCTTAAAAAAAAATCATAGTACCTATGTATGTATGTATGTTTGTGCGTGCTGATTATCTCGCGATTTGTTGAGCTGATTTGATGTGGGATTTTCAGAAGTTTTTTTTTGCACCGAAGAGAAGGTTTTGTATATCAAATACCTAACCGTCTCACCCAGGCGGGAGAAGGCAATCGATGATTTTCCGCCCTTAAAAAAAAACTATAACCGACTTCAAAAAAGTGGGAGTGAAGTCTATATGAAGAACTATTACCATCACCTATCTTCGTTATTGTGAAGCGACCCAGCCACCAGGGTGTATACAGGTATAGAGTATTTTGTCGTGCGGTCCATGGCCCTCTACGGCGCCCCTGTGTGGGCGACGAACATGCTGCGGCGTCCCGCTCGGACGCTGCTCATGTCACAGAGGGTCATGGCGATCCGAATGATCCGCGGATACCGCACGATCTCCGGGGAGTCGGCGAACCTCCTTGCCGGATTACCGCCGTGGGATCTGGAGGCGAAGGTGCTCGCGCGCGTGTATCACATGCGCGCGGAGGCACGTCGCCGGGGCGAAACTCCGCTGCCGCGCCAGATAAGTGCGTGGCGGGATGAGCTCCGGCGCGATCTCATGGCGGAATGGCAGCAACGACTGTCGCAACCGAGGGCTGGGCTCGCTGCCATTGCAGCGGTAAGACCCCTCTTTGAGGAGTGGCTTGAGAGACGCTACGGCGTCCTCACCTACCGCCTGACGCAGGTCCTCACCGGACATGGAAGTTTCGGGAGGTACCTGTGTCTGATGGGGCGGGAGGAAACGCCCGGGTGTCATCACTGCGAGGATCGCCCTGAGGACACGGTGGAACACACCGTAGCGGAATGCCCTGCGTGGGCTGGGCACAGCCTTGCCCTCAGGGAAGTGATCGGCGATGGCGACCTCTCGCGTCCGGGCCTAGTGCAGGCCATGATGCGGAGCGAGGGGGACTGGGATGCCGTCTCCTCCTTTTGCAAAGCAGTCATGCTAGCTAGGGAGGAGGCGGGACGCGTGAGGCAGCGAAGCGCTGCCTCCTCGCAATCCAGCCATCGCGAAGGACACACCGGGCGTCGGGGATCGCGGGACGATCTCCGGCCACCGTAAGCGCGGGCCTGCGGACGGCGAGCATGGGTGGCTCCCCGTCCGACCAGAAACAGACCCGAGCGTACGGCGCGTCGCGTTCCGCGCGCGCCTCAAAGAGCCATCAGACCACCACAGATGGGGCCCAATAGGGCCGATGCCGATTCGGAGTCGCGGAGAACCTAACGGGTAACCGGGGCTCCGGCTCGACGTGCAGGAGAAGGAACGGGGTGGTTTTTAGTCAGTAAGAGTCTGGCACTCCCTTCCGCCTCACCCAGGCGGGAGCAGTCATTCGATGATTTTCCCCCTTAAAAAAAAAAAAAGGTATAGAGTATTTTAAGAAATTGCTACCCTTTCTCAGTCATCTTTCGTTATCCAATTTTTTTCTTTTATAACATGACACAAAGGTCAACATTTTGCCGTGCAGACAAAGATAATAAACAAAAAAAAATTATTGACATAAAACATTTTTGAAATTCGAATCGAATTGCCGCCTTTTTGTGACATGGCGTATTGCGTTTCTTAATTTTCTGAGACGAATGACGATCGTGGATGTGTAATACCCAAATGTGCGACTGTTTTAAGTTTTATATAATTTTGTAGAAAGATACAATAAATAAGGCTTTATAGAACGGTATTTCGTTAACATTACGAAAATTTTATACAGGTTTGGGAAAACAATGCAAGGTGTATGTATCTATAACTGTACCAGGTGGCCCGACCATAGAATAAAGTCATTTACTACCGAAAGCTCCGACGCCCATGGATTTGTCGGTACGTATCATTGTTTTGATTTCTTTCACAATTTGATTACGTTATTATTAAATAGTGTACATGTGAGGTGAGGCTATACGTAAATTAATATTTACGTATTTACTTTATTACTACTATTTACTTTACAGGTGAAGAATTAATATTGACCCAGTACAGGGATAGTAGTTATTATTATACTAAACACGTATACGTACCTATAGTTTCTATTTAATATAATGACCAAGAGTATTTAGTATAATATCTATTTAATATAAGAATCAAGTCATATCTTAAGTAACGGTTGTTTGAGTAGCCAATCAATGGTTACTGACTCTGTACTGAATAAATGTTTATTTTCTTAGTTATTATGTTTTCGACTTACTAACGTAGGTAACTGTTTGACGAGAACGACTATGTTCAAGCCATGCCAGAGGCTCATATTCATGAACAGCATTCCGCGACACACGACGCGGCAACTGCCGCGCTGCTACTAGGCAAGTCTAGGTACTTTATGTTCTTACCTGCACCAGGTACCACCACGACACTATAGCGATATACGACGTTTTGTCGTCCTAACATCATAAAAAAGTACCAATGGAAATAAAGTCGCCTGAATGAATGAGCTATGTTCGACAGGACGTCTTGTGTCTGACATGGCGAATAATTCATCGGTATCCTTATAATTATAAGCGTTTACACGACTCGTTAGTCGCGTCGAGCAGTTTCCATAAAAACTTAATGAATTGTTCTCAACTATTTAAACCTTGATATTACATATGAGCCCCACGTTTCATTAAAATCGGTTTAGTAGTTGTACATACTTGCCATGAACTTGAACTTCAGTGCTTAACCGCTTTTATTTATTGCATATCACAATGTACCACTGAAGTGTTGAATTATAAATCACAAACAAGTTATAATTATCCAAATACGTTTATACATAGGTATAATAATATGGGTATACCTACTGCAAAGATAAAGATGAGGTGGTGGTTAGGACATTAAATATGGAATCACATATACTACCATTTCTGGTGTAGAAATATTAAATAAGCTAAGTCCATGCAAATCTTAATTCGCATTTGATACAAATAAAATCTAAAATCATTGAAAAAATATACATGTTTTGTCCAAATTATTATGTCAAAAACAAGTACAAATAAAACCAAATACCTAATAGGTTCATTAGGTGTAGGTTCATTATTGCATCACTTGTTGTAATTCGGGATTTGTACATCCTATTTCTTAACACTTACCACATCTATAAATAAAAAAATTAGTTTAGCACACAAGGAAGGAGAAATAAAACTGTAATTTTTAAATAATATACTTTTATTGTATTTTTTTTTTTCTCAAAAAATATAACAAAACTGGCATTTTCAATGCTTTTTATCATTGCACAATTAGATCATTACTGTAGGGACCCTGTGGCGGGCTCATATTAGATAAAATTATATCTAAACCAAAGTTGTAATGATCGTAAATCCTACTAATTGCGTCTGAAACATATTCCAAGTCGTTATTCATGCAAACAAATAGTCTTATTTAGTAAAAAAACAGTATTTTCCTCACATCATTTACACTTAATATTTTTAACATTTCGTGTACTTTTACAAAAACTGTGTAATTCAGGAAAATAATTTCTAACTTTGACATCGAAAACCAACCAATAAACGGCAGTTTTCTAATGCTCCCATATACAAACAAAATTCATAAACAATTCAATACTTTTTTCCTTTTATTTACAAACTATTTGGTAACAAATCATAACCAAAATATGAATTTAATAATTAAATCTAAATCTTACATGAGAATGAAATCTTTAAATAAAGTCATTGAAACAAAGATTTATAAAATCTCATCATTATTTATGTGAAAATCTAATTAAACATTGTATTGTATCCAATACCGTGGATTTACGTAAAGAAGACTGAAGGAAGACTAATAGCTGTGCTATATACACAAATTATGAAGATCTAGAAACAAGATAGAACCATGAAATTCAATTTTAATATTTCTTTTCCAGAATAACTTTTTAAGCACCTAATATAGGTAATATTAGGTTAATAAGACTTTATCAATATTGATAAATATATAATTTTTACCCCACTTTGAGAATGGTATGGTATTTCGAACACACATTAATTCATTTTAAAAATATCAAAAACATTGTCTAGTTTGTATATTGCAGAAAATTTATTAAAACATGTGAGTGAATAGACATTATTTCGAAGTGACACAAATGTAACAAAATTATAAATCCACAGCCTCGGAGTCATTAGCCACTAAATTATTATTTCATCATAACTTTATTTTTAATTTTAATTCGCATGTCAATGTGGTAAAATGTTTCCAGATAGTCATTTCTAACAAGTAGAAACGGTATTGGAAATAATTATTTAGGCAGAATATAACATTTTATATACGAAGTTGCATTAAACGTAATTATTTTACGATATTTACAAACGAGTCTGTCTAACCACGTAATAAACGTTTCAAAATTCAATGAAATGCATTGTTGCGTATAATATTTTCTGGTATAATAAAAAAATACGAACACCTTTCTGTTAGATCACAGGTATAAACATTTGACAAGAAAAATAAAACTGTTAGTCAAAAGCACCAACAAAATGCAAAGTATATAATCTGTTTAGAGATCAACCATAGAAAAGTATAAAGAGCGATAAAAGATGTGTTCGGGTCAGTCATAAAAAGCAACTTTAAAAATTCAGAGTATCAATATAAACAATACATAAATAATTTAGGCATCGGTCACACCAAACGTAATGTCCGCCGCCGACTGTGAGTATGCTCACTGTCGACAACGCAATAGTGTATAGTCGGTTCGGTGTAAATGAGATGTTAAATTAAATATATATGAAAAGCGATAAACTACGTAACGCGCTCTCACAGTCAGCGGCCGACAATACGTTTGGTATGAACGGTGTCTAAAACGATTTTTGTGATGATTGTAAATTGTTTTGAGTATGATCATATTCGTGGACCACCAAAAAGGAATAAGCTGCGTCCATTAATATTACACTCGCGCTCACATTGTGATTTACTTATACGAAAATCCCAGATCGGTAAAATGTACTACGACATAATAGCTAAATAAAAAGTATCCATCTATTCATAGATAAACACACAAATATATCCATTCACTCGGGCGACACAAAAGTCCGTGTCTGTGAGTTAAATTCGTAAGTCAAAGTAGAGTGCTACCGTAGCGTGTCTCTAGGAGTAAGTCCCTTGGCGCGTTACTGCGGGATGGTGTTCCCCAGCAGGTCGGAGAGCCCCGACAGCTCGCTGGAGTTGAGCAGCAGGCTGGCGTCCGCGCGGTCCAGCAGCAGGTGGCTCAGCGACGCGCTGTGCGCCTCCGTCTCCATGCCCGCCGGCTGCTGCGGGACGACGACAATATTACATCTATCTCTATTCTATTCGTAAAACTAATTCATTTAAATTATTTCTTTCATTCAGTTCTTTCAGCTCTATCGCAAAAAAAAACATTCTTTCACTCGAAATTCATTATATTCTTTGAATCCAGTAATCACTATTATATATTTAGTAAAAATAACACCTAATCTCACCTGCGAATAAGTGGTTTGGTGTTGCACCAAGTTGGGCGAGATATGCCCCATATTCTGCGGCATGTTCGGGGACACGCGGCCCATGGGGGACATGACCTGCATGTTGGGGGACATGGTCTGTGCGTGCGGGGACATGACGGCCATGTTGGGGGACATGCGCTCGGCCGCGTAGGGCGCCTGCATGTTGGGCGACAGCGGCTGCATGTTGGGCGACATGGGCTGCATGGCGGGCGACATGGCTTGCATGCTGGGCGACATGGCCTGCATCCTGGGCGACATGGCGTGCATGTTGGGCTGCAACACCTGCAGGTTCTGTGCCATGGCGGCCGGCTGCAGGTGGGCGGGGGACACCTGGCCGTACTGTTGGTTCTGCCACATTTCCTGGGCGAACGGGTTCCCGTGGCCGCCAGGCACTGCTCCGTGGCTCGGTCCAGGTATCCCGAGTCCACCTTGCATATTGTCCATTGGCCAATTCTGAAATAGAATTCATTTCAATTAAGTAAAAGTACAATATTGCAATGACCGGGCGAGGAAGGAGAAGAAGAATCAAGTAGTTAGAAGTGTGTGATGGAGTATAATAGATGTACCTGTTCATATTGAGGCGCGTAGCCGTGCAGCGGCGGACTGCTTATGTTATGGTGGGGCGGAGTCCGGTCTGCAACGACATGTACATTTCAATATTAGCACAAAAAGCATTCATTTAAGCAGTCACTACGTAACTTGATCCCTCACAAATTATTTGTCTATTTGAGTTGAGTACAACATTCGTTTTGCATAACGGTTTGGTGTGTACATGAGCAAGTTATAGCATAACAATAACATTTAGCAAACTATCCGCACATACACGTTTAAGCAGCAGCACATAATATTGACCGGGATTGCCGCTTTTAATATTTCTTTGTAGTTAATCTGTTCTTCTTTTCTATACAATATTAATTCGAGTAACAATCAATTATGAAACTATTATTACTTAAATATTGACATAAACATATTTGATCGTGTAGTTTCTTAATTAAATAAATAAACATATTAAATATTAAAGTATTTAAACCCATGGTTCTCACCTCTTGGCTCCGACTTGATTTGTTGGTCCACCGTCGAGTACATTCCTGTAAATAGTCGATTTATTACTTTTCAAAATATATTTCAGACAAAATGCTATATTTACGACAATTTAAAAAAATAAACACAAACAAAAATGCATGCAAAATAAGGTTAATGCTAAATCTACAAAGTTTTACAATCACGTGCAAATAAAAAAAAAATATAAAAATACAACAAAAAGTTTTAAAATAACACCGTTTTTTATATTATACATTATTGTAATATACATGAATTGAATTACTCTTTTTTAATTTTTGCAAGTAATTGTACGTTTGAATATTTTTGTATTAAATATATTACAAAAGTATTTCTTCAAAGTATAAATGTGCCAATTTCCCTCTGACAAAATATTTATATATACATCGACGCAAACAATAAATAAAAACATGCATTTAAAATATCCACCAATAGGTAGGTAACTACTAAAGTACGGCTAATATGAATATGTGTGAAAATAAACAAAAAAAGAAACAAGCTCAAAATAACGAAAAAGAAAACATCAATACCATGCCACATGAAAGTTTCCGTACCTCTGACACCATTCGGGGTTTGGGGGCCCATGAACAAGTAAATAAAACCCACATATTTTATTAGCATATTAATATAGAATTTCGCATCAAATCAAGCTTTGCTATCCAACTCTAATCGTTTACAGTAACTTTACAAAACAGTTTATGTAATTTATTAAAATATACAAATGCAAGAAAATTGACGGTTATTTTATGTTTACGGGACAATTTGACCGACAGCTTGGCTGCATTAACGAAAGTTAAGCCTTTGACTAAACTAAAATAATTTTGACAACGCTTTCGGCTGAGCCGCTACAATCCAAACGACAACACTGGTATTAATAATTTGTAAATTCATCTAAAACTTTATCTAGTACATACAATTTCAAAGATATGTTTCATTTATACCTTAATAGTATTAGAAGCTGTACCAAAAACATTCATATGATGTTTTCATCGTGTAAAAAGAAAATCTAAAAATGTTATTTATATTCATTCTGACTTTATGACGCTGATGAAAACACCATACCAAGTTGCACAATATTATGTAAATTATGATAGGGTATCAATGTAATCAGAATAACAATCGAAAGTTACATCCAAAGTGAAGTACACAACAATATAATTTGAATGATCACATAGTCAATTCATTCAATTTGCTTGAAATGTTCGTCTTTGGCGAAAAGTGTATGTTTAGCTTGTTATGCATACTTGTATACTAGGCTTCCTTTACACACATATCCACATTAGCTCAATGTTATGTAAAGTAAATGTGTACTGTGGTTGAAACTTGCATGCTATATAGCCATAGCTGCATTTTCAAACCCATGCAAATCATAATCAGGGTCGTACATCTAAATTACTAACAAAAAATCCTATTTCATTAACTACCTACATGATTGAATCACCGACCCTGTTCTATATAAACTTTCTAAACAAAATAACAAAACGGCCAATAGATTTTTTAAATATTAACGAATGAACAACTAAAATAAATAGTAACAAAAAAGAACTTGAACTAAATAGACGACTAGACACTCGCATAAGACAAATAGTTGCATAATTAAGTCTGTATAAATAGATATACGACTCTTTAAAACACTGGTGAAAAATAAACGTGTAAAATTCACCCAATAAACCTTGCCATATGTATTCTAAGTTACTCTTAACCCTACAGTTAGTATTAAATATTTTTAAGTACAAATTAAATACGATTCTCGCCCTTAAGACCGACACACATGTCACGCGCAATATAAGAGGCTGCCTAGCAGGACACGACATTGTAAAACACTGGTCGGTCGACGAAATTTGCCTTTACAGCTACGAAATAAAGACGTAACCTACCCAAAAATGTTACATTACATAATTATAACACTGACTGACTGCATAGTCTGTGCCATTTCCACACTTATCCATAAATACTAATTATTTTTATATAAAATACATACATACACGAATGTTAATAATACGATACTTGTACTACTTATAGCTAAAAATTGTTAGTAAATTCACCAATATTTATCGAAATCAGATCTAGCCTATAGACAGTATAAAATAAGTTATGTAATAATCAATAATTTGTAATCTCCACACCATAGCCACGACTTAAAATGAAGTTATGACGAATCCATAATAGATGATAATAAACATATGACATATGAACACATGTCACATTAACGACACATGTTTACCGCTTTCACCAAAGCAACCCTAAATAAATAAATATACAGGGTGCATGACGCAAATTAATGAGTTTGTGCAGATTTATATTAAATTATAACATATAATAAACCATTGGCTAACTAATGATTAATGTAGATTTGAAACGAACGTTAATGCCAGACACCCTGTATAGACACATGTAAATAATACATATTAACTTTATAAACCCGAACTTACTTTCAAGATCGTAGTTTCGTAACGAGTCGTTTACCATCTTCCGCTTCTTAATATTCATCTCTAGAACATTAAGTTGGTAATATTATTACACAAATATTGATACAAATATAACAGTAGACACAATTGAACATTGTTACAATGAAAGTTTGGTTTGATTAAAAGTGACTGCGGAATTAATCGCAGTGAAAATGGTTAACAAATTAGTAAAATAAACATAATAGAAAAACATGTAAATACGTCGAAAACCTGTAAAAATGTAATACATTTTTGGCATTAGGGGTGGGAAATACGACTGAGTATAAGCATCAGTCGACTTGTATTAATAGTGCAACCAGTGCAACTCTTTCAATACCATGACAAAGTCACTAGCTGAAGATTAATTATTTTGAAATTTGCTGCCATCTACCGGCGAGTAATAGCAACTAGTTTCATCGAATTCAGAAACAGTGGCGTGTGGGGCAACCGCCATATACAACGCGTAGTGCTCCGCGTCAGTTAAATCTAAATCATCTTGTAACTTTTTAAACTGAGACGCGTCTAGAGCGAGTACACTTTCAGCTACCAAGATAGTGCCGCCATCTGTCGGGGGCAGCGGAGCTAAACTGGCAGGACGACGCAAAGACGACTGAGATGTGGACTTCTCATTCTCGTCTCCATGGAGAGATATATGTGTGATACTGTCTGCATAACTTAGGCCTGTGCCAGAAGCGTTGTCTTTCAACGAGGTGTGGGACACTGATGACTTGAACTTCGAAGGACGTACCCCCGAGACACTGCTCACAGAGCGACCTACAGGTTTACTCTTTGCCTCTTTTCTACCCTCAGATTTAACACTGGGAGCAGGAGATTTCTCCTTTCTTCTAAATAGGCGCGAAAAGAACGAACGCTTCTTGACCGGGGGTAATGCAGGTTCACTTTTGGCTACAGTCATCTCAGAGTTTATTTTCAATTGGTCTGGATTACGGGTGAGGGGTATCTGTCGACCGGGTTTTAAGATACTATCGACTGAAGTCTGGCTGGTTTTGAAAGGTTCGGTAGATGCAGCTTTACGGACGCGTTTGGGAGGTAAGGGAGGAGCGCGCTCATCATCCGTATCACGTTTTAGTGGACTAAACTCAATGATAGGGCCGCGGTAAGTCTGGACTTGGACATCTTCATACGACATCGGGTCAGGTTCAGAAATCTCTACGGGATTTTTGAAAGCGAGTTGCAAACTGGTATAAGTGCCCGCGTCATTGAAATCCTCTATATCTTCACTATCGTTAGTTAATGAAGATATGTTTTCGAGGCGCGTGCGGTTCTCTGAGTATATTTCATCTAACTCCGCGACCTGATCGAGAAGTTCATTTAGACTTTTCTCATTGGTGTCGATGATCTCGACGTCGGTAACCTGCGGGTTACCATTGACGTCAGTGTCGGTAACCTGCGCGGTATCAGTGTCGTCGGAGGCGCTGTAACTGTCAGTAGTAGAGCTAACGACTTCGGTTTTATCTTGTTTGTTGTTATTGGTGTCTGTTCGCTTCTCGTTGAGGAGCAGCGTGAACAGAGACAGGTCTGGAAGAGGTTTGCGCGCGCTACCTGAGAAGTCGGGGTAGTACTCGAACGGCAGTGAGTTGCTGCGAGCGTTGTCCGACAGCCTCTTCAGCTGGAAGTACACCTGGAAAACAATATGAAATTTGTTTAATACTTTAAGCTTTGTATTTTGTACCGATTTATATTTGTTCAATTCAAGATAATTTTGTTAGGTTAGTATAAAAGTTAGGTTAGGTACTAACGTTAACATGGTCAGTAGTATTCGGGTATTTGTAGGCTGGCGTCTCGAAAGCAATTGCAACTTGTTTGTGCACCAGGATCCTGATGGCTATCTCCTCCCAGACAATTATGCCGTCTTCTTCCTGGTAGAAAACTACTTCGATGTCTTCTCGGGTCACCTGGAAATGCATAAAACAAGGTATTTATGGACACTCGTGTTAATTTTAATGCTTATAATTTTGTTGAGCGAGGCTGACCTATCGATAAAACCCATTTGAGGTTTTTGTTTAGCTTTTACACCGTGATGGGTAATATTTAGTACGGTGTCGTCTCGTCTCAGAAATGTTTGACTAATCCAACAGAAAATAATCATGAACATCAGACCGACTGATCTAGAGAAATTTGGAAATTTCTTATTTAATGGATTACGAAAGAATGGTCTCACCTTCTCACAAAGTAAGATAACTTGAGTCCCGCCTTTTGCTGGCCCAGAACAGTGGCTGGACCGCATGATGAGCAAGTCGCTCATGGCCTTTTTGTCGTAGATGACGTCCGACACGACTGGCGTCAGGGGACGCCGTAGTCGCCCCGTCTCGTCCGGCAAGAACACTTGGAAACATAGTCGCACCGCGTTCAAGTCGATGCTTTGAGGATGGTTCTTGTGATCGAAGTTTTCTGGAAAAATATTAAGGATATTTTTAGAAAAGACTGCCTCGTTCATTAAAGGAATTTAAGACAAATCGGTTTATATAAGTTGACTAACAAGTCACGTCAATTTCTATGGAAAAGCCTAATTTATTTATGGGCTACCAAAAGAGCTAAAACGATAATTTCGTTTCACGGCACGAGTGCATGACATGACACCTTGTATTTTGATTAAATTAAGTACTGCAACTGGGTTACGGATTCAGGATCTTCCGTGCTCTCGATAACATGCAATGGACCAACAAGGCAACTTTATTAATTCTCTACGTAACGCCTCACGCAAGATATTAGAAAGGTGTACTTTCATCATAAAGTTGGTCCATTCTGGAATTACCCACAACGACGGATCTGATTCGAACGTTAGCGAAACATATATGTCCATTATATTCCACATGGAGTACATTTTGAAAACAGAGTCGTTAATCAAAATTCCATTAGTATGACATTGACGTCAGAGTGGGGTTTCCCAAGCCACTTTCACTCGACACCGTTGGCCGCCATAACAGTAACGATGACCGATGAATTAACACTAACCTAGACAGTCACCTGCGACTTATACGCGCAGTTATAAAATAAACAAATAAATACGTCGGTGTGACGCAGTTTGTTGGATTTGAATATTCATTGTAACTGCCATGGGATTAGCGAAGTTTTAATGTAGACGTACAGACAGTACGTCAAATAATCCCAAACTTTTCAAATGGTTAAATGTTCAGCTTGATTTGTACATTGCTATCACTATTTAGAGGTACGATATAGTATAGTACTCCTAGGTACCTACCGCTAAATATTGTACTAGTTCTCGTATACTGTTTAAACTTCACAGTAGGCAAGGATTTACAATTTTATATGTAAACAAAATATTTGTAATCTCATACACTTAACATAGAGCCGAACAAATATTTTGCTGTTCACAAATGTTCGAATGATGCGGAAATAGTAGCCACTGTTCCAAACACTACAATCACACGAGGTTGTCTTGGTACTGGTACTCAAACACAAATTATAAGACGTAAAATATGTTACTTCTAACGCAAACTTGTACAATAGTTATGACAACACGTATAACAGAAAACATATCAACAATGTATTAAGAAAAATAATCAGATTTTAGTAAAAACTGTTTTAAAATGTTACAACTGTGAAAATAAATGAACATCGTCTGTTACAAAGCGATTAGAATATTATAATCTTGATAATAATATTTTCCTTCAACCTCTTTTTATCCAATTGACGTTAAATTTTCAATAAGTTCTGTTTATCTATATGTAAATGCCTAATAATATATTTTCATCCGTGTTATGAACGTACCTACATCGTCATATTCTAATAACTTTCGTTTTATTATATTGCTGGTGCCTTCGTGAGGTATATCAGTTGGCAACCACACTACTTCCAAGACTCCCAACCTTCCGCATTCGGCGTTGAACCAAGCTACCTTTTACAGGTCGTCGTATCATTTGGCGCGATGCCACCATTCTCATTTTTGTTTACATTACATAGTTTAAAATTTAAGCGTCACTATGACAAGATATAAAAGTAAAAGATTAAGATATCGTTAATGGTATCATGATTCTGGACGCCAGATATAGATAACTTTTGGTATTGAAGTTTTTTCGCTAATTGATAGAGTCATTTATTTTAATTATTCCATATAGGTACTTTTGAAACTTCAAGTAGAATAATTCGTCAACTAATGGAGCCGTCATGTTCTTCGTAAAGTGTAGAATCGTAGAAAGAAGTACGAGCAAGACACTTTATTGTCACTTTATAAATATCATAATATTTTGAGAAGAAATATATACTAATCATGACAGAATTAAATGATTACATAGCGCCTAAATGATAGGTCAATTCAACCAGTAATTATTTACAATCGTGAGCCAAAACCGGTTGTTGGCTTGGCGTGCAAGCACGCGCTGTTGTGATGCCGTGGCGCCGAATCGTAAAGGACAGCTTTCCCATCTCGTGCTGTATTTTGCATCGAGTTTTCCTGTTGCATTCATTGTTTATTAAAGTCATTTAGGTCAATATACCACATATGTATTAATTGTACCTTGTGCCCATTTAGTATTTCCGAAGTTTTAAAGATTCTGATATCAGTGCATCTGCATATTTAACTCTATTCTTGCTTCCTTCTCAAATCTTCTGAATAGGATAATTTAGTCAACTACAGCAGTGAATAGGATGAAGAATTTAGATCTTTAACAGGTTAATAGGTCGCTGAAAGAGGCCGGGCACGGTTTATGGATATTTCTGGTCGCTCGGCTATTTTTGAAACCATGGCAGGCAGTGTCTTTTATCAAGACTAGACCGTAAGTCAGAGCGGTAAAGTTTGATTTGCATCGCCTGCAGCCGTTCCAGTCAATCGTATCGTGATCTGATAGTTGTTGTTCGGTCGGCACCTAGACGTTTTGTTAACTAGCTTCTCTTAAATATTCCATTAGATAATATCAGTACTATTTTGGAAATTGACAACATTGTGGTACTGTGTCCAAAAATATTCGTCTAATACGTTCGTAATAGCTGTGCTAGGTATGCTGACATCATTCTGATCTTGTAAAGATAGTGAGTAACGAATTTTATTAGCAAGAGATTTAGATTTTAGTAAATCCAATGTTTATAATGCAGCATCCGGTGGTACGTACTCGCGTATATTATTCCGGATCATTGCATAACGTGTTGTAACATCGACAAGCGGGAAAAGTCAATTGTTACGTAAGGCTGGACGTGAATGCCTCGATAACATGATATTATTCACAAGATCTTGTTAAAATATCCTCATACAGTTCCTATTTTCTGTTGTTCTGATATTATTTACGTAGAAGTTATTAATTGCTTATTCACTCAAAGTTTTCTGAAAGAACAATGTCCAACCACTATGTGTTGTATGAATTACTAAAAAAACATCGAAACTATATTTTCTTATTTTCTGAAACACTTCGTACATAACCATATTACTTTATTGCTACTTTCTTGTTCATTATTTACTATTTCACGCTTTACGGTTTTATTCGCAAATTGAACACACACCGCTTGTAAAATTATGCTCATGTTTCTTCTGAAATACAGTCTAGGTACCTACCTAGATATATCAATGCTGGTTTTTTTCCTAGTAAAACAAGACATTATCATTTCTACTTCTTTACTTTACCTACTTTTAACTATAATCTATTTCCATATCGCTAGTCGAGTAGCCATCATTTATACGTATACATACATAATTCTAAACAATTAGTCGTTCAGGAGCATCTCATTAAGTTTTTCTATCTATTTTGATGACTAACTAGCCAAATCTAGTGCTTACGCTACCATTTAGGAAAGTAGTTAGGTAAGGTCTATTACAACGCATGCGTAGCTAGTTCCGGCTCATTCACCGACGCTCTAAGTATAGGCAGTAATTAGTGCCTACTGCCTATACCGGTACCGAAACTCTGCCTTTTTAGGCA
Organism: Spodoptera littoralis; assembly: GCA_902850265.1. NCBI lineage: Eukaryota > Metazoa > Arthropoda > Insecta > Lepidoptera > Noctuidae > Spodoptera > Spodoptera littoralis. The sequence continues at coordinate 685,090 of LR824539.2, read as the reverse complement.
GGGTTTCCACCCAGACTTGTATGGTGGGCATAATTACTTTTCCTTTAAAAGGACACTTCTGAAAGTATGTAATTACAGCTTTATAGCTGATCCTGATTGATTAATTAGGTAATATGATAATAATATATTTGTGTACGTGAAATTGCGTACGGATATTGTGGTGATCATTGTTGTCCCGCCAACACATTTATGGTTAGGAAGTTTTGTCATACTTTAACGGATTTGTTAGTAGTACTAATTTAATTTAAATCCTGATATGTGATATCTGACCGAACAAATATTTGAATGACAATATAAGGAGCATTTGAAGCTTGATTCCTTTACTGACTTTAACGTAATGAATATGATCCTCACATTTAACCCTAGACCTCGGCCCATATAGTGCGCATGCACTCTGCCTTGGCCAGTAAATAAATCTCGTTTATTTTGATACTCGTGCGCACATTATTTCATTGGACTCGTAACTGTAAAACAAACACCTACGTTTTACCAAGGTAAGGAGCATTTGTTATAGTGATGTATTAAAGGAGGTACATTTTATAACATTTACCACAGATCTGGAGATATGTGATCTTATCGCAATAGGAATCTCCTAATTTGTATTAGTAAACGTAAGTTATTAATAAATAAGTTGTAATGTTCGACTGGATAAGCATGCGTCTAAAGATAATTTTCTGGAAATACACAAAATCTGTCTGCACCTATACAAAATTTACGTGCTAAATTGATTAAGTCGTAAATCTGATAATTTTTGTATTTATTTTAGGTATTATTTATGTAATTACTGAGCTGGCTTTTCGCACTCTGTATCAGCACCTAGTCATTTGTATCACTACGATTATATTTGTCAATATTTTCATTTTTACGTGTGCTAGGTATTCCCACGGTGGGTAATTAGAACCTTATCATTTCATACTTGGAAATGCCCAAGTCCGGTAGTAAAGCTAAAGATAGGCTTTCCCCATAAAGGCGCCATGTAATGTGCGAATTACGCTCTTAATTATACATACATCAATGAATAAAGTCAATGGTCGCGATAACGTCACTGATAGTGGAGATACTGAAATGATACGCTATCTGACGAATGATAATTACAATACAATAAAAAGTGTAACGACACAAACTGTTTACTGGCAATATTTTGACATTTTTGCATCACTCATACATACATACATACATATATACATACATCCGTACGTAATAATTTATCACTTTACAACTGAAACGTTTGTGGTTTTTACCAATGTATATTGTAATGAAAAGTTGTCAAACAAACATTCTACTACGTTTTTTATTTGCTTACGGTTTCACGCACGCATTTATTTCGGGTTTATCTGACAAACATGCTATATTACGAATATTTTTTTATTGAATAACCTATCTCAATCAAGTCTTTTTTTAAGCGGGGAAATCATCGAATGTCTGCTCCCGCCTGGGTGAGGCGGGAGGGAGTGTCAGACTCTTACTGACTAAAAACCACCCTGTTCTTACTCCTACACTTCGAGCCGGAGCATGGATTTTGACCCGTCCTTCGCGGCACCGTATCGGCATCATCCCTACTAAACCCCTTCTGTGTTGGCTTGATGGCTCATTGCGGCGTGCGCTTACGATGGCCGAAGATCGTCTCGCGAAATTGATTTTTAACAGTAGTTGTGTAAGGAGTTTCGGTCAAAATCAATCATAATTGGATTGAGATAGACTATTGAAATTAGCAGTTAATGTGTCAAATATGAAGTGCGATATAACATAAGTGTATAAAAGTAAGATTTAGGAATGTTATGAGCTCCATACAAGTTCGAAAGTAGTCGGGATAACACGTAATTATTATATGGGTTGGCCTGGTAATAAAATAAAAGGGTCGGTTGTAGTAAAGTTACACTACTGCATTCTAATATTTTTGTACATTTTCCTTAAAGTCTAGAAACCAGGTAAGCGATAGCAGCTCGATTTCAAAACATTAATAAATGAGTGAAGCTGAGGTAACCTGCGTTGCGTGGAACAAGTTATTCGCACTTCACAACACGACGAAGCCTTAACAAGTTGACAAACTGGTTGACGGTTAACGGTTCATCGGATAGAAGCTAATTAAACCCTCACATGAAAACCATGTTTTGGTACAAAGTTTATTGAATACTTTAGATAGTCTACACTGCATGATGCGGTAATGAAAGTGGGCCATTATTGTAACCACAGAACATATAAAGAATTATATGCTCTGTGATTGTAACAGATAAGTCAGAAATATTTGCAAATACATAATTAGCTGATTGTTCTTATTGAAGCATCAAATGGTTTTATTTTTTTAACGTTTGGAGGGAAGGCATGAAAGAATCTCTTAAAGAAACATTTGTAATAAGATTGATATAATAACTGTTATCCAAATGAATGAAGACAATGGGCAGCTGAGGAGGTTTACATAAACTCCAATTTGTTTATATAAAGCCTTTCTCTAGTGAAAATAGAAACTAGTATACGAGATTTAGCCTACATGTAAATAGTAAAGGTCTGAGACAAAGGAGGGGTCATCGACCGACCTTGAGCGACTGGCGGAACGTGTAATTATGCGACATTCGAGCTCAATACTGTGTTGTGATGAATGGCCGCGGACGGGGGCACTGAGAAAATCAAGATCACTAGTTTAGTTAAAAGAGGAATCTCGGAAAAGAAATTGGTAAAACGAGTATTTAGAGAAACATCTGCTTATGTTTTTATAATAACTATCGTGAGACATACTAAATTAACTAAAAATCACAGTAGGCTGTGCGACATCGCGCACGCTACTCATGAGGAAGAACCCCTCTGTGGTTCGAAACTAGTAGAGCTTTTCTCAGTGTACTCACGTGAGTAACCCGCAATGTTTAGGTAACATTTGCTAATGCTTGGATTTTTAAAATAATGTAAATTGGTCTAAGACATTGAGCATACAATTCATATTTCAAAATTACACGAGTTACCAAATGTGAATTTCCCAGGTTCAACAGTTTCGGTCACTCAGGACATAGGTGTGTAATACCCGTCTGTACTAGACTTGAATTCTTTGAAATTAAAGCTCAGGTCAGTCAGTGACTGAACTATTTTCAATGAATCGTCTGAGTAGACCCTTCGCCTGTTTTCCAAAGAAGATTATGCATACTTCATCCCAATAATTGTATTCGTCTCTAAATCTCGTTAAGATTAGCTAAGTTACGACTTACGACACGCGACATAACACAAACACAAGCCAGTTTTCTAGCGGAAAAGTTTAGAAGGTTAAACGTATTTTTACAAATAATTAGAAGACCAGTGGTGATATAGATTCTACGCGTCTCTGATTATTTATTACAAGGCATAGTATTTGAACGCAGTTTGTCTGAAACTCATTGCTATCCATGACGTCAGCACACTCGGATGTCGAAATACGAACACGTCATCAAATGACATTGGTCCTCATCGCTCAAGTGAAACGACTACAAAGGGGTTTCTTAACATTAAGTACCTATACTTAATGTTAAGTATAGGTACTTACTCGTATAATTATAATTACATTATCGACGCGCTGCAAGCGATATTTTTAGAACCAATTAATTAAATATTATCTCAGTGTAAATAACAACTTGTTGGCTCGGTGTAGGGAGATATAAACAGAAACAATTTCTCTGTTGAATCTAAATGACACAAACTGCATAAGAAAACATTAATTTTTCAACCCATAATTAAGCTGTACATGGCTTGCTTTAAAAGAATGAAAGTGCAGACAGAATATACAGGTGGTATTGTTTGAGTACACGTGTACGCATACATTATTATTTATCTGTGGTTCAACGTGTCAGTTCAACGGCCACAACAACATTATGCATGGCACTCTTTACAAGGAAGGACAATCCGCTTAATACCTTTACAAGGAATCTATATTGAAATAAATATTGTATAAATATACTCTGTGCCCGATTGTTAAGTCAAGGTGAATGAAGTGCCTAATTCGATGCTATCCATGCCCTTTTATTGTCAGTATTATTGAAATAACTATTATCTTCTATTTGAACACTTTTCATGGCAATATATGAGCACTTTGACGGTTGACGTTATGACTGGACAACTGACGCCTGCGCCTGCTAGGTGATCAACAAGTATAAAATAGTCTCAAGTATATTACGTGTGCTTTTAAACTGCCTCAAGATAAGACAAGAAGAGTCTAGAGTGGAGTTTAAAAGAAAGAAACTTACTTCTAAAGGGGTCCACCCTCAATTTCTCCCTGATGGTAAGGGCCTCGGCGATGTCCCGTCGCTTCACGCATTGGATGCCGAGGTTCTTAAACTGGTATTCACATGTCTCCTCTGTGACGCGAAGGGGGATGGTACACACTCCCCTCTCGCAGCGTTCTCGACCCACCAGGTTGTGGGGGTGTGCCCTGAAATAAAGACATTTATGAACATAACTGATGCAAATGCTACTTATTGGTTTGTTATTGCATATTTTATCAGTTTTATTGCAACTTACAAGTTGCAATTTATTGCAAGTTGATTACATATTCCCAAAAACAGTTGCAGTATTAGGAGTGTACAGGAATATTGTGGTTTTAAAAATATCCTTTAATTTTGAACTACCTGATAATGTGAATATTGTGTGCCAATTTAATCAGTAATGGTCATAATATGTGTAGAATAAGTACTTGTGCTACCTATACGTGTTATACAAACTGGTGTAGAAATATTGTAAATTCTCCATAGCAACGATATAGCGCTATGGTGTATTTTTGAAAGCAGTTTAAATATATTTATTACGTAGAGCAAGTCAAACAGCGTCTGCATTATGTCTGGTAACTAGTTTATGGAGAGACTACTGAGTTAACACAATTGTGAATTTTGCATATACCATAAATAGTTTACTATGAGTAAACATTGGTATTGAGTCATTGGTTAAGTAGCAGGTGCATTCAATTATAACAGTTTTATAGCGTGGATCTCATTATTAAGATACGAACAAGAGAATGGAAGATATTGCACCAATTAGTCAACATGGGATAAAGACAGGCAGTAGAAATTAGGTAGCAGGTATGTCATTTAAAATAATATTTTTACGTTAAACACCAAATTCTATGGATAAAGTAGGTTCTTTTAATTAAGTAATAGTATACAGTTCTTACCTGTAAGGTTCATCTTTGGTGACACAGGACACGACAATAACCACCTGTCCTGTGTATCCGCATATCTTAATTGTAGGGTAAGTCTTGTTATCTGACGTGCTATTCACTCCGGGTATCGAACCCGCTGACCGGCCCTCACACTCATAGCGAAATCTGTGGACAAAAAATATCAAAATGAAAATACACAGATGGAAATCCTTTCTATTTCTGAAGTAATTAAGTTGATAGCGAGTTGGTAGTTCTAAAAATAAGCTTATTATAGCGACCTATTAACAATGCACGCAGCAATCCGCTCGTTAATTTCTAAGCGCTTGCGCATTCCCAAACGGAATCGACCGCTCAGATATAAACATACTAAATTAATTTAATCTCTATGAAGTTATTCCGATCGGAGATTTCGTTGCGAAAACAGTTTTGTAGCTGCCTGATTGAAATATGTATCTGCGTGCACGCATATACATAAGACTACGCCATTTCTTTTACTGATTGAACTCTAATACATATAAGATAATTAGAAAAAATATCAAAGTAAAAAAGACTTTGATTTTTACAGACACTTTTGTCGAAATGTAAACTGTCAGCGTGTCTGTACATTATGTGAATTGAATTGATATTATTTTTTCAGGTCCCCAATGCTTATCATTTCAGAATGTTCTACCTCCTATGTATCCAGGAGCAGACAGCCTGACGATTAAGGTATATACAGGAGAATCTGCTGGATTTCCCGTGTGTTTTACATCAAAACAATATAGTTTTATCAAACTTTAATTAATAGGCCATCTTAAAACAAAACCTTGGAATACCGCCATAAGAATTTGTGACCAATTTACGCTCGGGAATTACAATTTGTATGTAAGAAGGAAGGAAGCTTTATGTGGCTGTGCTGGTGATAATTAGAAGACAGAAGAATGACAGTGACAAGTAGTGGCGTAAATACAGGGTGGCAAGTCGGCAGAAAATGCCCAGCTGGAAGGACCTCGTTCAGAGGCTTTCATCTGAACTTCTCTGTTTTTAAATGGGAACGAGGGCCCATCGGATGAATTTGCCCCGGGCTCCGAACCATGGTAATATGTACAATAACGCAACAGGGACGAGATAGAAATAAATTTTAACATGCCAGTGTTTCCGTTACGTACATAAATGTACCTTTTTACGTATTTGAGGACTGAAACGAAATTATTATAATGACCCATGATGTTTAATTAAATAACAATATATGTGCATAGGTATTATTGGAAAATCGCAACGCAACAGCTTTAATAGAACTCCAAGTTATCTGTATTATTGTATATCTTCATTAATAGTTTGTATGTCTTAGTTAAAGCTGTAATTATCATTATCGTCGACTGTTAGTCACGTGTGTTGCCACGGTGCACACGGCATTACAACACAACGTGAACACTGCAGTTGCAATGATAAGTATATTGATATAGATTAGATTAGTATTAGTGCAACGACGACATTAGCTGCTAGTAGATGGAATGACTGGCCTTTAGTCTAATTAGCAGGTATTCATTGAAGGCATGTTAAAACAAATTAGATGTAGGAATATCAACTGTATAATTATAATGGGAGCTGATTTATATCTAGTCGTTTCAAACACAACAGACACACAGAAAGCCTCTTAATGATTATATTAAAGTTGACGGCACGGTTGGTGCGGTGGCTGGACAACCGGCTGCCGCGCAACGTATATCGCGGGTTCTATTTCCGCACGGAGCACCTCTTTGTGTGATCCACAAATTGTTGTTCAGGTCTGGGTGTCATGTGTATGTGAACTTGTATGTTTGTTAACGCATCAACGACATAGGAGATATCCATAGAGTGGGGCAACGTTTAAAAAAATCTGTTTTGTTTCGTAGTTACTGAGCAATGAGCATCGTATCATGTGAGCAACATGTTGGACTTCAAGATTTCTTTTTTTTAATTTTAGTAAGTTATTAGTATAATGCGTCAAGCATGTCTTTGCATTGTTATTACATATGCGTACAGTATTGAAATATGTATCAGAGACATTGTAGAACATACTTTTTTAAAAAGAGTAACAAATGGAGTTTCTTGCTCGTTCTTCTCCATTCGAATCTACTTTTTGGAATGAGCACCTAGCTTCACCTAGTTTCACTGACGGACTGACTGACAGACTATTGTTTATTTTGTATTTGTTGACGTTTCAAAAGTACCAAACTATGGTTTAATTGAAATAAATGCTTTGACTTTGACTTTGACGTAATATAATATAACTATTTTTACTTAAGTAGTTTTTAGACATTATTGATTGATACATAGAAGAAGTAAGAAGTTAGCGAAGCTTCTGAAGCTAGCCACTCCTTAACCTTTTAACGATACAGGTACTAATATACTGACTTCGTCCTATAGAAGTATGACGTCATCGTTTAATATAAATGAATCCCTTATTCCCTTGGTCACGGCATCACACGTGTACGGCTGGACCGATTTCATACATTCTTTTTTATTGTATTTATTATTATTAGGTTCTTAAGACAGAAAAAATCCAGAAAATCCTACGGGATCGGGAGAAAACGGGATTGCGCGTACGAAATCGCGGGCAGAAGCTAAAAATATTATGGTATTTTCTCAAGTGCCTGTATATAACATAACATAAACATAACATCACGCCTTTTTATCCTCGAAGGGGTAGGCAGAGGTGCACATTACGGCACTTAATGCCACTGTTCAATGTAACACCCACTTTTCACTATTTATGTTATGAGTCCCATGTAATAGGGGGTGAGCCTATTGCCATATACCGGGCACAATTCCAGACTCCGTGCTACTACTGAGATTTTTAAAAACTCAGTAATACTTTGCCCGACCCGGGAATCGAACCCGAGACCCCTTGCCCGGCAGTCGCACTTGCGACCACTCGGCCAACGAGGCAGTCTGCCTGTATATAATATTCAGTAATTCTTCCTAATTCCCATGGATCATTAACACACGCAGAATTATTATCTTTGTTATGATGCTTGTACTTATTACATCATAGAGTACATAATATTTGTTTTCTCACATATTGTATGAGTTTTTTGTTGGCATTAGTCAAATTATTCGAGTGATGTGTCCTGCGGCTGTGTAGGCCTGTATGTTTACCTTATAATTGAAGTATGTGATCATTTGTAAAGTTTATTTAAATGTTGGTAACCAGTATTTAATTTACTATACAACTTTAATATAAGTTTAGCATGATAATTTATTTACATGGGGAGAAACTATTAGTTAAATAATTCTGTTATAAACTAAAAAAACGACTTCAACCCCTTTTTTAAGTCCGTTAAGTAATATACTAACACTTTCTCCTAAGTATGTGTAACACTTTTCTGAAAACCGCATCTAAAACGGAACAGCCAATCGCGAGACAATCTAACACAAACATACATACAGGTCAAACTTGGAAACCTCCTTTTTGAAGTCTGTTAAAAAAGGTTTTCACTTTCCATGCAATAAATAGAAAACCAGTCTACTAACATAAACTGATCATTCCAGACTCCGTACTACTGTACTGAGATAATTAGATAAACAAGTACGGCATTCGCATTATCTCATAATTACTATGTTGTATCAACCTCACCCCCTATTACATGGATCTCATAACACAAATAGGGAAAAGTGGGTGTTACATTGTGCAGTAGCATTAATTGCCATAATGTGCACCTCTGCCTATCCCTCAGGGGAAAAAAGGCGTGATGTTATGTTTGTATCACTCAATCGCAGTGTCTACCTGATACTTTACTTTGTTATAAAGCCAACAAGTCTTTCTTATTTTTTTTTACTCTATCGTAATTAATTCAAGCTGAAATTTGATAGAGTACGTACATGTACTTACTCAATTACTCATGCGATGCATATTTGTGGTTAGTTTGATGATACATCATTATTATACTGTGCTGTAGCGAAGAGTCTTCCAAGTTCTTCAATGAACTATTCATTGACGAACGGGCGAGGGGTCTCAGGTTCGGTTCGATTCGTTCAGCTTCGGGTTCGGTAGGGCAAAGTATTACTGGGTTTTTAAAAATTCTAGTAGTAGCACGGAGTCTGAAAATGGTGCCCGGTATATGGCAATAGGCTCACCCCCGTGACCCTTACATGGGACTCATAACATAACATAAGTGGGTGCTACCTCTGTGTTCCCCTCTGCCTTCCTCTTCGGGGATATAAGGTGTGATGCTGTGTTACACACTTGAAATTTTATTTTACGGTATCAACCAATTATGTTCCTTTAAATTAATATCGTATGTTTATTTACGTCACTACGTACTATTCTACCTTGATTGGAAAGTGTTGAACTAGATCGGAAAGCTTGGAGTTTATCAAAAAGTTTTAAGCTTTATCGAAAAGCTTCTAATTCTTATTACTATGTATTACATATCGTTTTTTAAACATAAAACAAACCATTAGATTTACAATACAGTTATCAACAAATGTATGTAAAAAATGACTACAAACAGTGGTAATAGGTATCAGTAATTATTGCATTGAAATTGTACGTAGGCACGGCATGTACTGTTGTGTTAGCTGGTTGATTGTTTTCCTATGACTTGTGGCTGCATGACACGGCAGCGGATCAATGGATTACAAAATGTTTGATTTATATGGTCAACCACATTGATAGTGGAAAGATTATGCAAAATCACAGCTAAAAGCAGCCAGTAGCAATTAGGTACTTAATCTATAAGTGTAATTTCATTGTTTAAATTAATAGTTTATCTATCTATATAAATAAACATGGATTTCCCTTAGGTAGTCTGACTAAAACTCAAGAACTGCTGAACCGATTTGCCTTTTTGACTTTGGTCTTGAAATTTTCGTCTAGGGAAGGTTTAAAAAGGTGAGATAATATTTTTTTAGGCGGTACGAAGTTTGTCGGTAGTCTTATATGTATAATATTTACTCATATCTACACAGAACACGTGTAAGAATACACACTGGCTAGTAGGACGAGACGAGACCTCCTACACTTATTTTAACCCGTGTCAGTCCCAGCCTGTCTCAATATTGACGATCGAATAACGTTCAATGATCTTCTATTTTTAATTTATATAATGACGTAATACCGGTTCTTTAAAAACATTGTCTATGCTTTGTATACTATCGACTACAAACAGTGCGCCCAAACGATAAAATCAACAAATTAAACTCGTCTTTAATTATACGTGAAATCATGGTCAAGGGTTTAGATACAGTACAAAGGTATAAAAACATCTGTTAACTATAAATCTAATGCTTTTCTTAGTTTTTGCTAACATGTACCATATCTCAGTTAAATATAAGCGCAAAGTAACTGGTCTTTTAATGTAAATATTTGAAAGAAAGAAAGAAAGAAAAATTGTTTATTTGCACACCGTCACAAAGTACAATAACACAAAAAAAAAAAAAAAAGTAAAGACGGCGTAAAAAGGCCACAGCTCGGCTTATTTATGTTTTCCTTTAAATTTTTCGAAAATCTGTTGGTATTATTCATAGTTTCTTATAATACTTTAGGGAGGAGGTCTGGAGATGCTTACAAGGGTGCCTGGCCAAAAACATACATACGTCTATGAGTAAATATCGCCCGTTTGAAACCAATGGTTCTAGTTAGTCTTACTAGATGAACATTAATTTGTATTGACTTTGTATTATTGATGATTCACAACAAATCTATAAGGAAAATATAAGAATAAAAATATATTTTCCTCTTTTATATTAATTTACTATATATTGCGATCATAGTATATGTGCTTTCTTACATATGCTGAGGAAAACGATGCCAAGTTGCAATGTGTAGAACTTTACGTAACTGGGGTATCGATTCAAGATTGTTAAAAAAATTTAAAATGTAGCACAGACCTTACATTTATAAACCTCTAATTATAACAACTATCGAGAGACATACTAAATGAACTAAAATGTACTGAGAAAAGCTCTACTAGTTTCGAACCACAGAGGGGTTCTTCCTCATGAGCAGCGTGCGCGGTCGTGGCAACGTCGCGTCCTCACGACGACTGTTCGAAACTATCTACTAGTTTCGAACAGTCGTCGCTGTATGTCTGTCAAGTCAAGTCAATTAACTTATTTTTTAGTTTACAGAATTCCACGGTTGTTTACTAGTATTTCATTTACACAGTCAACTGGCTGAGATTATTCAATCACCAGGCGAAACGCAAAATATTTGTCATAGAGTTACCCACGCGTGACATGCCTACATTACTTTGCTATTTTTTTTATTTGCATACCTTGCCTACGGACTCAGACGTACGTCACACAAAAGGACAAATTCTATTCATTAATAAATATCTCAACCGCAACTGCTGAGCAAGTGTTCAGGCAAAATTAATTTATTTATTTAATGCAAAATATTATTGAACGTTTCAGTTTTCCATATTACTTACTGTTTTCACAGCACAAAGCCTTGGATATAGAGCGCAGTGTTTTGTAACAGAAAAACAATTTGTTTTTTTTTTATGGAATAAGCCGGTAAACGAGCAGACGGATAACCTAATGGTAAGCAATCGGCGTCGCCCATGGACACCTGGAACACCAGAGGCGTCACAAATGCGTTACCGGCCTTTTGGGGATTAGGAGTTTGAGGATCGTTGGGGATTCAGGAATTGGTGAGATTGGGGAAGGTTTTGTTTTTTAATCTTTTTGTAGCAGTAAAAGTTATCAAATGACTCCTGCCGTCCTGATCCTGAGTGAAGCAAGAGGGAGTGTCAGACTCTGTACAGTACTGACTAAAAACCAGCTAGTTCCTACTCCGATTTCGGGCTGAAGCCACGGTAACCCGTGCGGGTGTCCGTAGCCCTGGCGTGTAGTGTAGCATTACAGCTAACGCCTTATTTCTATAGGACTTATGAAATCACTGGCTTTTTTGGCACAATTATGACTATTGATAGTCTATGACCATGCAACCCGGCCTACCCCTTTGGGGGCCTAAAGGCGTCATATTACATTTCATTCAATGAATAAATTTTTCCAAAATTCAACTGAACTCTTCCAGAGAAGACACCACAAAATTCTGAAAAAATAAAAGTAATACCTATTAAACAATAAACAGGCGCTGGCGCCGGTATGCGTCACAGTTCACACAGACAACGTAAGGTGGTTGTTTTCTATGCCTCCTTCAAGGATGTTTTTGTACGCGACGCGAGCTCACTAGGTGATTCCCCGCGATGAATAGGTACTAGTTCATTATTCTATTTCCTCTCATGGGCTGCGTGTGCGCAAATTAAAGTGCAAAAAATTATCGTAATTGACGTTGATTTTGACGATATCCAAAATGTCGAAATGAAATGTTCAACTATCTAGCCATTTTGTGTTCTAGATAAATGTTACGCTTATAATATTTTTCAAATATTGCATTTAATTCAGTATCATCAAATCATAAAAATATGTTTAATGATTTGTCTTTCCGACCTATATAAATTACAGAGATTCTTCATGAAACGGACTGTAGTATATTGCAACATATTAGAACAGCAGCACAGTCGAGGGCCAGCACTTGAAATCCTGAAATAGACGGGCGCGTGCGCGTCACCAACAGAATTAGCGGTGGACTAACGGGCGTGCGTTACCCCAACAAGAAAGTATCTCCTAGAGATATATGAGTAGAACGTATAGTTGGTGCCTTATCTGCTATAAATGTGCCCCCACTTAAAAAATGTGTGCCCCCTGTCGTTTTGAAAAAAAAACGGAAAAACGATTCTTGCTGGGGTAACGTTTTTCTAGCAGGAAAATTCTAAACGAGTGATCGGAGAGAGAAAAAATGTGCATGGCCAGAGAGCTTATATGTGTGCCACTATGTGCCCCCAAAAATAAAATCTGTGCCCCTTCAGATTTTCGGGATATTGCGTTTCCTGCTGGAGTAACGTTTTGATGAATCGTATATCACTAAAACCATTGCATGTGCCCCTGTAGAATAAACATACACGAGTAGCTCTTAATGTGTGCCCCTGTGTGCTCCAATTAGATTTAAGGAAATATTTATAGTTTTCAAGTTATCGCGGTTTTATGAAAATCCGAAAAAACATCGCAGCGCCTAAATGAGACAAGGTATAAGTTCGCTGAAAACTGTATTCGGTCCTTCTTGATGCTAATAATAACCATACAAAGTTTCAAAACGCTTCATGCATGCGTTTTTGAATAATCTTGCTACAAGTCGAAACGATGGTGTCATAACTTTGACGGCAAAATACAAGGAACTGGCTAAATCCCAGATGTGTAGGTGTAAACCAAAATCATGTGCCTTTAATCAAAAATATGTGGTGAAAATATTGAGCTTGGAATGTTTCGCATTAAGTAAATATATACAAAAAACCAAATAAATAAACAACGCTGTTATCCGACATAATTTGAAATCTACTAATAAAGCGAACGATTCATACATATCGATGACCTTCTTTATTTTACTTACTAACCGGTTGACACGTGTTGTGCCTGAGTACACTGAAGTAGAAAAGTAATAAATAATAAAATAAAGTTGTTATTGGATTATATTCTACTAGTGAATAATAGGTACAAAGTGTTTATTGACTAGGAAGTGCGTTTAGATTATTACTTTTTATTAGTAAACAGTTGCAGTTATGTAATGACGCCAAGGACACTGTTATGTTGAGTCACGCAGTTGTACTTATACTGTTTGTTTACCTTTTTAAGTTGCTTGAAAGTGGCGTGTTTAATTATTTTATCACAATTATGTGGTTGTTATGGTGAATTTCAGTGCACTATCTGCGATGGTAAGTATTTAATATCTTTATTTTGAATTATTTACAAAAACTTGAATTTACAAATACTAGGAAAAGTGTATAATGCAATTATTTTAAGGTGATTTTAAGCCAGGTGAGTCTGTATGTTCCGGACAGGTACGTGTGGCGACGACGACAGCCACGACTGCTGGTGGAACCGCGTTCTCGAACTAACCTTCTAAGGTCCCTTTTCACCAAGCTCTGTAAAAACTCAGTTACACGTAACCTAAGTTTAAAGTAACCTAAGTTCTGTGTTCTGTGTTTTCTGTTCTGAGTTCCGTGTAAACTAGTTTCTGTTTGTAGCGGTGAAATGTAAAATGAAGCTGTAACTTTAAACGCTTTAAATTCGATTAGACGCTTTAAATCAGTTTTGTTAGGTGTAATCGTGATCAGTTTCGTTGGTGAAAAGGGACCTAAAGGAGGCGCCGCTGACGCGTACGCTCCGCACGCTCAACCTCATAGCGAGTGAGACGGATTTATTTTACTGTTCTTTGAGTAAATTCACAAGGAATGCTTTGTTTGTAATTAGTTATAAGCCATAAGTCAGGATTAAATAGTTCGCATTTATCGCATTGGGTCATCCTGTAATGGTAAATGTAAGTAAGTAAATAAATAAATAAAAAACTTGTATCTTATGAAATAGTTGTTTTTTTTTCATTGAGTACTTTGGCTAAAATTTCCATTGTGGACCGTCGAGTTGGAAGTTCATTTTTTTTTAGATAGTACTCAATAACAGAAGACTTTATACAAAGTTTTAAGTTCGGAGACTCACGGTTTACGAGATATAATTTTTAAAATTTTATCTTCTTAAACAATACGCCATTTTGACAGATAAATTCAATGATATTATAAAGAAGATACGCTACGTTCATACTAAGCGGCGTCCAAAAATGTTTGCGTTCTTATTACAAATGTACTTAAATGTCATTTTCAACTACGTGCGACAGATAACACGGAAAGTATGGTACAGAAAGAGATAGCTATTATAAAATTACGAGAATTGTCTGAATTCGTTCGCAACAATTTTTGCGTGCCAGTGCGATATCTACCTCTTTTTATTATTTATAATATCATTGGATAAATTGTTATTGTAGATGTCAAATTTGACTCATTTAATCAGTATTATGTCGTGTCTTTATAAAATTATATTTTCACATAGTAAATTAGAATTAAATTGAGTGTAATTTGTTATGTAATTAATGTGCCCTAAAAACGCATTGTACTATGAAATTGCATTGACTTTTTACATTATAAATAACGACTTTTTTAACTGTCAAACACCGAGCGGTCACCGGTGACCGCAACCTATTGTTCTTTAATTTTGTCTATAATGATGGTGCTCAACGAGTTAAACCACCCAGAATAGGCAAGTAGTTAACCTAACTTCAAAATTTTAATCACTGATATCTCCGTATCCATGGGATTCTGCGGGGTGGGGAGTCATCCGTCTGGAACCCACTTTTAGTCCCTGGAAAGGACCACGAGTATTTTTTTGCCCGTGGTTCCTTCAAGAAATGAATAATGCCGAATTAAATTGTCTGAAGATAAAAAAGTCTAATAGAAATATTTTTATTATTTTTAGTGTAATATCGACCTTCAAGAAAATTCATATGATCAAGAGGTATAGGTACCTCTTCTCAGCACACAACGGTCCTGCCACCAACCTCATCCAATATGATACCGGCCCTCCTTTAAAATGTCGTCCCACCAGCGGGCGAGTAGTCTGCCCCAAGAAAGTTAAGGTAGAGAAATGTAAGGCGCTTCACAAGTCACTCAAGAGTTATTTTTAAGTTACTTCTTTTTGTTATTTTTAACACATTCATTCTTTTAGTCACATACGTACAATTTTGACTATTTTACTATACAATAATGTTAACTCGAAAAGGAAATTTTTCTAAAGAATATTTAAAGGGGGTGATTAATAAATATAAAGACAAATTCCAAACAGCAATACCTCCTAAAAGCGATAATGTTTATATTCACATACAACAGGAATTGCGTGAAAAATTTAATCACAATATGACTATTAAAGCCATACAAATATGTATTAGAAGAAATAAAACAATTTTTTTTGATTTTGATGATTGTATAAACCCATTTGAAGAAAAAGAAGATTCTGACCCCTACATTACAACATTTGAAATGAGCCTTGCAGAATATTCGAACATCGTACCCCAAAATTCAATTTACCGTCTCCTACCAAAAAAGTGGACTAACGAAATTCAAGACCAAATATTTTTTAAAACTAATATAGAGTGTACATTTGCTTTCAGCAATAGTTATGTACCTGCTGATCTTAACTTTAATGAAATCAAATGTACTGGCAGGTGTACCCAATGTGACGCGCTACTGTCATTGAATATCTCACCCCCATCGAAAAATTGCGTAAATATTACTTGTAAATTAAACAATTATAACAAAAATGCTCCTCATGACCCACTAATTAAAAATAGACTTACTTCTGATAGAGTAAACCGAATCAAAGAAAAGTTAATATACGAAAAAGCTTTAAAAGTTCAACACACGATGGCAAACGAGGTAATGTCTATAGATAATCCAAAAAAGCCAACAACTTTCCCTAAATTACCCAATTTAAGAAAAATGCGTCATGAAGCCAGAAGTGCGCTACAATTTGACAAAAATACAATACTATCTTTGTATG